>JAWNOD010000445.1:0-600000 GCA_035046225.1 Drosophila pegasa | reverse complement strand
CTATATGCCCTATATATACAATAAGCCGCAACAAACTGAAAAAATAAAAGCTGCAAAATCTTGTTATCAATAATAAGAAAAGCTTCTCAGTGCAGTTGCATATTCGCTTGCCAAATTTTCCATTCTTTTTTATGTATTTTCCCTGTTTATTTTAATTTAAATCGCATTTTTTGTTGCTCTCGAAAGTATGCAACGCTTTTTAGACAGCCATTGAGGCAGTTACTTGTTTGTATTTAATTATAAATCTCTTAATATTTCCGCGAGCTTTACCACTTCAGTCAAGGTGTAAGGGACACTTGGCCAGCCTAGCTCAAATTAGCATAAACACTTCCCACCCGAACGTATGCTGCACTCGATGCGCTAAGCGAGGCCAGCAACCCAGCCCACTGCGAGCGCGAGTGCAGGCTGCATTGCTCGCAGCTGTCACGTATACGAGACGTTGGCCATTTTAAGTGTTTTGGCTTCCGCCATTTGGCTCAAAATTAAAAGCCTGGCCAAATGTCAAATTACTCAAACTTGACTGGCAATCAAAGCGAATCATAAAATGATTTCCGTGACGAGCTGCGCGCCCGCCGCGGGGGCGTGGCCACCAAGTATTTCCTGCTCGTAAGCGAGCGCTTTTGTCTCCCTCTACATCTCTCTCTCTCTTTCTGTTTTCTGTCACACCTATTGCCGTCGATTTGTGCCAAGGTTAACTCACTAAAAGTAACGCATTGACGACACTTTCGGCTTCGCTCACGTTTTATTTCGTAGGTGTCAGCCGGGGAAACGGCACTGACAACAGCAAAAACAGGCCGTTATGTCGGTTAGTTGACTTGGCTGTGCTGGCCGGGCTAACAGCGATTAGCTAATGCGCTCGATCAATACGCTCGGGCATGGCCCAGTTGATTAGCCATTTCAATTGCGAGCCTGACACTTTCGTTTCCCAATAAACAGTTTACAATTCGCAATTTGCATGCGCTCGTAAAAAGAATGCTGGGCAGCAGAGCATGCCTGACTAGCAATTACCCCGCAGGAAATGAATCTGAAGCCTTGCCCTTTTAGTCACCTCTATAAGTGCAGGGTATTTGCGCACTCAACGCTCAAAGCAATAGCGTAAAACTGAGCCGGTCATAAACCACCCAAGGCGCTTCTTATATAAGGCCCTTTAGACAGCCGCCCAAGACCCAAAGTAAATATTTGATTTGATTTAAACGAAATGCCAAGTCATACTTTGGCCAAGAGTTGAGGGCGAACGCTGGCTGCACATGGGGTTAGGGGGCGCAGCGGGTCCGGACGGGACGGGGCGTGGTTTGGTTTGGCCTGGCGAAACCCAAACGCTGCGGCGTACGTGAGTCGAAAATGTAATGGAAAGTGTTATGCGAAAGACGATGGTCCGCGGCCAAAAGCGAAATAGTAAACAGCGAAGAGTAAACAGCCAGCGCTCGTCATAATGATCCAGAGGCAGATGATAATGACGATAATAATAATAATTATGATGATGACACACAGTGCGAAGTGGTCAAAAGTGTCTGTGGTCAGTGCGGCTGCGAATTTGGGTCATTAATCGGCTGAGGGGCAACAGCAGTGCAACACGCAAACAGGGAACGCAAAACTAATTGGCACATTTTGTTGCCGTTGCCGTTGTTGTTGCTCTTGTTGTTGTTGCTGCTGCTGTTGTTGTTGTGAAAGAGGTTGCCCAGCAGGTAGTTGTGCCCGTCGGAGATGTCTGTTGCAAGCCGTGATAAACGCATCTTCGTCTCTGTGAGGATCAACACGTAGCTCGGGCCAACAAAACTTTACAGCCGACTCGAGACAAAGCGTTGCAACATCCATTTGCAGCAATTAAAAGCAAATAAGACGAAAGATGCGCATAACTGAGGCTTCGAGAGGTTTTCCCAGTCAAGCACTAAAAAGTCTTTAAGAAACTATCAAATGTGATCATCGATATGATCAGCTGTTATATGGAGCTGTCTGATTTCAAATGTCTCAACTCTGAAACTGCAATTTGAAATAAAGAGTATTTAGAGAAATAAAGAGTATTAGAGACTCCCAACTTTGAACTGGCAATACTGCATTATGGGGCAAATCATTTAACAGCTAATAGTTGCTTTTTGTTGAGTATAGTTTGACATTATGAATAGATTATACCATATCAAAGCTTAACAAGTAAGAAAACTCTAGACGGGCGTGACCGACTAGGGGATACCCTGAGACCCGTTGAATCTGTGTTTTTCATAGAATGTGGGGCCGGTATCCAAAATATAACAAAATTCAAAATTGCATAAAATAAAAATAAAGCTAAGTATTTGGTGTCTCTAGCTTAAAAGAATTTCGATTATCGATTTTTAAAAATAAACTTGAGCTGCGCGTGCTATACACGGACCTAAAAAAATTCCAGTCTCCAGCTCTTATGGGGGCTGAAATCGGCGCGTTCAAACATACGGACAGACGGACCGACGGGCGGACGGAAGAATTGAATTGAGGAATGAAATGAAGAGGATAATTCACAAGCTTTTGTTGAAACATACATATATCCACAGTAATTTATTGTTTGGTATGCTTTAGGGATTGCCGGATTCATTGATCCACATATCTTTCGATGATCATGATTGTGGTGATTGTGAAAATGGATGTTTCAGATTGTCAGCCCTGATGGCCGCATTGTCGAAATTATATTATATCATTAGTGTTATAAAAATTACTATCCAATAAAGCCCATCTCATAGACATAAAAAATAAATTTCTTTGTTTTATTGCGATTTCAAATTGAATAACTCTATCAAAAAAACAACCAATATTAACAAATTTATAGGACTTCACTTCTCTGTTAGTCAAAACTCGCTTAGTCAAGATATTTGCTGGCCAAACGGTTCCCCAATTATAGCAACTGACAGACATGACCCAATCAATCGATACCGATCGGCAATATATTCAATTTGATGTGCCTTAATAGCCATTGATATAGATAACAAAAAACCAGATATATTTCATTTGAATGCGCCTATAAGCATTCGGCAGAGTCACGGAGCCAGAGATCACTTACCAATTGGGCTATCGAGTGTCGGGTCGAGTGGGCATTAGTTGGGGTTTCGATTCGTTTGTTTCAATCAGTGCTGAGCAGTACTTGAGCTGTGGCCCCGGAATGCGTTGGCAAATATGTTACTCTATATGAAATTCCGCTCCATGACTATCCCATAAATGCCGCAATAGGCGGCAGCGAGTCGGGTTTATGTGTCGACGTGATGTCGAACACATTTGACGATGCAGACAAACACACCAAAGACGAGAGAGAGAGAGAGTGAGAGTAGAGGGGGTGTGATGGGAGGGGAGGGGGGGGGGGGTGCAAACAGCGAAGCCGGCAAAAGGCAGCTGTCTTCAGATACGACACCAAATTGAATAATGTCTGCTTAATTTCGGTCAATTATGCCGCCCGAATCCAACTCAAAACGAACCGAAGCCGAGCCGAGCCCCAAGCAGCGCCCCAAGCAGAGCCACAAGCCGCGCCGCGACGAGCCAAGCCGAGCCGAGCCGATGCGGGGCGGGTCCAGCCCCAACGAATATCGGAGACATGTAATTTCATTTGCAATTCAGTCTAGCGGCGGCGGGGGACAGGCATCTGGGAAACGCTTGGCAGGCCGCATTGTCAAAAAAGACAACAAAAAATGTCAGACAGAAATAAAAACAAATTCATTTTTTTGAGCAGCTCGATGGAAATGCTTACGTCATGAGCCAAAGTGTAAGGTGTCTGGCGCGGCACTTGATTGGGCTCACGTAGGCAGCGCGAAGCGGCGCGCAGCGATTGGCAACTGCCCTTAGCCGGAGCAAGAGTCTTTAACTGGTCATTAATTGGATGCGGTTGCTGCAATGCCCGGCCAGAGCACGCGGCGCAGCTCAGATTCGAGTAGCCAGCAGCTTGGAGAGGTTCATTCGCTTCCTGAAGCCTCAGGCGAAAGTCGCTTTTCACGATAATTTGCCTTTTTTTTGCGCGCCAGATACCCTGTAGGTCAAGTGGGCCTCATTCAACTCGGAGCGTGAAGGGCTTCAATGTCAACTCATTTCACTTTTGGCATATCAAATAAGACAATTTAATATTGAAACTAAATCAGGTTTTAGTCAGGCGACGTACCTCAATTACTAGCTATTCGATTTCATAAGGTTTAACATTGCTTCCAACATATTTTCAGGCTAGTTTTAAACCAAGCAACTCGAACTGAAACGTGTCTATTTATTTTATCTTATATATTAAATTTGTGAGAGATTTTTCTATGCCTTAAACGGCTTTAATTGTTAGTAAGAGATCAAATTTGTATATTTAAACATATAAATATAATATTGAATATATATAAACTCTCCCACCAACAGCAACTCCACACTAAACAAACCCTCCTCTATATTTACACATCGTCACCTAATCATCATCCACCTAAATTGTTCACATTGTAAGTAATTGTTACATCGTCATGCTCTTTTACTAAACAACCAAACTTAACCCAGTTATGAAACCAAGACACGAGTAACTCCAATCTATTTTTGTTCGATCATTAACTATCAATTTTAATGGAGCTTCTCTATATTCAGTATACACTGATATAAAAATAAATAAATAAATTCCTACAATAGGTTAGTAATAAGTCAGTAAGTAGTAATAAGTTAATTTTTCGAATCAAGGCTTTCATCCCACGCTTTCCTGGTAAACAAAAATTGTTGTTAAAACACATAAAACTCCTAGCTAAAAATAATTTTAATTATCTCAGTTGAAAAGCGATATCTAACCTCTGTAAATTTTAAGTGGAATTAAAAGTTTTAAATGATTGTACAAAATGTTTAAGGGAAATAAAGCACAACAAATAAAAATATAATAAATAATAATGGAGCGTCTCTATATCCAATGTGCACAGATAGAAAATTATAAAACAAAGCAATCTTTCAAATCTTTAGCACATAAACAATTAAACCTATTACTCAGTGATATTTAAATAAATTAAACGGCATTTTACTAGATATAAACTATATACATACAGATGTGTTCAAAAAATAATAGTGTGATTGAGCACAGAATGTCGAACACGACAAGTAATAAGCACAATATTTTTGGAAGCAATTTGACACTAATATTAAGATTAACATTTATTCTTAATAATTTAATTGTTTCTTCTTATGAAACCTAACATTTATTCTTAATAATTTAGCTGTTTCTTGCTTGAGAAATACATAATTGTACAATTTAAGTGCAGCACTATTATTTTTTTGAACACAACTGCATATAAAAATGCAATAAAACAATATTAATACGATTTTGCTATCATAATAATTTAAAGCTACGTGATTCAGTAAGTTTATAGAGCTTTGTTTAAATTCAAACTTAAATCAATGCGCACTTCTGACTATACTTAAATAATACTGTACTTAAGAATCTTCCTTTTATAGGCTATTCAAAGTAATTGTTATAGCATCATCTCGATACATCATTTAAAAACTGTCATTATTGTGCATATAATAGTAATTGGTACATAAAACACAAATCAGTAAAGTTGATAGTAATCAAGGGGTATCCAACAGTCGGGCAACGCTGCTATCGCTAACCTTTAAAGCACATTTTGAGGGCGGCCACATTTCATTTTTGCTGCATTAGAGAAATGAATTTTTGGCGCATGGAACTGGCAGGCAGCACCACCTACCTGTACTCGTAAAACGTGGCTAATTGCACATTAACACCCAGCAGCAACAGCAGCAGCACCACCAACAACAACAACAACTAGTTGCAAAAACATTTCAACATGATTCAGTAAATCTTCGACTGCCCAAGTTTCAGTTTCAGTTCAAATCTCTTTTTCCTCGTTTCCATCTGCATCTCTCTCTCTCTCTCCCTCCTTCTCTCTCTCTCTCTTTCTAGATTACATAAATTATAGCCGCTGGTTGCACATGTGACAAAAATCAGCAAATGGCGCAAACGCTGCCCGCCCATCTGTCTGTCTCGCTGGCTGACTCTCTGCCGCACGCCTGGTGGGCAGCTGCCACAGACTGTCAAAACTAAAACAAAAAGAAATGGACTAAAGTGCGCAAAATCTTTAGTCGGCCAACCAGTAAATAACTTTATTTTCCATTTTTTTTTTTCTTGTTAACGATTTTACTTTATTTATTCATCTGCCGCCTGAGCAGAGGCGAATGCGCATGGTATTTGTGGAATGCGGCCACGCAACCAACAACAAACAGCAACAACTACTGCAGCAACAAGTGTGTTAACCACAATTTTGGGGGCAACTGTAATTAACCAAGTTTTGAACCCTGCTTTTGCCCAGTTACAAAATTCTTTCCAACTTTTCCCCAATGCGCTCGCTCAACCAACTGGCCAAGATTCGAGAGTGAAAGAACATTCTCTGGCCAGCTCCAGCTCAGTAAAGATGAAGCTGAAGATGATATTATGAGTTTAGATATATATACAAGATATATATAGCATATACAATAAGAAATACTTGAGTAGCTTGAAGATGCTGTGCAAATATGTTTAACAACAATTTATCCGAAACTGTTTTGTTCAGAAAAATAGTAGTGCGACTGAGCGCTAAATGTTGAACAACTAAATTTAGTGACAAGCACAATGATTTAACACCAATTTGCAAGAATTATTAGGCATAACATATAATAATTTAGAGTTTCTTTGTTTTAAGCTTGGGTAAAAAATTCTCAAAATGCTGTTGTTCAAAATAATAGTAGTGACTGCTAAAAAAGTAAAAAAAAGTATAAAAAAAAATAAAAAAAAAAACAATTTTACACATATTTCTCTAACGTCTAATACCTAATTGCAAACCATTATTACTGCTTGCCACCTACGTGGCATGCAATCGATGAGGTAAATAAAACTTTTCTGCAATTTGTATTACAATTTCTACATTTATAGCTAGGCGTATAATTGGCTAGCTATAATACACTGCTGGCCGTAACGTTAATTCCCCTATTTACTCATTTGTTTTTTCTAATTTCTAATTTCCTATCGCTCAAAATTTGGCTTTTCTTTCTTTTTCCTTTCTTTTATTTGGTTACTAGAGCTGCCTTAATATATAAGCTTAGCTCTTACTCTTAGCTGCAGCTAAAAGACTGTCTACCTCCCTTTCTTGTTAACTCCTATGCCATGTCAATTACAGTCTTTCTTTCTCTTAGGCCAATTATTAGAGATCACTTGTTAAAATAAGGTTTCATGGATCTTTCATGAAACCTTATTTTAACAAGTGATCTCTTTATAATTCCCTCCCTGTATCTCTCTCTCTCTCTCTCACTCTTTCTTTTATTGCATTATAATCTTAATTATTTTAATTATCATTTATTACTTTTCTTCCTCATTCTACCTGAGGCAATCTCTTCTCCGTAAAGAACTTTAAGTGCTTCAAGTTCAAGTGCTTAACATCTGCTTAAAGTCTATTCACCTTTCTCTATCTTCTGCGCACGATCAGTTTTATGATGTTGCACTGTTTCTCTTCGTTGCGCAAAGATCTTCAAGTTCACGTTTCAGCCTTCAGCTGGAACTCTTTCTAATCTAAAGTAATATCAGCGCTGTTGAATTCGTTTTTATTGCTAGTCTCTCCATTTAAACTGCATCTAAGCAATAAATATTGCCATGAGGAAAACATAATAATTTGGAATAATATAATAATAATTTTACTGTCAGTTTTTTTCCACATGATCAATGGAAGATCTCTTATGGAGTTGCTTCTGCTCCAAGCTAATAATCATATTTTATTTTGTTACCATTTTAATCATTAGCATTATCTTTGTCTATTTCAACAATTCATTTACTCTGTCTCTTTCTCTCTATCTCTCCCTCTCTCTAAATCTCTCTCTATCCCCCTCTTTCCCTCACTCCCCCCACTATCTTCCCCCCTTTCAATATCATGTTTAACAATCGCTCGTCTTATCAGCGCATCGAACATGTTCGGCATGCAACATGTTCGATGCGAATGTGCCAATAATATGCAACAGCTGCTCGCCTGCTAACCATTTGCCTTAGTTGTTGTCGTTGTTGTTGTCAGCGCAATTGCTGCTGCTGCTGCTGTTGTGGCTGTGGCTGTGGCTGCTAGTGGTGCTGCTGCGGTTGCTATTGCCAAACAGTTGCCGATGCTGCCGTCGCGGACGCCGCAGTCGGCGCTTGGCTCGTTTGCACGGATTTCGCGCTAAGCTCTGCGTTCAGTTGAAAGCGTGCAACACAGCCGCACGGTCGCAAAGCTCCACACCCAAAGAGCGATTACCGATAAACGATACACGATACACATAAATCACAAACACTTGTTTTTTTTCGCTTTTTGTTTGCTGTGATGCGCGCAGGATCCGCCTGAGCTGACCGCCCACCCACAACCCAAACGAATTTTATGTTTCGTGCGCGTAGAATTTCAAGTAAGCAACGATTTTTATCGATAAGAAAATACATGTGTGTGTGTGTCTTGATCTCTCTGTGTGTGTGTGAAAGGAAATGCAGTCGAAGTGAAACCTTGGCAGGGACAGGTGCTGGTGCTGGTGCAGCTGCAGGTGCAGCTGCCGGACCTATTGACTCAAGCTGGCAACACCCTTCACAAAAGTAATAATAAAAGCCCATATGCTCCGCGTTTTGGGCAAATGCAAAAGGCACTCAAGTGCGACTATAGCAGCAGCAACAACAACAACGACGACAGCAACAGCAGCAGCAGCAACGAGCTGCGGCAACTGCGATTGCAAGCGGCAACATTTTGCAATCGCCCACAAAAATACAAAAAAAAGCAACAACTGCGGGATACATTTGAAAAGATATATGGGATACATGAGTAAAAGGAAAAGCAAGAGAAACATTGACGCAGCACTTTCGTAGATAAGTAGGCTATAACACCAACAACAACAACAACAGCAGCAGCAACAACAATCACAACAACAACATCGGCAACTACAAACTGTGACTCTTTTTTTTTCAAGCATGGCCAAACAACAATTCTGCAAGCAAAGCTGAAAGTCCCCTCCCGCGCCCTGTGGGTGAGTGGGAGAATCAAGCCTGCGCTGAAACTGTTTGAGAATTATAAACGAAAAACATAAATATTAAATAATATTTGAAATTGATGCAGAATGAATATGGAGTCAAGGAAGCTGAAGTGCATTTATATACCTAACTGACAGTTAAATACATTTAAAAGTCATCGAAACGGAGCTAAATGTATTTAGCTAGCTGACAGTTAGTTAACTGACAGTTAAATACATATAGAAGTCATAGAAGCTGAAGTCAACGTCTTTTACTAGCTGACAGTTGGCTAACTGACAGTTAAATATATTTAGAAGTCATAGAAGCTGAAGTAAATGTATTTAACTGTCAGTTAAACCGAAGTCATAGAGTCTGACGTAAATGTATTTTACTGCCAGTTAGTTAATGATAATACATGTCAACGTCTTCTAGTCAATAAATACATCAACATACTACGCAGACAGATGCTAGGCAAGCACGTGACTCTACCATATACTTCTTGTATAAGTTCATGGAACTAACATTGACTCTTGGCGCATAATATGCAACAGTTGAACAAAAGATTTGCTAATTATAGAAGCAGAAGATGCTGAAACGAAGTGCACGTCAAAGCGCATGTCAACTTCAACACGGAACACGGACTGATCGTAACACAGTGAATTAATTAGCATGTTTGATTGCCTTTGAGGTGTTTGTCAAATTTAACATGAACAAATAGTAAACAAAGTGAAAACACACACAAATTTGTGTGTTTAAAAGTTTCAAAAGTGCTTGTTAGCGCTGACATAAAGAGGTCATCTGCATGTCAAACGATCTGCGAGATAAGAAATGCAGATGTTAAGGCAAAAGCTGTGCTTGCTCCCACTGCAGCTGTTACATATGTTCCTTGCAACATCTGGCAACGCTGTGAATCGCTGCCCACCGGCTTGGCGAATGCAACTCGGCTTGAACTCTTCGCTTGGCTGCACAACACAAAAGACTTAGGACACAAACGCGCGAATGTTGCCGACTGCCGATTGACTAATGAAGTGGGAACACGCATCAGCCAAAGTTGCAGCAGCAGCAACAATTAAACATTGCAATTTGAGGGGGTGTTGTTGCAGCTAAATAAACAACAGCTAATAGCTAAGCATTCAACGCATTCAGCTGTTAATTAAATTATTAAAAGCAACAATTGCTGCTGCAACAGTTGCCGCTGTTGTTGCCACTGCTGCTGCTGCCACTTCTGCTGCTGCTGTTCCTATTGGCACATTGACCCAAGTGGCACGCGCTGCCCGAACTGATTGTTGGTAGTTTGTGAAGTTTGACGTCTGTCAAGGTGACTGACATTAGCGACCCCGAGAGCTGACGACAACCTAACAACCTAGAGTCAAACTCTTGTGGCTGTTGCTGTTGTCGTTGTCGTAGTTGTTGTCGCAGCTGTTGTTGTTGCTGGCCATTGACTTTGGCCTCTTGCGGCGCTAGGTTTGTTGCTTTTTTTGTGGCTCACGCCAAATTAGCGCACAAAATCATTTTAATTGCGCTCACTTTGTTTTGGCTGCCTGTCAACTGCGTACGCATCCGTCAGATACAATGTCTACGTATCTTATAGACACATGCGTGGGCGTGCCAAACTTGACATTTGCTGCGCATTTGCTTGGCCTTCACCAGCTGCGGCCCAGGAAATGTTGCACCTAATTGGCTTACACACAATGCACACACACACTCACACACACACTTTGAGCTCATTTGGCAAGAGCTAACAATAGCAGTCGCTTTTAGTCGAGATGCCCAACTGGTTTACCTGGCCTACCTGGCACCACAGGCACCTCTCCCGCATTCCCCTCTCATTGAGCCCCTCTCACTCACTCTCTCTCTCGCTCTGCAACTCAATAAACTTGTTTGTCGCTGACCCAATTTCGCGCCGCTTTTTTCGACATTTTTACAAACATTTCATTTAGTTTTGGCTTTTTTCGCACAGCAGCAGAAAAAGCTGGAAACTATCTGAAATGCGTGCGCTTTGGTCCCGGGTCTTGGTTTCAGTTTCAATTACAGCTTGAGTCGCAAAAATCAACTGTTTTGGATGGGCTCAGACAACGCCAAGGCATTAACAGCTGAAGCTGGAGTCAAAGAGTAGCTGAGCTCAAGCTGATGCGGGAGCTGTCTTCAGGTAACTGCTTGACGCAGCCTTTGGCCTTTCACTTGGGCGCAGCCGAGCGGCAATAAAGATTTAGCGGCACAGTGGGAGACTGACATAAGAGGGTCGATAGGTGATGTCAACTGGGTGAATACTCTTCCTATGTTGGGGAATATACTAAGAAGAGAGTTTGCTGTATGAGCTTTTTATGGAAGAAGTATTTACTTCAGTCGATTGTTGAAAACCGATATTTATCGAGTTTGCACAAAAGTGAAATACTATCGAAACCCAATTGACTTTCTAACTTGCCTCTTAAATGATTAAGTCACGCAAGAAACTAATTGGAAGCGTTTGCTGTATGAAATTTAAGTGTTAGAATGGCAGAAGAAATTACTTCAAACGATTATTGAAAATCGATAATTATCGATAGCTTTGCATAATCTAATATGCAGAATTTTCATAGATTCGTAGAGCTTCTAAGATCAAGCCAAATAAAAAAGACAGACTAATGGAAAGAAAGGCATAAATGAACATTTTGATATGGAAAATATACACTTGGCATATAATTGCCTGAGTCCATATATATTTTATAGATTATTCAAATAATTTTAATAGATGACTATGGGCATTTCATCTATTACCAAGCTTAGCTGTATTGTAAGGTAGCTTTAGCGAGTTCTTCTTAAAATATAATTTAAATATACTTCCCTTTTGATTTAATGCGAATACCTTAGTGTAAAGTGTATAAGTGCCAACCAGAGTCAAACAATGAGGCGCTGCTCTTGTTGTTTAAAAGGTAGTTTCTCATATGTTTAATCTTGTTTATGGTAAGCTCGGCAGAGTGCATAATATATGAATCAGCTGCCTGGTGGGAACTGCTCGATTTGTCTTCTCGGCTTTGTAGGTGTTGTTTTTGGACCCACTGTGCCTAGCCGGCTAACAAAAAAGCTTAACTGTTAGCGGAGCGGACAAGCGACGCAATGCTGCACGTTTCAACACCCGCGCGATAACAAGCCAACAACTACCAACAGCAGAGTGACAACAGCTGTTGTTGTTGATGTTATTGTTGCTGTTGTTCAGTCTTAACGGCTGATCGAGTGACAAGGCAAATGAATTATGTTTATTCCGATAAGTAAATGGACAACAAAAAGATATTTCGTATGTAGATTTGTAGAAATTTACCAATCGCGCGCCAATTATAACAGAAAGCAACAACAACAACAGCAGCGACAACGACGGCGACAACGACAGCAGCAACAGCCAACAAAAGCAAACATTTTGGTAGCTATTACATCAGAGCTCGTAGATATTGTAATAAAAACGAATGGCCCCACGATTTGGAAGACAAACAGAAGTAGCAACAACAACAGATACTTTTGTATGCTGTCGATGTGGTTGTTGCTGCTCTTGCTGCAGTTTTGAACGGCATTTTGCGTGGCTTACATTCATTATAAGCCGCATTTGTTGTGGCTGCCAAAAGCGGTTGCGTTTTTTCCACACTTTAACGATATTGGCCGCAATAGCCGTCAAGGTCGCACGACCGCCACTGCCAACGCCAGCGGCCCTTTCCGCTGAGCGCTGAGCGGAGGGCGGGGGCCGGGGCAGCTCTTGCATTGCAACAAACCTGTGAGTGCAATCAATGCAACAACAATGGGTAACTGATTGAAGATGATTTCGAATGCACCAATTGTAGTTGTAATGCCAGCCGTACCGGTACGACAACTTTTGATTGGACCCGCATGCTCTAAATGCTGATAAATGCAATAAATAAACTCAAGTTTTAAACTTGATCAAGAGTACTGCCGGTACTCCTTCACTTGACATCAGAGCGTCAAGACGTTGGGCTCTGTTGACATCAGAGACAAGGCTCTTGGATGTTGAGGACAACCTCATAGAAAGGATTGCTGAGTGGGTTCAAAATACTCCCTGTGGAATCTTGAGTGTAATAAGGTTACAGATATTAATAGGGTTGTCTTTCTATTTAGAGGTTCTTCTCACCATAGACTCGTAAAATTGTTGTCTTGGGGTTAGCTGAACTCTTAATTAATCAAATATTTTTTATCTCCCACGATCTATCTAACAATTTCCAATACTTTTCAATAACAAAGTTTATTTTCTTACAGCCAACGACTGTGAAATAATAAGACCGCCAGCAGCAGCTAGCACAACGGATGGTGAAGGACGCCACGCCATGCACAAGAGAAAGAAACCCTAGAAAGAGAGAGAGAGCGCGCGAGAGAGACACTCAACCCATAAGATAGAAGAAGTGAATCCTAAGCAAACATCAATCGTCGTCATTGCAAAGCTGAAGAGCATCGAACATGGTGTTAAATCTTCTGTTCATCACTACTGTCATTAAGTCGACATTCGGCGTGGTTACCACGGGGCTGTGGCTAATACCCTTGCTCTTGGCGGCCATCACGTATTATCGCTACGATGCAGTGGATCCGGAATCACGTCCACTCGATCAGCTCAACTTGTGGCCCGAATACGATTTCATTGTCGTGGGCAGCGGCTCGGCTGGTGCGGTGGTGGCCAATCGCCTGAGCGAGATACGGAAATGGAAGGTTCTGCTCATCGAGGCTGGGCCGGACGAGAACGAGATATCGGATGTGCCCTCGCTGGCCGCCTACTTGCAGCTAAGCAAGCTGGACTGGGCATACAAGACAGAGCCCTCGACAAAGGCCTGTCTGGGCATGCAGAACAATCGCTGCAATTGGCCACGAGGACGTGTCTTGGGTGGCTCGTCCACGTTGAACTACATGCTTTATGTGCGCGGCAATCGACATGACTACGACCATTGGGCCTCGCTTGGCAATCCGGGCTGGGACTACGAGCAGGTGCTGCACTACTTTAAGAAATCCGAGGATAATCGCAATCCCTATCTATCCAAGAGCGCCTATCATGGTCGTGGCGGACTGCTGACTGTGCAGGAGTCGCCCTGGCACACGCCCCTGGTCGCCGCCTTCGTGGAGGCGGGCACACAGCTGGGCTACGACAATCGGGATATCAATGGTGCTCAGCAGGCGGGCTTCATGATTGCACAGGGCACCATACGACGTGGCTCGCGCTGCTCCACGGCGAAGGCCTTTCTGCGCCCCATACGTCAACGGCCCAACTTTCATCTGTCCATGAACTCCCATGTGACCCGCGTCATTATCGAGCCGGGCACCATGCGTGCCAACGCCGTAGAGTTTGTCAAGCACGGCAAGGTTTACCGCATTGCGGCACGCCGGGAGGTCATACTCTCAGCGGGTGCTATCAACACGCCGCAGGTGATGATGCTCTCCGGACTGGGGCCCAGCAAGCATCTGGAGCAGCACGGCATACGCGTGCTGCAAGACCTGCCCGTGGGCGAGAACATGCAAGATCACGTGGGCATGGGCGGGCTCACATTTCTCGTGGACAAGCCCGTGGCCATTGTGCAGGATCGCTTCAATCCAACAGCCCTGACCTTTCAGTATGTGCTGCGCGAACGAGGACCCATGACTACGTTGGGCGGCGTCGAAGGCTTGGCGTTTGTCCACACTCCCTACTCCAACCGTAGCATCGACTGGCCAGACATACAGTTCCACATGGCACCCGCCTCCATCAACTCCGATAATGGCGCGCGTGTCAAGAAGGTAATGGGCCTGAAGGAGTCCATATACCAGGAGGTCTATCATCCCATTGCTAACAAGGACAGTTGGACCATAATGCCGCTGCTACTACGTCCGCGCTCGAGGGGCACCGTTCGTCTGCGCTCTGCGAATCCCTTCCACTATCCGCTCATCAACGCCAACTACTTCGATGATCCGCTGGACGCCAAGACTCTGGTGGAGGGTGCCAAGATAGCGCTGCGCGTCGCTGAGGCGGAGGTGTTCAAGCAATTCGGCAGCCGCCTCTGGCGCAAGCCTTTGCCCAACTGCAAGCAGCACAAGTTTCTATCGGACGCCTACTTGGAGTGCCAGGTGCGCACCATATCCATGACCATCTACCATCCGTGCGGCACGGCCAAGATGGGCCCCAGCTGGGACCCCGAGGCGGTCGTCGATCCGCGCCTGCGCGTTTACGGTGTGCGCGGCCTGAGGGTCATCGACGCGAGCATCATGCCCACCATCAGCAGTGGCAACACGAATGCCCCGGTCATTATGATAGCCGAAAAGGGCGCCGATCTCATCAAGGAGGATTGGCTCCACAATCCCGAGTATAAGGTCAAGCGGCAGGACAGCCGCGACTACAGCGACAGCGCGCCAGCAGCTAGCAGCAACATTTACAGCAACAGCAACAGCAGCGACAGCATCGACAGCAGCAACGTGACGCTAACAGCAACAGCTGCTGACAACCGGACAAGCAGCTAGCCGAGTCAGCTGTGGGGAAGGGGTCAGGTGCGCTCAGGGGTCAACTAGCTTTACCAACCAACCAACCAACAAACAAAACACAAACGAACAAGCGGACGGACAGTCAGACCTATAAACAATGTCTTTGCCTTTTTGCTCTCTTTGGTTTGCTGTTTGTTGTTTGTCGCTTGTTGTTTGTTGTTTGCTGTTGTCGAATCTCAGACAAAGGTTTGCCATTGTTTCAATCCAGCGTTGAAACAAACAACACACCAGAGTGTGCGCCTTTTTTGGCGTCCGTCACATAACACCGCAGCAACGCCGGCCACAACAAACGACAAGCAACAATCGGTTTTCCACCCCATCGCAACATAATGCAATGGCATAATGCATGAAATCGAGTCATAGTTATGTATCGTATGTAATTTCTAGACTCTAGTTGAGCAGAGCATCACAATTGCTTTGCAACTATTTTTTAGATAATTTAATTTTTTTTTTCTGTTAATATTTAATTAATTTAAAATTATTAGACTATTTTTTGACTATTTGTAAGCCACACTCGCGCATAAACACACTTTATTTATATATTCATTGAAACAAAAGTATATTTAATAAATTCATTTTATTATGAACAAATCAAATGCCTAGTCTATACTTTTCTAAACTATATATGTATAATATATCAGATGATATATAGATGGTAAAACAACTCCAGATATTCGGTGAAAACTTAACAGCTCGAAGCGGCTAATATAGAGAAGCAAGACAAAATATTTTAGATGTTTTTCCGATTTGACACGATTTCACTAGGCGTAGACATATTAATCTTGGCCAACCCCAAGAAGGAGGTTCCAAAACGTGCTCAAAGAAGAGTAAAATTGTCAATAGAAAATAAAGTTTTAATATTCTACCCCTATTACTTTAAAAGGTATAAACTATATAATCGATATATATTTAAATGCAGGTTATAATCTAGAATATATATTCCAATTTTCAAAACTCTAACACCTTTAGTATTCAGAATATGCCACAGCCTTGGTGGGCGTGGACACATAAGTCGTCGAACTGTAGAGAATCTTTATATTAGCCCATATGCCAAATTTTGAAATTCTATCTCTCAAACTGTGGAAGATGGAGTTTAGAAATACCGTTCTATATATAAATATATCCATATATATTTATTTGGTCTTGGTTCAAATTTCACCTTACTAATAGCGTCTCTAACATGCTAGATATAGCATTATCCAACGTATCGGAAACATCTTAATACTTTATTAGACATGGATACCCACGAGTATATAATCAATATTTCAACTCTCTACCTTTAATAGCGTTGAAATGGCTTACGTTCATATGGACAGACGGACCTTGCATATACTCATTTCACTTCGTAAACGAGTATAAAAACCACAGATAGGTCGTCTATATTGCCCTTGTCTGCTTGTTATACAGCCATATACATTTTATATGTGTTTTTCAATAGATAATGGCAGGCAACAACTCTTGAATGAGAAATTCCAACGATTTATGTCAACTGCCTAAAAGCAGGCAACACGAAATTTATCAACAGCAAATAAATGGGGCGTGTCCATAGAGATGACAGCAGAAGGCAAACGATGAATACTTGTCTGTTGCAGATGAATAAATAAACAAGTTGAAACTGAGTTTTTGAATAGCACCAAATGTTATTCACGGATTGTTGAATTGTAGTCGAATTGGTATTTGACGCCAGTTGCAAAAGTTGTAGCAGTTGTAACAGCAAAATAAACATCGCTTGATTGCTTTTGTCTCTATTTCGCCCATTTTTATGGAACTTAAATGTCTTATTGGCATTGGCACATATAAGTATAATTATTACTTATACTATCAAATACACTTTTATTATCACGTAAGTAAGTCATATAGTCATCATTCACAATGGTAGCTAAATAACACTGGCTTCAAGCACGACACACTTATATTCCTGCTAATGCCTTAGCACTCGAGCCACAAGTAGTGTAATAACTGGGTCAGTGAGCCAGCTCATCCACGACCTGTTTAGGTATTGCTTAATTTGTCAGTCAAGTCATTCAGCTATAGGATTACACGATAGTTGGGCAGAGCGCCCATATCTAGCATAAACTATTTATGTAGCACAACAGTTGGGCGCAGTCATTAAATGACAAAGCACCAGACGACACGCAAATGCAAATTGAACGAAATTAGTTTAATTTATGGATCGCTGTTGCAGTGTTACCAAAACAAAAGCAACTGAAAGCGGCACAACTGAACAATAGGAACAGCAAGGCAGACAGACGGACAGAGGTATCGATTCCATACTCTAACTTTTTGCGGCATTGGCGAAGGGCGATCAATTCAACTTTGAACTTGGCTATAACGCGAACTAGTCGCGAACAACGCCCAGTAATTTGGCCATAAATCATATTAAGAGCTCAGGTTGGGCGACCTTCGGCAGCAATTTTCATGTTCGTAATATCGGAAGCCGGAAACTGTGTTAGTTCCACTCAATTCGAGTCGACTGACTAATCAATGCAAATTTGCATCTTGTATTTTTCCAGCCAGAAAAAAGAAGCGGAAGCGTGTCTCAAATAGACGCGCAAGAGGTGCTAACAGCTAAGACCCTGTCCAAGAATACCCAAAATGTAACAAGAAAAGATTAACAAAAGCGCATGAAAAATGTGACCACAAACTGGCTTCACGCGCTCCGATAATATGATAATTTAGTTGAATAATTAATGCAGCCCAGCTAAGCTGCAAGAGTTGACGCTTGCCCATTTTACAGCTACACTTTACACCTGGTCAACGGTCGGCAGACGGTTAAAAATACGGTTGAAGGTCGTCTGCGGCCATACCCTGCCCACATTTCAGCCGGCTTATAATAGATACCTTAAGCTGCAGCTCTTCTTCGCTTATTTTCTACACATTCCAAGTGTCTGAGCATTATCAACTGGTTTGCTCTTATAATGCCCACTCAATGGTCTCACTGCCTTAGCTGTTCGCTTGAGATCAGAGAGAGACTGTAACGAATTCGGTGGGCGTTAGTATACAAGCTGCCTCTTCGTACAGGGTATCTAAAAGCAACTCAGCTTTAGCAACTCTAAAAGCGAAAGTCAATAAATTGGGCAAATGGTTTCAGCTTAGTGTTTATGGGTTAGCAACTTTACCCAACTATCCAAACTCAAAAGGGAATTTAGCATGTGGTCGGACGCAAACACTAAGCTTTTCGCGTCGTTCTTCCAAAGAATTGTTATCATTACGTATACGCAGCGTTGTATGCACAGACGTGCAGCCAATGTCTGCCTGCAGACGCACTCGATGCTTCTACGTCTGCTACTTGTCACCAATTCGCCCTTCAGCTGGTCTATACTATATATATATATATACATCTGCATAAAAATAAATTTGGCAATGCGAAACTGAAGCCAATGCGAAGCATCAACTGGGTCAATGGCTGACGGAAGTAATATCATCTACCTCTACCTCTGCGGCTGCGACTTGTTATTGTTTTAATATTGAAACGATGAACTTCCTTTTTGGTCGTCGTTACGTTCCACTTAGAGGTTAATAAACTTGTTATACTCCAATACGGTTTGTCAATTAGCATTTGCATGCGAATCCGTTAGACAAGACCCAACTCACGCAGCCCACCCAGTTGACCCCGACCCACTGAACTTGATCTCTAGCTCAACAAAATGAAGGAAAAAGAAAAAACACAAATATGCTGAAAAAAATCATAAGAATTTCAGGGCTAAGAAGTTTTTACCACGCACGAGCTCAACTCTGTTGCCGGGGCTCACCTGCAAAGATAGAGAGAGAGAGAGAGAGAGAGAGAGGTCGTTTACTAATTATTAAAGTTGTTTGGAAAATTACAACGTCACATTGAAATTTTTTATTAATGATTGTGTATTTGAGACGGAAATATTTTTGAGTGGTCGCTGTAGAACACTTAACGCTCAACCGGTCGCCTCTTGAGATTGTGACCCTGTACCAAGGTAGTTATGAGCGCCTCATCTTACAGATTACACTTAGCATACGCACAATCGACAGCATCGTTACCAAAACTGGGTCAGTGGAACTGGTTCGATTAGAATTCTAAGCGACGACCTTGACTTAATTTGATCATTAAGGTTTTCGGAAATAGGGCTGGCAACTAAAAAAGCTCACGGGAAATGAATAAAATCATGGGTATAGCACAGGTTTAGCATTGCTGAAAAAGCGAGAAGTTAATGTTTACTTCTTTAGCACGATATACAAAATAATAGAATCAAGCTAATAGATCGGTTCGGGTATCTGCTAGTCGAGCTCATATTACTGCATTGTATTGCCTTTGTTTTGTCGCACTGTAATCATCTAATGTGTCTGTCAATAATTAGTAATTGTTCGTTCGCTCATTAATCAATTAACAGTATGGGAATCGCAACGTGCCATAGCAAATCGGACAATCGATAAGCCGATGACAACCGTGACGCAGCATTTTCGGTTCACTAGCCTAACCTTTTCGGTTGAATAACATTTTGATTTGAGTTTGAACTCATTGTTATACCCTTGGCAGAAGGGTATTATAATGTAGCTATAAGAGATATTTCTTTTAAGTCTAAAATGTGTTATAATATCTCTCTTTCGAGTTATTATTCCCAGGTATTCTATCCAATAGTGAGTAGGGGTTATGCATACTATACTCATCAGATATGTGCACATCCATAGCATCTATATATAATCTTGATTTCTGAGGGACCATCTGTCTATCTCTTTAAGTGTATTCCGCATTCGTTCCTTCCAAAATTGATATTTGGTTTGACTGTTATTTGACCACACAACACAAAATTGCTAAGTATGTAGACAATGTGAAGTTTGAGTCAGATCTTAACTCAGACAATCGTCGATTGTCAGTCAATTTCCATTCAATTGACTTGGGCTCTCAATTATTTTGGTAGCAATTTTGTTTGTGCCCGGCTCCCAAGCACTTTAAAGTGTGCAATTATTTGATATTTTATTTCTGTGTTCAACAAAGTGGAAGTGACGTCAACAGCCGACTGATTCCTCAAATCAATTAGATATATGTTCGCAATTATTTTCAAGTGTCACTAGAGACAGGGTTCAAGCTCTAGCAGAGCGGAACAACAAGAAGGAAGTGCACAAAGTGGGCGTAGACAGCTGTCAAAACAGTTAATGCGATCAAGATTCGAGTTTTTGCTTGAAATACATGCGAGGAAGAGAAGAGACGAACTAACGATAATTTTATTATTTCCAGTAATAAACTACTCTTGGTAGATGATAATTTTGGTGGTACATGAAATATAAAGAAATAGCAGTCTTCATATTCCAATGACTGAATAAAACAAAATAAACTAATGAGCTTTTCGGATCTTCGGGCCTATTATGACTCTTTCTTTCCCGACAATCCTCGAGGCGTGTAGTATGTAGTTTTCTAAAGCAAAAACACAATGACCTGCCATCAAATCGAGTTATCCTCAATCTGCTCGTCGATTTGCGATGGCGGTGCTATGAACTCGTCACTGGCGCCCAGAAAAGTAATGCCCTGTGGTTGAGGAGCGGGATCATCCCAGCAGTGTTTGTACCAGGTCGTTTGATGGCGGCTCAGCCCAAAGCCAGAGGCGATGCGGTCAATGCAGTACATCAGCCAACCCATCACGGTTCTCATCGCGCGGTCCCAGTTGGTGTCCGGCAGCAACTCTATACGCTCCAGGCCAATTACCGTGTCAACTGAGGCAACTTGTGAGATGGCTTGTTCCGAGCAATGCATTGCCAACTCATTAGCCATCATTACTCCGGGCCTGGAGTTCAGGGCCAGTTCCACTTCGTCCGGAATGCTGATGACATCCTCCTCTTTGTGGCTCTTAGAGGTACTCTGCTGCTGTAGATCGTCCAACTGCACCCCACTGCAGCTAGCCATATTGCCAGCTTTGCGTAATGTGTATGCAACGAGCTCACTGCCTAGAGGCAAGTTTTTCAAGCTTCAGTTGTGCACAGTCTAGCTGCCCCTAAGATTTTGAAGACTAAATGTTGACAGCCAAGTGCCGGCATACTAAAACTTGTTTATTTGAAGCGAAGTAAGCGTGTTTGATATGAATGTACCTTACTGTACCACGCTCTAGGCTACTCCACCAATCTGTACCTACTTGCATTTTCTACTCTTCAGCCCACTTAACACAGTTGTATATTTATCTAAAGTTGTCTGTATAAACTACTTTGAACTGCTCTACCTTTCAGCATAGGCGAAACTATAGGCATAGAGGCTGCATACCCTACGCAATTATTTTGTTTAGATAGAGTAAATTAAAATATCCAATGGGATGCACCAGCGGACATCTGTGCCTTAGAGAGCTATGAAAGCCATCGATAGACATTTATTTTTACGATGATTGACAGATTTTGTTCAATGTTGAAAAAAACTATATAATTTAATTTTCAATAAATCATTTATTTTTTGGAGTGATAAAATTTACTTGTTCTTACACTTTTTTTTAAATATTCTCACAAAATTAAATCTTGTTTTTCATTATTGATTCAATGTGAGATTTTAAGTCTTAAAAAGTTAAGCAAATTTACTTATTATATTCATTACGGCTGTTAAGTCTATCGATGGGAAAACCATCGATTGGAGCTACTATCGATAGTTTTGAAGTATCTCTAGTGCCCTACCCAGTACCCCACTGTATTATATCCAATTGGACCATTAGGTAACGTTTGCACTCTACTGTACAATAGTGTTTCTATCAAACCCCTATAATCCATACCCTATTGTACCTAAGCCTGAGTACTCCATGACGCTATGCCACAGGTAATACTGAGTACATTTTTTAAATATTCGTCATTTATCAGGAAAAAACGCATGTAAAACTCATTTGTGAATAAGCAACTCAGTCGAAATGCAAACATATTTAACTTTTTACACTAATATCTATTAGTTGCACATTGTAGCTATTAGTCTCTACAATACGGTACTTTTTCAGTGGTTTCATTGCTTCTAAAGTTCTCTCTCAGCTCAACTTTGAATTTTTTTTTTCTGGTTTCTCTGTGGGTTTTTTCTTGGCAACCTTGAAGGTTTTTTAATAGAAGTTTGTGTGTGTGTGCGTTGGCTCGTTACCAAAAGAGAGAAACAAATACAAAGAAAAATAAAAATAATTTTCTTGTTTGGTTATTTTTATGGATATTTTGTGTTAAGTCATTTGACGGAGCAGAGCCCACAGCTGCTCTCTACTCTGAAATCTGCATAGCTTCTGCTGCTTCTTCTTCTTCAGCTATTAGCAAATTTAATATTTACGAGTGGCTGTCTACAAATCGATGCCATAAATGTGTAGCAAAACAATGCAAACGTCTGCTGCCAACAATGCGATTTTAAATCCACTCATTAGCAGCATTCGCCGAACGATTTTTTCTAGCAATAAAAGAAATAGTTTGCATTGAACTGCAATTAAGACTGTGCCATTAGCTTGAACTAATTTGAATAGTAATGACAAGTCGTCTAAGTAAGCATTGAGACGAATGGCAATGGTTTCTGGGTTGGGCGATATTGCGCGCTACATAGATGGAGAAGATACACTTGCCTATACCCGTACTGACTCAAGGAAGGAAGACTAATTGGGATTTACTATAAGGCGAACCCAACGATCTCTCTTTTACGCTTACTTAGGCTTTCTGTAATTAAGTTTGTGCTATCTCAGTCAAAACATCTATATGTCTGACACATACTACCTTCTCATGCCTTGCACTGAGAATTCTCGACACTTAAGCAACTCCTCTCCTCTTCACTCCGATTTTACAGGGCATAAGTCTCGAATGTGTTTTGTATATAAATTCAGTTCAATATAAAAGAAGAGCCATAAACAAGTCTGAAGCTAGTCGCAGGCCCAGCCTAAAATCAAGAACGCGGCTAAAGAGAATAATTTATGAGCGACATATGAGAGAAATCCCCAGAAAAAAACCGTTTAGTCATTCTTACTAGGCAAGACAATCCAGTCTCCATGTGCTAAAGCTGCGTCAGCATTGGATACCATTTTGCCTGATTGCAGACATGGCAACAGGCTGGCGCGAAGCAAGCAGCTCATAGGCCACGCCCACACAGAAAATTTCAGAGTCATGTCCCCCATAAAAAAAATCCGCCAAAAAAGCGCATTTGACTGCAGTTTGGTCGAGCGTACAAAGTGGGTCAAAGACAACGACTCACAAAATTCTCGATTACTTAGCACCACATCGCCAAAAAGCAACAGCAGCAGCAACAAATACGTCTAAGACTAACTAACGATTGTATTCGGAAATTTTCAATTGCCGTTAGAAGCGCGGCGTTGCCAACTTAATTGCAGCGCTGCGCACCAATTGGCAGCGATGCTACCTTGACTGAAATGCCGCTGGTTGAATGTCATAGATTGTCAAAGCCTTAAACCTTGGTCGCCAGCCAGCCAGGCAGCCCGCCCACTGGCTCCACCAAGAATTTGTGCAGAATATTACATAAGAAAGATAATAATAATAGTTAAGTTAAGTTAAAAAAAAACTCAAGACAATCTGGTTCTTGGCTCGAATCTGTGGTTTTTCGGTGGCGTTGTCACACGAAATGTGAAGCTGACTCTGTTATTAAGTTTATCGAATTTCAAGCACGGGTTAGAATCGGGTTTGTCTTTTATCTTTTCAATCTAAATTAAATTATAAACTCAAAGTTGATTTGGATAGCCTTTTTAGCCTCTGATTCGATTTTCACTTAGAATTAAGCATTTCCGACTAATTTTTATTGGAAGACACAAGAGAAAAATCATTTGCAAGTTATAATTGCTTGTACATTAAAAACAAGTAAGAAAACTCTAGTCGGGCGTGACCGACTAGGGGATACCCTGAGCCCCGTCGAATCTGTGTGTTTTCATCGAATTTGGGGGCATTTGGGGCCGGTATCCAAAATATAACAAAATTCAAAATTCCATAAAATACATATAAAGCTAAAAAGAAAATTTGGTGTCTCTAGCTTAAAAGATGGGCGAGATATAATTTTTTCGATTTTGTTTTTAATCGATAACAATTAATTGGGGAAAGTTATCGATTTTTTAAAACAAACTCGATCTGCGCGTGCTATACACGGACCTACAAAAAAAATTTCAAGTCTCTAGCTCTTATGGGGGCTGAAATCGGCGCGTTCAAACATACGGACAGACGGACGGACGGACGGACGGACAGACGGACGGACGGACGGACGGACGGACAGACGGACATGGCCCAATCGATTTCTCTTGTCGTCCTGATCAAGAATATATATACTTTATGGGGTCTGCCACGCCTCCTTCTGCCTGTTACATACATCCAACAAAAACATTATACCCTGATTTCCCATTTTCAATGGGCTCAGGGTATAATAAGTAATAAAACTTGATTACGCAACAATTGTATGATTGCCACGCCAGAGATGTTGATACCAGTTCATTCGCCTTGCTCATCTATAATGGTGCTTCCCGAATGCAAGCAAGCAATTGGCACGTGTTTAAAATTGAAGTAAGTTAACAAGTAAGAAAGTTTTAGTCGAGCCCGGCTAGGTGATACCCTGAACTTTGACAGAGTATTATAGCTTGTACCTATGCATGGGTACACACAAACTACATGCAAAATAGTACGACTCTAGCTGTCTGAATGTACAAGATAAGCTGAATTTTGATAACTCTTTTAATCGATAACATTAATTATCAATATATGATCTCTATGTATACTTCATGGACTCTGCCACACCTGCTTCTGCGTGTTACATACATTTTCACAAGAACATCATACCCTGATTTCCCAGTGGGCTCAGCGCAGAAAGGGTTCGCAAGTACAAACATATAATTATTACTTTGGGCATAACAAAAGCAATAATTATACGCTTGTGCTTGCGAGCTGGCCTAACTTTCCATTTGAAGTGCACAACATGCTTGCACTTAATGGAAACTTTGCGAAATTAAGTCCCTACAATTTCCAAACAATAAGCGAGACCTTACGCAGAGTCGAGCTAACAAGTTTTGAATATAATAAGATGCCGAGGAACTCGAATAACCTATCTAGATATAAGTTCTTGAAAGATCTGAGCTAAGTGTGTCATGACTTCAAAATAAACTCCGTGATTCAATGTTACGACTTTGGGCGATGACAATAAGTTGGCATTGTTGTTGGCTTTTAATTCTAAGCCATTCTCTTCTCGGCTTAATAATAATTCTCATGCAAGCGGAAATAATTATACAAAATTTACAAAACAGCCCAGTGAAGTGGACACAGTTTGTAGAAACTCAATGGGCTGCAGTGGGGTGTTCCGAAGCCCTTATAAAAATGTTAAGTCATGTGACTGATTGCAGACGAATCAAGGCACAAGACACGATTGCTTGCAATTTATTAATACTAAACATTATTCAATGATTTACCGGAAATCGTTTTCCTAATCGATCAGGGAATCCATTAAGCCTAATATACCCTTAAAAGTTATTTTCTATCAAAATGTTTCTCGTAGATTTCCATATAATAGTCATTTCTCTTTTTAATTGATCTAGTTTGTATATCTCGTTTTTAGGTTTTCATATTTGATCTTGGTCTCGTGTATGATATAAGTTTGAAGCCATTGAAAGTGATTGAAGATAATAATAAAACTAGATTTCGCCAACTGACATTTGCTGATATCGCCTCACTGATCTTGTTCAATTCACCAAACACGACCTTAATTTCCATGTTTTTTTTTCTCACAGAAGTCGATAATTAGATCAGCCTCAAATCATGTGAAACCACTAAATTTTGACAAATGTCCATGATTGATAAAACAAATGATCGAGTTTTGTGATCTTGATTGGTAATTCGATTGTGCTATTAAGATGTTTTATATCACTATAGAGTATAATGTATTTTTGACAAGTATTTCTATTCAGTTAATAATATTTTATTTTAAATATCTAGTCTGAGCTAGCTGAGGAAGATATATGGTAGTGTATTAATGAGTTGGTGTCTCGCCTAACACACCTAAGCCCAAGCCCAATTTATCAGGCATTTTGGGTATTCATAATATTGTCGTTTGTCGCATGGATAAAGTCCTCTATATGAATCATTCTATACGCTGCTTCTTAGCGTATCATCTCTATAAAATTGCGTACTTAACTTTTTCGCCCCTCACAGTGAGCGATTCTAACCCCATCGCAACCCGAAGTCAGCGTCGCGATGCAATTAAATCATGAGCTCGCGTCTATATGTGATTACAAAAAATTAAGCATTAGGTTTCCTTTCTTCTAATGGATTCTATTGTCGACTCAGTTGCTCGTTGTCAGCGCAACTCTCCGGTTGGGCATGCAGTCCCTCCTGCTCTGTTTGTGTTTACTGTATCTGGGCGCAACAGCTGCCCAGAGCTACCTGGGCAATATCTTGTTCGATGGCATAGAACTGCTGAGGCGTGGCCAGAGTCAAATGGATCTCGAGGCGGTCGACGACCGTGATCAGATGCTCCGTGAGTACGATTTCATAGTCGTCGGCGCTGGCACAGCGGGCTGTGCGATGGCTGCACGCCTCTCCGAGAATCCCGACTGGCAAGTCCTGCTAGTGGAGGCGGGCGGACCGGAGAGCTATGTCATGGATATGCCCATTTTAGCGCACTATTTGCAGCTCGGTGAGATGAACTGGAAATATCGCACTCAGCCCACCAACAGCTACTGCCTGGCGATGAACAACAACCGCTGCAACTGGCCGCGCGGCAAGGTGATGGGTGGCAGCTCCACTTTGAACTATATGATGTACACGCGGGCTAATCGACGGGACTACGATCGGTGGAAGGCCCTGGGCAATCCCGGCTGGGGCTACGATGAGCTGTTGCCATATTTTCGCAAATACGAGGGTTCCCTCATACCGGATGCGGATGCGGGTCCAGCGCGGCATGGCCGAAAGGGCCCTGTGAAGATCAGCTACTCCGAGTATCACACTCCTATTGCCACGGCATTTGTGGAGGCCTCGCAACAGGCGGGTCTGGCGCGCGGCGACTACAATGGAAACTATCAGCTGGGCGTCTCCTATCTGCAGGCCAGCATTGGCAACGGCACGCGCTGGAGCTCCAATCGAGCGTACCTTTACCCGATCAAGGGCAAGCGACGAAACCTGCACATTAAGAAGAAAGCTCTGGTCACCAAGGTGCTCATTGATCCGCAAACAAAGACCGCATATGGCATCATGATGCAGTCCGATGGACGCATGCAGAAGGTGCTGGCGCGCAAGGAGGTGGTTGTCTCAGCGGGCGCCATCAACACGCCCCAACTGCTGATGCTCTCGGGTGTGGGTCCCGCCAAGCATCTGCGTGAGGTGGGCATCAAGCCCCTTGCTGATCTGGCTGTGGGCTTCAATCTACAGGATCATGTGGCACCGGCGGTAACCTTTCGGTGCAATGCGAGCTCGCTAAAACTTAACAACTTCCTGAACCCGGATTCGGTTGGCAGCTTCCTGCGTGGCCAGGGACCGCTGCGAAGTCCTGGCGGCGTGGAGGCTATTTCTTTTTATGCTCTGGATGCTGCAGAGGAAGCCAAAGGCTGGCCAGACATGGAACTCTTCGTTACGGGCACCGCGATGCATTTGAATCAGGCACTGCGACTGGCTTTCGGCATCCGGGAGGACATCTATCAATCTATCTTTGGAGAACTGGAGCGCGCCAATGGGAATGCTTTCATGATCTTTCCAATGATACTGCGTGCCAAGAGTCGCGGCCGCATTCGCCTCCAGAGTCGCAATCCGCTGCAACATCCACTGATCGATGCTAACTACTTTGCACATCCCTACGATCTCAATATATCAGTGCAAGGCATAAAGCAGGCGGTCAGCCTAATGGATCAGCCCGCATTTCGGGCAATCAACGCTCGAGTGCTGGAGACCAAGCTACCCGCCTGCCGCCACCACGGCCACCAGACCGACGCCTACTGGGCGTGCTATGCACGTCACTTCACTCTTACGATCTATCACTATTCTGGCACGGCCAAGATGGGGCCACGGAGCGACCCCAGCGCCGTGGTGGATGCCCGCCTGCGCGTCCATGGCATAAGTAATCTGCGCGTGGTGGATGCCAGCATAATGCCCTATCTGGTTGCAGGCCATCCCAATGGGCCGGTCTTCCTAATAGCCGAGAAAGCCGCCGACATGATCAAACAGGATTACAACTACACCTAGGATAAGCTCATAATGAATATAAACCAAAGTATCTCCATAGGGAACATTTTGGAAGACTTGCGAGTCAACAATTGTGATATTTTAAAGGAATTTTTAGGTATAAAATGGTAACATATGTAAGGAATAACTATGAAGAAATAAATTGTCTTAAGATCTGATCTGTGCATTGCTTGCTCATGGCGATAATTTTCAGACTAGCTCTCAATAAAGTTGATAAAGCGAAGAATGAGAAGAGAAAATTGCTTCACTTATATAACATCGTAAAATTGATATGTGGCCTGGCCGATCGTTGCAGTAGCTCAACGAAGGGAATATTGAAAAGGCAAAATCGATTAATTGAAAAAATCAATTTTGATAAAATATCGTATAGGTGATCTTGGCAGTGCTCTTGTCGATCACCGAGACAGATTTATGTGTCGCAGCGCGCTGGGTTGACATATTATTGGTAATAAAAAGTCGAACGCATATTTTACGCTCTTCCGCATTGATCGTCTGCGATCTTCGAGCGACACAATCGATGATCATTTTGGCCCTAGATTGCCCTTTGGTCGCCTGCAAAGTGCACAGCTTTGCGCAGCTTCCGCAATTTGGTCAATGGTCGGAGCTGATGCTGTGTGATCGCGTGAACGATCAGCTCAAGTCAATGCCAGTGCGTTCGCTCAAATCTCGCTTTCAATTTGATTTTGTGAACGTGTCGACAGTCATGGCGATGCTGCTGCTGCTGCTGCTGCTGCTGCTGTGTTGCTGCTGCTGCTGCTACAACTGCTGCTGCTAGTTGCTACTCTGAAGATTCTTGGCAGTTACTGCTTACGTTAAAGCAACGAGCGCGCTGCCGATCGAGCCCGCTGCCGAAAAGATTCGCAAGCACGATTCGGCCGAGACGGCGACGCTTATATTTAATATTAAATTGAACTTGGCCAGAGCGATTGTCAGCATTACCAGTTAAGAGTCCGATTGGGCAAGACGAACTAACGGCACGGGCCACGCATGCGCGCACAGTCCGCACTCTGAAGGCGACCACGCAAACGTCTTAGAACGCAGCAAAACAAACTCTGTTCTCTCTCCTCTTTTTTTTTGAAATTTTTTGTTAACACAAACTTATTGAAAAGTGCAAGTGAAGTGATACCTAAGAACATGGCCAACATGAAGCATTGCCAAGTACTGCTGTGCCTGATGGCTGGCCTAGCTCTGGCTGCCGCCCAGAGCGAAAATGTGATATTAGAGACCATCAATTTTCTGCGACGCGGCCAATCGGAAGTGGATCTGGAGAACTATGACAATACCATACAAATGGAGGGCGAATATGATTTTATAGTCGTCGGAGCTGGCACTGCCGGCTGTGCGTTGGCCGCACGACTCTCCGAGAACCCGAAGTGGAAGGTGCTGCTGCTGGAGGCGGGCGGACCGGAGCGTCTGGTCATGGATGTGCCGATTGTGGCGCACTTTCTGCAGCTGGGCGAAATGAACTGGAAGTACCGCACGCAACCCTCAGATCACGCCTGCCTGGCGATGAACAACAATCGCTGCAACTGGCCGCGTGGCAAGGTGATGGGCGGCAGTTCGGTCCTCAATTACATGATGTATACGCGTGGCAACCGCCGTGATTACGATCGTTGGGAAGAACTGGGCAACCCTGGCTGGAGCTGGAAGGATGTCCTGCCGTATTTTAAGAAATACGAGGGCAGCAGTGTTCCAGATGCCGAGGCTGACTTTGTGGGACGCGATGGCCCAGTGAAAATCAGCTATGTCAACTGGCGTTCCAAGATTTCAAAGGCCTTTGTTGAGGCGGCTCAACAGGATGGCTTGAAATATCGCGACTATAATGGACGCATTCAGAACGGCGTCGCCTTCCTACACACCACCACGCGTAACTCTACACGCTGGAGCTCAAATCGTGCGTACCTTTACCCGATCAAGGGCAAGCGTCAAAATCTGCATGTGAAGAAGAACGCACTGGTCACCAAGGTGCTCATTGATCCGCAAACAAAGACCGCATATGGCATCATGGTTCAGACCGATGGACGCATGCAGAAGGTGTTGGCGCGCAAGGAGGTGGTTGTCTCGGCGGGCGCCATCAACACGCCCCAACTGCTGATGCTCTCGGGTGTGGGTCCTGCCAAGCATCTGCGTGAGGTGGGCATCAAGCCCATTGCTGATCTGGCTGTAGGCTACAATCTGCAGGATCATACGGCGCCGGCAGTTACCTTTACAACGAATGAAACATCGCTGAAGTTCGAGGACTTCTCCGATCCCTCATGGCTGACTCGCTTCAACCGAAGGGAAGGTCCTTACGGCTCGCCCGGCGGCTGTGAGGCCATTGCCTTCTGGGATCTGGATCATGAGCGCGACGAGGATGGCTGGCCAGATATTGAACTGTTTATGGTGGGCGGCTCCATGTCCTCCAATCCAGCCATATCACGTGCCTTTGGCCTAAAGAAGTCCATTTACGATTCGTTATTTGCCGAGATTGAGGACAAGTCACTGAACGCTTTCATGATCTTCCCCATGATCCTACGACCCAAAAGTCGCGGTCGCATCATGCTCAAGAGCAGTGATCCCTTCAAGTATCCGCTGATTCACGCCAACTACTTTGCCCATCCTTACGACGTTGACATCTCGGTGCGCGGCCTTCTCAAGGCTATTAGCCTGATGGAACAGCGGGGCATGAAAGCCATTGATGCCAAGCTATGGGAGCGTAAGATTCCCACTTGCAAGCAGCATCCCTACAAGACCTGGGCCTACTGGGCCTGCTATGTGCGCCACTTCACTTTTACCATTTACCACTATTCAGGCACCGCCAAGATGGGACCCAAGTCGGATAGGGCGGCCGTTGTAGATGCCCGCCTGCGCGTTCATGGCATACGCAATTTGCGTGTCGCAGACGCCAGCATCATGCCCGAGATCATGTCCGGACATCCCAATGGGCCGGTCTTCATGATCGCTGAGAAGGCCGCCGATATGATCAAGCAGGACTACGGCTATATCAAATAAATGCGTGGCCTAACGCTAGCTTAGGCTTACTTTTACATCAGGTTCAAGCGCCGTTCGACAAGTCCCAACTGCAAGTGCTCTGAGCTGCAATCTACATTGGATACTCATGAACGGAGCTTTAGATAGATCTTCCTTTCCTTTTCTTCTCCTCCATAATGAACTGATTTAAAACTAAGATAGTTTCTAAGCCAACAATAAATATTCTAAGAGACATTTAAAATGCTTTACTGGTTTTGAGATACTGCCCCTCCTCCTAAAACAGGTCGCTCTTTTCCAGCGAAGATCTTCGAATAACGATAAACATTTCAGCTTTGGGGCTTGGTACCACGCCGGCACGGGCTTTGACATTGACATTGAATGTCATTTCATTGTCATTTAATGCCTGTGTTTGTATTTTATGAATATCATTTATTTTTATTTATAGGTATATATCTGTGAAATAGATCTATGTATATAGAAAGAATGAGAGACATTACTAACCTATTGTGCATAAGAACAGGTAGTTAATGTTTCATTCTTCTTTATTCTGTAAATGTATTTGCATTTGAATCTCAATCTGTAATTTTATTTGTATCTGTATCAGTTTCTATATCTTTTTAGTTATCTGTATCTGTATTTGTATTCTGTATATATATTTGCATCTATGGATGTACTATTGTATGTGTCTGTATCTGTACCTGTACCTTTATATGTATCTGTATCTGTATCTGTATCTGTATCTGTATCTGTATCTGTATCTGAATCTGTATCTGTATCTGTATCTGTATCTGTATCTGTATATGTACCTATATCTATATCTGTATCTGTACAGAATCTGTATCTGTATCTGTGTGGGAGTATGTATCAGTATATGCATCAGAATTTTCCTTTAGATGTATCTTTATCTCAAGATGTACCTAAATTTATATCTTTATAGTATCTGTACCTATAGATGCTATTGTATCTGTATCTATACATGCAACTGTATTCGTATTATTATTATTATTTTTCTTTAGCTGTACCTGTATCTGTATCTGCACCTATATCGGCATCTATCTATGTATCGTTGTTTACTCAAGCATCAATATCTTCCATTCTTTCATCATATTAATCTACACTCCACACAGACTTCAATACAATCGACCGATTCTATGTCTTCATTTGCATTGAAAGCCTAACACTTAATTCGTCTTGCCTACGTCTCTTCTATAGACTAATGTATTATTCGTTCTCATTGTTTTCGTTGTTTCTCAGCTGTTTTTTTTTTTGTTTGCCACTTTTCATGCTAATCAACAGACAACAACAAAGACAACAACAATTCCTAACAACATTATCAAATTGAAAACCCTGAAGTCTGCGACTTCGGCCAAATCAAATGCCGCCTTTTTGTTTCTTGTTGATTTCTGTTTAAGCTCTTTTTCAGATTTATTAAATGCTGTTACTCGTTTTTATTGTTGCGGAAGCGATATGCGAGTGACATTCAAATAATTGGGCTCCGTTTGCATACCCTGTATGACACACAGCGTGCATATAGTTGGCATATAGTTGAGGTATCAAGTTTTTGTATGTTTTAGACAGACGATCATATCAAGCAGCCAAATTTGCTTTTGCTTTGTTTGCACAGTATTTTGATGTCGACGCCCAACAAGCTCGCCCATAATTGGTTTGAGTTGCTTTTATTGCTAAAGTTTTTATTGCTGCCTTAGGGTATCTCAAGTTCTGTTGTTGCCTTGATTTCGCACAAACTATCTAAAGTAATTTTCCTAGTTTTATGTATACACCTCGAAGTAAACAGAGTCTAATGTATTCGCATACGAAAAAGTGTTCCCAGCCCCATTAAATATTGTATAATACTACAGAAGGAAGAGATGAAGTGATATACTTTTAAGCTTAGTCAGGCATAATCAATGGAAAGAAGATTCTTAGCAAGATTATGCTGTTAGGAAAGTGGGGTATTCCAAATATTTTCGCTCGGAGTTACCCTTGACAGAAGGCTGACCTTCAGATTCATTTACGACTAACTTGACTAAAATGTCTTGATTGCTTGTAGCGTATTATAAGCTATCTCTGGTCAGAATATACAAGAGCGCCTAGCTTCTAGCTTCTTCTATGCCATCGTGGTGTATGGAATTGCAGATAAGATGCAAATGCTTGCTCTACAGGCAAAACAGCTCATTAAGCTAATTGGGACCCCGTGGTCTATGAGTAGGGTTGCCATCCGTCCTCGAATTCCGGGACATGTCCCGCTTTTGAAGGCAATGTCCCCATGTCCCGACCTGACACGACATTGTCCCGGTTTTCTACAGTTTCGATCGAAATATAGTCATTTTGACCAAATTTAACTCAAAAGGACAATTTTAGTCTAATTGTCAGAAGTGAAAAATGCCACCAAAGTCTGTACTTCTATGATGCTATGTAAATATGAAGGAAGTGAAGTTAAAGTGGATATTTTACAGTTAAAGTTAAAGTAGATATTTAATATGTGTAGATATTTAATATGACAAAAGTTGAGGACAATAAAAAGGTGGCCAAAAAAAATATCTCGGAAGATTAGGTTGTCAAAAGACAGCCTATATAGGCTACAGTTAGACTGGTAGATCACGCACTGAAGCTAAGAGAAGGCTTAGACAACACCATCCTCAAGCCTCAGAATCTTGACTTAAAATAAATCAAATGTACCCTTTAAGCTTCCCAGTAAATACACCCTATATCTATTTGTGCGCCGCTTAAGCCTTTAATTCTGTGATTGTTTCCGTCCATGGCCGGAGTATATTAACTAATTTCTCTTTAAATTAATGTACCTAGAAAGTATCAGAGCATAATCTGTAAATTATAAATATAAATACAAAGTATTTCATAGCTCCGTACTTCGTACTATAGCAAAACCTAACACGCTCACTTTGGAAGTCCACATTTAAAAGCATTTTCTAAGCGCCGCCTGAAAGTATGCATTAAGACTATGCTTATTGAGAAAAGCTCGCGATGCTAAGCTTAAAGCGCCTGCCATAGAAGTATCAATATATTATTCGCATTCATTGCTGTCATGCATGTAGTAGCTGCCAAGCAAGTAGAAATACATATATTCCTAATACAACAAATGCAATCGCAGCCAACGTATTTTGTGCGGCTCGCTGGCGTTCGGATGGGGATTATGGCTGTGGTTATCTCTGCCACCGCTAGCCTCCAGCCAGCCAAAAAGTCGGCACTTTCATTATCAAAGCATCAAATATTCATGAATTCAGATTGGGCGTTGCCTGGGGCCAGGGTGCACAGGTGACTGCAAACCCTGGCAGACGGAGCTGACGGAGTTGAGCGACCAAAAAAAAACCAGCGAGCAGATTTGCAAGTGGTTGCCAGGGGACTGCAGGCACTTGCATACTTATTTTCAATATGCCGGACAGATCGGACGAATGTCTGCGCCCCGGGCATGTCATCGCCATTGTGGGGTGGTTTCCAGCCGCTGCAATGCACAACTAAACAAAGACCGTCGTGGGCAGGGGGCGGACAGAGGGTTGCTGTCAGTTGAAAGCCCGTTTAATCTGCCCTGATTGCGCTTGATACGTTCGAGGCTCGTAATTATGTTTTCTTTCAACTTTGTCATGGGAAAAAAACCAAATAAAATATATATACAAAAAAGTGTTTGAGTTGGGAGTGCCTGACTAGAAGCTATCCAGCAGAGGACCGAACATATATATACGATAATAAAATGTTGAAGAAAGCTAAATCGAGTAAAGCAATCCTGTTTATCCAGAATCAAAGTGTTTTTTACTTGCAATAGACTATGATTTACGGCAACTGACACAAAGACTTTATATATAAGATATGAAATGTGTATAAATTTGAATATGTGATATAAACATAAATAGATTTGACATCTGATTAATGTTTTTATTACCATATATATACTTGAGGCTAATAATAGAAGTGAAAGTATTCATTATTCATTTACCGAAATAAACATGATAATGAGATCTTATCGACATAAAAGTAACTAGTATATTATATAATATATAATATGAATCAGCTTTTCTCTCGCAAGAAAAGCGATGATATATAAACTTAATATATCTGACGTTAGCAATAACACACAATGAAGATATTCTAAAATAATAATACAATTTAAATGGAATGCTTACGAAACATTTAAATATAGATATAACAGCTGTTCACTTGATGCTTCTAAAAAGTAAATATATTTAACATATTTCCTTTTCCTAATTAACAAATATATTTCCACTTAACAGCTTCCCTTATTTCAAGAATACTCCTTTCATGGAAATAATCTATTTTATACAAGGTGTAATAAGAAGCGACCATTTGATGGGGTTGCTCATAGGGTTGACAGGTCGTCACAATGACAGCCAACGATTCAATGATAAAAATTGGAGTCACAGAGTTAGAAAGTCAGAAGAACTTTGCTCCGGCAGTTCGCTAATAAGTATTTATAGTTTCCGCTGCTCTGTCGTTAAGCCGATGAAGATGCTCCGTAATTTAAGGCATAGCCATTAAGAACGACAACGAAGTCTAGAATTCCGCAAGCGGGCGAAATGAAGCCGTCAAAATGCCAACTTAGCCGACTAAATGAGTTACGCACAAAAGCCATGCCAAGGGCAAAGCTGGCTGACATAGAGCACTACATAGTTGAGCGAAGACTGCGAGAAAGAAAGAGAGAGTGGGGTGAAGAAGATAGGCAACAGGCGTTAATGGGTAGCTGATGGGTGAAGCATCAAGCTAAAGAAGCCAGCGCTGCACAGTGGCACAAAGATATTGAAAGCGATAAGCATCTGAATAGAATAAAGGTAGAAAACTGAGAAGGAGGAATGGGAAATAAAAATACAAAGAGTTTAGAATGGTGCAGAAGGACCAAGACCGTATAAAACACTTAACAGGTCGAATGACAAATGTAAACTCTGAGTATGATGCTTGCCCTAAGGGGCTTGATAAAGCACAGATTTTATACAAAATATTTGGGAGCTGCTCCACTGTCCCCAGACAGCATTCATATGGACCAGATACCTCATTTCACCGACGCAGTCTCAAGCGAGTCGACCGAGCGTTCGGTTCTACAATGATGATCAGGCAGCGCTTTGCTTTATGCCAGCTTCTGCTTCTGGCCTTGGCCCTCACATCAGCCGCCAGGATAATTGAGACACCCACTTCAAACAGGCAACAATACATCAATATAGAGCAGCTGCGTCAACTGGGTCTGGGCAACATAATTCACCAGCCCAACTATAGCGATCGTAAGTCATGTGTCCCAATTTTTGGCTCCGCCTAAATCCTTCTAACTCCTTCGACAGTGCCCCGTGGCTGCTACGACTTCATTGTGGTCGGAGCGGGCGCTGCTGGCTGCACGCTGGCGGCGCGCCTCTCCGAGAACCCCGACTGGAATGTCTATTTGATAGAGGCGGGCGGAGTGGAGAACATAGTTCATATGGTGCCCCTGCTGGCGCCCACGTTGCAGCTCACTGCTTCCAACTGGAACTACCTATCGCAGCCGCAGCCCCTCGCCTGCCACGGCATGGTGGGCAACCGCTGTGCTCTTCCGCGTGGCAAGGTCCTGGGCGGCACCAGCTCCATGAACTTTATGATCTACAATCGCGGCAACCGACGAGACTTTGATGCCTGGGCTGAGCGGGGCAACCGCGGCTGGAGCTATGCTGAGGTGCTGCCCTACTTCCTGCGCAGTGAATCCGCTCAGCTGCAAGGCCTGGAGCACTCGCCATATCACAACCACAGCGGACCCCTCAGCGTGGAGGATGTGCGCTTTCGCAGCAGCTTGGCGCACGCGTATGTCCGTGCCGCCCAGCAGGCGGGTCACTCGCGCACCGACTACAACGGGGAGTCGCAGCTGGGCGTTTCCTATGTGCAGGCCAACACATTGAAGGGTCGGCGTCACAGCGCCTTCCGCGCCTTCATTGAGCCTGTGCGCCCGCTGCGCAAGAATCTTCACATTCTGACCTTGGCAAGAGTCACGCGAGTACTGATTGATGAGTCCACCAAATCCGCCATCGGCGTGGAGCTGCTGCATGGCGGTCGGCGCTTTGAAGTGCGCGCACGCAAGGAAGTCATCCTCTCAGCGGGCGCCTTTAACTCGCCGCAGCTACTGATGCTGTCGGGCATCGGACCAGAGGATAATTTGCGAGCTATCGGGTTGCCCGTGGTGCAGCCGCTGCCTGTGGGCAAGCTCCTCTACGATCACATGTGCCACTTCGGCCCCACCTTTGTGACCAATACCACGGGCCAGACGCTCTTAAGCTCGCGCGTGTCCCTGTCGATGGTGAGCGACTTTACGCTAGGACGCGCTGACACGCAGCTTTCTAGCATTGGAGGTGTGGAGACGCTGACTTTCATTAAGATACCTGGGTCGCAAACGCCTCACGATCAGCCCGATATTGAGCTCATCCAAGTGGACGGCAGCTTGGCCAGTGACCAGGGCACAGCGTTAAAGCAGGGCGCCAATTTTAAGGATGAAATCTACGACAAGATGTACCGACATCTGGCCTGGCGCCAACAGGATCACTTCACCTTCCTCGTCATGCAATTCAAGCCGCAGTCAGTGGGTCGCCTCTGGCTGCACAATCGCAATCCACTCGAATGGCCTCGCATTGATCCAAAGTACTTCACCGCCGAACAGGATGTGGAACAACTTCTAGAGGGCATCAAGGAGGCCATACGCATTACTCAGATGCCAGCCCTCCAAGCTGTGGGAGCTAGACTCTTAGATCGCCCAGTGCCTGGCTGTGAGGGTAAGCCTTTTGGGTCGGACGACTATTGGCGCTGCTCCATACGCACCATGTCGTACACACTGCACCACCAGGTGGCCACTTGCCGCATGGGACCTGCCACAGATCCAACTGCTGTGGTCAGCCCTGAGCTGAAGGTGCATGGCATGCGCAAGCTACGCGTCGTCGACACCAGTGTCATTCCTCTGCCGCCCACCGCCCACACTAATGCGGCAGCCTTCATGATCGGCGAGAAGGCAGCCGACTTGATAAGGGCCGAATGGCTCTGAGCTTCCATTGGCGTGATGCTGGGTATAAATAACTGTTTGAGTAGCTGCGCCAAATGCTAAATGGGTTAATATAATTCTAGCCGAAAGGTCGCTAGAAGTAGTGTGGAGAAGGGAAATGAGATCGAGAACGAGTCTAACGGGTTATATTCATAATGAAAGTGTACGAAATCGATAGAGTCGCAATTTGTATATTTTTATGTTTTTTTTTTTTTTTGTTGGGTTAAGAGCAATACTTTGCTATGGAAGTTAAATGAACCTGGGCAATTAATTTATAAAAATTATTCACGGAATGCATTATTCAGTTATCTCATTATGCATACCCTGTACGAGCCGCTCAATGAAGGGAGTTTTAGTTAAGTAGATGGAATCTGTGACCAGTAAGACTTACATAATAAGACTTACATAAGACTCCAATAATATTTATTATATATAGTCATAGAAATATATTAAAGAAATGTCAAAAGGGACTTGTTTGGATGGACAATAGATAATTTCTATTTTTCTCCTTATATCTTGCAGAGATTACTAGAAACGTGCCAATAAATTTCTTGACTCAATTACATGTGAGACAGGGTAAATTTATTTGCATTCTGGTTTGCGTTCACCTTCACTTGAATTAAATGAAAGCAAGGTAACGCGCAATTGACACTTGATCAGTAGTAGTCAGCTGTCATCTGAGAGCTTTGGGCAGGTTTATAAGGCTTAATCCAGATCTTGTTAGCAACAGTGAAATGTTACTTTTGACACTGATAACAACACACTTTGTGGCGACCTTGGCCCAGCCCCGACCCATCGAGCAGCTACAGCGACTAGGCCTGATCAATTTGCTGGAGCAGCAGGTGCGTCCGAACGGTAAGTCAAGGCATAGCAAGCTGAAAGCCAAATCATTGAATGCAACTGCTTGCAGTGCCGCAGAACTTGACTAGCTATGACTTCATTGTGGTTGGAGCTGGCGCCGCTGGCTGCACGCTAGCCGCACGCCTATCCGAGAATCCCGAATGGCGCGTGGCGCTCATCGAGGCAGGCGGAGTGGAGAGCATTGCCCACCTGACGCCTCTGCTGGCCGGCCACCTGCAGCTGACCGCTTCCAATTGGAATTATCATACGGTGCCGCAGCTCCTCGCCTGTCGCGGCATGGCTAACCAGGAGTGCGCCCTGCCACGTGGCAAGGTCCTGGGCGGCAGCAGCTCTATTAACTTCATGATCTACACTCGCGGCAACCGACGAGACTTTGATGCATGGGCTGAGCGGGGCAACCGAGGCTGGAGCTATGACGAGGTGCTGCCCTACTTTCTGCGCAGCGAATCTGCTCAGCTGGAAGGCCTGGAGCACTCGCCATATCACAACCACAGCGGACCCCTCAGCGTGGAGGATGTGCGCTTTCGCAGCAGCTTGGCGCACGCGTATGTCCATGCCGCCCAGCAGGCGGGTCACTCGCGCACCGACTACAACGGGGAGTCGCAGCTTGGGGTCTCCTATGTGCAGAGCACCACACTCAATGGACGTCGGCACAGCGCCTACTCTGCCTACATACAGCCCGTGCGTGACCTGAGGCCCAATCTGCACATCTTTCCGTTTAGCAGCGTTACACGCGTGCTCCTCGACGTGGATACCAAATCGGCACAGGGTATTGAACTGGTCTATGAGGATCGCAAATACACGTTTTGGGCACGCAAGGAAGTAATCCTCTCCGCGGGAGTCTTTAACTCGCCGCAGCTGCTGATGCTGTCGGGCATCGGACCGGAGGATAATTTGCGAGCTGTCGGATTGCCCGTGGTACAGCCGCTGCCTGTGGGTAAACGCCTCTACGATCACATGTGCCATTTCGGACCCACCTTCGTGACCAACACCACAGGTCAAACGGTGTTTCTATCGCGTCTTACCATAGCTGACATCTTTTCCTTCTACCTCGCCGGCAATCCGGCAACGATTTTCAGCTCCATTGGGGGCGTCGAGGCGTTGACTTTCCTGAAGTCTCCACGCTCGCAGCGGCCCAGCGATTGGCCTGACCTGGAGCTCGTATTGGTGGCAGGCAGCCTAGCCAGCGATGAAGGCACAGCACTCAAGCCGGGCGCCAATTTCAAAGACGAAATCTATGATGCGCTCTACAAGCCGCTGCAGCTGGCGACTCAGGATCACTTCACGCTGATTGTGATGCAATTTCATCCCAAGTCTGTGGGTCACCTCTGGCTGAACAGCAGTGATCCCTTCACCTCGCCCAAAATCGATCCCAAATATTTTCAAAATGAGGAGGATGTTGAGTTCCTGCTCGATGGCATCAAGGAGGCCATACGCATCGCCCAGATGCCAGCCCTCCAAGCTGTGGGAGCCAGACTCCTAGATCGTCCTGTGCCTGGCTGTGAGGATAAGCCCTTTGGATCGGACGACTATTGGCGCTGCTCCATTCGCACCTTGTCCTATACGCTGCACCACCTGGTGGGCACCTGCCCCATGGGACCTGCCACAGATCCAACCGCTGTAGTCAGCCCAGAGCTGAAGGTGCATGGCATGCGCAAGCTGCGCGTCGTCGACACCAGTGTCATTCCTCTGCCGCCCACCGCCCACACTAATGCGCCAGCTTTCATGATCGGCGAGAAGGCGGCCGACTTGATAAGGGCCGATTGGCTCTGAGCTCAAGTGTAGCGGTCGAAGCCCTGACGCTGACGTAACAGAGGGAAGGGCTCCGAGCTTGTTGTTTGCATCGGCCAAGTTAATTAAATGAAATCGCCTAACAGGATAACGTGAGGGCAAGAGGACGGGGGGACGGGAGGACGGGCAAAAAGCTGAGCCTGGAGCCTGGGGGTTGACCGGCCGTAGAGTGCATTCACCCAGTCCCAAGTCACGAGGGTTGAAATACTTTCGTTTCGACTAGGCACAGCCACGATATACTTATCTAACGGGGTGGTTTGCATGCCGCCAGCCATGAAATAGTCAAAACATGAAAACTGAAACTTGCCAGCGGATGCTGTTGGCTGTACCCGAAGCTCAACAGAGGAAACTCGATGGGAGGCTGTCAAAGGGGGGTTGCGAATTGTTTAGCACGCGCGGAGAACGGCAGAAAGGGGCGCAGGGGCGCAGCTAGTACGGTAGATGAGTTGACTTGCAGTCGATGGGGGTGGTGCTTACAAGTGGTTATCAGTATGCAAAGGCGACGGTGACTGCGAGGGAAGCAAGGACTCTGCCCGTTTCCTATTGTTGTTGTTTATTCCGCAGTTGTGGTTGGCAGCCTTGTTGCCGGCGTAAGAAGCAAAACTTTCAATGTGCATCAGCGGGGGACTTTTCCCCACGTCTCTCGAGCAACAACCACAATAATCGGGAATACCCTGAACTAAATGCTATTTTCAATTCTGATGGATTAGTTTTTAAGTATGGAGCTCGCACTGCTATTTTATTGATAGTAATAAATCGCCACGCCACGCCACGCAATCTTATCTAAGATTCAATTAAATTGAATATAATAAAAGTCAAATCAGTTGTTGACGCACTGATTAAACACTTCACTGATAGCTGATAAAATGTTTGTCGGTGTTTCACATTACATTAGTGATATATGACGATTCATAATGGATTTATTGATGTACTCTGCCCTGATTCAATTAGATATGAAGTATAAGAAGAGATTTTAATTTAATCTATATGAATTCCTTGTTGTCGCAATATTTCTCTCTATCTCTCACTCACTTCCTCTAAATAAATTAAAATCTCTTTATCTATCTCTTATTTTTCCCTATTGCTCTCTCCCTCTCTCTCCTCTCCCTTCTCACTCTCTCTCTCTTCTCCCTTCTCTCTCTTCTCTTCCTTTTCTCTCTTTTTTCTCGCTCCTCGTTCTCACTCTTCGTTCTCTCTCTTCTCTCACTCTTCGTTCTCTCTCTTCTCTCTCTCCTCTCACTCTCCTTTCTCTTATCTTTCTCTTCTCTCTCTCTCTCCTCTCACTCTCCTTTCTCTCTTCTCTCTCTTCTCTCGATCTCTTCTCTCGATCTCTTCTCTCGATCTCTTCTCTCGATCTCTTCTCTCTCTCTTCTCTCTCTCTTCTCTCTCTCTTCTCTCTCTCTCTCTCTTCTCTCTCTTCTCTCTCTTCTCTCTCTTCTCTCTCTCTTCTCTCTCTCCTCTCACTCTCCTTTCTCTTCTCTCTCTCTTCTCTCTCTCCTCTCACTCTCCTTTCTCTTCTCTATCTCCGCTATCTCCTCTATCTCCTCTATTTCCTCTATCTCCTCTATCTCATCTATCTCCTCTCTCTAATCTCTATCCTCTCTTCTCTCCCTCTCTCCTCTTTCTCTCTCCTCTCTCTCTTCTCTCCTCTCTCTTCTCTCCTCTCTCTCCTCTCTTCTTGCTAAGTCACTCGATCTGACGCAATAGTTATATGCAGCTGCTAAGCTTTGCCAATCATTGATAAGATATCTTTTTATATGCTGATAAATCGTTTATATAAACAGGTTTTTGTTTAACACAAGATTGTACGCGGGTAAATATGACTTGAATTGCAAGTTTATCATGGCAAACTCGCATTCATTTCATAATATGAATGCATATTAGCATTTCAATTAAACACATGTGTGACTTCGCTGGAGATTCTTAAGCACATCACATATTTTTTATTTATTATAATAGCCTGATATTGCAGTTAAATATCTTGTGGAGCACACATACAGTATATACGATATGTAGGGGATCTGCCACTCAAAGGCTCACGAAGCTATTATACCCCACTTGCATATAATCATTATACGGAGTATGCAAAGCAATTTCAGGCTAAGCGCCACAAAGCATGCAGCAGAAATTGTAGCAGCTGCCGTCTGTCAACAATGCGGACGGCTCTGCTTAATTACTGCATTTCAAATTGGTTTCTGAGGGCGCGGCAAACAGCCAGAAGAAGGGTGAGCATTATAGATGCACATGCTATGCTTCATATGTGCCATCTGAACGATGGGCGAAATGAGCAAAAGACTGAGGAAAAATATCGACTGGGTCCAGGTGTCGCTAGTTATAATTGTAAATGCAACTTAATGTATTAATAAGCTCACCTGAAACAATTAACGCCTCGTTCGGGCCCGTTGTGTGTATGTTGCCCATGCTGGAAGACTCTGTAGTTGGGGCTGTCCTCCTAATTGGCTAATTCACTTTGATACCTCTACGTTTGCGCACGTTCGCCGGCTCCACTTGACTTGGCCTGAAGACTGCCGCCACAACGACAACGATAAACAACAAAACAATAGATATATACACTTATATATATATATTTGTAGCATAGGTAAACAAAGGTGAAGAAAAAATGGAGCCCGCTTCAGATCGAATTCGAGCAGGCAAGGCTTGGGGTAACGCGAGTGTTTCCGGTGCCGCCGCAAAGTATGCTACACTTATTATTACTTCGCTGCGAGCTATTGCCTTCGCTTATTTTGTTTTGCTCTGTGTTTGCTTTTACGTGCTGGCTGGGGCGGGCGGCGTCAGCGCCAACTAAAACAACAACGATAACAACTTGTTCTCGGCAATTGAACAGCAGATGTGTAAATCCCACTCCGAGCACCCTAACAGAGATTTTTATCGAGCGCAAAGCAAAAGTCAAATAAAATGAACAAAAAAAATTCCCTCGATAATTGAATTATTTTATTAAAATGTTATACGCTCGATACACAGACACATTCATCAAATAACCGAAGCAACAGCAAACGCACGCCGTATAAAATTAGAACAAAAACAACAACAACATCGTGTAATGGCGTCCCATTGAACTGGTCTAGTGGCGGCCGCATGACGCAAACATTGAACCATTTGGGCAGCGCAGCGGCAGCGACGCAAAGCTAGGATATTTGACTTGTGTGTGCGTGCGTGTGAGTGTGTGCGTGAGTGTGTGTGTGTGTTTGCGTGTGATATTAAAAAATAAGCATAAATATTGAGAGCGAGTGCCGCCTTATCATGAGCTCATCTCCAACGCTTTTTTACATACATACACACATTTTGTTTAGAACAAAAAGCAGCAAAATACACACACACACACACACACACACACAAGCCGACGCATACAACGACAGAAAAAAATAACCCCTAGCGGCCGCCTTCGCTTCACATTCTAGTTGGGGTTGCTGCTGTGTGTCAAATTCTTGTTGGAGGTAAACAAAAAATTTGTGCGTTCTGTTATTGCTTTCTTATTGGTTTCCTATTGACGCCGCCTAGCTGAGCAAGCGCTTAGCTAATGTCACTGCGTTGCACCGATCGACCGGCGAGATAAGCACGAATTATATGTGCAAGTTAAAAGAAACGCGCGAAAACCACTTCACACACTTCAGTTTCAATTTCAATTTCAGTTTCACCCACAATTCCACCACAAAAAAAAAGGGAGAAAAACAATGGACAGAGAACAAAAATATTTAACAAATGCCCCGCTTATAGTTGTGTATGCGACAACAAGTAGCACGCACCAATACACACGATCGCAAGCACTTGAGCGTTATTTATATTTATTTTCAACTAATTGGTATGCGACAGCGAGCAACGAACATTTATTTATTCCGGCACCGCAGAACTCCGCAATCGAATTGGCAATGTTCTGTTCTATTTGGCTTATCGCTGGCTGTTATCGAAATTGAATGCGGCTGCTGTCAGTGTGACCAGCCTCGCGAAGGTTGTTCAAATGCTGGTATTTAAAGCAGCGCCAATGAATTTGAAATATAATAATTTAACAGAATTATGCTTTAGTAATGAAATTATGACACATAACATGTGTTTATAGCATAAACAGAACTAGAATACTCAAAAAGGAACGCCAAAGACTAAAAAATAACTGCTACAATATAAGCCTTGCTGGTATTTTCTGGTATATTTTCTACAATAAGTTATATGTACTTCTTGGTAATAACTAAATAATAATAACAATAATAATAATAATTATTATTATTATAAATTATAAATATAAAGCACCTCAACTAAATACATATATAATTTGATTTGTATTATTTGATTTCTCCATTTTACACTCGATTTTTTTACCGCTAAGTTGATATTTCACTGCGATATCGGCTTATCGATGAATTGCATTTGCCGTTCTTCGGCAGAGCAAATGTTGCAAATTGACAGGAATTCCTTTTACACCTGGCGAACTAGCGACGAGCATGGGACACTGCTACCTGTGCAACTGCACTTTTACAAACAACAAGGTGTACGAGCACATGTTCGACCAGCGCCACGATTCGAAAGGGTCCGAGCAGAAGACACTGGCCGACTTATTGACCCTGGTGCTGGGCTACGAGCTGAACGAGAAGGAGATTCACTCGCCGGTAAAGAGACAGTGGAGAGGGGGAGGGGGGTTTTCCTATAGCTTCGTATTCATATGCCTCCATTGTTCGCAGTATGTGTGCAGCGTCTGCAAGGTGACCCTGCTCAACTACGAGGCGATAGACAAAGAGTTGCAGGCGACCCGGCAGGAAATATTGAAGATACACGAATCCACGCTGAAAATATATCAGAAAAGCAATGACGAAGTGGAGGACGAGTTTTTAAGTGAGTGCAGCAGCTTGCTGGAGTCCGACATGGTCGAGGAGCACATAAATTACAATGACGAGAACTCGGAGCTGCTCCAGTCAAGCTCAGAGGATGCAGATCTCATATACGCCGAAGACTTGATAACCGAGTGTAGCACCACAGACGATGACGAGCAGAAGACTGAGCCCAAGAGCAATGCTAAAAAGAAGCCAGGTGACGCCTGCTCATGCGGTCAATCAAAGCGGATTCTTTAGCTAATGCCTCTCTCTCTGATCTTCTAGCTGGCAAGCAGCCGTTCGAGGTGTGCTGCTCGTATTGCGGGAAGACGTTCAGCCGGCGCCGGTATCTGGAGGAGCACGAGCACGTGCACACGGGCGAGCGACCCTACAAGTGCACGCTCTGCAATGCGTCCTTCGCGCAGCGCTCCAATTGCCGCACACATCACCTGGTCACGCACCAGAACAAGGCGAGCTTTAAGTGCGATCTGTGCGAGCGCAGCTTCAAGCGCAAGCGGCTGCTGACCAACCACATCGCGTCGAAGCACACCCAGGTGCGCCATCTGAAGTGCGACCAGTGCGACGCGACGTTCGGCACTTCGGCCAACCTGGCGAAGCATCTGCTGTGCCACACCGGCGAGAAGAACTACGGCTGCCAGATCTGCGGCAAGAAGTTCAGCCGTCCCGAGAACCGCAACGTCCATCTCTTCGTGCACAGCATCCGGAAGCCCTATGCCTGCGTTGTCTGTGACAAGGGCTTCATGCGCAAGCAGCAGCTCCTGCAGCACATAGAGCTCACCCAGCATCCCAATCCGAAGATCGTCTGTCGCCAGCCGCTGTTCAGCGCCGCCAACTGCGACAAGCTGCTCCAGCGCCCGCTGACCGAGGCTAACACATGACTGTCGATCTCACGCTTGCAATACATAACTACCAAAAAGTATTCTTTTCATACAACAAATGAAAACAAATTGCAATATTGCGCTTAAAATATACTCACATGAGGCTATCTCTTTTCAACTGATGTTTACGAACGTTCTCTTTCGCACGGGAACAAGCAGCTCTTGTTTAGTGTTGGACAACGCTGTTCGTTTGCGCCATGCAGCTGCCTCCCAGCAAGCATTTGGAAGACTGTTTTAACAGAAATCGTCTTGATCGAAAGAAGACTCATAAATGACCCTTCCATATGCTCAAAGTATGATTGGTTTTAAATACAAAAACAAAATGCAAAGCAATCGCCACATGAGCATGCAGGTGATTAAAGCATGATCATTTCTTGGTTTTGCTTTGATACTATAGTATGCAATGATGACTCGTGGAAGACTCTTTTATGATTAAAAAAAAGAGTCATAAGCGACTTATCAAGAAGAGTCGCGGCTAGGGTACCATCTTCTCCCGACAGAACAGTCTTTTATGATCAGAAAATGAGCGCAAATATGACTATTTTCAATCGTCGCGCGAATCTTTTAAGACTCACTTATGCTCTGTTAAACTCAAAAATGCTGGGTGGGAAGACTCACTTATGCTCTGTTAAACTCAAAAATGGGTGGGCTGTTACACATTAACAGCTGTTGTGAATTGCAAATGTTAAATTAGATTGTGAATATAACTTCGTCAAATATTATAATTAATTTATATAAATATTTATGCAACGAAACGCTTATTGATATACAGTGGCTCCAACGCCAAATCGGACAAGACTATTTATTTTTTTCAAAGTTGTTTTTCTTTAGCACTAAGTTAATTTTTTATCGTTTTCACATTTTTTCTTAAATCTATTATGTATAAGCCTCCCAAAACAAAAAAAAAAATTTGTAATTTCAAACGGCAACATTTTTTTTATTTTAAAAAACGAACAACACGTCCGATTTTGAGTTTCAACGCCAAATCGGACAAAAGAAAACTGCAAGAAAAAGATCCGTTATTTGACGGAGATTTTCGTTTTTGTTTTGCTTATTGCATTTCGTTATGTTCTCAAGCTCATAAGTGACAGTAACACAAATTATTCTTGCGAAATGGCTCCACGTGGGAAGCAAACTGGTGTTGAGGCTCGCCAAATAATTTTAAAACTGCATTTTGATGGCAAACCCGTTAGGGAAATAGCAGATCTGGTCGGAAGAAGCAAATCTACCGTTCATGATATCATAAAAAGGTTTCGGGAGGATGGAAGATTAATTAACAAAAGCCAGGAGGGAAAAAGAAAGCGATTAAACTCAAGAGAAGAACGGTCAATTATAAGGGAAATTAAGGTTGATCCCTTTAAAACCGCAAAGGAACTCAGGATGTCAATAAAAAAAAACTTTGCAAAGGATGTGTGTGACAACACAGTGCGCAATACTTTGCATCGGTATGATTTGCATGGCCGAGTTGCACAAAAAAAGCCGTATATTAGCCCTAAGAACAAGGCCTTTGAATAAAATTCGCAAAAGAGTACTTGCTAAAAACCGATGAATTTTGGAATCATGTTAGTTGGTTGTATATCATATTAACATCATCATATCACTTATCACTTATCTTATTTAAAGGTGTTGTTTACTGATGAAAGTAAATTTAATTTGCATGGGTCCGATGGTAAGGTGTATGTGTGGCGTAAACCAAATACTGAGTTTGAGCCCAAGAACACCATAGGCACTGTTAAGCATAGAGGAGGTTCAGTCATGGTTTGGGGCTGTATGTCGAGTGCGGGAGTTGGCCATTTGCATTTTATTGATGGCATATTAGATAAATTTGGCTACCTTGACATTTTGAAGAAAAATGTTAAGCAGAGTGCGGAGAAATTGGGGATACTTGAAGACTTTGCTTTTTATCAAGACAACGACCCCAAGCACACTTCAATGCTAGCTAGGCTCTGGCTAATCCATAACTGTCCTAAACTGATCCAAACGCCTGCCCAGAGCCCGGATATAAACGTCATAGAGAATCTGTGGGAAATTTTGGCGAGGAAAGTGTACCAAAACCGGTATAACACAGTTGACCAATTAAAAAAGGGATTACTTGCAGCTTGGAACTCCATAGAGCCAGAGATTTGCGAAAAGTTGGTCAAATCAGTTCCCAATCGCTTGCAGGCTGTTGTCGCAAATAAAGGTTTTGCAACAAAATATTAAATATTACGTTTTTCTGTTATTTTTCATTTAAGTTTTCTTTTGTCCGATTTGGCGTTGAAGCTCAAAATCGGACTTGTTGTTCGTTTTTTTAAATAAAAAAAATGTTGCCGTTTGAAATTACAATTTTTTTTTTTGTTTTGGGAGGCTTATACATAATAGATTTAAGAAAAAATGTGAAAACGATAAAAAATTAACTTAGTGCTAAAGAAAAACAACTTTGAAAAAAATAAATAGTCTTGTCCGATTTGGCGTTGGAGCCACTGTACTTCAAACAGCGCTAAGATATTATCTATCTATCTTTTTTCAACTGATGTTCAATATCATGCTCTCTCCTTCTTACACCATAATACACAACATTTATGTTAAATACTTGCTCTGCCATTCACAGTAAGCGCGGTAACAGTGCTGCAAAGCGCTTTTTCTTTTTGCGCCTTGCAACAGCTGTTTTTGCTGCATACTAACAGCTGTTCAATGCGACAAGCACTGAACGCGTGCAATTTTTCAGTCAAATATTTGACGAAATTGTTGCCAATCTCATTAAAACTCTGATATGCTCCATGTATAGCTATACTCCCCTCCCTCCCGAGAAAAATGCCACATGCAAATTCGTAAAGCAAAGCGCTCTTCTCCCTTGCCAATCAATGCAAAGCCGAGCCTCCCAGCTCTTCCAGGCTTTTGTGCCAACTCAAATAAGAAAACTTCTATAGCTCTGGTAATTCCATTGAAGTCCTCAATTAAATACAAATAAAAAAAAAACTTTATTACGCGTCACTGCCGTTCCGCCGTAAGTCTTTCCGACAACAAAATATAAAAAGTCCCATTGGACTGTATCCGTTCTTCAACAGGATCCTCCATAATTTTCCTTTCTTAAATGTACACACGCAAGCACTTTCGACTGTAAATTTATGTTTGTATTGTTTGAAAAAAATAAATGACGGTTTTCTTGTTTTTTAGTTGTTTAACACCGGCCTGGGCGACTGGCGGCTGGTGGTGTTAACCGCCACCGCCCCCATTCCAGAACACACTTTATTCAGAACGCAACATCTTCTCCTTCTGACGCTGCAGCTTCTTCTTTGAGAGCTTCTTCTTGGCGGGCTCGTCGTCGGCCGCCTTGGCGACGATCTCCTCCTTCTCGGAGAGGATGACCTCAACGTGGCATGGTGAAGACATGTAGGGGTTGATGCGACCATGAGCACGGTACGTGCGACGACGTAGGCACTGTGCGCGGTTGACCTGAATGTGATCGACGACCAGGCGATCGGCGTCGAGTCCCTTGTAGTCGGCGTTCGCCTCGGCATTGCGCAGCAACTGCAGCAGGAACTCGGCGGACTTCTTGGGCCAGCGACCCTGGGTGGTCTTCCACTGCTTGGCCTGTGCGCAGCGGCCGACGCCACCGTTGAATCGGCGGAAAGGAACGCATTCCTTCTGGTCGATGACGGCCTTCAGGAAACGCTGGGCACGACGCAGTGACATACGCTTGATAGCCTGCGCGGTCTCGTGGGTGTTCTGCGAAGAGAAGGCAATTGTTTAGATCCGATATATATATATATGTGTGTGTGTGAAAGTGGCAACGTGGGCGTGGCATTGCGTGTGTGTGTGTTTAAGTCTGCTTTGTATCACGCTACAGGTAGAGACGAGCGCATCGAGCGCTGCTCGCCGCTGTTTTAACATGACTGGACTTTACTCTGGGCACACTCGAGATCAAGTAATCCCAAGCAATATGCGGAATCACTAAACAAAAGAATGTGCCCCTCTTTTGGGGTCTTTGGAGTACGATTTTGGCGCTGTATCACGCTACAGGTAGAGACGAGCGCATCGAGCGCTGCTCGCCGCTGTTTTAACATGACTGGACTTTACTCTGGGCACACTCGAGATCAAGTAATCCCAAGCAATATGCGGAATCACTAAACAAAAGAATGTGCCCCTCTTTTGGGGTCTTTGGAGTACGATTTGGGCGCTGTATCACGCTACAGGTAGAGACGAACGCATCGAGCGCAGATCGCCGCTGTTTTAACATGACTGGGCTTTACTCTGGGCACACTCGAGATCAAGTAATCCCAAGCAATATGCAGGATCACTAAACAAAAGAATGTGCCCCTCCGTTGGGGTCTTTGGAGCACGATTTGGGCGCTGTATCACGCTACAGGTAGAGACGAACGCATCGAGCGCGGATCGCCGCTGTTTTAACATGACTGGGATTTACTCTGGGCACACTCGAGCTGAATGCACGCGGATCAAGTGCGTGCACTGCACGTAGTGAGTGCGCCCATGCTTGGTTGGATTGGTTGTGTTCGGGCTGTGGGCAAGGCTTTAGAAGAGCGCGACTTGGGTTCATTAGTTAGTCGCGCTCAGCTGATAGCTCGTCCCTTTATACGATATTCTAGCAACAATGCAAAAGCGAAAACCTGCATTCAATTAAGGCAGAAGGATCACTGATTTATGTTGCATACGCACACACACACGCACACAGACACACATAACCACACTTTTGCCGACACTGTCAACACAACAGCAACGACGACGACGACGACGACTGTTTGGCGTCCGTCTGCGGCTGGGAGCAGATTCGCCTTACTTACCTTGAAATGAACACGTAGATTGGGTCCGCGCGCCTTGCAGGACTTGGTGGCGTTATCTGGCTCACGTGAGTAACGGCCCATTATTTAGTATCTATAAAATATATAGTAAATACCAATGCTTTAGTCACTTCCAGTAGCAGGAAAAAAATAGGTTTGTACACAGAAAAAAAAAACACAATTTTTGCTGTCAATTGGCGGCAATTTGTTTTTGCATTTGTAGTGCAATTTCGTGTACAAAACACTTAACACTTTTTTGTCTTGAATATTTACGCGTTTCGTTGTTATATACTTATTATGCTATTACGATGTTTTAAAATTATTAGCGGCTTTGCAAATTCAGCGTACCTCCTTCGTCGTGTACGAAACCGGAAAAGAACCTTTGACAGCCAGTTGGCGGCCATGCTTGATATGACAACAAATCGGTATCGATAGGCGCAGCACAGTGTTGCACAGCGTGTGCGTGTGTGCGAGCACAGCGACTATCGGACACAGGGTTGCATCTAACACAGTCGCATAGCAGGCAGCTTTGCGCCGTATGCCAGACATCGAGCAAGGCGCGCACTTTCTGTCAATTAATTGAAAATTCAAACGGCTCAATTGAAAGCAATTCGCGCAGCAGTCGCAACATTTTGTTATCATTTCCTTCCGCAGCGAGCACATTGTGCGCATATACAAAAACTTGCGCAAATTGCTTATGAGTGGTACTTGGCACAACCATAAAACGTTATTCATTTAAGCTACACTCGCTTAGTTAGTTGCTTCCCCACAATCTCTTTATTACAATTCTGCCATTTTCATACGTACTTACAATGCAAATTAATTGAATTAATTCAATTTGCTGCCGCAGCGTTTCGTTGATTTTACTTCTTTTCATGTACACGCTCGCCCCCAGCCCTGCCCATGCCCCTAAACTAGGCGCTGCTACTGTTCGAATATATCAAATCAAATCAAATCAAATCAGATCAGATCTGATGTAGTTATATATATATAGAGATATATCTATAGGTTTGGCTTGCATTTCTTGTTGCTCAATCCCAGATGGCACTTCATGCAGTACTTAGTTAGGCAGCGCGCATACTTGATATAATTTCGCTGCTTTGACTTTATTAAAATCACAAAAAAAGAAATCAAATAATTCGAGCAGCAGCAACAACAACAACAACGCTCACTTGAGCGAAATAATGCAATAAATGTTGGGGCATATAACATAACATATAAAAATAAAGTCTAACATCTCGGAGGCGTCTGTTCTTTTTGCTTTTCGCCTTTGCCTTTGCCTTTGTTTTTGTTGGCTGCCTCTTGAGCTGCGGATCGGCTCGGATCGGCTTAGCTCGGCTCGCAGCTATACCCGGCTGGGCAACGACGACGACGACGACGACGACGGCGACGACAACTGAGACAAATCTAATTTACATGATCGCTCGCATTATCGTCCATTGTATTATAATCATTTTAGCCAGCGACGGCGACGTTGACGGCGACTGCGATGGCGACGTCGACAGCATCGGCGTAGACGTCGACGCCGGCGTCGACCTCCGTCTGTGCCTGCGCCTGCGCAGCTAACCCCGCCCTCATTGTTGCCATTGTTGTTGCTGCTCGGGGCTGTGGCGAGTTCAGCGGTTGGCGCTTCCTAAGTGGATGACACTCAAGCTCATTGAGCGCTCCAATCTGGCGAATCGCCGGCGGACCGGAGGCGAACGGGGCAGCAGCAGCAGCAGCAGCAGCGCTGCTGCACCTAGCTACACAGTAGCAGCAGCAGCAACAAATTATAATACGAGTAAACATAATACAACAACAACAACAAAAGGCATTCGCAGCGCGGCGGCGGCTCTCGCACAGCGCACTAAACAATGCGAAATATCTGAATCTGAATTTTTTTTTCGTTTTCAATTTTTGTGCCCAGTTTTAAAGTTCAAGCCGCGACATTAACACACGAAATCTGCGATTATCCGTGCAAGCTAGCAGCAAATACACAAATCGAAAATATATATAGATATATATGCAATACGCTATCACGCGGCCTCTCTCTCTCTCACGCTCTCTCGCTCTCTCTCACTCGTACGCACACGTGTTGCCTTCTCTCTCTCTCTTTTCGCTGATGCGCCGTAATTGAAATTCGGTTGTTGTTTTTTGTTTTTGTTTATCGGAGCGCGTTTTTGGAGCGTGAAAAGCAGCGCGCGAGAAAACAAACCAAATCGAGAGAAACAAAGTAAAAAATAAGGAAAATCTGGAATTTGCTTCAACACGGTCCCGACAGCGCCTCATAAACACACAAGAGCAATAAAAAATATATTCGGCCAGCCTGGCGCATGCAAATAAAGGAAAATTTCGGCAAATAAACAAATAATCGAGGGGCGAAAACAAATCAATCGAAGGCAAATTAAATTTATCGATAAACACAAGAGTCCGAGCGAGCCACTTGAGCCGAGGAAACTTTTCGAGTTGTAAATCAAGCAACGATATAGAAATAAAGAGCAGAATAAAAAGTAAATAAAAGATCGAAAATAAACAAATTCCGATGTGAGCAAATTATGAAAGCGAAATAAACACACGCAGAACAAGAACAAGAACGAGATTTAAGATATTTATTAAATATTTTAATACCCGCCCAGCACACAGCCAAAGCGCCAACATCAAATTGTATTTATAAAGCAACAAATTATAAACAAACAAAGCGAACAACAAAAGCGAACGCATTCTCATAGGTATTATACGCATATATATAACTGGGCATATGGGCAATGCAATGCCACTCAAGATATTAGCGAACGAAATATTCGAAAATACTTTCCATACCCTGACCCAGCTGAAAAGTTGGTTTGGGATCTATATGGTATGAAAAGATATATGATATGGACTTCTGCTTTGATAAATAGACACATTTAGCTGTCAATATAGCGCACTGAGAATTGGATGTAGAAAGTCCATCTAGAAGGAAAATTATTCGGCAATTAAGTTACCTTAGTAAAGCCCATGAATGTGTGTGTGTGTGTGTTTGTTTGTTATATATGTATGTATGTGTGTAGAATAGGCATGTATAATTCTTGGCACAGCAACTCTTCGTAGGGTTCCGGGTAGCTGCTAGTCAGGCACACCCAACTAGAGCAGTCTTATTTGCTTTTATTCCAAATTTAACAGAAATACAAATGTTTCTTTACAATACAGGCATTTTGATATTTGACTTGTTTAGACATATTCTAATCCACAATACCTTGTAGAAAATCCAGTCTATCGCGCGAATACTTTCATATTGCTGATTCATTCCCATGACAGCTATATTTTATAACTATACAATATAGCTTTTTATAACATATACTCGAATTATCAGCTAAATAAAATCACCTACTGAATTTCAGCTATTTATCTTGAGACAAATTCGAGTTCAGTTAAACTATTTCGATAGAGCTCACCTTATTTTTGACTGCAAAGGCCGACAAGAAATAAATCACAGAGAGATATACAGTCATATATGACACTTTCCTAGAGAAACATCCTCAAAGAGTCCTATATCAAATTGAAAATGATGTAACAATCATAAGGATGCGTGGCAAGCTCTATAAAGTATATAGGTTCTTGATCAAAATGACGAGCTGATTTGACTATGTCCATCAATCTGTGAGTATGTGAGTGCAGCTTTCTCGTAGAAATTTAATTAGGATCATAATTTTACAGTCGCTTTAGACAGTCGCTTGGACAGCTTTGTCCAAGTTATTCGATGATAAGTAAGTGTGAATTATATATCATCTTTAAATACCAATGAGGGTTTTCTTAACCGAATTCGAAATTGTCAAGAAAAAGAATTCCCCATGTCTGTCAGCATATATAACGATTTTTAGTGCAGACATTCAAGAATCAAAGCTTCAATCTTTAATATTTCGTCTAAAGATTAAACTATATATTTGCCTATAAACATTTTTTTATGCATTTTGTAATCTACACAAAAAGTTTGATAGCTGTGATTCCCAAATTATGCTAGATAATCACACTTGAATTTGGATATGTTATCCTGATGATAAACGTTTAGCAACCTTTTTAACAAATATTTTCTGAAAAAGTGCAAGCCCCTATTTTATTTTATTTTATTTAAAGAAAAATAAAACAGAGTCCAACAGAAACAAATTTGCAGGACGATAGCTCAATTGATAAAGAATGTATTTGCCATTAGAGAAGAAGGTTCAGGGTACCCTTTGCTGATGACGCGCAATGTATCTTCTTACGTACCACAATTTGATTCATTTTTCTTCAAAGCTCATCCCACTTTGTATGTTGGATATCTTCCCCGGTCCTCCCCCCCCCCCCCTCAAACTGAGAAATACTTTAAGGAAGTGCACGAGAACTACTAGAGAATTCATTTCCCATAGTAAAGCTAAAGTCCTCAAGTCCGATCTCCTGCAATCATCTCCTAGTCGAGCACTCCCGGCTAGAGCACCCTAACCTGTTCAGATTGAAATATGTATTTATTGAATTTTGAATTTCGATGGCGGTCAACGGCCCCTGCAGACCTTAGCGACAGATTTAAATGGCCTCGAGTCAGGGCTAGCAACGACAGATGCTATTATAAGACGATAATTACACGAGCGTGTACTATATAGATGTATATCGTTGGATTATCTGAAAGATCTGCTCGAACTGGTGTATCCGAGGTAGTTAATATTCAAATTGATTGGTTTATTTTGCAATTTGCATTCAAATGTTGGGAAAGTTTCGCGCAATTGTTGTAGATTTAAATTGTAACGAGCTAAATGTGCTATGGGAACGCTTGTGGCATATATTATATATATATGGAATAATCAGGCCCGATTCCAGGTACTGCCAGCGCATGACGCACACTGCGCAGCGGTCGCCTGTATAGAGGCATCATCCCAGCACTCAGTTGTCTCGTTGCTAGACGTCGGCTAGGGGCGTGAAGACATCATTTGCATTGTGCGATTTGATTAGTCATGACCGATCGGCCCGAGACGACGGCGTCACCAATGTCAACATTGAAAGATCCAAAAATAATGACAGCTTTACGAGATTCCGGTCCATTCCGCCCAATTCCAGCTCGCAGCATCTGCATGTGCCCAGCAAGTGAAGACATTACGTACACACACATGTGTCTCTGGCTATACACTCATCCATCATATTATCCACGCTCTCTATGGCACTCTCTCTCTCTCTCTTCCTCTCTCTCTCTCTCGATCTCTCCCTCTCTATCTATCTGTCGTAGTGCTCAATTGGCCCTGGGCTTACGCAGCGACCCTCAGCCATAGACAACATCGGCTGACCTCCACCTGAGGCATAAATCTCTCTCTCTCTCTCTCTTTGCAGACAGACACTCAGACACTTTGTGTGTGTGATGAAGGGAGAAAGACAGAGACAGAAAGAGAGAGGGAGAGAGTAACATAGAGAGAGAGAGAGAGACGAGCAAATACTTGATAATCAGGCGTCGATTTCCGCGAAAGATGAAAACGTGAAAGTTAAAAACAAAAAAAAAAATATTGAAATAAAAAAAAACTCGCATCACGTCACATTTTCACATTTTCGCACAATTTTCAGCAGTCTGTGAAATGCGAACAAATTTCGTATTTATTCACTTATTTCAAAAGAAGACGCACGAGCAAGCAAATATTGAAGAGCAAATATTGGAATAATACGAATAGCGAATGCACTGTAAATGTTGATATACTTTACAGATGTATGATGTTTCGTTTTCACTGTTTCATATATATTAATGCGACACAAATTGGGTTCACTTCCAGTCTACTTCTTCAAATTAAAGCTCGCATAGAATCAGGTACCAGCTTAGTAAAATCCTGTTTCAATTCCACTGTTTCACTTGAATTCGTATTTTATTAGAGATAATGATAAACAAATTAATTAAATATGGGAAATCAATTGCAAATAATTATGGGGTCTCTAGAGAGAAGAGGGATGCCACTTAGTTTTAGCATGTAGTGAATGAAGCTCAGTTTAATTATATTGTGTTTCAATCCCATAGTTCCTTTTGAAAGCTGAACACACTTAAATTGTGTTTTAATTCCCTTTGAAACCTGCGATCAGCTATGTTTTATTGTGCATTAATTCCGTGTCCTTTGCAAGCTGAGCTCATTTGTATTATATTGTTTCACTCTCATTGCTTCCATTTGAATTGGAGGCTGCCATGTTTCAATTTCATAGTTCCATTTAAAAGCTGAGCTCAATTCAGTCATATTGTCTCTCTGTTACATTATTTAGCATTTGCATGCTAACATTCCATTTGAAAGCTGAGCTCAGGTTGTCTTCAAGTCCATCGTTCCCTTTGCAAGCTGAGTTCAGTTCAACTTTATGTTCCTTTGATTCCATCACTCCATGGGAAAGCCGAGTCCAGCCAAATTATATTTTACTTCCATTGTTCCCTTTAATTTTGTTTAAAATATGCTTATATAGTTCTATAGAACTATTCTCCAGACATTCCTTAAATATCATTCCTTTTCTAATGTCCCATTCAAGTGAAGCCATCCCGTGCTACATTTATCCATCAGAACAAACACACTTACAAATCCAATATGCTCGTTGCTTTTTGCTGTAGGGCATCGCCAGCATATGTTAAGAGTCGACACTGCGACTGGGAACTGGGGACTGGGCCACTCGGCGTCTTCGTCGATTGTCCGTTGTCCCGATGTCCGAAATGTCGTCTCTGGACAACCTTTGGTATATTTATAAATACACACACACACTCACATACCCATACACACCCACACCCATACACACACGCACATGTCATGATATGTATGAAGAATGCCTTGGTTGTTGCTGTTTGTTTCGTTTTTAATAGAATTAATGGTTCGATATGTGATCTATTTTTGGATGACACCACAGTGGCCGCTCTCTTACGCAGTTAGACGTACTCGCACTCGGACTGGGCCGTCTTCCTGCGAAAAGCGGGTTAAACTGACTCAAACTGGATACGGCTCTAGCCCCGACCCACAGATAGTTCTGAGTGTCGATCGGCAATGCGAGATCGATTAGACTAGAAATCGAGATCGTGCACCTGAGATAAGCCTATAGATTAGAAGACAACAGATTTGCAGCGAAATATTAATAGCTGTAAGCCAATCTATATAGAGATGCAAAGAGAGAGAGAGAGAGATAAGGAGGGAGATAAGAGGCGAGAGAGAGAGAGAGAGAGAGCGTCTATATAAAGTACCCTGTGCTGATAGATTGAATAGCATTCGAAATTTTCGCGTAGGTTATGCAAAAGTTTTCAAAGTGAAGAGCCCAATAAAAGTCAACAACAAATTTCTCGCATCGCCAACATATGTATATATAGGCAAATAAATAAAAATTGAGATACAATCAGACGCTGCCATAGTATATATAGCATATATATGTATATGTATATGTATGCCTGTGTATAAAAATCAACAAATTTGTTTAAATTGAAAGAATTTTAACAAAAGTCTTTGCCACTCACACACTCCCTCTCTCACTCGCTCTCACTCTCTGCTTTACTCGCTCTCTCTTCAGTTCTTTCGAATGGAAAAATCCTAAACACCCAAACACTCTCAAAGCCTCTTTATTCCACATTCCACATTCGATAAGGAAACTTTGCGTCTGTTTCGCTTCCCATTCGTTCCGAGTGCTCATGCTCGTGCTCTTGCTCTTGCTCGTGCTTCGCTCGTTCCTCTTTCCACTCGTTCCACTTGCCAACGATCACTCAAAGTGCAAGTTTGTATCCTCACGTGCTGCCGCATTGTTTATACTGGCTCTATGCTATATCGGAGCCACACACACATACATATATATTTTATATATATATTCACGTTCTCGTTCTCATTCGCCGCTGAGCACTGAGCATGGGCAGCGCAAATAGAGCGCAGAGCGCAGATCACGCAGTGCGTGAGACGCGTGCGAAAAACTGTTTGATTTTCTTTTTCACGAATTTCCACTTATTTTTTTTCCTTTTATTTTTTAATGTTTTCTATTTACGCACATATTGTGTTTATGTTTCCCATAAATGCAGTCGAAATGCAAAAATGTTTATTATGCTTGATCGATATATGCTGATACCAGATGCAATTACAACAATTAGTAGAAGAGTTCTGTTTCGTTGAGTTGTTTTTGCTGCTCGTTTTCCACTCCTGTCGGACTAATTGCAAGGTCAAAGGAGGGACAGACTTTCTAGTTCTATGTACCAATTGCAAGGTCAAAGGAGGGACAGACTTTCTAGTTCTATATATCATATATCTATATCTATAAATATAAGTTGCCTTCATCATTTTTATTGACCCACTCCAATCTCCCTGGGTTTTACTTAATAGCTTAGCTCCCGTTCGACTTCCAACCAAATCTACTCTTGTTAGTAAATTGATTCTTCATTTGCTTGAAGTTCATGCAATCAGAGCGGACCTAAGGCGACCTAAGGCGACAAGGACTTCATTGCCTGACCGAAAAGATTGCACAACATTTGAATGGAAGCAACGTTGAGGCACAACTACAACAGCAACAGGGCAGAGCACAGTACGAACAACAAGAAGAGCAACAAAAGCTGGCGACATTGGCAGGGCCAAAAGAAATCACGCAGGTGAGTCTCGAGTGGAAAGTGCCAAACTGAACGATAAACAAAATATTTGTTTTTTCCATTTTCCAAGCATTTAATAAACAATCATTTTCGATTTACTGTTGACTCGCATTTCCATATCACGACTAATGGATCTGTGCAGCAGCAAATTATATTCATACGCCAATCGAGCGTATTATTAATCATTTCCGCAAAAAAGCGCAATTTAGTCGGCTTAAAGTATTTTATTTTTTTCGTATAATTCTAATGATTTCCAAGACGCTGACACGTGTCTTGCGCAGGGAATAACCGCCTTTTTAATGGGGCCGCAGCGTTATTAAGCACCATTTAAAAAGACTAACAATATTTAGTGAATGCCCTGTAAGTGGCCGAGCATCTGAGAGAGGGTATTGTAGAGTGAGGTCGAAGTGAACTGCAATTATCAAAGGGAGAGCTGAAAAGAGGGCAGAGAAGTGAACTCAAAGTGATGGAAAGCGACCTCAATGGAAAGAAAAAGAAGTGAAATATGTGTAGAAAAAAGATCTTAAAGATCTTGAGAATAAGTGTGATATATACTGTGATATACTCCATACCATCACCCACCACAAGTGGTACAAGTGGTTCTTTTTATATAGGTGAGGAAAATAATGATAATAACAAACAAACTTCATGTACGCTGAAGCAAAATGCAATTTCTGTTGAATGTTGACTACATATATAATATCTGTAGATATATTTCTTTTTTTTTTTTTACAAATACCATTTTTATCTTTGGATATACGACTAACTAGATATTTGTGGGCCTTTTCACAGATTAAAAAAACAGAAGAAATATTTCCCAAAATGATATACAGCCCAATCTTATTTTAATTTGAGAAGAACAAAATACAGTGCAAAAATAAAGAAAAATGTAGAATTGATGGCTCGAATGGAATAGCAAATATAGAAAACATTAACGGAAAAAGAGAAGGGTGCACTATGAGATATGATACATATAACTGATATATTGAAAGGAATGGAATCGAATGGCAAATGGAATTAGTATAAAAGAAAAATATGACCACAAATATTTCTCTTATATATTAACACATTAGTGACTATATAGACTTCTGTGGTATATTCATTTCATTTTTCATTCCATTCCGAGAAATTGCCATTCAGTTTAGGCCACATACCTGAGGTTTCCTTAGTTGCCCTAATAGTATAAGCAAAATATATTATGAATAATGTTGATTACACTCATAAAAACTTTAAATTCATTAACATATTGTCAAAGGGTTTCTATTATATTACAATATAAATTTATATGTTATACACACACGAATCTCCACAATTGTTCCACATACAGGGTATGTTGTAGTCGTGCTGCTGCCTCTCCAATCGGATGATGCATCGCATCGAACATTGTGCGGAGTAGTTTGAGCATGCGCTAATCGCGAGCTGGGCGAGTTGCTTTACATAAAAATGCATAAAAAATAACGCCAGAGCCACGCCCCCTGGGGCAACAGCGGCACGCCCCGCGGGCAATTAAATCGACTTAGTGCGCATTTGAAAGCGATAAATTAATTGTTCTATAAATTCACTTATTTCGCTTCAAAATATTTGCTTACAACGGGCGTGGGGAGCGGAAGGCGTGGCAAGTGCACTTGATAGCGAAGCATTCATCAGCGCCAGAGAAATCGTGCAATTGAAATGTCCTCCACACATGACAACGCCGAGCACCGACTCGTTTTAGCCCCACGTTTTGCGATTCGCATTTCGCTTTTCGTTTGTCGCTAAATGCGAAAATGTTCGAAAATTCCGCTTGCTCGAATTCTGTCAAGTTCAATGCTGTTTGTCACTTTCCTTATTTATTTATGCTCTGCGCTGTGCCGAGCGCTTCGACCAATATGAAATGTGGGCGCAGCCAATGCGCGCCCCCCTTTCGGCCCAGCTCTACTAGCGAGCGCCCTGTTGCGTTTATTGGCAACACGTATACGCACCGTTGTCGTCATACTTATTTTATATTCACTCATCTGATTGCGCTGCGAACCGCTTCGCATTGGTTCGCACTGGTTCAGCCATACGGAACCAAAGATGAAACAGCGCCAATCCGACTAGGAGATACGCTACACACAGCGCACTGCGGGAGCATATCGAAGAGTAACTAGCCTTAAGAACTAGCGTGTTGTGCTTAAATGCCATAAAACTGTTATCGATTCTTATCGATTCAAGCACTTTTCGTTACTTCTGCTGTGTGTCTGCTAACAAGGCAGCTAGAAGACTTCAATTCTCTAGATGTGCTAGTTTTTGAGCTCGCATCTTTAAGAGAGAGAGCACTTACAAGCCATTCAAATGTTATCGATTCTTATCGATTAAAATACATATCGATACTTTAAAGCAAGTTTGTTCTGTGTGAAAACTCTAACTCTCTAGGCTTAAGCTATTATCGATTCAATGGAAATGCAAGTACTTATCGATACTTTGAAGCAAGCTTGTTCGGCATGCTAGACGACTTCAAATCTCTAGAGAAAATGGATGGACGAACCTCTAGTCGGATGGACAAGCGCACAGCGCTAGTTCGACATGTCGGCCGCGGACAGGGCTAGATGGAATCGTTTGCGGTAGCAAATGAGCAGACAGACAGTCAGAATGACAGGGCTAGAACGTGTTGCCGTAGAACGTGCTGGCGTCTAGGAAAGACGTGCTAAGAGAAGAGAAAAGGCCGTGCTAACAAGAAATACATCATAATTTGTATAATCTATTTATTCAATTCAAATAGGTCTTACCCCGCTCATACTTGCCTCCGCGAGTTGCATAAATGGGCACAATATACCCGGCACAATTGACTCTCATGTAACATGGACCCTGGAATGCCCTGCGGCCATGGCATTGTCCACAATCGGGCGCGCCCCGCCTCTGCCTCTGCCTCGCTGTGTTAATTGTGCAATTAACTGCATAATTACAGAGACCAGATCCCAGGTTCAGCCCTCGTGGGTTATTATTCTCTTGGCACATCATCAAAATTTCGCTGTGAATTCGTTTATTTGTTTATGAATTTGGCCAGGGCACTAAATGCCCAATTGCTGCGTTGGGCACAAGCATATTCTCAGCTATGTAGTGCTCAGGCAACTCTGTGCGATACGCGCAATCATTTGCTTCAGCTAAACGATGATTTTAATCGACGAACTGAAGTCAGTTTCGCTTAACATAAGGCATTGTGCTCCACAATCGAGATAATAATGCATATACTGTTAATGTTAATACACTGTTAAGCCAACAACAGCAATTCACACTCGCAGAACAAAGAGCCGTTCGGCAATGCAAACAAACAAATCACGCTATTAATAGACCTCATTGCACATAGGCTCAGATTGAGATATTTACTCAAGTCATTTCACTGCCCAAAATCCCGAACAAATATACTCGCAACAGACATCACGTTGCGCCTGCATTAAGGCTAACAGAAAGTCAACCCTGAACTGTTAAGCCTAAGAGAAAGTTCGCATTGCGCAACACTGCCAAAGGTGCAGCCCTTTGCACTGCTTGACTTTGAATAACATAAAGCTGTTGAGACTTAACAGAACTCCTCTACAGTTAGAGTTCAATAATGAACTGCTTTGATTGAGATTGGCATTTCTCTGCAATTCTCAGTTGAGCATCCAGCAAAGGTGCAGCTTTCTATGCCATTTGTCACGTTCATCATTTCGTGTAGCATAATGTTGTTGATCGAGGTGCAGTTTCTCTAACTGCTTGTAATTGCCTCCAATTGGAATAGATACGTGATGTTTCCTGAATTGCCTGCCATTGCAATCAAATGAACAGATTTTATATAAGGCTGTTGTTTTTCAACTGAATGCAATGCAATGTTCCTGTTTATCAATTGGTTCGATTAACATGAAGCTGCTCAGCTGAGTCCTGAACAACATTGATCAGATTATAGTATTTCTCATTTCATTGGAATTTTTCATATTTTAAGCAAATTCAAGTCAACTCAGCTGCATCTCCTTGAGTCCAAATGGATTGTTATGATCTGCTTAAGTCAGCTCCTCTGCAGCTGTCATGGAAACGTCAATTTACCTGAACTGCTTGCAAGTAAAGCGTCCTGCACTGCTTGCCAGTTGAGTCAGCTGCTGCGATAGACCTTGGCTTAACTACTTCCTGCACTGCTTGTCTGTACATCCAATTGGAGCTCCTGTCTCAATTAGAACTCGTGCAACTTTGTGCCGTTGCAACTTTGCGAGCTGAACAAACGCAGTAAAACGTTTTTTAGTGTAAAGCAAAAAAAAAAAAAAGAGAACAGAATTATAGTAAATAAAAAAATAAATTAATAAAAGCAGTACACGCGTATTACACTTGCAATTACGTTACAATCTCGCCCGTCTGCATACCCGTCAAGTGCAGCGGCGACGTTCAAGGTTCGCTTTATCGCAGGCACTGTAGTATTTTTAGTATGGATCTTTATGGGCCCTACAGAGTGGCGGCGGCGGCGACTCGTGTCTGTTTAACCAGTAGCCGAGCGTCTAGTGCTTGCACAGTCAACTGCGTGCGCGCTGCACAATTTGTATCAGATGGAAGATGAAGATATAGATACTGAATTTAGATACGGAATTAGTTCAGCCCTCCAGATAAACAAAACGAGCTGTAAACATTTTAAATCAAATCTCTAAGCTCAACTAGCGCACAATGCGCGAATGCGAGAGCAAAAAAAAAAATGAAAAGAAAATAATAATAAATATGCTAAGTCTTATTTGCATAATGCGAAAACAAAGCAGAATACTCACATATACAACATATATACAAATATATATATATATGTGTATAGAGAGATGTGTACTGTAATACAGAGATATACAGACAAACAAACTTATACAAAAATGAGGAAAAAACAAGCACCAGCAGCGCATGTGACAATTGTGATTATTTTTTTATTGTTGTTGTTGCTGGCATTTGTTTATAGTCAAGTTATACTGCGGCACACAATTTGATTTGGAGTATATTGAACGTGAGCTGGTTCCAAATAAGCATTCTATCTAATGCCTGCTTGCGAACATTGGCAAAATCAAATTTATTGACTATATATTTTTATATACTTTTTCTTTCTAGAAGAGGATTATACTGAAAGTTCGTTAAACTTGAAATTTTAAAAAGAATTTGACTGCATTTTTTTTTCTACCAAATTGAATATAAATATAAAAATCTTATAAAATATATATATAATAATAGTATCTTAATATAATTTATATATTATATATATTATAAAAATATATATATCTTTGATCGTACTACTTTGATATAAAGTTAATTGCCGAAAGCTTTCTATGCGCGATAGAACTAGTTTTTTTTTTTTTTTGGCAAAATTGATCAGTTCTTATATAGTTCATATTAGTAGTTCATTTGTTTCGAGTTTAAAGATAGATTTCAAATGCTCTGAAAGAAACGTAGAAACGTAGTAGAAGCGATCGGAGAATTTAATAGGTAGAGTGGGTAGTGGAAAGAAGAAAGAAAGAGTGAAGATAAGAGGGTGAGATCAATGCAATTCTTGTTGATGAGAGAGCTGGACAAGAAAAAGCTTACTTTTCAGTTGAAGGATCATGCTTTCTCTCTCTTTCTCTCTATCTCTCTCTCTTTAAGCTAACTATAATAATAATAATACTTCTATATTAAAATATGATATGATTCCTGAAAGTATTTTATTTAGTTTGATTTACCTTCCTTATTTCCTCAAAATTCCTAAGCCAACTAAACAACAATTATGAATCAAGTCGGAGTCAAAAGTAAGGAAGCTTACATTTTAATATACAAGCCCAACTGATTGAATGATCGAATATGATTTTTTTTTATTTTTGTTTTTTTATTTGATTTTTCTTAATTTTAACAAAACTTAAATCTATGTGTAAATGTCTTGTACATCGAATATGATTTCATCTAATAGCGAAAGCTTCAAATATATGAATGAACACATAGAAGTAGTAAAAAAAATAACACTTTGATCATTGATACAAATGTCACTAAGTCTTTAAGACAAAGAATCCTAAGCCTCACTTTGAATAACTCTAATGTGATATGCCAAGCTCTCTTTTAACACTGTAAATGACGTCGAATGGTTCAACAATCTCAATCTTATATTCTGCACAGAGTTAAAGGTCAACTCTCTTGAATTTTACATAAATTGTAGTCAATCAAATTGCTATATTTGGACTTTTGATTAACAAGGGGTATCTATGAGACTCATATATTTATGCTGAGTAGTTTCGCTGTAGCTGGCTGTGTCTGGGGCGCTTCAAACCTGTTACACACTTGATTTGAGTTGATCAGCATTCCCAGTTCCAGTCCCAGTCCCGTTCCCAGTCTCAGTTCCATTCACAGTTCCAGCTCCCTCATTCGGTCAGTTAATTTGATATACATATATATATTGTATATATGTTTACACATCGGCCCTATGCGACAATTGATGCATAACAATGAGACTGAGGCTGTCGAAGGGTTCGTGCTTTGATTGACATCAGTTTCAACCAGTTGGCGCCGCATTCTGCAGCATGTGGAAATCTCTTGGCCGGGCGGCGAGCTCTGTGGGTTCCGCGAACGCTATGGGAATTGATTTCTGCTTAAGCCCAAGTGAATTAGTCATCGCGCCCGAAAACGAACAATAACAGAATTGAATCACAAATTGGCTGGCACGTTCGCTGCATTGGCCTACGGCTGGCTGTGTGCGAGTCTGTACTCATCTTGCAGATACAGTCACACATCTTGCAGATACATTCACACATCTTGCAGATACATGCGCTGAATGAACGTGAACGAATTCATATACATTCATATATATTCGCCTTGTCTTAATTGATATTGAGCATGCACGATTAATAACGCAGTCTCAGTTTGATTGAGCTCACTTAAGAGCCGCTTCGGTTCCCAGTTGCCGGTTCCCATTTGTCGGTTCCAGTTCCAGTTTGCTATTTCCCCATTTATTTCCTATGACTTTGCCTTGCCCCGATTCGCTGCTGAGAGTACGGAATGCACTCAGCCATGAATTGAGTAGTTGCAAAGGTTTGCGGTTCTGGTTCCAGCTCTAGTTCCACTGAGACTATATTAGCATACAGTTTCAGTTCATATCAATATCTTATTATTATTCGTGTTTTGTACAACTACAGTTCACACTTTTTGCCAAAAGAACTAGTTCGTTTGATATATATTTCGACTTCGATTGTAATTTCATAAACTAGTGTCAGTTTCATAGCAATATTTTAGATGATTCTTATTGGTTCATCTGAAACTCACAATTTTTGACAAAAGAACTGGTTCAATTTCCTTAAAATATAATTATTTCATAGGCAAGCCTAAATTTCATCAAAATGTTTACATGGTTCTTATTGGTTCAACTCTAGCTCACTAAATTTTTAAAGGAACTAGTTTATTTGACGTATATGTTTACCCTAATTGGTCACTATTTCATCACACCCCAGCACCCATTAGTGAATAACATTTTCAAAATCACAATTCAATAGAAAACGATTACCAAGGCTTAGATCGGATTAGCTCCAAGTTCCAACTCTGGCTCGCTATTTACCAATGACTGCGCATTTTGGTACACGTGACGCTTGTGCGTCAATGTGCACCCAAATAAGTATAATAACGCCTTGTTTTATAAGTGGATTTGGGGTTTTGGCTTTTATCACCTTGTGAACACTAAATGACAGATCATAAAGTATCAGATAGACCGTTCTTCTCGCTTCTTCGCCCTGCCAGCCCGGCCCGTTTCTGGTTCGGGCCAAGATGTGCAAAACAACAGCAATAAAGAGTCTGAGCGAAACATGCTGTAGATCCCCCAGCTGGGGGAGCCCAAAAGTTAATAGGCCCGCGATCAGAAGCCGATCAATGGCTTGCGATCAGCCAACCCATCGATCGGAGCTCAAGGTATCGCTGCCTACTTTTCAGCTGACTACGCAGGTAGCCGGGCGCTGCACGTGGCTTGCCGAACTCTCATTTGAGATTTGTTTTTACTCTTATGCCAGCTAGCTAGCCAGCCAGCCAGCTAACGGCTGGCCCATAACTCATCAGTGGCACAAGCCACAAAACAACATCAACAAAATTTAAGCCGCAGCGTCATAAAACATATACGATCACAATTGTGTATATTGGACTGACGTCAGCCCTCAAGCTGGGGCCCCATATAAAGTATACTACCCATTATGTACAAGAATCTCGCAATATCTTGATCTATGCAAATATTGTACAACTTGTTAAGATCCCAAAAGGCGGAGATACCTCTAAAGTTTTTCGGAAAATTTTCGGTTGCTTCTGCTGTTGTTTACCCAAGGTCAGGCAGCAGCACCAGCAGCAGCGCGGCGAGTGTGGGGGGTTTGTGTGGGGTGTCAGTCAAAGGACACACCAGCTATGGATACACAAAGAGTCTGCCCCGGTCACGAGGGTTGAGGGTTGACAGCCCCTGTCAGCTGCTCGACATTACCGGGAAATGTTTGCCCTGGCGTGGACAGCTGACAGTAGATAAACATAAACAGCTCTCCGCTATTCCGATTCTTATTCTTCTTTCTACTGCTCGTCGCCCCTCGCCACTGTTTATCGCACTGAACTTGAGCGAAATTCGTACACTTTGCTTTTGTTTTCGCTGCAGGGCGACTACTGTGAATGCAGCGGCAATTGATGTGTCCGAATACGTTATGGACTACCGAAAATACTTCCTATGGAAGGATATAGTAGGAGTTGAAAATGTATTCTTTATTAGGGATCGTTACTATTTCAGTACCTTCAATTGGTAGTAGAAATTCCTGTCAAGACTATGTAAAGCGAAGTCCTACTAAATGTCACCAACTCTGCATTGCATAATCATCTCAGGGTCCACTACTCCGAAATGCCTTTATAAAGTCTACGTGAAACTAAGTCCGACTAGGTGCCAACCACTTCGAAAAGAACTTATCAAATTACGACAAATTTCTTTAAAGTTTTCACATGTTTAGAACATATATCTCACTTAAATAATGTTTTGTATTTTAGTCATAATACTAGCGAGCTGTCCAAAATGACTCCCAAACTAAGTTTGTCAATTTTATATATTGTAGAATTATATAATATTTAGTGATAGTGCTTAGATTTGGATAAAGAAAAAGGTGTTCCGCTTAACAGTTTTCTTGGACGTCTAAATTAAAGTAAGAATGTTACAGTCGAGCACTACCGACTGCAGAATACTCATTCTAAATCAGTCTAAGACCTCCACAAAAATTTTAATTAAAGATGTGGAGTTTACCGCCTCAGCAAATCCTAAAAAATCCTATCTTCAAAAGTTGGAGAAGCAGGAAGTATTCCCGTAGGCACTATATCTTTTTGATCTGGTGTTGTCTACGTGAGTATATGTGCGAAATTTGATGTCTCTAGCACCATTGCACAAAACCAATATACTCTTTTCCCTTCGTGAAAGAGAAAATATATGCATGTTATTCTTAATATCCGGTTCAAATTGTTTTCAAAATATTGTGTTTATCTCTAAATTTGGTTGTTCAACATTTCGTGCTCAGTCGCAATACTATTTTTATGAACACTTCTGTGACGAAGTCTTCGGAGAATCCTACAACTATTTTGAAAATAAATTTGTCTTATTATCGATTCGCATGTTTTTATCGAGAGCTATGCTGATTTATGTGAGACACAACGGCTTGTTGTCGCCATACCCTTGAACTTGGAATGCTCGATTCCAATTCCATTTTAGGAAGACGAACACACACAGATACTAACAGTTATGGAAACTTTTGGAATAGACAGCAATAACAACAACAACAACAACAACAAAAAAAAGAGGAAAATTTATGAAACAAGACAATTACGCAGATCTTTTGCCGCCATAGGCCGTTTGACTTGGTCATGAACGGCGATCAGCACGCAAATATCGTCCGATGCAGAAACACAGAAAACAAAACTGACAAACACGGGCACACAAGACTACAGCGGCTAAATGGCGTGGAATAGGAATGAATATATATATATATATATATATATATATATATATATATATATATATATATATATATATATATATATATATATAAATAATATATATTTATAAATTTATATATTTATTTATTTATATATGCCCACAATCATACTTTGATATTATGTGCACGAATATCACTCGGCTTTACGCGTCCAAATGAATTATTTGTATTGGAATGAATTTTTTAGCCCCACAACTCAATTAATATATATTTTATATACATTTTTATACAGATATTTAGTTTTAGCTAGAGTAAAAGGGAAACATCAAAAGGACAATTTGGATATTCGTAGGCGCTATAAAGTTTAGATTAGATCTCAGTGTGCTATGCCTATTCGGACTCTGATCTTTAAAGTTTAGATTAGATCTCCAGGTATTCTTCCCTCTTGGATTCGGATCGCATGGTAAACAAAATATGTTTTTGTCAAAGATTTCCACAAATTTTCTAGAATTGTTAGTGGAACTTTCCGCATGTAGGACTGAATGAGCATAGTAAAAGGTGTAGCATCGTCGATCTGACGGATTTCTGCTCAGTCCGTCAGTCAGGACAAACAGCTTCATATGCTTATAAAGATTATTTAATATGTACTGAGCTATTTCTGTCATGCCTGGATATAGTTGTTATGCCCGCCCCCGCGCACCCGCACACCCGGCCAGCTGGCCGCAACCACCAATACTCAGCCGCTCACCCACTCAGCCTCTCAGCTGCTCAGCCTCTCAACCACTCAAGCAGTGGTCCACTCCCCGCGGCTGCCTTTGCCCGGGCCTTTGACTTTTTCCACACATTTTTTGTTTTTTTGCCACTTTGCGCTAAATCTTTGTGGACAAGAGTCTGGGCCCCGAGGAGATAAGCACGAGCCCCACTGATAAGCATCAGTCGAGAGATGCTGGCCGACCCGAGGCGCAGATGTTCTGACTGACGCTCGGCCCGATCCCGAGATGGCGTCAACAGCTTTGCGAGACGGCAGACAGGCAAAGAGCAAGAGCAAGATCACTGCCTAGAATGAGCGCAAAAAGATAGATAGAAAGAGCGAGAGAGAGAGAGAGAACGAGAGTGTGAGAGAGAGGGCGCGCAAGAGCAAGAAACTGAGCAAAACAAAGAGACTTTGACAGCGAGCAAACATGGACATGAGACGAAGGCGATAGTCGGGACGGACAGCGCGAGAGGGAGCGGGCGCGGGGCCGAGAGCGAGAGCGGGACACTTACTCAAGGGAAGCGGCCAGCGATTATAAAAGCGTTGCCCGGGCGCCAAACTGAACGCATTGTCCAATCGCTTTTGGAGCTGCGTGGAGCTCTCCATCTAGTGATACCGTTAATTCGCTGAGTACCGTTCACGTGCTACGTATCCAGAACCAGGTCCGGAAGGCAGAAACAGCCATAAATTTTGCGAACTCGACGACGACGACAGCTGAGCTGAGCGAACTCTTCAAGCAGTAGGTGCGTACCCACAGATCCCAATTCCTCATCAGGATAAAGGACACAAGCAAAGAATCAAGAAATATATACCATAAACAATATAAAAACTGCATTCGATAACAATATTCGATTACCGCGCGCCGATCCTCAATTTGTCACCATTTCACAACAGTTCCAGAGAAATAAGGCCATTCTATTCAGTTGACTCAGTTTTTCTTCTTTTTTTTTCGATTAAAATTTTTTTTTTTCTTATTCAACTTTGACAACCTCGAGCATTGACGTTCTAATTAATTATGCGAAATATATTGTCGACAAATTATTCAAAAAGCAAAGTGAAAACGAAAACGAGAACGAAAATGAAAGCGAAAGCGAAAGGAATGACAATTTCATGAACCTTGTTGCACAAAAGCAACAAGAAACAAAAACAGTTCTATAGTGAAAGCATAAGCTATAAAGATAGTGATCAGCTATACTCTATTAAGGAAGTGCTGACAAAGGATCGCGTAGATCTAGACCTAGATCAAAGCGATCAGTGCACTGTGTGAAAGATTTTGATCCATTTGTGTGATCGACAGTGATCGGCTATTCTCTATAGAGGAGAAATTGTAAAAGCGTTGCATAGATCGGGCAGCCCTGGATATTGATCAAAGCGATCAGTGTGCTATGGCAAAAGTTTTGTTCATTTCATTTGATCGACAATGAAAGGAGTAGTTCACCGATCGTAGAGAGCGTGTAGATCTGTATCTGTGTCAAAGGATTTGATCTGTTCATGTTTTCAAGCTACTCATGAAGTGGAAGATGAAGGATCGTTGCATCTACTAACTTTGATCGTGTGATTGGCGATCAGTAAAAGTAGATAATGCTCAATTATCTCATCTGTGACTATCGTTCAACCATTGTTCTAAGTGATCGGCGATCAGTGTTAATTTGATGCTCCAATAGCTTTTCTCTGAACGCTATTCTGTGATTATCTTACTACTAGATCTCTAACAGATTTCTACAGTGCTAAGTGATCAGCATTTTGTAGTATATTTGCATCAGTTATGTGAGCCTTCATCACTTTAGCTTTGGGCACAGCAGGTTCTTATCCATAGACCGCAAAGGACTAAAAGAACAACTTGTGACATCTGTTTCCCCCACCCGTCAAGTCACCCTCTTCCTCCTCCTCCTCTGCAGCGCATCGCTGAGTCAGCATTGAGCCTGGTAGACTCGATCGATCGCCGCTCCGTGAGCTTTAGCATTTCCTCTGTGGGGGCGATCGTTAGTCATGTTTTTATTTACTTAGGGCTTAAGCATCCACATTGCCCAATCAATGAAAATACTTCTGTTGTTTACTTAATTCCCGATTCGGCCAATTTCAAAAATCAATTTTCAATTTCGATGACGATTGCGATTTCGGGTTCGGTTTCGGTTTCGCGTCGGTTTAGTTCCGACGGCGCGTTTCAGTTGCGCCTCTCACATTGTTTTCAATTAAATGAACAATTAATTGAAATGTTTGCGCAGCGCAACAAAGCCGCATGCTTTGGAGAAAAAGAAAATAAAGGGCGCATTGCCGCGGGGCGTGGCCCAATTGAGAGGCGGCAACATTGAAAGAACCACCGCACCACAAAAAAGCCAGCGAAACCAAAACAAACGAAAAACCGATTCGAACAAGTTTTAGGCGCACATTTTGTTTATGCGCAAGCAGTTTAATTATTTAACAACAGCCACAGACAGTAAAAGATACAAATACATTAAGTCAAAGAGAGACCCAGCTACACACGGATACAGATACACACGCATATAGTCACAGATACATTTGCAGTCGCAGTCGCAGTTTTTTTTTTTTTTTTTTGTTTACAGCTAATTTTGGTTTTTTAATTTTTTAAGCTTTTATTATGCCCAGCAGCTGCATTAAGCAACGCCCCAAATTTACATACTTTCGTTCTTCATTTCTTTATAAATACAAATAATGAGCAATAACAATGATAATGAGCAGCGAGCAATGCCGCTCGCAGCAGAGACAACAACCACAGCGCGTGCCAGAACCATTGGGAATGCTTCGACTTTCGAATTACAACCGAGCACAGCATGTGAATCATGAATCATGAATCATGAGTCATGAGTCATGGCACTTAGCAACAGGAATCAATAGCAGCTATACAGATCTAAAAAGCTTTTGAACCTCACTTCGAGATCTATATCGAATCATTGAGAATGTCGCGCTTTCTCCAGGCTGCAATAAAGTACTTCAGGCTTGATTATGAGAGCGAACAAAGCAAAGCTAAATACTGCACGTCTTTCACTCTATGCGGAGTCTGGTTACCTTAGAGTCAAGCAAAACTTAGTTATGTAAGGCCAAGTCTTCAGATTATATAGTATCTGAACTGTCGTTTGCAACGACGTGGCACGTTTCCACTTTCGAATTCCGATTTCCACTGCCAGCGAGTTCCACATAAATCTTCGGGCCTGAAAATGTGGAAAAAGGCAAAAAGCACGCGTAGCTATTAAAGAACCAAGAAGCATTGCTACACCCATTGACGTCACAGAGGGGACAGAGTCAGAAAAGCGCAAAGAAAACTGCCTCGATGTGTTGAAATTGTTTTCGAGATAACACATTCGAAATATCGACGACACAGCTGCTCTCGTCTGACTCATAAATACTGCTCGAAATAAATCGAAATATCTTTTCAAATCGTATAATATTAATATATATATTTAAATATATATATAATGAATATTTAAAAGTCAGGCATTATTTAATTATGCATTCAGGGAACTTTTGCTTTAGGGGGAGTTAACAACATTGTTGATCGGTCCGCAAGCCTCATTATCTGCCCAACGAATCGCACTCTGGTCACACTGAGTCACATGTTGAGCGCACACGATCGATTAAAAACAAACGACAAATAAGCCGTATCGATCAGCTATATTTAATAATATATAATAATATTAAATATACACAATAATAGCCATGGGCCGTAGCCTACTATAGACAACAACAGCGACAGCGACGACGACGACGACGACGGCGACATCGGCGAAAATGTCGCTTATAAATATGATTCTTTGATCAATTAAGCCCCTGCCAGTTGTCGTTAATTGTTTCATGTACTTAATTCCCTTGAATATATATAACATCTATATATATATATATAGAGAGAGAAAAATATATATATTTATATGCGGGGCCGTTGTCGTCTATCTCGCTGTCAATCAACTCTCTCGCGCGCTGCTCCCTCTCTCTCGCTCTCTCTCTCTCTCTCTCCCTCTTTCTCTCTCGCTCTCTCTGTAGTTCATGGTTCAAGTGCCTCTTAGTTTTTTGTTGTTCATCTCTCTTTACTTCAAATCAGCTTTAGCTTCTTTGCGCAGACCTTGCTGCAGCTCTCTTGTCTGCATCTATACCATGGCTTATCAACTGGAGCTTGTTGTCTTCAACGCACCCGGAACAAGCTGCCCCCATCGACTGAGCCTGTGCGGCAAATCGCTTCAGTCCCTTAGCGCAATGCAAAAATTCTGATGCTGCGATTGCACCGCCCCCTTTTTTCGATCCATCGTTATCTTCTATGCAGCTAGCATTACAAATTTGATTTACGCACACATTTCGAATATTAATTAAAGCTTTGAACCATTTCTGATTGTATTTAGATATCTACATATATATACATACATTTGTAAATATATACATATTTCAAGATAACTTCCATCACAGTAAAAGTTTTTATCTCCGTTCAGTAGGCATAGCTGTAATTCTTACATTTTCCTAAATAGCTAAATATAATGAATCTACAGTCTATTATATAAGTATAGTTTTGATAAACTAATGCTCATGCTCAGACTTAATGAAATTGTCTTGAAATTCCTAAGCTCCCATACAAATATTTCCGATTCTGTTCCTTTTTGTTTGCCAGATTATTATGAAGTACTATTTAGAGTAACGAAAGACATGAGTTCGGGTTAGATAGAATAGGTAGGCTGATTTCTAGTCAAGCACGGAATAACAGATACAAGCAACAGGGTACAGGGTATTGGCTTGTCTAGCATTCTTGCCGCAGTGCCGTTAGAGCAAGAAATAAATTGACTTCACTTGACCAGTACTATTTCTGATATTCATAGTGCTTTTCATATTCATATTCCTATTCATATACATAACCATACTCATATTCATATTCATATTCATATTAACATTTAGATTCATACTCACATTCATTTTCATATTTACCTTCATCGTCATACTCAGTTTCATAATCATACAAATTCATAATCTTCATTTTCATATTCATCAAATTCATATTTATATTCATACTTATATTCATACTCACATTTATATTCATATTTATGTTTATATTGATTTTCATGTCCATATTCATTTTCATAGTCATACAAATAATCTTCATAATCTTCGTATTCATATTCATATTCATATTTATATTCAAACTTATATTCATACTCACATTAATATTCATATTTATGTTCATATTGATTTTCATGTTCATATTCATAATCATATACATATTCATAGTCAAACTTATCTTAAAATTCATATTGATATTTATATGAAATGGGAATATTCCCATTCATATTCATATCTTAAAATTCATATTCATATTCATAATCACATTTATCTTAAAATTCATATTCATATTCATAGTCCCAGTCATATATCATATTTATATTTATACTCACATGATGAATACTGTATTGTATTTATATGACATTTATTATCATGTTTATTATGTTCATCTTCATATTCATCTTCATCTTCATCTGCATATTCATATTCATCACAGCACGATGAACGCTTGACCGATGCCGTCGCCTTATCAGCGAACGCTAGCGCTGTTAACTGACGCTGTTAACTCGCTGGCGCTGTTAAGTGCTGCTGTTGCTCGTGTTTGCTCTGTTGCGGCTTGCGCCTCTGCTGCGGCTGCGGCTGCGACTGCCGCTGCTATTGATGCGTGCAGCTCGCACGCTCAGATATTTTCGTTCGCTTTGTGCGGCTATTTAAAAGCGCGCGCGTAACGCGTCTCAGATACTTTTCATTGTTTGGCGCGTTCGAACGTTGAAGCGAGCGAGCTCCCGTTAACCAAATACGAGCTGCATAAACAAATAACAAATATATATTTATATAGTATATTGATACATATACACAAATACAATAAGTAAATAATAAAAACAAGCGCGATTTTTTTTTCTTTTTGTGTGTTGCCCGATGCGATTTGTGAATTGATCTGCGAATTACAGTTATTAATGTGGTCAAAGCAAGCAAAATCGAAGCCGCTAACCAAGTCGAAAGCAAGAACAAGAACTACACCCAAGCACAGCAAACAGCACAGCTGACAAATACAAACAAAACGAGCAACAGCAAAGCGAAACAAAACAAATCAAAATTTCAAGCCAAATTGCATTAATTCTAATCGAGTCAACTAGAGATCTAAATTAAGTGACGAGTGCAGCGCGCGCAGCTGAGCTACAAAAAAAAAAAAAAAAAAAGAAACAAATCTTGTCAGTTTCATAATCTAGCAAGAGATCGAGGGATCGAGAGAGAGAGAGAGCGGGCGAGGGAGTGAGTGAAAGGCAAGAAATAAAAACGCGAGAAAATCAACAAGTGCAGCACGAACTTGAGAAATATCGAGTATCGAGAATTCTGAATATTGCAACAGCAGGTAAAAAAAAAAAAAACAAAAAAAATAATAATAATAATAACAATAACAAGAAACAAGAAATTAAGCTCAGAAGCAGCAGAACGTGACGTTGTAAATTAGCAACTCAATCAGAACCGAAGAAAGCTGAAAAGAAACGATATCCATAATAAAAAATTCGATATAGATATTATTATGTTAAGTGCTGAATGACTTGAGTATATAGAGGGTAAGCGCAGAGAATGGGTCGAGCTATGTGTAAACAAAATAACTTATAGATATTTATATTGTTCCTACTTTAAGCCAACGGATAAGGAGAGTGAGAAGTTAAGGGAAGAGAGAGTGCACAATATTTAAGCTCAGATTTCATTTGTCTAAATTCTGTATTATGCAGAACTCTACCAAATTTATTGTATATATATAATATATATCTATTTAGGTTTTTTTTGCCTGCAAGCCAAATCGAACCTCAAGCTTAAAATTCTTTTTCAAAATTTACTTTTCAAATGAGTTTCAATTTTACTTCTCATTTGAGTATATTCCAAAAAAAAAAGAAAAACTTTTAGCTATTACAAAGTTCAGTTGATCTATTTACAAAAAAAGGTACCACAAAGTCCAATTGGACTTAAGGCTTTTAAAATCTTATTAACAGTCCAATAACATTTCTCGTTTACTTTCATCAGCTTACAGACTTCTTCAGCAATGAATTGCAAAAAATCAAAGTCGATTGAAATTGTTTAGATATATTTGTTATATTTAAGCTGAAGTATTTAAATACAGCTAGCATATATTTTCTATATATTTCATCAAGTCGAAGCTTATCTAAATTACTTAAATTTTTGCTACTTATAAGTAGAAGTATATAGATATAGCCAGCATCCATTTTCTACATATTTCATCAAGTCGAAGTCTTTTGAAATTGAATAAAGTTGATATATATAAGTAGAAGAACATAGATATGGCTGAGATCTATATCCTGTACATATTACCAAGGCGAATTCTATAATAGCTATATACGATATATAAATATATATATATATATATATATATATCCTAGCTATTTTTATAGCCTTCCCATTCATCTAATGTTATTCTTGAAGCGATCTTTATGGCATTGTAAACTGTGCTCAAGTGCTAATTAAAGCTGAAAATATGCAAAGCTGAGCAACAAAAGAAAACGACAATGGCAACAGCAACAACAGCAGCAACAACAACAACAACATCAACAACAACAACAAACATTAAAAATATTAACATGCAGCGCCATATAGAACCTAGTTTTCCGCTCTCAGTCAACTTCATCCCATTTAGTTGACATTGTAGACGATGCGAGTCCGAGACTCGGATCGATTTCAACCAGTGGCAATTCCAATCAGTGCTCGGGCGTGTGCATGCGCATGTGTGTGTGTGTGTGTGTGTATGTAGGCTCCTATAGCAAATAAACAACGTTAAGAGTTGATAATTGCGCGAATGCGTTCATAAATAAACAAACTGGTAACTCATATTATTTCCATAGTTTGTTTACATGTTTCCCTCTCGCTGCCTCTCTCTCTCTCTCTCGCTCTCCCTCTCTCTGTGAGTGTGTGTGAATTTCTTTGTAGCAATCAGACATAAATCGATTCGGAATCATTAGACTTTATGTGAGCCGAGATCGGGTCAAGCTGGCACGAAGGCCAAGCCGCATGTAAATCTGGTGAAGGGCAAGCATTTGGCGGAAGCGTAGGCGGAGGTCGCAGCGATTAAAGCAGATGAGCAGCCTTAGAGAACTAGCAAAGAGAGAGGGAGGGAGAGGCGGAGAAAGAGTGAGAGAGAAAGACATAGTGAGAGTGAGAGAGAGTGTTTGTATGGCCAGGGGAGGGGAACGAGCTGGAAGTGAAACATGTTTATTTGCGCGCAATTGGCATAATATGGAAATCAAATTGAATTGCATTAAGTAATACATAATTAATTATATTTATTTGCAATGCACACACACACCTGCAAACACACACCTGTACACACACTCGCGCTCAGTCTTCGGCTCGCTCTCCTTCCGTCTGACGCTTATTTTTTAGCGATTGCTCGTTATTCGAATCGGTTTTCGGTTGCGGCTTTCTGTTCCTGTTCTCCTTCAGGCGTTTGTTGTTGACGTCGTCGTCGTCGTCGTCTTGGCAGGTTCAATGCGAAGCGATTTGATGCACATAGTTGTTGTTGTTGCTGCCGCTGTCGTTCCTTTAATGAATACAAATAAAGTGAAAGATTGCTGCAGTGCGCGCAATAAATCATAAATTAAAACAACAACAACAACAACAACAACAGCGGCAACTGCAACAATTGCGGCTATCGGCAACAACAAAAGCGAGCAACAACAAGTCACGCAACTGTCTCTGTCTCTGTCACTGTCACTATCACCGGCTGCCGGTCACCGGTCACCGATCACCGGTCACTGCTTTGCGGCCAGACAATCACCGGAAATGACAATGGCCACGCCATAGAGCAGCGATGGCTGCCCTTTCTGTTAACTCGCTGTTAACTAACAGCCCCAGTTGGACTAAGTGCAGAAAGTACAAGATTTCAATGCATTTCAGTTGCAACTTATCAGATAGCACAGCAACATACTCCAATTGGAGTGTCGTCAGGTGCAGCACACACGCCTCAGCCTCAGCCTCAGCTTGAAATATGTGCATTATGCATTTATGCCTATTCGCATTTGAGTGCGACTATTGAATGGCAGCCAGCGCGTATTACGCTGCTATTTTCACCTTTAGTAAACAAACAAGTTGCGGCGCTCGCCTTGAGGCGGCGGCCTCTGCCTGGCAGAGCATATGCTCGGCGATCAATGATCAGCGATCTGAGAGATCTGCGATCTGCGGTCAGCGATTAGCAGCACATTTCATGAGCTATTCATATTATGGGGCAGCAATTACCCATTAATGAATGCAGCGCAACGGGTAGTTTAATTTGTCATTTACTTCGTTATTATGAATAATTTTTTTATTAATTTTATTTTATTTTTTGTTCATATTTTTTGCACGCCTTCTGCTCTTCTATTTTTGGGCATAATTTTTATTAAACAATTAGGGCGAATGTTGCGGACTTGTTTGTGCCGTCAATTAGACGATTGGCGACACACTCGCGCACACTTGCTGCTCGTATTTGTATTCCATTTATTCATTCACTTCAATTACACTTTAATGGGCTATTAATTTAGACGCCCAATTGAGCGATCGGCCGATCGAGCATGGAGTCGATTGACCGCAGCGCTTAGACTGAAAACAGAAAAAAAATATATAAGTGTATTTATGAAGTATACAATGTAATAACAAATATATATATATTTTTATTATTTTTTTTGTGCGATAAATTTTCATGTAATATACAAAAATATCTATTTCTTATTTATTTATTCATTTTTTGAGTGATTTGCTACTTTTTTATTAATTTAATAATGTAATATAAAAAATATAAATATTTTATATTTTTTTTTGTGCGATTAAATTTTTTTAAATTTTTTATGTAATAAAAAAAAGATATATATACATAAATATGTTTATTTTTTATGTGATTAAATTTTTCATATAATATAAAAATATATCTATTTCTTATTTATTTATTTATTTATTTGAGTGATTACATTTTTTTTAAATGTGTAATTTTTTTTTTGTGTAATTAAATTTTATTTTATCTTTAAGATTTATTTTTTCCAACTTTCAATCTATGTATGATTGTTTATTTGTCTTGTATTAGATTATTTATATATATCTTTACATAAAATATATAATATAACACATCTTCTTCTGCCTCTTGTCTTTACAGATCAGTAAAGGATCAGATCAAAACTCCTTTAACCGCACTTTACTGAGCCCCAACGCTCAACAGCCAACCGCACCAAAGCTCCGAATTTTTCATTTCTTTTTGCTACGCGCACAAAAACCAACAAAAAACTTGAACTATAGAATGGTAGAAGGTGATTCTGCAAAAAGTAAAAGCGAATGTAAGTTGAGAGCAAGAGAGGGAGATCGAGGGGAGATAATATTTATTGACAATCTTGGTTTTAATCTCTTATATAGCCTATAATGTAGAAGCTGGCCTACAACCAAACTACAATCAGAACAACGCAGCAGCAGCCGCAGCCGGTGGCAACGCAGCAAGCAATCCAAGCAACTCACCAAGCCTAACCGGTTCGAATAGCAACTCGACGCATATTGATAACCGTGCGATCATCCAGCCGTACTCGTTGGGCACGGGCGCCAAGCAGCCGGAGTATCAGTTCGCGGCCGACAATCGCGGCTACGAGCCGGAACCCAACACCAATGGCAAGCAGCAGGACGTAGAGCGCGTCGGCGCTGGCGCGCCCGGCGACGGCTCCGATGGGGACGCCAAGCGCAAGACGCCGCTGCCGCCGCCAAACCGTCCGATAGTCGCCAACTTCGAGCGGGCCATCGAGCTGTGCGACTATGGCAAATTCCACTACATACTGCTGGCCATCTGCGGCCTGGTCAGCACCTCCGAGGAGATGGACGTCATCTCGATGTCGTTCATCCTGCCCTCGGCCGAGTGCGATCTGAACCTGGACACCGGCACGAAGGGATGGCTCAACTCGATCATCTTCATCGGCATGATGGTCGGCGCCTACTTCTGGGGCAGCATCGCCGACAGCTTCGGCCGCAAGAAGATCCTCATTGTCATCTCGTTCATGAACGCCTTCTGCATCGTTGCCTCGTCGTTTTCGCAATCCTATGGCTATTTCATGCTGTTTCGCTTTCTCAATGGCGCAGCGTAAGTACAACCCTTGCTTTAATATTTACTGACTTCAGAATACCCTTACCTCACTCGCCAAGCACTGCTCTCCCCTTTAGCCGCACTTCCAATTGGAAATGCTAAGGAGAGCTTGTTATCAGTCGGTATGGGCGCAAGCCCATCTCGTGCATCTGTCCGCCGCGCGGTTGATCTAGTGACACATGGCCAGCATGGGTGTCGAGGTGCTAATTCAATTAACTACGTTATAAATAACAACAAAATATTTGAGCCGCAATATCGTGACTCTTTATGCTAATTGAGGCTCTGGTTGGCCAGTTGGCCACATCGCACAAGCATAGCCCATGCCTTATTGTAGATATTATCATATTACAGCCAGTGATAGCAACAATGAAAACAAGTAAGAAAACGCTAGTTGGGCGTGACCGACTAGCGGATATCCTGAGCCACTTTGCTTTTGTAAAGTAGTCAAACGTTTTATTTAATAGCTTTTTTGCTATTCAACGAATTTCAATGAAATTTTCGGCATATGATCAACATATTCTATGGGCATATTTGTCAGCTTGGTAAAAGTGCGAACTCATTCCCGTTTTGCTATATTCGCAACTGAACTTCAGTTTTAAGAATTTGGGGAAATTTGAGGCCTGTATCCAAAATATAACCAAATTCAAAATTTGCATAAAAAACTTATAAAGCTTAAGGTCAAATTTGGTGTCTCTAGCTTCAAAGATGGGCAAGATATGATTTAATAAATTCGATTATGTTTTTAGTCGATAACAATTAATTGGGGATAGTTATCGATTAATGACCTACAAAAAAATTCAAGTCTCCAGCTTTCAAGCATACGGACAAATGGATAGACGGAGGGACGTACAGACGGACAGACGGACATACGGACATACGGACGGACAGACAGACGAACAGGGCTAAATCAACTTCGTTTGTCATCCTAATCAACGCCTCCTTCTGCCTGTTACATACGTTCCAACGAAACCATTATACCCTGATTTTCCACTTTCAATGGGCCTAGGGTATAACAAAACAAAAATAGGGGGAATTTTATATTCGCACTGGCATTCGCCTTGGCTGACTCAGCTGGCAGGCGAAAAACCCAGGGCGGCCGCCCGCCAGCTAGCCCCAACTGCTCCACATGTGTGGCAGCTCGCGCTCGAGCTCATGCTCATGTTCATTAGTTTTGCCAATCGTCTGTTAATTGCCTATGTGAATTGGAGCTGGCAGCGACTTTACACAACAGCATTAATCGGCCATGACTCGTCACGTTTCTAGAGCACAGCAAAGGCCCCTATCCCCAGTCCCCCCACTCCCTCTCGCTCTCCCATGACCCATTGAAGACTAACCCGATTTGTTATTCTCATTTCCCTTGCAGGCTAGGCGGCAGTGGTCCTGTCATCTGGTCGTACTTCGCCGAATTCCAGCCGAAAGCGAAACGCGGCTCCATGCTTAGCTTCATGGCTGCCTTCTGGACCTTCGGTAATCTGTTCGTGGCCGGCCTGGCCTGGCTGATCATCCCAACGCAGATCGGCTTCATTTCGGAGTACTTCACCTACAACTCGTGGCGCATCTTCCTGCTGGTCTGCTCGTTCCCCTCGTTCCTGGTGGGCTTCCTGCTCTTCTACCTGCCCGAGTCGCCCAAGTTTCTGCTGACGCGCGGCAAGAAGGACAAAGCGCTGGCCATCTTCCGCGGCATCTTCGTGACGAACACGAAGAAGAAGCCCGAGGAGTACATGGTGTACGACCTGGAGGTCGACGAGAAGCTGTCCACGGAGAGCGCTGTGGGCTTCAAGGGCAAGTACCATCGCATGATCACCGGCATGGTGGACCACAGCCGCGACCTGTTCAAGTCGCCCATATTGAGATTCACGCTCGTCTCGATCACCATCAATTTTACATTCCACATTGGCTACTACGGCCTGATGATGTGGTTCCCGGAGGTGTTCAATCGCTACGAGGAGTACGAGAAGACCCATCCCAACCAGCAGGCGGACATCTGCACGGTGACCGACTACGTGGTCGACCAGCTGCAGAAGGAGAGCCACAACGGCACCTGCAACTCGGACATACCCTCGTCGGTGTTCATGGAATCGCTGATCACGCTCGCCTCCGCCCTGCCGGCGAATCTGTTCGCCATCCTCGGCATGGACCTGCTGGGCAGGCGCTTCTTCCTCATCGCCGGCACCCTCACCGCCGGCATCTGCTCCGCCCTGATGTACATGGTGCGCAGCTCGCTGCAGAACCTGCTCGTCTCGGCCGTCTTCAGTGGCGCCATTTCGGCGGCCAACGCGGCCCTTGATTGCCTCATCACCGAAGTATTCCCCACCAAGCTGCGAGCGACGGGCGTGGCCATCTCCATGGTGGCCGCCCGCCTGGGCGGCATCATTGGCAACATTGTGATCGCCCAGCTGCTCGACAACTTCTGCCCGGTGCCGACGTTCATTGTGTCCGGCCTGCTCATAGGTGGCGGCCTCATGTGCCTCCTGTTGCCCAATACGACGCGGAAGGAGCTCAATTAAGCACATCCAGCTCTGCATCCACCGCCCCGCCCCCCTCAACGCCCCTTTCAATACAAGAGATATACCCAAGCATAGCAACAGCCAAAAAAGAGAAAGAAGAAGAAGAAAAGTAATAGGCAGAGTCAGAGCAAACAATAAGGAACCTCCCCTCCTCCGCCTCCCCCTCATCAACCACCCCCACTCCCCCCTCTTCTCCTCCTCTCTCCCCGCAGAACTCAGCGCTCGTATTGTTTTTTGTACGTATGTATTTACACACACATATATATATAGATCTATATATATATATATATATATAGCGATCTTTGCGTATCGTCAGTAATTATGTTTTAATGATAACGATAACGATAACGATATGTTTTTTTGTGTCTAGCATTTAAGTACGGAGGAATTATCGTTTTTTGTTGATTATGATTTCGCTTTGAAACTACTTTTATGTTTATTATTTTTATTTGTTCAACGGAATTTAAAGAATTGCCCTGAAGCCAACGCGAAGATATATAGCCACTATCTAAGTACATGCATGTCCATTAATATACATATATACATATCTGTATCTATATATAATATTGCATCGTTATGTATGTATTTTGTAGTTGTTGGTAGTAAGTAAAAGAAAAATACAAAAATACAAAAAAAATACTAAAAACTAAAAAAAAAACAATTAAAATAAAAAATACAAAAAAATAAAAAATTTGGCAAGCGCCGGCGCCGGCTAAAAGCAGCAGCAGATAGAGAAAGAGAGAGAGAGAGAGTCACTGTTCGAGACAGAGTGAGAGAGCGAGAGAGTGAGTGATTGAGAGAGAGAGAGAGAGAGAGCGATAGCATCGGCTGTTTGGCAGGATGGAACAGATGAAGGATCAAGCAGGGATCAATGAACGCGAGAGCAGCAACGCCTGCTGGCAGTTATTGTTGTTATTATTATTATTATTATTATTGCTATTATTAATGCATGTTACGTAATACACATACATATACCTATATACATACAAACAAATATATACATAAAATTGAAAAACTACAAAAAAAAAACACAAACACACAAAATATATAAGAAGATGAAGATGAAGAAGAAGAAGAAGCAGAAGCAGGAGGAAAGAACAACAACAAAGTCTTAATGTAATTATTTGCATTAAGACTTTGACGATTATCATATATATATATATGTACGTATATATATATATATATGTTATATATATATACAATTTTTTTTGTTTTTTTTTTAATCATTATTTAGGGCAGAGCACAGGAAGAAAAAGATAATTTGTATATTTTAGTTACATATGTTTAAAAAAAATATAAAAAATAAAAATAACAAAAAAAACAACAAATGTTATTCTATTACATAAAACAATGAAAAGCATATAAACGAAAATCCCCAAATACAAAATAAACATCATGAAAAACGCAACAACAAAACTTTAAATGACTTTTACTGGGAACTCAATCTAATCTATTCATTAGATTAAACAGTGGAAATTTTCATATTATAATATTACAAATTTTTATTATTTTCCATTACTCATAAAATCAGTTTTTCGCACACATCAATAGGAATACTAGAAGAGACAGGCAGCTGCAAATTGGTAAGAAACTAGTTCTATTATAACCATTATTTCCAATAAGAAACTGTTATACGCGCGCTACCGACTATGTAATACTCGGGCAGGTTACAAAGACATATTCATCGCTTTGAAATGCATTGTAGAAGGTAGGGTTTCAAGCATAAATATCATAATTACGGCTCCCTTCTAGTGTCTTCGTGTGAACAGCTGCAGAGCTTTGAGGTTGATGATCTATCAACCAGGCATATAGGCTATAGGCTGCCCTATGCTTCAATTACTCACCATGGGAAAACATGACAATAGATATGAGACAATATATACGAATTTAAATAAAGCGCGGATCTACGATCAGTGCAACACAAAATATTGGAGCTCATACTGTAGGTCAACAATCACAACCCTCTTAGCTTAATAATTTTGTTACCAAAAACCATGCAAGAAAAACACCCATATATAGTTCAAATTTACTCTACCTAAAGTTGCAGTCGTACACTTCCTGAATTTGATGTCTCCAGCTCTAAAGCTCCTTAGAGGAGGTCAACAAAAAAGAGACTACTGATAAGAGACTATCTGAACTACAACGACCCGATTGACAAAGTTGTATATTATTATTATTATTACAATAAATATATTTGTTGGAATTCTAGAGACGAGCATATATATAATGTAACATGACATAGCAATATAATATAATAGATTTTTTACCTGTTGGTATACAAATCCCACGAGAATATTATTTTTCATACCAGATAGTACCCACTCTTGCCACGCCCCTATTAGCTGCTATAGATATAGCTTTTGCCGTAAATATGATTAATTCCATGCCGCCACTAGTGGGTGTAACAAATAGACACGTCTCACTTCGTGAACAAGCATAATAATGCGAGTTGGATAGACCTAGGTAAGTAGATGATAACGCCTAATACCCTTAAAATACAGTTCAGCTATCCGACATAGAGATTCAGCTACAAATTGTCCCATTATCCGACTTAATTACATTTGCTCAAAGAAGATTCTCTGAATCCGATGTCTTAGTTACATAATTTTCCGCTATCTAGCAACTAGATGTACTTTTTCAAATTAATTAATCGTGGGAGATGCGGCTGCCACTCGGGCTGTGTATCTTATTGGTTAGGCCAAAGATCAATGGGCTGTCTAGCCGTCGAGCTTTTCAGCCAACAAGCACACCTACAGGCTTCTAGGCCAGACATCGTTAGATATTTTTGGTATTTCCGAGCTGATTATTATATACATGATATATTTAATAATATATCTGCATTTGCAGCTATGACTGTGTAGGCATCTGCATCTATCTAGACACATTGGATCTACTTATTAGATGTTATCTTTATCTGTATGTAAATATGTTAGCTTATCTTTACCTGTGTCTGCATATACATTTATATCTTTATCTTTATATTTATATTTGAATCTTTTATATTTATATATTTATATTTATTTGTTTATATATGCTTGCACGTCTCTGAATCGACATTGGAATACATTACTCTATCTCTATCTGTTTGTTAGTTTTTATCTTTTTATACCCTGAACCCATTGAAAATGGGAATTCAGGGTATAATGGTTTTGTGAAAATGTATGTAACAGGCAGAAGGAGGCGTGGCAGACCCCATAAAGTATATATATTCTTGATCAGGACGACAAGAGAAATTGTTTGAGCCCTGTCCGTCTGTCCGTCCGTCCGTCCGTCCGTCCGTCCGTCCGGATGAACGCACCGATTTCCTAAACTACAAAAGCTAGAGACTTGAAATTTGACATGAATACTCGTGTATACCATACGCTTAACGAGTTTTTCTTTAATTATCGAAAAGTCATCCCATTTTCTTATTATCGATAAAAATCGATAATTTGACTTTGTTTTTCAAACATAACTCTGTAACCGTAAAAGCTAGATACTTCAAATTTGTTGTGTGTGTTACTGTAATGAATGCCCACAATTTGGCGTTTTTCGATTTTGGATACCGGCCCCCATTTCCCCAAAATTTGCAAATTTCTCCAGAAGTCGTATATCAAATACTAGAGACTTGTGCTTTGGCAAATACAAACATATGTACCATCTTAATATACTCTGAAAGTTTCATTAAAAAAGTCCAAGCAGAAAAAAAATGATTCAACAATCAATTTCCCATAGTAATGCTCATATTGCAGCCCAAGCGCTGCCGCAGCGTCAGCTGCGCAGTAAGCAGAGCGCGTGGCTACGCATAACTGTGTATGTATGTGTGTACGCATAGTTCGTTTATATGTTTGTGTGCGATATCCGCGATACGCATAAACACTAGGAAATTCCAATTATGCCCTTTTTTCGCTACCAACTTCAGATTTCTAAAAGGGTCAGCAGGTACCAAAAATATGTAACATTCCCACCCCTATGCCTACGCATAACTGTGTATTAATGTGTGATTGTCTTATATGCAATGCATATATAAAAGAAGCGTACAATGATTTTAGTAACAGCTCCCACAGGGTTCAGGGTATCTCGTAATCGAGCCGCCTCGATTAGAGCACTCTTACTTGTTATATATCTGTTTGTATCTGTATCTATATCTTTAACTTCTTCTGTATCTATATAGATATATAGATATATCTATATATCTATATATCTACATATCTACATATCTATATATCTATATATCTATATATCTATATATCTATATATCTATATATCTATATATCTATATCTATGTATCTATCTATCTATCTATTACTTATCTTCTTCCGTATCTATTAATAGATGTGTATCTTTATCTGCCTCCACATTTATATATCTTTATGTTTGTTCATATACGACTCGATTTGGACCTCTTTCTGAATCTTAGTTTTTATCTTTATGCGTCTATAGATAGATTTCTAACTTTATCTGTATAAACATATATCTATTCTCTCTGCTTGCTTGTATCCGAGTCGACATGGATCTATATCTGTATCTTAGTTTTTATCTTTATCTGTATCTATATATGATTCTTTATATTGATCTCTATATGCTTTTACAATTGTAATTTTATCCATATAATCATTTGTATCTATGTCTCTCTCTCTCTCTGGTGCTGTTTCTATTTCCATGTTGGTATGTGTATCCTTATCTTGATTTGTAACTTTATCTGAGTATGTATTTGTATCTACATATCTTTATGAGCATATACTGCATCACATCCATATCTATTAACAATTGTATCTATATCTGTTCAACTAATTGTAAATGTATCTTGATTTCTACCCTTATCTATAATATATATATACTTTAGCAATTACAACCACATATTAATATCTGTTTCGGGCAATCGCAAGAGTACCTCAAGTTGCATTTGTAGTCGTAGCTTTAGCATTTAATATCTCGATATCTATTTGCTTCTGTATCATGACAATCATTTCATCGATGTGTATCTTAATCTGATCTGTATCTATATATTTGTGTGTATCCTCTGTATCATGTGTAGCTGCATCTCTTTAACGTGGGCTGCTCGCACACGCGACTTACCTCATATTTATTTGCTCAATGAATTTTGCAGAGTCAGCCAAATATTGGCTGAGTTAGCTAAAAACCAGAATTGACGTTAATTAAATGAACACACAGCGAGAGTCAAATAGACGTATTCAATGGACGTGGGTACATAGATACAGATATAACTATCACGGAGATGCTGAGGTGCGCTCCAGAGAAAATTACATTCGGAGAATAGTTGGAGAAATCAGCAGAAATCGCAGGAGAAAGCTGCCAAATCGGATAAGTAACGTTAAGAAATTCATATCAAAATAGGTCTGATTGCGGAATGCATCTGTAAATGTATCTATAAGCATTTGTATCTGTATATGTTTCAATATACACTTGTATGTGTATCTATGTATACATTTATATCTGTATCTGTCTATAGAGACATTTGCATCTGTATCTGTATGTACAAATGTAGACAGACACAGTTACAAATGGGTCTATACCCAGATGCATTTGTATCTGTATCTATATACATATATATCTATATACATGTTTACATTTGTATCTGTATCTATACACATTTGTATATGTATCTGTAACTATACATACTTGTATCTGTATCTGTATCTTTATACATTTGTATCTGTATCTGTTTCTATATAAATTCAATCTGTAAATGCATCTATATACATTTGTAAATGTATCTGTATCTATATACATTTGTATCTGTATCTATACATACTTGCATCTGTATCTTTTTTATACATTTCTATCTGTATCTTTATAAATTTGTATCTGCATCTGTATCTACATTTGTATCTGTATCTATACATATTCATATCTGTATCTTTATACATTTGTATCTGTATCTATATAAATGTATCGTATGTATCTGCATCGCAATGCTTATTTGCATCGAAATTAACATAATATTCGTAAAAATAAATCGAAGTCCGGAAATCAACAAGTTGAGTCCACATTAAACAAAACTCGATCAGATTTTGTAATTTTATTTTTATTTTCACTAATTTTTCGCAACATTTCTTCATTAATTAATTATACATACATAGTTTCTCATAATTTTTACAGCATTTTTGTCTTTTTTTTTTTGTTTGTTTTTCATATTTTTTTATGTTTTTTTTTTTGTGTTTTTCTTTTATTTTGACTCGAACAACTTTAAACTTTTTACAGCATTTCAATGAGTTCTGCTTGTGTTATACATATTATTGGTAGCACATACATCGTGGTACATACATATACATGTCTATATCGATATATAGAATTGAGAAACGGAGAGAAGAGCGCAGGCGCGTGGCCAAGGCGAGCGGCTCTTGAAGCAGGCGCAGCCTAAGGAGAAACCTTGAACAATTTCAACTATATGTACAACGATTTAAGATCTGGTTCTCGGAACACGGCATGTGGATTAGGAGCAGCTCTCCGGCGTACGGTGTATCCAAATAAAAATGAAGAGAAATCAAGACTTTTTGCGCGACAGAGAGGGAGAGAGATAGCGAGAGTGTATCTGTATGTGTGAGACAAGGAGAATCAGCGCGAGCTGAACGCGGTTTGTTAATGGGAAGTGTGTGTGCAGGTGTGTGTGTGTGTACAGGTGTGTGTGTGTGTACAGTGAGTGTGTGTGTGTGTGTGCATGACTACCAGATGATTATTAACATGTACAACTTGAATTCTGTTTATTACATATTGCATTTACACATAATAATATTCATTTATTGCTACATACTGCAATTTGCACCGCCCGCAAATCGAATTGGTTAGGCTTAAATAAATAATGATGGACAGCATAATCGTATAATTTGTGATAGACTTGAACACAAATACACATATATAAATATGGGTATATATGTGTATATATATATATTCATATTTAGCTGCTCTAATCGCAACAAAAACAAAAAGAAGAAACCCTTCGATTATCAGGCAAATCAATTTGTGTATAATCAATTAAGTGTATAAATATATATATATATATATGTATATTTATATATATATATGCTAACAACAAAAGCCCGCGCTGAACAATAAACAAACAAAAAGTTTTGTTTACAAGAAGTTAAAAAAGAATAATCAATGGCTAATCGTATACTAGAGACTACGTACATAGCACATACCACAGCGAAGGGTCAGCGGGTCGGGGCAATGCTTACAAACTCGGGGCGCACTACAATTTGCTTGCTATTTTAACTGTTGTGTGTGTGTGCGTGTGTGTGTGTAATATGTGTGTGTGGTGTGTGTATATGTGTGTGTATATGTCTATTCTATTGCATTTAATTATGTTGTTTTATTGATGCTTGTTTTCGATTTATAATTCACGATGCATTTTCTAATTGGAAACAGCAACTCTCAATTTGTGTCTGTCCTTCTGTCTCTGCGTGTGTGTGTGTGGGTGGGTGTGCGTGTGTGTGTAGTTGCTGCTCAACACGAAGAGAAAAAATGTATATATGCATATATATTTTATATAGTATGATTTAATATAACTTTTCGCTTAATCTGTATTTTACTTTTTGTATGCAACAACTCGCGGCATTTGCATTTGCATTTCCTTCCTTCTTCTGCGGTTCCTCCTGCTCTATTTGATTTTTTTTTTAATTGTTTATTTTCTATTTTAATTTTTTTTTTTTTTTTTGCATTTTTTAATGTTTTTACTTTTCACTTGCTCTGCATCAGATAGATACTCCTTGCCATTCATTTTTCCTTGTGCCTTTGCTGTTCGTTCTTGGTTTTTGTTTTTGCTTTCTGCTTAACATTTGTTGTTACTGTTACTGTTACGTTACTGTTACTGTTACTGTTGTTGTTACGGCTGTTAATGCTTACTGCTGCTGCTGCTGCGGCTGCTGCTGGTGCTACTTCTACTACTACGGCCAATTGCTAGTTACACTCTCGACTTGATGCATCATCACCTTAGTTATCCAGCCAGGACTCGCGTCATTCTGTATAGTCCCACCAATCCTTTTCATAGCCTTCGTGCACATGCTTGAGCAGAACTGTGCACCGCTTCTCACAATATCTAAAATACACATATATATATTGATAGAGTATAGGCCGATGTGTGTCTCGACTGCTACGCACCTATATTTATCCTGTACTTTCTGCTTAATATCAGCCAAATTCGCGGATGTAATATCACGTTCCAAGTACTCGGAGAGCGTCTCCGTTGCCGACTCCAAATCCTTCTGGTTATCCTCAAATATCATGGATTGATTGTTCTTTTTCAAGTAATACGCAAAGACGTACGTGTACATCAGGGTCTGGCGACACTGGCAGAGTATATCGACAGCCTTCTTCAGGAATTGCACCTAGCGCAGAGAGAGTCAGGATATTAGTTAAATTTTGCGACCCGAATGCGATTGTGTTGTTCACATTTTCTACCTCAATCCAGGACATGTTGTGCTGCTGCATCTCCTCCATTTTCTGCTTGACGGACGCGTACAGTTTGTTCTCGAACTTCATCGATTGCATGTGGTTCATGTAGCGGTTGTAGTAGTGCAAATATCTGAGTGGGAAGAGAAGAGAGTATGAGATACTTGAAAACTGATTGGATGATGGGCGTGTCGCACCTGGCCAGCGAGGAGCGCAGCCTCTCCTGGGCGTCGCGCGCCGCCTTTGCCTCGTCCTCGTCGTAGCGGTTGCAGTTGTACCAGGAGGAGCCGTGCGGCTCCCAGGGGCCGAGGCACACCCAGCAGAAGTCGTGCTTGCAGTTCTGATTCTTGCAGACCATGTGGTTGCAGCCGCCATCCTTCTCGATGGTGACACTGCATCTGGGACACTCTTTGGTATTGGCCGCAATCCAGTTGGACGTCTCCGAGTCGTCGTCGCACTTCTTGATCCACTTCTTCAGCCAGCGGCACTGCACCGGGTCGTGCCAGTTCTCGCCGCAGGCGAAGCAGAAGACATGGCCGCACTTGCAGTGGACGCGGCGCGACTCCGCGTACGGCACCTTCACCGCGTACGTGCAATCGACGGACGGACACCAGCGCAGCAGCTGATTGCACTCGACGAAGCTATTGGTGATCAGCTGCTGGTACTTGATCTTCACCCGCGAGTCCGGCACCAGCTTGGTCACCGTCACGTCGTCCACCAATATATCACAGCCGTGCGCGGCGCACGATATCGTCTGGCCCAGGCACTCTGTCACGATCTTCGTCGTCAGATACTCCCGCCAGCAGCCCAGGCAGAAGCGATGCCCGCACTCCAGTCCGGTCATCGACTGCAAATGACGAATCGAACAATTATAGAATCAAATCATGGACAAACAATCACGGCTCACTCACATCCGGCGGCAACACTGAGAAGCAAATCTCGCACTCCTCGCACTGACTGCGCATAGTCTGCAAGAGAGAGATAGGGAAACGATGAGTAAGAGAGAGATACTAATGGGCGCTGCTATTTACCTTTTGCTGCACCGCCTCGGGCTGATGAAAGGGATTGATGACGTGCGCGCCCTTGAAGAACTCCGTATTATCGTCGCTGCCTTCGAAGTACTTCTCCAGCAGCTTCTCCTTGTCCCACTTGAAGTGATTCAGCAGTATTCGCGTGATGGGCACCGCCAGCTGCAAAGCGAATGATTCACAATGATAATAACGACAGTAATCGATGCTGACCAACTCAATGGACTGACTAACAGAGGCGAGTCCAATCAGAAGTGAGCCATAGATCCAATTGGCAATCTGTTTATTGGCCAAGGCCAAGCGCACCATGAGAAAGCGCGCTGAAACAAGTATTGCCAAATGAATCTACCTTCCTCTCTCTCTCTACCTCCCTCTCTCTATCTCTCTCTCTTAGAGTCGTTCGCTCAAGCGAACTTTCACTGTACGTGCGAGAGTCAATGGCTTTATTAGCCACTGCAAATGTCATCAAACTGTGCTGACCTTCAATTTGGCCAAGATGACGAGAGAGAGAGAGAGAGAACGGAAGAGAGAGAGAGAGAGTGCTCTAGGTATGCGCCCCTTTCTTATCAGACGCGAGTGTCTTATTGGAGCAACTGAAAGGGAGAGTGACTCACCTTTAGCACACGATTCACATCGTCGATTATCTCGCGCTGGAACTGCGCTATCTCGTCTGTGGTTAGCACCTTGTACTGATAGTCCTCCGCCTCCAGCTGGCGCTCCGTCGAGCTGGGCATGTCCACCTCCATGGCGAAGTCATCGTCGCCGTCGTCGCCCGACGAGACGTTGCCCGAGTCCACGTTGTCCAGGAAGTCGTTGTCGTTATCCGAGTCCATGGCTGTGGAGCTGTGTTTTGTTTGCCTTTGCTTTTTGGCTTTGCTTTTTGCCTTTTTGCTTTTGCGTTTGCTTTTGACTTTGCTTTTGCTTTTGCCTTTAGCCTTGTCTTTGCTGCTTCTTTGCCTTGGGGCTGCCCGCCTCGCCTGCTCAGATGCTGCCCTTGCAGTTGCTCGCGCTGTTTGTTATTATTATTATTTATTTATCTATTTTTTTTTCTGTTTTGTTTTTATTTTTATTTTGATTTTCTCGTTGCTCGAGCTGCGTTTTCGCTCTCAGCCTGCAGTTACTGCGTACTTTTCACTAGTTAAGATATATCAAATGTTGAATACGTTATTTACAGTGCATACATAAGCAGTTGCACACACAAACACACTCAGATACACACACACAGATACATAATCATTACATAGACACTTGACCTTCTGCTGTTGCTGGGCAGCTGAGCTGGAGCCAAATCACCTGCTCTCGTCGCTGCTGCTGTTGTTGTTATTATGCTACACACACACACAGAGAGAGACACAGAGGGACGCACAAATTTTGTATTTTTTGTTTTGTTTAATTTTATGTAATTTTATGTACTGGCACACACACACAGAGGCGCGCGCGCACACACCGTTGCGCGAGAGTGTGCGTGTGTGTGTGTGTAGGGTCGAACAGCTGTGCAAATAATGCAATTACAGCTGTTAATGCAAATTCGTGCCAGCCCAGCGAACAGCGCGCTGTTAACTAACAGCGCAGCTCCAATTGGATCGAACTAGTTCAGCCCTCGCTTGTTTATGCACCTGCAGCAGCTTCTGCGTTCTTGTTATTGTTGCTGCAGACCTTTTTTTTGTTATAACATTTATTTCAACTGCGACATGCAAGCTGCTCCTCCCCCCCCCCCCCTCTCCCTGACTTCCTCTCTTTGTCCATGCGTATGTCTCGTTTAGTCATTTATTTTCAGGCGAAATTAAGACGCCATAAAAAAAGTGAAGAAAACAAAAAAAAAAAAAGAGTCCAACTAAGACTACAGCGCTGCATAGCAGCAAAGGCCACAATGGACTCAACACAATCCACACACACACACACACACACACACTTATATATATATATACACACACACATTTGCTCTTTGGCAGCCTAACAAAACACGTCTCTGTATGAGTGTGTGTGTGTGTGTGTACTTATGCCTATGTATGCGTACTTACACACTCATGCATGCACGCACACATGTATAGGTGCCATGTACGTCAGTGCGCTAGCTGCTCCAATTGGACTTCAGTGCGTTTTCAAATCAAAATGTTGCGGGCTTTTTCTTCTCGTCTAATGCTAATGCGTTGAATGTATGGTTTTGTATGGCTCGCGAGAAAAATGTTTAAGTGGACAGAGCACAGCACACGGTGATGGAAATTATACACAATTAAACGTACATACATACAGTATGTAGTTCGCACACACGTACGACACAAAATCAAGGCGACACACACACACACGCAGGCACATATGTATACATAGACACAAACACTGACAACACATACACAACAGCTGCAGCAGCAGCTCAATTTTCAGTTGGCCTTTACTCGCTGCCCCGGAGCCCGTTCGATTTGAAACTCTTCTGCATTACTTTGGATAGACTTTTTCATACTTTTCATTACTTTTAGTGCTAATTGCAACAATATTGCGACGCGACGCGATTTCCACGCAGAAGCAACATCTGGCAGCTCTGCACGACACGAAACATCGATAGTAGACTTGTGCCATCAGCAATCGGTAGTGCAGCCGAATCGTGCGGCCGCCACAATATTGCTGATTCTGCGCCCACACATTAATGCCCGTTTGGCTTGTGTCTCGGCTAAGTTCGGAGCGCAAGCACAGCTGGGACGCACACCACGATTGAGTCATGTGCAGCCAAGTTAATGACTGTTCGCAGCCAACTTCACGGCCCGTCACATGCGAGCGCTGCCAGCCTAACATGTAATTCAAAATGGACGATTCCAAAATGGCGGCCCTTAAGCTCGCGACAAAGAAACACGAAAACAGATGCTCAAAATATATGTTGACTATACTTATGTGTATATTGAGGCGTATTTTCGGTCATACAGTACATTAATTTAAAGTACAGTCGCCCACTGCATGCAGTGTGCATTATCCGTCCTTTTCAGCGCTTGCCATGAAAGAGAAAGAGATGGCAGCAACAGTCCATCTCGCTCAAAAGCATAAATATGAAAGAGCTAGCATGCTAGCCGCTCTTGTCGTCCCTTTCGCAACCAGAAATGAAACGCAAATGGGGAAATTTCAGTTCAAACAAAAAGTTTATTTTGAGAGTTTTTGTTAAGGCGCGTATAACGTTACAATTTCCTACTTTTGCTAATCACTCGGCTCGTATAACGTTACCATTTTATCTACTTACAATTTATTGTCTTTTCTTTTCTTTTTTTTTTTGTTGCAACATTATACATGCCTTTAATATATAGTTTTTGTTGTTGTTGTTGTTTTTTTTTCTCATTCCGGCTTGTAAAACGTTACACAACATTTTTTTATATTTTTGTTAATTTTTGTACTTATATATATATATATTTGTTTTTATTTTCATTTTTTTCTTTTTTTTTTATCCCGCTCTATCTCGTGTTACGGCGCGGATAACATTTAAATACCCGAGCCGAACAAAACGCTTTTCAAACGATCGAAATTGATGGAAATTTGTTTTTTTTTCTCTGATTGATCGTTTAAAACTCGTATAACTTGATACAACAGTTTGGAATTTGAAATTTAGCTTCGAGAATCGGCGGGCAGACGTTGCCGATCCCGCCTACACCGATTCCCGAAACTTAAGCTCTAGAGTTTAGTCTTTACCCATCTGGTGGCCACTTCAGTTAACTGCAAGAACAAAAGAGAATACGTCAATAAATTGAAATATAATATATAAATTGTTCAACTGCAACGTGTCCACGAACGAAATCTTGCGTCTCCTCCACACACGCACACACACACACACGCGCGCGCACACACAGAAAGATAGACAAAGCGAGAGAGAGGTAAATAGAGACGCTATCCTGTCTTCTCCTTCTTTCGTCTTCTTTTCTTGTCACTTACTCGCAGCTTGCACTGTTTGAATTGAGCGAAACTGCAAATCGAAAGCTAAAATTATTTTACTGGCGCGCCTCCATTTTGTGCTCACACACACACACACACACATGGCACATCTACTGTGTGTGTGTGCGTGTGCAGCGACAACTTACCAATTGATTTCTGACTGTACCGCCAAAAAGAAACTGGATTTCGTTGCCAAAACCGTCCCTAGACTCGCTCACTTACGTTCCCTGATTTCACTTCGAGTTTTTACTTTAACACCAACTCGATTTCAACAACAATAAAAGCTAATTGAAACTTATTGACTTTGTACCAATGTGTGTGTGTGTGTGCGTGTGTTCGAGTATAACGGAAGGAGAGTGTAGAAAATAGAGGTAAACCAAAAAAAAAAAAAATGTGTGTCCGCTCTTGCCTTTCACTCCTAACTATCTGATGCAAGAACATGTCTGCTGCCGCTAGTTATTGTGCCGACATTGGATTCGCCAGCGGCATCGATACATCGATAACAGTGATCGCTGCCATCGCTGTAAGCACGAGTATCGCAGACGGAAACTTGCCGAAATGCTCGAACACGATGCGATGCATGAAGTCGTTTCTGGCTTATATTCAAATTTCAATTATTTATAAGTTCATTTCTTGGCGCCTAATATATAATATTTAATATTTTATTAATTTTAATTAAATATTAATAATAAGCCAGTTCTCAGAAAAAATATTTCGAGTAACTAAATATATATTTTGAAATTCATATTTCAATTTAAAAACGTGTAAAAAGAAGATTTTAGGCGTTGCCATATCGCACGATATTTTCATGCATGTCCGCCACAATATCTACAATATTACAGTTGTGTTTGCGCTTAGCGATTCCAAATTCATATAACAGCTGGTGTGCTGCACTCGCTGTACAGGTATCAAAGTTACTTGGTTTGAAACTTGGATAAACATAAATCGATATATTTCGAGCTAATTCTAACCAATCGGTTCGAGAACTGGAAAAGCCAATCAGAGGAAAATCTGATTGATATTCAGAGCGCCTCATTAGCATTCCCTACATTTTAATTTACCGGTAATTCTTTATTTAGTAAAAGTAGCCAAGGCCTAAAAATTTGTACATAGATATATAGATACTTATATAAATATAATAGTTGACATGAACTCTACTGTATATTAGCTGTTTATGTTCGAATTCAAATATAAATGAAAAAAAAGGACACTGATTTATGACAGCTCATTGAAAAAGTAAGAATTATGATCATATTTATCTTTTTTCGCTTTCTGCAATACACATTACTAGCAAATAGATGTCATATTATATTAAACATTAAAAATTAAAAATGTAAAGTGCAAAACTAAATGCCATTCCATTCAACACTTTCAAATCAGATTATCCTTTTGCGCCCATATAAAAAAATACTGAAATTTAAATACTTTTTATCGATAGACCAGAGCTGCCAGATGTATCGATGGCCTGCACAGCTCCGCGTAATCGCGCCGTTAGTCTGCTGTCGGCAACTGTGAGTTTGTCTTTTATTTAATGAACTACACACTACGCACTACACAGGCAATCGCTATAGTTTGTCGTAAATGTCAATCCCCTATAAAGAAACGACAGCACCGCACACATATTTTGAAGTTACTCAAATACGTTGACACATTTGAAAAATGCTATCGATGCCATAACATTTCATCAATTCGATAAGTTGCTATCGCTCGGCAGGCCATCGCTAAATCAAAACCAAACAATTGATAATATTTTAATTGGTTGAATTTATGTTGAAAACGCCGCAACATGATTTGTCGCTTGTGTTTAAAAAACATAAACGCAAACAATGCCGTCTACCTGTTCGAGACGAACGACACCCTGGCCGAGTCCTCCCTGCTCAAGATGATCGCCAAGTTTCTGCAGCTCGAGGTGAGTTTTCGCTGTGCCCGTTGAGCGCTGGACTGAATCGGGGCTTGTCCCTGCGTTGCAGATAATGCCCGATGACAGCATCTCGACGAACATCTGCCACGAGTGCTGCGAGCACTTGGAGGACTTCAACAACTTCTGGCAGCTGGTGGAGCAGAAGCAGGGCACCCTCAAGAAGGAGTTCCTCAACGTGGACGTCGACTGCGTCGCCCTCAAGTGGACGGGCATCGACGTCGACGTCAACATTGACGAGCTGCCGCTGGTCGCCGACGAGATGGACGAGAAGCCACTGGACATACACAATCTCAAGCTGCTTGGCAGCGTCCTAGACATTAATGTGGACAGCGTGGAGCTGCCACAGCTCGCGCCCAGCCCCAAGCCAAAGCAGCTGCAGACCGAGAAGTTCCTGCAGCTGCACGCGCCGGACTCCAGCGACAACGACGACGAGCGCGACATCGACGAGAAGCCCCTAATGCACGAGAGCAGCGAGAGCGCGCGCCAAGCATCCTCAGACGAAGATGACGGTGAGTGCCCAGGCCGCCAGAGATAATGAATACCTGAACTGAAGATTGCTTACCTGAACCCCACAGACGAAGTGCCCCTGGTCGAGCTGCAGCACAAGCTCAAGCCGAAGGGCAAGGCACAGCGCGCCGCCATGACGAGGCGGAACAAGCGAACCCTTACGCTGGATCAGCTGCTGGACGAGGGGGAGCTGGATGGCAGCAGGACGCGGCGGAAGAAGGCGTCACACAATGCTCCGACCAACGTGCAGCAGGACGAGCTGCAGGCGGCGCTGGAGCGCAAGCCCAAGGGCTGCTCGCGCGCCCAGCTGACGAAGCGCTACGAGGAGGCGATCGCCAGCTACATGAGCGCCGACTGTGATCTGTGCGACTACAGCACCAAGTACCTGTCCCAGCTGAAGGTCCACTTCCTGGAGGTGCACCAGCGCGACGCGTACTTGAAGTGCTGCAACAAGGTCTTCACCCGCGCCTCCAAGCTGATGGACCACATCCGCAAGCACATCAACCCGAAGCTATTCACGTAACGTTTGATCCGATCCGACCCGGCCAGCCGCAGAGTCGATGCACTAACTGCCCCCCACCTTACCCTTGCAGCTGCTCCATCTGCAACAAGTCGCTCAACTCCCAGGACTACCTGGCCACGCACATCGAGACGGTGCACAACAAGGTGGCCCAGATCGGCAAGGTGCTCAAGTACCCGTGCCCGAAGTGCGAGCGCACCTTCAGCAGCGAGCGCCGCCTGGGCAACCATCTGCTCAAGCACGACACGGACCAGCTGGAGCACAGCTGTCACATCTGCCACAAGAGGTGAGTGGAGCATAATATACGATCTTATATCTCGCTCTAACACATGACTTCCCTCTCTATCTAGCTTCGCTAATGTGCATCGGCTGCGACGGCACATACAGTCCATACACGAGGATCTGCATCCGCATGTCTGTGATATATGCGGCAAGAAGTTCAAGTTCAAGCCCTCGTTCGAGCGGCACCTGCAGGAGCACCAGGGCTTCGTGGCGCCGGCGATGGAGTGCCCCGTGTGCAAGGTGTGGCTGAAGAACGAGCACAGCCTGCGGCTGCACCGCTTCACCCACGACAGCACCGACACCACCTGCAAGCACTGCTCCAAGACGTGCAGCTCGCGCACCGCGCTGCGCGCCCACGTCAAGTACGCGCACAAGCTGACGACGAGTCTGCAGTGCACGTACTGCGAGAAGAGCTTCAAGCAGCAGCGCAACCTGGAGGAGCACATGGCCATCCACACCGGGCTGCAGCTCTACAACTGCCCCCACTGCCCCAAGGAGTGCCGCAGCCGCTCCAACATGTACGTGCACATCAAGCAGCGCCATGCCGACGAGTGGCTCAAGGCCAAGCTGGCGCGCTCCCACAACCCGCAGCTGAAGCCGCTGCCGCCCCCGCCGCAGCCGCCGCCCCCGCCCCACGCATAGTCGGATCGTAGCTGTATGGATATATTGTTTGCTCCATTGGCACCATTTGACAAGGAATTTACATTAAACGAGTAATCTGGAATCTATGTCGGTGTCTCTGTGTGTGTGTTTCTGTGCGTGTGTGAGTGTGTGTGCGGTGCCGGCTCCTAGCAATTGGGCAGCAGCTCGCCCAGCGTCGAGATGAGGCGTGTGGGCAACGCCTCCGGGAAGGAGATGTCGAACTTGACGCAGAGCGCGCCGCGACGCGACGGATTCTTCGGGTAGGGCAGGCCGCGATCGTTGAAGCGCTTTATCGTGGTCGGCGTGATGATCTCGCCGACGGTGCAGAACGGAAAGGGCACGCCCTGCAGGGTGGGCACCTGCACGGTCGCCCCGCAGAGCGCCTGCTTGAGGGAGATGTGCGCCGTGTAGTTGATGTCGCTGCCCTCGCGCTGGAACAGTGGATGCGGCTTGTCGCGTATGATGAACACTATGTCGGCCGGGATGCGGTTGTGCGCCTCGTCGCCCTCCTTGGGGAAGGTGATCTTGGTGCCGCTCTTCCAGCCGGGCTTGATCTCGATGTCCAGCACCTTGACCTCCTTGCGTGGCTGGCCGTTGGTTAGCTTCATGCGTGAGATTTGCATCTTCTTGTAGCAGCCGCTGTTGATGTCCTCCAGCGACACGAACAGCTCATGCTCGATGGGCGGATCCTGTTCGGGGCGCGCCTGAAACTGGCCCCCGTTGCCCCACAGGCCGCGCGGACTGTTGTCGTCCGACATGAAGATCTGCTCGAGATTCTCGCCGAAGAACATGCTGAACGGGTCGCTCGACCCGAAGAACTGGGCGAACGTGGCACGCGGATCGCCATGGAACTGGTAGGCGAAGCTGGAACCACCCTGGTCGTTGTGGCTCCCGGGTATTCCGTGCCTGAGCCCTTCCTCGCCGTACTGGTCGTAGATGTCCCGCTTCCGTTTGTCCGAGAGCACCTCGTACGCCTCGGCCACCTCCTTGAAGCGCTCCTCGGCCTTGGAGCTCTTGTTCTTGTCCGGATGGTACTTGAGCGCCAATTTCCTATATGCCTTCTTTATCTCGTCGTCCTTGGCGTTGCGACTTATGCCGAGGGTTTTATAAAAATCCTTGCCCATCTTCGGTAGTACTGTTGCTTTTTTCAGTCGACAGTGCTCTTTTCACACGAATGCCTATGACGTTTTGGACAAATAATAAAAATAAAAAAAAATCAACTTTTAATTTTGTGTACTGACTTATATTTTTGAATGCGCCTTAAATTGAGCAAATTCGATAGGCAACCGATTTCACTGTTTAGTTATCGATTATGTGTAGCGATGTACAGAGTTGCCGTACTGCTAGAAATTGACAAAATGCCACCCCAATAAAATACGTATTTTGCCCTAAAAAGCTAGTTTTAACAGCAGTGGCCCCACTTAACAGGCTGGCTCCCCATGTTAACAGCATGTATCCCCACTGATATCGTTTCGTTCACCACTAGAATGCAACGCCGTAAGCGCAAGCTGGCAGCACTGTGTGCAAAAAATACATACGATTTAAACTAATGGTACAATTACGTATTACGTGAAAAGAACGCACCGAAAGTAATAATAAAGTAAAGGCTTCACAAATTAGTGCTGTCAAAGCCATCGTATAGAACGTGTGTGTGTGTGCTATATTCGTAAAATCCAGGAGCAAAAGTGATTCCAACTAGTTTCAGCACCTTGGATTTCGATTACATTTTTCATCTATACACTTGCAAAAAGCGACCAGAGCAGCAGCAGCAGCAGCAGCCGCAGCCGAACCATTGGAGAACGACGGTGGAGAGACAGAGAGCGCTAACAAGCGAGAACGTAGGAGAGCCAAAGCCAGACAGGCAGACAGACGGGCAGGCAGACAGCCAGCGCAACACAGCTAACAGCTAACAACAGCGGTCCAAACGCGTTGAATAGCGACAGCAAGAGACAGATAAAATTGATTTCGCCAATCGCAAAAGCAAACAAATTATAAATCGTTTCGGCAACCGTGCTCTCCGTTAAACGCAGGGACGCACTTATGTGTCGTGCCTAAAAAACATTTGGTTATATTTTTTTTGCAAACGGCTGAGTAAGCGTAGAAGAGTGCAAAAAACGTACAAAAGAAAGAAAAAAAGGAGCCAAGGAGCAACGAACTGTGTGTGCGGTGTATGCTCTGAGTGTAAAAGGGTAAGCACTATATACATTTACGTTTTCTCGTTTGATGTTTTTGTTATTGCTGCTGCAGAGACCACATGCTCTTATTGTCTCGCTCACACTCGCAGTGCTGATATTGCTGCTGTTGCATTGGCGTTAGCGGTGGCGGCGACGGCAACGACAACGACAACGACAGCAGGTTTATCGTTTGTTTTTTATTTGCATTCGCATTGGCAATGTTTGAGATATGTTATTAACACATCAACAATATTAATTTGTGTGCTCATGTACGTGTGCTGCATTGCAATAGCGCTACGTGTAGGTTAAAAACATTATGTTAAAGGTCTGGCTCGATAAATGGAGCGCATGTGGCAACGCTGTGCCACTGTCAGACACACACGCACCCTCGCACTCGCACTCACACTCGCACTCGCATACAAACATACTGCGAAAAGAATAGCACTAGGAAGAAGAAGAAGCAGCAGCGGCAAACTTCTCGCGCGGTGGATAAAGTGCAGCCCATTTTGATTATTAAAACAAAGTGTTTGTTGCAAAAATCAAATATCGAATAGACAGCAACGCACGACTACTGTCAATACGTCAGAAATAGCTAACAAGCCTATAATTCAGTAAGCCTTCCCCACAAGCAGCTCTGTGAGTGCGTATACGTATAAGTGTAAGTGTGCTTGTGTCTGTGTCGTGTAAGTGCGAGTGCGAGCGAACGTGTATCTGAGTGCTCGCTATTAAACGGAACATTTTGCTGTGCCTTTTGACGACTCGCGACTTAATAGGTGTGCAGCAAATGTCGTGTTTATTTGGCCAGGCTTCGAAAATGTGTAGCGTATAATTAGGCTGGTGTGCAGCTTATAATAAACTGCGGAAATAACAAAGCCAAGTGCGCGTGTGTCGCCCGATACCCCTCTCTCTGTCGCTCCTCATTCGCGTGCGTGTGCGTGTGTGTGCAAGTGCGTTTGTGTGAATGGTTTTTGTTGTTATAGGCCAATTTAAAAAATTGTTGCCAAGCATTTCGGTCTTTCGATGTGCACCTGCTCAATCCCTTGCAGTCTGTAAAAATAGGAACTGTCCGAGTTGTCCAAATTTGCAATGTATTTGTTTCTCCCTCCTTCCGTTTCAATACTTCAGTCTTTGGTCGTGGTGCCAGGCTTCTCTGTGTCAGCCATTGTTCTTCTTCATTTATTACACGAAGACGCTGTCGCCACCGCCGCATACTTCTTGTGTCTTATTGCTCTGCTGTTACTGTGTGTGGGTCGCGCCGTCGTCGGGGCGGTGGGCCAGGGGGCGGGGGGCCCACACAGCGCACAGAGAGTGGTCTGCATTGCCATCTCGCTCGCACGCATGTTGCTCGAGTATAAGCCGATTCTATGCTTTGCTCGCTCTTTATTTTATGGACATGGGGCGGCTGTGTAGCCCCCATGGAGGTGTCCACACATACACACACACGCACACATGCATGCGTGCATGCATGCATCAATGCGACCCGGCGGCCCACGCACCAAAACAAAAAAAAACCAAAAACAATACACGAAAATTGCAACAAACAAATGAAGCAGCCGCAGCGGCAGCCGCAGCAGCTTACAATTTGACACCCCCAGTCCCCCACCCAATCACACACCCTCTTTTAGAGCGTCTCTCATTCGCTCTTGCCATTAGTCGTTTTACAGCTCACAGAAGAAGACTGAGAACAAATACAGCAAACACTCGAGTGAAGAGAAACTACAAAGGAAAGCAACTACAATAAGACGCAAGGCGCCAAGGAGGCAACCCAGAGAGATCTCGACCTCCTCCTCCTCGACATCGACATCGACAGCGACACCGGCATCCACGGTCGCACGGCCCGACTAGCGAGCGTCCGCACGTATCTGCAGCACAAAGCATAAAGCGCATCGCGAGCGATTAGCGTGGAACGCGCGGCGGCAGTAGGCGGCAAGGAAGCTAACGCTAATGAGGATCTATTGGCAGCATGAGTACACTGGGGGGAAGTAGGGGAGAGCGAAATGCCAAGCCCAAATTCACAGCGTTGGATATAAATCGCATGTACAAGAATAGCCGTGTAAGCATAAACAATTCCGCTCCTCCTCGATGAGAAGCCACCCAATCGAGTCCCATCTCAATCCAACCACTTCTTAACCATTTGCAGGGCGAGTCGAGTGAACCATCTGCCCAAAAGAATCAAGTGCCGCGTAAACATGGAATGCAAATATTGGGAAAAGTGCCTTCAGCCAGGCGGCCACCGGCCAATCTGCCATCCCTAAAGGCCGAGACCAACATCAGCAGCAACAATAGTGCGACGCCTCTGAGCAACAGCAACACCAACAACAACAACAATCTCCTTGCATCTGTTGAAGGTAAGTGGAGTGCCTAGCCGATCTACAGATCTGAGCTGCCCTACATGAATGGAACTAATGTGAAATCCTTCTCTCTGTCGTGGTTGCAGGCAACAGCAGCAGTGCGAACAACGCAGGAGGCGCAGGCGGAACAGCGATCGGTGCGGCGGCAACGGGCGCAGGTGCAAACAGCGCCGGTCACAACAACACCTCCGCTGGACACAGCAGCGGCAACAGCGGCAGCGGTGCAGCAGGAGGATCAGCACTTGGTCACCACCACAACAGCGCTAGCAAGTACAATAGCAACAGCAACAGCAGCAACAATAACAGTACCAGCAACAGTAACAGCCACAGCAGCAACAGCAATAACAATAAGAATTCGAAATTAATAAACAACTCCGCGGCGAGCGGAGGCGGCTCAGCCGGCAGCGGCGGAGCAGGCTCGGGCGGTGTTGCTGCAAGCGGCAGCGGCGGCCACTCCAACAACTCACCCAAGACATGGTCAGCGATAACGACAGGACACGAGCGTGCGGGCGGCACCGGTGGCCATGGTGGGGGCCACTATGGCAACCGCCAGTCGCACCACCACCACCAGCAGCAGCAGGTGGTGCCGCACTATCAGAGTCCACAGTTTCAGTACGAGTTCCCCACATTGATGGGCGGCAGCGGCGGCGCTGCATCCTCAGGTGGTCATGCGGGCGCAGCCGGCGGCGGTGGCAAGTCGTCGAAGGATCAGCAGGCGCACTACCAGGGACAGCAGCACGCACATCATCACCAGAATCATCATTATCAGCAGCAACAGCAGCGAGATTATCGCGATCATCACGGCCATCATGGTCGGCAGTTTGGCGGACACGGCGGACACCACTTGCATCGCGGCGGTGGCTCCAACGCGGATGCCGGCAGTTACAGAGATGGCAGCGACGACGTCGGCGGCGGCGGCAGCGGCGAACTCAGCGAGATGAGCCTGCGGCCCCAGAACGACCCAGCGGCTTGGCTGCAGCAGCAGGAAAAGGCCGCCAAGGAGCTCGCTTTGAACCAACAGGGCCAGGGCCACCAGATACCGGCCAACGGGAGCGGTGCGGGCGCAGGATCGGGCGGCAGTGTACCACTGCCTATACTCTCGCTAATGCCGTCATTCATGCGTAGCGGAGCACCGCTGCCCGCCTCCGGCATAGGAGGTGGGCCAACCATGGCAGCGGCCGTGGCCAATGCTGCATCCGGCCTGGCCGGAGACCTGGGCTCGTCGGCGCCCGCGCCCTATCAGAACGGAATCACCGGCAACCGCTCCGCCTCGCCGGCCATCCTGGGCAGCTTTCGTGCCGCGGCTGCAATACCGAAGCGCCCAAGTGCTGGCAATGCGGCGATGACGACGCCGCCACCGTCAGCGGCGATGGGCGGAAGTGGGGGCGCGACAACGCCTCCGCAGCAGCAGCAGCTGCAGACGAACGGACCCGGAGGTCGCAAGGACAAGGACAAGGACTATGTGGTGGAGCCGGAGGTGGCGCAAATGCAGCGTCCAATCATACGCGAGGAGGACTTGGAGCGTCTGAATGCGATTGCCAAAGACGACAGCTGGACGAAACAGGATGAAATTGACTACACAAAGAAACTAACATTTTCCGACGACGAGGAGCACGTCAGCCTGGAGGATCAGCACCACAACAACAGCCACAATAAGCAGCAGCAACAGCCCATCCAATCCAGCGGCAGCAGCGATCAGCGCAAATCGTCGGGCAGCAGCTCCTGGCAGCGCGGCAAGGATAGCAGCGAGCGCGATCTGGACGGCCCAGCGGATCAGTGCCAGGGCCAGGGCCAGGAGCAGCGACAGCAGAACGGCCACCGCAGCAGCTCGGGCAATGTGGTCGTGGGCGGCGGTGGCATTGCTCTCGATGCCGGCGTCTATGAGCGTGTCAAGCAGCGCAAGGAGGAGGAGGAGCGTCGTCAGATGGAGCGCAAGCAGGCGGCGGCAAAAAAGCTGCAGGAGCTCGAAATGAAGATGAACAGCAAGAAGGCACTGAGCGAGGGCGGCGGCGGCTCAACTGCGGCCAGCAGCGAGGCGCCCGCCGTGCCCCTGGGCAACGTCAGCGAGGATGAGGGCGGAGGCGCCGGACAGCAGCAGCTGCAGCAGCGTCGTCCACGTGGCAGCATCTCCAGCATGGGCAGCGGCGGTGGCAACGGCGCCGCCTCCGCCCCAACTGCCGCATCCGCAGCCGTCGGCGATTACGGCCAGAAGCCCGTCTTCATGACGCATTTCCAATCGAATTTACCGCCGCGATTCCAGCGACAGCAGCAGCAGCAACAACAGCAGCAGCTGCCGCGCGGTGGTCTTGAGAAGAGCGCCTCGGCCAGCAGCGCCTTCGAGAGCAGCTCGCGCTACCTCCAGAAGGGCGGCAATGGCAACGGCTCCAGCGGCAGTGGCGGCAGCAACGGCGGCGGCGGCGCTGGCAGCGGCGTGCGCAGCATCTCCGGCGGCTATGCGCGCGTGGGCAGCAGCGGCTCCTACGGACGCAATCGTCATGACAGTGCCAGAGGAGAGGATCAGGATGCGGCATCAGTGGGAGCGGGCAGTGCGCGCGACTTGGAGCAGTCCAGATATGCGCGCGGCCAGGACTATCGCGGGGGGAATCAGCAGCAGCAGCAGCTGATGCAGTCGCGCAGCATCTCGGAGAACTCGCACCGCAAGACAAGCGTTTCGTCCAGCGATGATGTGCTCATGGGTGGTGGCTCGTGCTCCTCCTGGGCGGAGCAGACGGATGCCGAGCAGAAGCATCACCGCCACCGCGAGGAAAGCTTCTCATCCACGCACAGCCACGACTCAGCCGTGCAGATAAAGATACTGCAGCGGCCGGCGCGCCAGCCGAGCCTCAGCGAGGAGAAGCCCCACGCAGCCGGTGGCAGCGCGCTGCAGAAGCAGCCACTGGAGTCCATGCAGCCCACGCAGATACTGAGACGCAGCGTTGAGCCCGTGGACAAGTCGGAGGAGAAGGCGGCGGATCGCGAGGCCGGCGACAAGGGCGCCGAGACGGAGGCGGCCAAGCTGGCGGGCTTCAGTGCGCTCAAGGACGACGACAAGGATGCGTCGCGCAACTCAACGATATCCTCGGCGGCAGCATCGGCGGCGCAGTCTGCGGCTGGCAAGCGTCCAAGTCCGCGCGGAGGTCGCGGCGGGCGCGAGGAGCTGCACACGACGAGGGGCGCGGGCAGGAGCTATCCGGCCAGCGGCGCTGGTGGCAGCTATCGCGGACAGCGCAGCAACAGCGACTGGAGCAGTCGCAACAGCAGCGCTGCGGGCAGCAGTGGCCGTCGCTACTACGGCAGCGGCGGCGAGCAGTCCGAGCAGTCGGAGGACGTGGACGAGGATTGCTACAGCAGCGGCGGTGGCGGCGGCGGAGGAGCGTCGCGACGCAGCCCCAAAGTGCAGACGCGCTCTGATCAGAGCAGCAACAGCAGCGGCTCGGGCGGCACGGCCGCAGCCGGCGGCGCGGCAGCAGCTGGCGTCGGCGGAGCAGGTGTCAACAAGGCGGGCTTTTCGCCAAGGGGCGAGCCCTCGCGACGCGGACGCGGCGGTCTGTCCAGTGGCGGCAGCTCGACGTCTGGCTTCCGACGGCAGCCAGCGAGCGGAGGACGCGCGTACGGCCGGCTAGGCTACGAGGAGTACAGCAAGCAGCGCAACTCCGAGTCGGAGACGGGCAATCTCTCGGACCTGGACAAGACGAAGCAGAACCAGCTGGCGCTCAGTGCAGGCCTGCACAAGGGCAAGGACGAGAAGGAGGAGCTGACGGACAAGGAGAAGAGTGCCGCCGGCGGCAGCGGAAGCAGCGCCAGCAACATCATAAGCAACATCAATATACCCAACACTGCCGTGGCCAAGGAGGAGCCACACAAAGATGGACTTGCAGCGGGCGCCGCAGCGGGCGCTGGTGCAGCAGCAGCCGCAGCAGCAGGCGCCAGGCCGCCGCCAGGACTGAGCACAGCTGCGGCCGCCTCTGTCGGCATGCCCCTCCTGGCTGCCCCGGGCAGCGATGTGCCCGGCAAGAAGAAGCCGAGCGAATGCACAACAATTGCGTCGCCAGCGGCGGCAACGACAACAGCAACGGCGCCAATCGGCGACAAGTCCAAGCTGTCCGTCATCGGCGACAAGAGCGCCATTGGCGTGGGCGTGGGCGTGGTGGGGGCTGGCAATCTGTTGATCGATGCCAATGCTCCAGTGAACACGATCATCTTCGAGAACTCCACGTACAAGCAGCAGCAGCACCAGGTGGCCGCCGCTGTGCCGCTCAAGCAGCAGTCCCTGGGCGGAGCAGCCGCCGCCGCAGCCGTCGAGAGCCTGTCCAGCGCGCTCTCCCAGATGAGCTTTGGGGGCAACGACGACGAGCAGCAGCAGCAGGACATGAAGCTGGGCTTCAGCTTCAACGACGATGCGGCTTCGCTCAAGGTAGTTGACAGTCTGGAAGCGGCCAGCAAGGCGGCCTCCCAGCACCAGCAGCAGCAGCAGCAGCAGCAACAACAGCAGCAGCATCAACAGCAACAACAACATCAGCAACAACAACAACAGCAGCAGCAGCAACATCAGCAGCAGCAAAACTCGACGGCGGATCTGAACATGAAGATAGCAAGCGTGAAGAAGGTGTGGGAGTCGGCCACGCCCATGTCGGAGGCAACGCAGCAGCCGAGCCATGCGGGCAGTGCGCAGCAGCAGCAGCAGCAACAACAGCAGCAACAGCAGCAGCAGCAGCAACACCACCAGCAGCAGCAGCAACAGCACGCGCAGCAGCAACAGCAGCAGCATTCTCAGCAGCAGCAGCAGCAGGCGGCCGCCGCAGCAGCGGCAGCTGTTGCCGTCGTCCAGCAGCAACACGCGCAGCAGCAGCAGTCGCAGCACAGCCAACACGGCCAGCAGCAGGTCTCCAGTTCGGTGGTGGACGACAGTGGCAGCCACATCAGCGGCGCCTCGTTTGTCGCCGCAGTGGCCGCCTCGCAGCAGCAGCTGCACCAGCAGCAGATGTCCCACTACGCCGTCTCGGCGGTGCACATGCAGGGCCATCACCAGCAGCAGCAGCAACAGCAGCCGTCGCACCACCAGCAGCAGCAGCAGCAGGCGCACCATGCGCACCACGCGCTGTCCTCGCCGGGGCCGGTGTACGGCAGCCACGGCTCGCCCTTCGACACCGGCTCGCTGGAGCAGCAGTTCCAGCAGCAGCAGCCGCAGCAGGACGACTACCCCAGCTCGCAGCAGCAGCACTCGCAGCATCAGCAGGTGAAGGCCAAGCAGCTGCACGCAGGCCTGGGCATGTCGCCGCCGCCGAGCCACCAGCAGCAACAACAACACTCGCAGCAGCAGCAACACCAGTCCCAGCAGCAGCAACAGTTGCCGTTCTACCAGGCGTCGCCGCAGTTCGGCGTCGGCGGCATTCCAACGATTCCCAGCCCGCCGGCGGTCGTGTTCAACTCCTCGCAGCTGGCGCCGCCGCCGCCATCGCAGGCGGGCAATCTGTACGCTTCATTCCATTCGCTTGATCATTCGAACCGCTCGCCCGCATACTCAGCGGCGGCGGCCGCCGCTGCGGCGCATTGCCTGCCCGGCCACTATGCGGCCGCAGCAGCAGCGGCAGCCGCGGGCGGTGCCTTCAATGCGTACGCCATGCAGACGCCGCATGGCCATGGCGGCAACATGCCGCCGCCGCCGACAGCGCCCACGCCGGACATGTACTCCAATATGCCGTCGCAGTACCGGATCGGCAGCGGACCCTTTGGCCAGCCGCAGCCCAACTCGCAGCAGCTGAACAACCCCAACGCTGCCGCCGTGGCCATCATATCCTCCAACAGCAGTTCCATGATGTCCTCGGGCGCTGCCAAGCCGCCGCCGCCCACTCAGCAGCCCATTGGCGCCATTGGCTCCAAGTCGGCGGGCAGCGGCGGTGGTCCGGGCCCGGGGCCAGGACCAGGACCCGGCCCCGGCCCGGGTCCCTATGCGACCGCCCAGCAGTACATGAATCTATACGCCGGACCGCATCCCGGCCAGGGCGGCCCGCCGCCTGGCGCCCATCAATTGCAGTCGAACAGCTACTACTCGAATTCGGCGCCCGGCGGTCCGAGCGGTCCACAGTACTACGGCGGGCCGCCGCAAGGCGCCGGCGCCGGGGCCCAGAACTACGGGCTGGCCACCGCAGCGGGCATGTACGGCGGCCACCAGGGCGGCCCGCCCGGCTCCAATGGCCCACCCGGGCCGCAGTCGCAGCACACGATGAGCAACTTCAACACGCAGTTCATGAACTCGCAGCTCCTGTCGGCGGCGGGCATGAGCCAGTTCCGAAGTGGCCCGACGCCCGGCGGTGGCTACTTGAAGAACAGCCAGGGCCAGGGACACATGCAGGACTCGGTAAGGAGTGAACCACGACCACTATCAACCACACACACCACACTCCCTAACTACCACACTCTGTCCATGCATAACAACCACGGCAAGACCCACTCTCCCGGCAATCCGCATTAAGTTTGTACGCTTTCGCCTCCGTCCCCTTACCCCTCCGTTTCATATTCGAGCGCAGCGTCCACCTCTGCTCCGGGGATCGATCTATCTATCATTGGAATATCATACTATGTGCATTCATTTCAATAAACGTATCAACTAAAAAGAGTTTTCACACACTAGATCGAAAAGCAAAGCAAACCAAGCAATGTTGCCCTAAAGAGGGTCGAGTCAGCGGAGTCAGCACATCTCAGCAGATCTCAGATGCATCTATATGAGAGCAGACTTAGCTACACGATATCACACGTAGTTCAGATTCCTATGACTTGTCAGCAACTTCAATAGGCGCGAGGTCTAATCTGCTCGAGTTCAGTCCGACTCAAGTAGACTTCCGTAGGGGGAGGGTTGTCAGATGTGTATAGGATGGGGGGTAAGTCTTCTGATCCCTCTGATCTGCTAGCAATCAGGGAAAGATCCCTCCAGCTCGCGTTCGCTCCCTGACGCAGTTTGATTGATGTTTAGGCTATGTGGATACTGCAGGGGAATAGATGTAGGATATGCATACTCCATGTGGGATAAGTCATCTTTCTGATATGCTAGCAATCAGGGAAAGATCCCTCCCGATCGCGCTCTCTCCCTCGACACACTGAGCAGGACACGTTTGATTCGAGGAGGCAACAGCTGCCTCCTGCCCGTCATTTGCCCTTCGTCCGATCCCATGTATTTGCCTATTAATCGCCTTCTCGTTGACATTGCAGATGGGCAGACAGCTGAAGAGTCCGCTGAGCGCCGACATGAGCCTGGGCCTGGCCAAGCAGGGGCAGTCGCAGCCTAGTCCGCCGCATCACAAGAACTATGGCGCCGTAAGTAGCCTAAACGGCAGCGGCAACAACAACGGCGCCAGCTCGCAGCCCGGCGGCAACCGATTCACTGACCCTTCTCAATTCTTTCATGCGCAGTGGGACCTGCAGAATCAGGTGCTCCAGCAGCAGCAGCAACAACAACAGCAGCAGCAGCAGCAACAGCAACAACAGCAGCAGCAATCTCAGCAGCAGCGGCAGCAGGGCGGCAACGGCAGCAACATGAACGCACTGGGCGGCCGCGGCAGCGGTGCCGTGGGCAGTGGCTCCGGCGGCTCCCAGGTGGTGGGTGGTGGTGGCAACGGCGGCGTCGGCAGCGTGGGCCAGAGCAGCGCCAGTGGCCAGGGTCGCTACCCGGCGCCAATACAGCGCCCCAACAACTATCCACAGCATCCGCAGCAGCAGCAGCAGCAGCAACAACAACAGCAGCAGCAACAACAGCAGCAGCAGCAGCAGCGCGAACAGGCAGCGGCGGCGCAGCGCGCCCAAAGCATGCGCCAGGTGACAGGCGGCGGCGGCGCAGCCGGCAGCGCCGGCAATAGCAACGCGCCCGGCGTGCCGCCCGGCGCCAACAGCGGCGGCAACGGCGGCCCCGGTGGCCCAGGCGGCGCCGGCGGCGGCAACTCGCCCGCAGCGGCGGCGACGGCGCAGCTCAGCAAGCCCTACTACTCGAACAACGCGGCGGGCGCTGGCGGCGCCAACCGTGGTGAGTGGCATGCCAACTGAGCCTGCGAGCGAGCCAATGGCGGCAGCGCCCAGTAAACCCCTTGCACACACACACAAACACACACACATACACAGAGACGGACACACATACATAGGCAGACAGAGATCTACATGGAAAGGCGCGATTCGAGGCGACAAAGCAAGCGAAATATATTTACTTATGCATACACACACACACACATACACACACATATATAACAACAACAACAACAAATGAAACGCGATTTATTAGCGAAAGCAACAAACAAACAAACGAATTAACAAAAGCGCAAAAAATAGCTAAAAGAAAAAAGAAAAAGAAGAGAAATCGAAAAAATAATAATAACAAAATATATAAAAAAAGTCAGCTAAGGCCGTAAAATCATAAAAAAAATATACAAACATCAAGCAACAAAAACTAAACAAAAAAACATTGCGAAAAATAATAAATAGTTAACTAGATGGTGAAGAAGAAGAGGAAGAGCGAGAACACTTTGATAATGATAATGATGATGATTATGATAATGATGAGGGCAATTAATGCCACAAGCCACGCCCACAACAAGGCAAGAGTATGCGAGAGAGAGAAATGTGCGAGGAAAATTGCAAAAGAAAACAAGCAAGTGAAAGCAAAAGCAAAAGCAAAAAAACGCAGAGTATGGAAAAAGTAATTTATAGTTTAGTTGGGTTACACACACACACACACACACACACACACATGCGCACGCATACACACATACATACATACATAGAGACATATGGAGTGAATCTGCAGCTGCGTTAAAACAAATAAAAAAGAAGAAACAATTGACAAACGCCCACACACACACACACGCCCACGCCCCCAACACACCCCCAACACACACACACACAGCAAAAGAAACCGTAACAATCAATATTATGCTTTTCATTTATTAATATTCACATAAATCTATTTTATATTATAATTATCATTTTTTTTAAATGTATTGTGTTAACTTTTAGCGTTTAGTTTATGTTAAAAAGAGAAAATTATAAAAAAAGCAAGAAACGAAACAAACACAACAAACAGAGCGATAATTAAATATTATAGAATGCTGAGTGTATTTTTTGTCAAACAAATTTACATACATACATTTAGACACACACACACACACATACAAACATGCATACACACACACGCATACATACAAGCATAAATATATATACTTATTATTTTCATTGTAGTCGGCATTTGCTCTTGATTTCTCTTCATTTTGGATTTGTTTTAAACAATTATTTCGATAACATACATGCATAACAGTCGCCTATCGTTATCGATATCAGTGCGGCAGGAGGAGAGAGTGAGAGAGAGAGATACAGAAGCTTTGAAGTCAAGTAAAGAAACGTAACGAAAACACAATTTGTGAATATCCAACACCAAGAATTAATCAACGTCACAAGTCGGACTTGCCGGGTCTTAAAATACCCCGTTAATTCAATACTACGCACACACACACACACATACACATACGTATAAAACTCAACGTCTTATAAAAGTGTTCACATATGATGGCGCTCGGATGCCAGCCAGTGCTGCCCATCGCCTTTAACTTATGCTGGCATGACACCTACTTGATTATTTGCCAAGCGCAAAGAAAGGTTTTTTTTTGTTCTTTTACCAATTGATCGCAATTTTAGCCACTTTTAGAGCTTAGAGCGAGCAATGATGGGGTCTGTGCCAGTGTTGCTGCTGCTGCTGCCGCAAACAAATTATAATAAATATCTATTAGTATTAGCCCGCCCGCCCGCTCGGCCAGTGCATCACGGATCCGTTTTAAGATCGGCGCTGCAGCTGAGCGGGCTGGGGCAGAGGAGTGAGGGGGAGTGGAAGCTGGAGCTGGCAGTCGCAACTGTAATCTTATATAGCATCTTTATTTTGTTGCATGTGCTCAAAAAGGAAAAAAAGAAAAAAAAAACTGCGAATGATTATGTAACAGTAACTTAACATGGATATAGTATATGAATATACACATACACATATATAGAAGAAATACGAAAACACTCCAATTTTTAATGAGAACCCCCCCCCCCCCCCCACACACACACACATTTAATATTGATTACACACACACACATATGCGATAAAAAGTAGTAGCAAAAATATTGAAAGGACAAAACCCGATAGATAACACGCAACTAAAACATACTTAAAGAAAAATATATCTATGTGCATGTCTATATATATATATATATATAGAAAATGTAAATATATATATATACACATACACATAGGCGTACATTTGTATGTATTTCGCACTTCGCTCGGCTGCCGCTGCTAAAATGCAAGAATTCAAATCAAATTTTAACGCAGACATACGATATATATGTTAATGTTTTGCCAGGGCAAACGGTTTAGTTATTAACAAAGCAAACAAAAAAAAGGAGAAGGAGAAAAAAGGAATAAGAAATGAAATCGAAATCGAAAGAAAAGCAGATGCTGAGGCTGATGCTGAATGGCCAGCGCTTGCTATTACACAATACATGTAAAAGATATATTTTATAGCTATAGCATAAACATAGAAACGATAAAATTATTAATTTATATATACGTATATATACATACATATATATATATTTTAATTGCATATATGGTTTTTCGTCTCTAATCTCTACCAAGCAACAAGTCAAGTACATGGGCATATAATACATACATACACGTACATATATGTAAACCATTTTTACATTCGATTCATTCAAATTAATTTTTAGACATACTGAAATTTCGAAAAACTGAGCTAAAACAAAATAATAAAAAAAAAAACAAACAAAAACAAAAAACATTAAAAAAATAAAAACAACCCAAAACGGAACATTTAAAGCAAGTTCGATTAAATGAAATAAAAACTTTAAATAAATAAAATATTTAAAACAAAATAAAACCCAAACCGCATTTAGATATTTTGCGATTATTCAACTTTAACATGATCTGGCAACCAATTAGAGCGAGAAGTTCGCACGAGCAGGACAGCCTGCTCGTCGAGCTGCGAAGGACAGAAGAGCGAAGAAGACAGTCCAGGCGAAATGCCATTAGCCGCCAGCAAGGAATGCCGTTTACAGTCTGTTAAGCGTGGCTCTTACAGCAAGCAGGCCGCTCTGCTGTCTGCTGTTGATAACATAGTTTTCATATGCAACTGATGCAGGTGCTGCCTGTCGCCTTGATTTCTGTTACACGGCTGTTAGCATTACATAATGAAATGCAGTGGGCTTTCCGTGTGTTTGTTTGTTATTTTAAATTGTTTATTCCTTTAAGATGTTGCACTACATATATGTAAATTATACATGGGCGCCGTCCTGCACCTGCTGCCAGTCACTGGCAGCCGGAACAACCAGCACGTCTAATAGGTTGCACAAGTCGGGGTACGTCATCTACTTCTTCTTTGGCTTCAAGATCTGGTAGGCGATGAGCAGGCCCATGACGGCGTACGTAGCCTTGGCCACCTGCAAAATGTCGCAGCATTCGAATTAGCATTGAGTCAAAGCTGAAAAGTTATGCCAGACTTTGGATGTCGGATGGGCTCTACTTACATTTGCACGGCCGGCCATGGTTGTGCCATTGAAGATTTTGGACAGACCGGTTAATTTGTCTTCACCAGCCATTGCTAGAAATATTGAGAAATTCTTTAGTTTGAGCTTAGGGCAATTTTGTAGCAGTGACTGCTGCGTTTACTAACTTTTCGTATGTTTTGCGACGAGTTGAAACTACTTCAATTGCCAAAAAAATACGAATAGGTTATACAACTGTGCCTGTGCTGCCACCTCGTGCGGATGTCACGCTGCGTTGCCACCTAACACATTGCTCTCTGTGCAACACTGCGTGCATTATCGATAAGTGTTATCGCTGGCGCTAAATTTGAAATGCCTAAACACAAAGAAAAGAAGTAAATTACAAATTAAACGTCGCGCACTGCATATATTAATGGTTAATAGCAGCTGCACTAATTGCATAGCTTTCTAAACTGGACGCGAGCCAAATGTCAGTGGCAGCTTTCGCAAATCTCACCTAATTGCAAGGATTAAGTGCTTATAATACGCTCATTAAAATTATATGGAGCAGCCTGAGAACCGGCGCAAGTGAAAAGAAATGCTGGGCGTGAATTACAAAGCGCAGCCATCAAGCGTTGTCATCAAAGCCGCCGTGAATAGCTTCAGCTTAATGCAAGCATATTAAATTAAAGACCCGCCCGCTCCTCAAAGGAGCCACACAATTAATTCTATGCCTGCGCCGGCCAGCGGCAGCGTCCACAATTAAGGTCGTATGTCAACCGGCTGCCACACCCACCGCTGCCACGTGTGGGTCGAGGTCTCGCGCAGAGTATAAAAGTCATTCACATGCTGCTGGCTGCACGAATCAGCGACAGCAATGGATGCGGCCTACTTCCTGCGGGTGCAGGTCCTCACCTTTCGCCTGATGGGCTTCGACTTGTGGAGGAACAGCAGCACCAAGGATCGGCCGCAGATCACGCTCGTGGTCATTGGCCTGATGAGTGCGTTCCTGGTGCCGCTCTTCTTCTCCATACTGCTGAACGTGACCAACGTGAGCATCATGAGCGACGCCATGGGCTCCCTGCTGGCCATCATCCTGACCGTGGTCAAGTACTCGGTCTTCGTCTACTACCGCAAGCACTTCGTGCACCTGATCTATCGCATACGCGACATCCTGGAGCGCGGTGAGTACTCCTCCTCGAGCTCTAACTCTCGTCCAGCTATAATAATTGCGAGTGCCGCAGAGATGCGAGCGCTGGCGGAAGCGACGGCCATTGTGGAGGCGGAGAACCGGAGCGACCAGTCGCTGAGCCTGACCTACATGCGCTGCTTCTTCGCCGCGTGCATCTTCGCGGGCATCAAGCCGATCGTCATCATGATTACGACGCGGTTGCGCACGGGCCGCACGCACCTGGAGCTGCCCCACTCGGGCGTCTATCCGTGGAGCGACCAGGCCGTGCTGCCGTACGCGCCCACCTACCTGTGGAACCTGATGGCCAGCTACGGCGCGGTGACCATGTCCCTGGCCATGGACACGCTGCTCTTCGCCTTCACCTACAACGTGTGCGCCCTCTTCAAGATAGCCCAGCACCGCATCCGGCACCTGCAGCCCCTTGGCGAGGCGCCGCGCCGCGAGCTGGGCCAGCTGGTGCAGATCCTGCAGCTGCACCAGACCGGCCTGCTCATTGGCACCCAGCTGGGCCAGAGCCTGCGGCCCCTGGTGTTCATGCAGTTCTTTGTGACGGCGCTGCAGCTGTGCTTTCTCGGCTTCCAGCTGGCCGACCTGTTCCCCTCGCCGGAGTGCATCTACTTCGTCTTCTTCGTCGGCTCGCTGCTCATCGCGCTCTTCATCTACTCGCACTGCGGCGAGAACATGAAGCAGGCGAGCGCGGACTTCGCCGTCGCCCTCTACGACAGCAACTGGGTGGACTTTGCCCCAGCCACGCGGCGGGCCCTCATCATGGCCATCATGCGCGCCCAGCGCCCCTGCCAGCTGACCGGCTACTTCTTCGAACCCAACATGGCCACCTTCTCGGCGGTGGGTTGCCTCTCCACCTATCCACTCCGCGCAGCCTAATGTGTCCGCGTCTCTTTCTCTTTGCAGGTGGTGCGCTCGGCCATATCCTACGTCATGATGCTGCGTTCCTTCAATGCGACGGGCCAGCAGTGAGCCAGCCAGGAATTTGTCTACCCTGAACCCATTGAAAATGGAAATTCAGAGTATAATGATTTTGTTAAAATGTATGTAACAGGCAGAAGGAGGCGTGGCAGACCCCATAAATTCTTAATCTCGTAAGCCACAATAGCTAGAGACTTGAAATTTGACATGAATACTCGTGTATGTCATAAGCTGTACGAGTTTATCTTTTTTTTCGAAAAGTCATCCCATTTTTGTATTATCGATAACAATCGATAATTTTACTTTGTTTTTTTTTTTCAAGCCTAACTTAGTAACCGTAAACGCTAGAGACTTTAGATTTGCGGTGTATGTTCTTGCAATGATTACGGACAATTTGTATTTTTTAGATTTTGGATACCGGCCCTTCTTTCCCCAAAATTTGCAAATTTACCCAAAAGCCGTATATCAAATTCTAGACACTTGTGCTACAGCAAATATAAACATATGGTGCATCTCATTATACTCTGCAAGTTTTATTAAGAAGGCCCATGCAGAAATTATTCAATCATCAATATTCCATAGTAATGCTTATATTTCAGCCCAAGCGCAGCAGCTGCGTTAACTGCGCAGTAAACAGAGCGCGTGCCTACACATAACTGTGTATGTATGCGTGCCTTATATGCAATGTATATATAAAAAAAATGCGTAAAATGATTTTTATATCAGCTCTCGTAGGGTTCAGGGTATCTCTTAGTCGAGCCTTCACGACTAGAGCACTCTTACTTGTTTTTCTTTTAATTGTGGCAAATAAAGTTCTTTAATTGAGATGCAATCGAAGACAGGATTCATTCTAGCCGCTGACTAAAACATGGCTCACATATCACAGATCACCTGAGCGGAATTTGCAAAATATCAAATAAATAATTTTACTGCTGTTGCTGCTGCCTAATTGCAGCTGCAGCTGTGCTCAGCATTGCTGATTGAACTGCGAGCTTCATTGAGTATGCGACTTTGGTGCCGAATCGAGTGCAACATTCAATAGGCTTTTAATTGCATTCTGAGAGTCATCCGTATCCATGGTCTGTCCGTCCGTCCTTCCGTCCGTTTGTCCTTCCGGCGGAGACGTGACACTTGTCACTGTTTGCTGTGGACGCGTGTCCGGCAGTCGGTTAGGCCCGTGCCGTGCATTTAATTATGTTCTTTTGTGCTCGGCTGCTGCTTCTTTCGATTGTCACCAGCCAAGTGGGCGTGGCACTGGGCGCCTTACCTGTTGCCCAAAACTTTGTCCACTGCCAAACTCAATTAGTGCATCATAAATAACCCAAATAAAGCAAATGCTTTTGCAGCTGCCGTTGCAGTTGCAGCAACTGCAGCTATAGCTACAGCTCCAACTCCAGCTCCAGCTGCTGCTGCGGCTGCTGCTGCTGACTTCTGTGCGTGCTGCTGCTCTTATTGCCGTCTGGCCGTGTGGTAAATGGAATATGAACTATTGTTTAGGGCAAAGCCATTGTTGTCGCTGGCGCCAGTTCCTCCCGCTGCTTCGCCTGCTCCCGCTCCTGCTCCGTCTCTCTTTTTTTGGGCAAAAAGGCGTTAGCTACCCAGTGACTGTCAAACAAATAAAAGCATAGCAATGCATGCGCTCGCCATATGAGCTCTTGCCCTTGCCCCCTTGCCCCGCCCTTGCCGCAGCCGCTTGTTGCACATGCAGCGCGGCATACGTGGACTGCCTTTGAGTGCAAAGTTTTGCCCTCAAAAATATACCTTGATTAAGTATTGTATGAAAACAACGTTCTCTCCCCTCTACCTTTCTCTCTCTCTTTCTCCCTCTCCCTCTCTTTCTTTGCGTATAAATGCAAAGTTGTTAAAGTTTGAACTAATTAAAAAGACACGCAAGTGCTCGCTAGCGCGCGACTCGCTGAGATTTACTCAATCCCATCTTTTGTTGCCATAGCAAACATTCGACCTTTTCCTTTGTTCACACACGCCCACAGCTACAGCAGCAGCTACAGCAGCTGCAGCAGCAGCAACAGCAGCAGCAATACACTTCAAGCGTCTGCTGCCTGATGCATTTCGGGCTTGATTAACTTCGATTTTATTTTTTTGAAATCGTAATGGAATTAACTAAGAAAATAGCCATGGCAACTGAAAGTGTGAATGAACTCGCTGCGCGTCGCTGATTGCGTCCTTAGCCGTATCGAATGTGCATAGCGCTAAGTAATTAACGCAAATGGCAAGAGTCAGTAGATACGAGTCGCACCTAAAGCAGAAATACAATTTTTTCCGCAATTTTTTTCTCTCTCGTCCGCTCTCCTCTCTCTGCCCCCTCAATTCCTCTCGTGAATGAAGTATTCAAAAATACATTTCTGATTGCAGCAGCTCTTATTAGATTACAACGCCAACGCCTGCATCCGCCACCTGTCACTCCCACCGCTGCAGAGGCTTGATTAAACTCTTTGAGCATAGGTGCTAATAGAAGCCAACTTCGGGTCGGTGTCAATCAATGCTGCGGCCAAGGCGTCGAGTCCAGCTCACAGCCAGCTGCGGTTTCAATGCCCATCGCCCCAGGAATTTTTACCAATACCAATTACAGCATAATTATCGAGCATATTATGCTAATTAGTCGAATATTTATCAGCAACTCGAGCGTCTAATTGGATTATCAAAGAAAAGCAGCTCGTCGCGCAGGATTAACTAGCCGCACTAGTGGCACCGCTCCAGCTAAGCCTTTGTCTCATTTGTTACCTTATGGTCAATTAAATTCAACATTCCAAATATTCAATAGCTGCCGTTTGAGCTTACAAGTATTCAACTCACTCGCCCGCTCCCCCACCCACCTTGCCAGCACAGGCTCTCAGCTCTATTTCGGCAAACAAAGCTAATTAGTCCCGAATTTCGCCTTGCAAATGAGCAAACGCGAGAGTGACTGACTTGAGGATACCCTGAAGTCTGTGACTGAAGACACTTTGGCCGATTCTTTGTTCTAACTGTACTAAGTTGATCAAATTAATGAGAGATGAAGTAGGAAATGGCGTGCATGGGGAGGGACATTTTTAGGCTGGTATTGAAAACATTCATAATAGGTGTATTCCAGTTAGTTATATATACGATTTGCGACCCCTCCGCCAACTTTTCGAACGACGCGACGTCAGTTGGCCTCCTCCTGGGCGGGTGCCAGTTATTATTGATAATAATCGGAGTGCAAACGACTTTTATTTAATAGTCTTATTTAACATATAATATTATATCTATTGCCATGGTTTCCCACGACATCTAATTGAGGCATAAAGCGCAAGTGCCTTACTTCTGTTGCTATACTCGATGGCTTGACGTTGAGAATGGTCATGAATTTCTTATTGCCCTCTCGCAGTGCACTTCAAGGTGTCAAAGTTGTAAATAAAGAGCCCCGAATGATGTGGTCGTCAGTGACATGTTCATGCTTGGACGATTTCCTAAGGGGCGAAGACGGTCACTGCAGCCATTTCCTTTCGTCGAATAATCCTTTCTTTCCGGTAGAAGTGTCTAGATGTTTGTGCTTATGCAGTATATATATACTAAATATATAAGTAGAAGCTTAAAGTAGTGTGAGTAGAAGTAGAAGAAAAAAATATAAGTTTATACAAGTATAATTCCAAGTAGATAATAATATATGTAAAAGTAGAAGTATATAGTAGTAAAGGTAAAGCTTTAATATATATGTATATAGTCGTAGAAGTATGAGTAGTATTGTATGAATAGAAGTAGACGTATATATTATAGAATAAATAAAAGTATATACGAGTTTAAGTCCAAGTATTAAATAGTATTTATGTTATTTTATTTGATTTGTTGTGCTTTATTTCCCTTAAACTTCATACATACATAGGTTAGTTATTGCGTTCAACTGATATATTTTCCATTTTTTTTAGTTATTAATATTCTGGGTAGTAGTAGAATTAGAAGTGTATAAAAATGCAGGTATACAGAAAAATAAGTTTAAGTAGGGTATCATACGCATATAATAGTATAAGTAGAAGCATAAAGAATATAATAGTATGACTAAAAGGTTGAGTATAAATATAGAACAAGTTTAAGTAGAGGTAGAAATAGAAGTAAAAGTAGAAGTGTGAGTAGTATAGTTATAACTATAAGCAGATGTATAAAGCATAAGTTGAAATATAAAGCAATAAAAGTGTATGGTAGTAAAAACACAGTAACGACGCCAGTTATTTGCGCCGTCTTTCAGCTAACAGTTTGATGACAGCTTCATAAAAAGGAAAGTAGCATAAAGCTAATGCAATTTAAATGTGAGTGATTGAAGGATTATTTATACAACTGCATTGTTTATCTCTGCGACAATCAGAAATAATATGGTATATAAATTGTAAATTGCATGATATATAGGACTATTTGCTGCCATCAGGATAGATTTAATAGCGGCAGTAATAGTAGTATTGTAGTAGAAGCATAAAGTAGAAGTAGAAGAAAAAGTATAAGAATGATAGTATAAGATCTTAATACTGTACTGTATGTGTATTGTAGTCTAAAATGAAATATATATATAGTATCAGTAGAGTATAAGCATAAAGGAGTATAATAAAAGTAAATGTAAGCATAAGTTTATTGCACTATAAGTAGAAGTAGAAGCTTATAAGTAAAAATATATAATAGTAGTCTAATTATAAATAAAAGTGTAATGTAGTATACCTTAGATGATGTCTGTATGTATCTATATACGTATACTTCGTAGAACACATACTTAAACTTATATTAGTATAATGTTTTCATACGTATAATTCATAGCATTCATACCTATACTTCACATATTTCTACTTATAATTAGAATACTATCTACTAGTATTAATTGATATCGTCCATCTGATCCTTTCATTCCCGATGCAGAGTCCCCCACAAATTCATGTCTAATCAGTTCTTACTGCGTATGTCAGTAATCTATAGCTCCTACTGGCAATAGTCATTAGACGAACTTTGAGCCGTCGCCTCCTCTAGGACTGGAACATAATGCCTCGAATATGCATTGACTTTGCGCTCAGGATATATGTAAATGGGAATAATTCTGCTAGCTGCTGGCTGCACGTCGGCTTTGCAAAGAGCGGTGCATAGCTTGACATGTGGAATGAACAACAATAAAATAGTGCCAAAGTTGAATTGCTCTGTTCGTGTTCTTTGAGTTCATTTCCGTTCATTTGGGCCTAATAGAGACAACTATTTCATATAAAACCGCCGCACAGCGGGTGACTTTTGAGCTCGTGTGGATGCCATGCAAACCTAAATTGGAAATATTTAGAGAAATACATTTTAATGAATGAAAGAGACGCAGACAGCACGAGGGGGACTCCATCGGAATGCCTTAGCTCAATGTGAGCCTACGATTTATTAAACTTTAAACAAAGGAAAAGTACGAAAGATGAAACTCTAAGAAAATGCGACGTGCAAAAGGCAACACTATAAATATTTATAAGTTAATTCAGAGTAAACAGCGAATCAAGGCGCCTGCCTTTGGCTTTGACACCAGAGCAGCCAATTGCCAGACTATTTATCAAGCGCACTGTTTATGCTATATCGAATAGAATTTAGTTATAAGTTGGAAAAAGCAACAGTGGAATATTCCAGTGGCAGCTATAGGAGCTGCTTGACTGTGTATATCTGTATATATTTGTATCTGCATTTGTATCTGCATTTGTATCTGCATTTGTATCTGCATTTGTATCTGTATCTGTATCTGTATCTGTATCTGTATCTGTATCTGTATCTGTATCTGTATCTGTATCTGTATCTGTATCTGTATCTGTATCTGTATCTGTATCTGTATCTGTATCTGTATCTGTATCTGTATCTGTATCTGTATCTGTATCTGTATCTGTATCTGTATCTGTATCTGTATCTGTATCTGTATCTGTATCTGTATCTGTATCTGTATTTGTATCTGTATCTGTATCTGTATCTGTATCTGTATCTGTATCTGTATCTGTATCTGTATCTGTATCTGTATCTGTATCTGTATTGTATCTGTATCTGTATCTGTATCTGTATCTGTATCTGTATCTGTATCTGTATCTGTATCTGTATCTGTATCTGTATTGTATCTGTATCTGTATCTGTATCTGTATCTGTATCTGTATCTGTATCTGTATTGTATCTGTATTGTATCTGTATCTGTATCTGTATCTGTATCTGTATCTGTATCTGTATCTGTATCTGTATCTGTATCTGTATCTGTATCTGTATCTGTATCTGTATCTGTATCTGTATCTGTATCTGTATCTGTATCTGTATCTGTATCTGTCTCTGTATCTGTATCTGTATCTGTATCTGTATCTGTATCTGTATCTGTATCTGTATCTGTATCTGTATCTGTATCTGTATCTGTATCTGTATCTGTATCTGTATCTGTCTCTGTATCTGTATCTGTATCTGTATCTGTATCTGTATCTGTATCTGTATCTGTATCTGTATCTGTATCTGTATCTGTATCTGTATCTGTATCTGTATCTGTATCTGTATCTGTATCTGTATCTGTATCTGTATCTGTATCTGTATCTGTATCTGTATCTGTATCTGTATCTGTATCTGTATCTGTATCTGTATCTGTATCTGTATCTGTATCTGTATTTGTATCTGTATCTGTATCTGTATCTGTATCTGTATCTGTATCTGTATCTGTATCTGTATCTGTATCTGTATCTGTATCTGTATCTGTATCTGTATCTGTATCTGTATCTGTATCTGTATCTGTATCTGTATCTGTATCTGTATCTGTATCTGTATCTGTATCTGTATCTGTATCTGTATCTGTATCTGTATCTGTATCTGTATCTGTATCTGTATCTGTATCTGTATCTGTATCTGTATCTGTATCTGTAGCTGAATATCTAAAAACCAGAGATTTGATATTATTTAATGGATCTACAGCTCTAACTTTTCTCCCATTTTTATAGATTTAAAATATGTCAGGTTCAGTTATTTTTTTTACATTTACAGATGTCTAGAGTGGTTACTATTGCTATAAAGAAGTTCTCAAAATATGCACAAATATTCTTATATCTATTCCCCATTAGGCCCACTCCCCAAAACATATTGCTATTGGATTAGCTCATATATACCCATACACAATATTAGTGTGTTTGTATTTTAGCATATATATGTTTATGTATATATGTCTATATATGCATGTATGCAGATATCCATGTATCCCTTTATATAGTAAATAGTATATATAGTATATAGTATATGGTATATAGTATATATATAGTATATGATGTATTGTAATATGTATGTGGCAATCCCAGTCAGCCCCTTCGCCCTTCGGTCCCTCGCACTTGTTGCAATTATTTCCGCAAGGCACAAATGGTGTTGTTTCAGTCAGAGCCAGGGCAGTCTTTGTTGCATATTCATAAATAAGCAGCAAGAGCGAAAAAGATAGATGGGCAAATATGCAGCCAATGCTGACGCCGTTGACGCAAGTCACGAGCAAATGGAGTCAAAAGAAACCTAAAACGTGAGGCGCCTAACCGGTAGGGTAGAGCTATATATAGAGTATTTCCGCAATACATAGGCGCTTTGCCCAGTTGAGGTTGGCTGGCTGGCAGCTAGAACTTACTCCGAAACGCCGACTCGAAAAGCTTTCGGAGTCGTTTAGCAGTTTCGGGCGCTGTTAGCGGCGTTAACAGCGATACGAGCTATCAACAGCTGGCGACGAACAGAAAAGCAGGAAGCAACAGTCGTGGCGCTGCGGCTCGGCTGCTGCTGGCGAACAATTTAAAATAACGTGTCCTGCTGGCAGGCGACTTCAGTTCCTGTCAAGCCTTTGTCGGTTACGTTTGCCCAGCCGCAACGAACCGAAGCTAGCCAAGTAGCCAGTCAGAATCATCAAGTTCAATTCTGAATATCCAGAGTCCACCCAAGCGCTAGAGGCACAGTCTGTAGAGACTTGGAAGAACAGTTTCCAAAAAAAAAAAAAAAAAAAAACAATTGTGTGACAGTTTCTACAACTAGAGTGTGGAGTCCGTAGAGTATTGAAGGCTAGCAAAAAATATATTTTAAAAAAATAAGAAAATAAAACTAAAAAATTGGAACTCAAAAATTTTGTGAAAGTCAAGTCGAAGGTTTGACATTTTTTTGATGTGAAATGAACTAATTTTTTTTCAAGTGCTTGAAGTGTGAAGTCTGAGAAACATTATATATATTTTTATACATCATGTCTATATATGATAATATGATATAGTGCTATAAGCGCTTGATAACACACAATGTACTGCATCTTCTCCGTATTTTGCGCGTGCATTGTGTGTGTCCTGTGCGTATGCCTTCTGGGCTAACGATCAGGACAACACCAATGCAGCACGGTCAGCGCAACCGAAACCAAAACCAAAACCAACAACAACAACCACAAGAACATTAAGAACATTGAGAACATTAAGAACATAAAGAACATTGAGAACATTAAGAACATTGAGAACATTAAGAACATTGAGAACAAGAACAATAAGAACAATACCAACAAAAACAAAAACAAGAACAAGAATTATACGAACGACAACAAGAATCATACCAGTGCCAACATTACTCATACAACAACATAGCTCTAGCGACTCTAATAACACACACTAATCGGACTGACTAACGTTTCGACTCTCTGTCCGAATTTGCTTCACTGTTCGCCGTCAGACGTCGTCCGTGTGTATTGACGTCTGTCTGTCTGTGTGCCAAGCGTTTCTTGCTGTTAACCTGCCAGAGGCGGTTGTCCGGTGGCCCGGTGCCCCTGTGGCCCGGTGGCCAGGTGGCCATTATAAAGTGAGCAAAATGCTCTCCCTGGCATTCCTTACCACAGTCACCTTCTACTCGGCCATCAGCAGGCTGGTGCTATGCATTTCCTGCTTCTATATGATGGGGCGTCGGATAACGCTCCTCCTCCTGTTGCTATCGTTTCTCTGCTTTTTGGTCAACTTTGCCATCTTCGCGTTTTTGATGAATATGTGCGTGTGCGAGTCGCTCTCGCTCGCCACCTCGCTGTCGCTGGCGCTCTGCCTGATACTCAGCGAATAATGGACTGGACCTGGAGCCACAAGCGCTGACTTGCCGCTAGCCAAGTCAGCGATTCGCATTTATTTATATTCTCCTAGTTGTCCGCCTTTTGTTGCTGAGCTCACCCGCTCAGTCCCCAGCTGCTTCGGCTGCTTCTCCTTGCGAATTATTCATATGCAAATGTTGCTCGCTTATGATGTGCGCTCTCCCAACCGCACAGCCGCTGTTTCGCCCGAGCGCTCGCTCGCCTGTCAGCTGCTTCTTTCTCTGCTGCCCCGGCGACGGCTGTGCGCCTTTCACTTTCCATTTTCACTTTCAGCAGCCGTCGTTGTTGCTTTTCGTTGCTTTTGTTTCTGCTGTTTCCACTCTCTCTTTCGCCTTTCGCTGCGGCTACGGCTGCTGCTGCTGCTGCTGCCACAGTGACCTGCTGGCCCGTTTCGGGGTGCAGCGTGCATAAAATGTAGCATACTTATCTGCGCTCGCGCTTTTTCGCCCCAATCGCTGACAAATTTGCGAGCGTGCGCCTAATTTATGAGCACTATGCTAATCTAATCGCTGTCCGCACTTGTCACGCTCGGCCATTCGCACAATCAGCGACGGCTTCAGCACTTCCAACCATGTTATTTAGCCATACCATTTATATATATATATTATATGCTATATTTCCACTTGCCTTCACTGTGCAGCTCGCCTCAATCGACCACTTGTTGGCCGTGCGGCAATTGCTGTCACATTTAAACTGACTGCATTCGCCTTCGCCTTCCGTTCGTATTCTTTGCCAGCGGACACCGCAATGTGGTTCATGTGGCTGAGCCACAGATTCTTGGCTACTTTTCGGCATTGGCCAGACGCTTGCTGGCAGCTAACAGCAGCTGCCGCATTCACACAAATCACTAAACTCCCAAACACTTAGTTGTAATTAAGAGCTGAGGCTACGCAGTGCCGCAGGACTCGAAGGCTGAACACAATGTGCAGTCGAACTGCACGATAATTAACATAGTAACAGCTGGCACTGCTGTCTAAATTAATTATAAATTATCCTTAAGTATATATACATTGATATTTAAAGCTGATTTACTCCATATTTACACCTTATACACCCGACTATGCCAACCAGCTAACGTCAAGTTCATTTTAGTGAATTAAAACTGCCTCCAATGAGTTAGAATTTCGAGAAAGATGTGATTTGTATTGCAATTATTATAGGTATTATTAAATTATATTATATTATAGGTAGAATATCAGTTGAAAAGTGATCAAAGTGATTTCAGCATTTCATATAGCATAGGCCTAACAACACCACACTTAGTCTTAGTATAGACTAGCCATAGCCAGCGTGTGTTCAAACCAATTTACATCTAGAAAATCTGCAGCGAACGCACGGAATTGAGCAACAGAGCTAAGCAGGCATTGATCGACACAAGCGGATCGAAGCTGTCTCTGCTAGGTTATATAATTTCCATAGATGTCTCCAAAGAGTACAATATTCCACTCTAATTCCTACTCAAAGTCAAAATAGTATAGTATAAATAAAATCATATTAAATAACCACGTTTTACCACACTACTTAACAGTAAAGAACAGTTATTCTAGGTGTCTAAAATATTACAATATCTTATAAAAAAAAAATATATATATATATATATAGTTCATAGAGTTAGAGTCAATGTACCCGAATTATATAGTTCCGCAGCTGTTTAGCGCTCACTCAACCGTTCGTAATTTAGAATTTATGATATCCAATTGTAGCTCGACTTGGGTCCTCGGTCTCGCCCACTAGCCGAAAGACTGAACAACTGTGAACTGCATTTTTGCAAGCTCTCATTATAAGGTTTCGCACTTCTGTTCGCTATAATTAGTTGTAAGTCTTCGAGTTACCACATTTAATTAGGATCCTCCAATTGTGACTGGTTTAAACTTTTGCAAACTAAACAAAACAAAAAAAAAAAACGAAACGAAAATCATCTTTTGCGTAGTTTTTGATTTTATTGACAGCCTTCCACTGGGCAGCCTCTGGAATGAGACGCTGAGAAGCAACAAGGGGGAAGGTCCCAAACAATGCTAAGTAGCTTGTCAAGGTCTGCCCAATTAGTTTTCATTACAATTCGTTTTCGTTTTCGTTTGCGTTTGTGTTTGCGTTTTCATTTCGTTCTCTTTGCTGGAATATTTTTAAAATTTTGTCTTGGTGACCCGCATTTAGCTGGTGCAAGGAGTCTACCGAGGGCAAGGGCTTTCAAAGGGCTTCATTAAATAGCAATTACAGCACGCTTAGACCGCTCTCTGACCCACCCACGACCGCTCGAATCTCAACCCGAAGCCAGAACCTACCAGCGAGACGATGTCGGATCCCCAGGACCAGCAGGAGACCACGAGTGGCAGTCAGAGCCAGAGTCAGAGCCAGAGTCAGAGCCAGACCCAGAGTCAGAGTCGGTCGACGCCGTCGGAGTCGTCGGCTCCGCCAGTCACCGAGGAGCAGGAGCCGCCCAGCAGCAGCAACAGCAGCAGCACCAGCGCCGGCCTCATCGACGGCGAGCCGGACGCGGATGGAGCCAGGGATCTGGAGCGGGACAGGGACCGAGATGCCCATGGCGAGAGGTGAGTCCAAGCCGCATTACCTAACCAACAATATGCATATAAATATCTATATAAATATCTATACATATATATTATATATTATATACATACATACACATACTATAGCATACATTATTACCAAATATACATATCTGTGACTGTCTATATATATGTGTGTAATTCAGCTCCCTGCGTGTGGCTGTTCCTCTGTTAAATATCCATTAGCTAATTGGGCCATCTGCCTACAGGCCCCCAAAATGAGAAACTTTCGTCCACTGTATAAACGTATAAACACACAAACAAGAAACACAAGAAAAAAAATAAACTTACCTAAGTGAATCCAATGAAAATGCAATCGAATCGTATATCGCATATATCAAATTTTACCTAGCTTAAGATTAACATTAAGATCCTTTCAGTATTCATAGTGTTAAAGAACACTAATATATATTTTAAGAAATACCCAATACTTTTTGTAAATTCTTCGAAAACTGCCTCTATTATATATCTCTCTATCTCTTCCTCCACTTGTCTGCTTATTAAAACTGTACGGCAACGCCGTGAGCCACTGTGTGGCAACTTTATTTGTCTTTCGCTTGACAGCCACTTTAACTGGCAGTCAGATTACTTCGATTTCGAGCCCTTACCATGCCGAGCCAGCAATTTTTGGTCAACTTGAAAGTTTGCGGCTCGCCCTTATGCGACTGCTCGTGGCACTTGTCAATGGCTAGCTCCGTTTTACCAAATATGCTGCGAGTGAATAAGCTGGCTCAAATAGACTCAAACATGCAATAACTCCAAAACTTTTGAGTCTCGCATTCGGTGCTCAATATTCAGAAATAAATAACAACTTTTAATAGCCAGCTTGGGCTGCCAGTCAGCAGCTGCCGAGGGAGCTACGACGAGGAAACTACCCACTCAACCTTACTAGCACACGCACTCCCTCACACACACGCACACACTCACACACGCGCACACCCACATACACCCACGTACACACATTCACACTCGTTTGTAGTTCTTTTTGTCGATAAGCCTTTACCGTCACGCACTTGGCGCAAAGACACTTTTCATACTCTGCTCGCATACGTTGAATAAGAGTGTATTATCCTGCCATTCGAAATGAATACAATTTGTTATTCGCAGAAGACGTAGAATAGCAGTTGTATATATATTTATATACGTGAGATATATAAATAGGTTTTTGTGACAATTGATATGCTCAGCTACTCTAGCAGCAAATGTTAAGAGTTTGCTAGGTAAACAACCTTAGAGATTTTCCAGAGCTGATAGTCACCCACAGCTCAAAGCTGTTTGGGCTTAGTCTACAGTCTTAGAGGTGAGTCCCAGCTCAAGCACCGAAGAGTCAATTCTATATCCTCTCACAGTTTCCGAATCACCGAGTGATAGCGTAGCTTACAGAGCGTCTTTCAAGCTCAATCCTCAGCTATGCTTAGCCTACAAAATCCATCGAAGTAGACAGGTCGCTCAAGAACAGGGTATTGCCTAGTTGTTAGCGCCGTTTTTGGCTCGCTGCAGCTCGTAGTTAATTATGTGCCAATTAGCTGACACTCGCGCTACGGAGGCCGCCAAATCGGCTCACCTGGCCCGGCCCGGCCTGGGATGCACAACAGCCTTGGGTGGCGCCATGGTTGTGGCATTATTCTGTTCTCGTTGTTGGGGACAACCGAGGGCGGGCACGTATACAACAGTGGCCCAGGCCATCAAAGCTGTTGCCAAACGTTGACAAAGCCTTCGCTCCAAAATCTTTTCGTGGAACGTCGACTAAAAGCGCTTTTGACCCCTTCAAAGAAAATGGTCATAGTGCGTTTTTGTCAGCTGCTCCACGACCACGCCCACTGCACGCCCACTCTGCTCTGCTTTTTGCGCACATTTGAATGACAAAATAATAAAAATGGAACTATTGCTGTTGTAAGGCTTTGCTGATTTTTTGTCGCTGCCTCGACGAGCGCACGTAAAACGCATTGCCTTCGCCTGTTTGCAGAAGCCCTTAAGCCCGGCCGCCCAGGTGCGAGCATGCCACCTGTATTAGGTCCTAAGTCGGAGTGCCGTTCGAGCAGCAGCCATCGATGCGAGCAAAACGTCGTCTGTTTGCGAATTCCTGCCTACCAGCGCAGCGCATTCATAGTCTGCATTCGCGTTGCCTCTGCACACAGTGCGCATTCAGTTCATCGAACTTCCCTTGTGCCCGCTGTTGACCAGTTGCTATTGACCAGTTGCTGCTGCCTGGGCCCTCGCTAAAGCTGATCAATTTGTAAACGTCAGCTGGTATGTATAGATAGCTGGAAGAACCCCTTCCCGCCGTTATTATTCCTTGAAGGGTCCCTCCCCGTGCGGCTTAGGGCTCGAAGGGTCCCTCATTGCCCTGCTCGAGGTTTGACTTCCTCAGAAATTCGAAATTGAGAGTTGGCCAAGCTAGAATTGCTTTTCATTTCGATTTGTGAACTTCCTTTTTGTGACAGAACGAAACGTGGAAAAAGCTGACAAGCTGAGCGCGAATAGGACTCTTCATATAAGGCATGTACTTCTTGATACATCTGATTTCAATAACATCTGCTGGGAAGGTTGATGAATGATGATGATGAGACGATAATCATTTCGCTTTAAGCATTCATATTTCATTTTGCTCTCTGTCCAGGCAGCGCTTGAAGCGAGCGCATTCATCTTTCATTTAGCAACCGCAAAGCAGAGCCGAGCCGAGTGCTGTGCCGGGCTCTGCAGGTTAATTAAGATTCCGTTGCGGCATACCGTGTACGATGCTTCAGAGTTTTATTAAGCGCCCAGTTCTCTCTGACAGCTGGCTCGAAGTCGGCCAGAGTCGTCCCTCAGCCCGCAGCTACTATGCAAAATACCTAATAACTAATAATTTCTGATAAGAATTTTGCAGACGTACGACGAGGCGGGCGTGAATGAGTGAGGGGGTTGAGCAGCAGGTGGAATGGGCAATAGAAACCGACATAGATACACGCATGTACTGGCAGCTCGTCAGGCCGCTCGACAGCTCCATTGGGCAGTCCGAGCACGTTTGCGGGTTTTTGAGGACCTTATTGGGCATGCCGGGCGGATGTCGAGTGTGGTCTGGCCGTTGACCACGCCCTGCTAATGATGTGGTTAACGGCATGGCTCAATAAATCCGAGCATCGCCACAAATATTCTTTGAGCCACTCCAATATGAGCACGCTCAGGCGAGCCCGGCTACAAACTGCAGCGCTCCTGCTAGCAACCTGTTAATTATGCTGTCAAACTGTTGACGACCGATGGGGTATGCTGATTATATGTTATGCCCCCTCCTGCCTCGCTGATGATGTTGGATGGGCCAAAAGTCAACAATAGATTTGACACACGGCCAGCCGAGTGGCAATGTCTCGGCCAGCCAACTTATCACTGCTCAGCCATTTGTTGGCTTAGGACGAGCAGAACGGAAAGAACTGGGTGTGGGCGATGGGGTCACAGTGCAGCGACAGCTACCGCATGCATCAATCTCCGGCGACGAATGAAAGACGCTGCTTGGCCTCACGGCTGATCGACTTCAATTTCTTGTCGATGCGTTCAGGACTGCCTGAATACCCTGTAGCTTATGCGGTCTCGCTCTTGCTCTCAACGCACAATGCTAATTAACCAGATGCAGTCGCTTTGCGGTTAAATGCCTGTTATTAACTAGCCAATTAGTGAAGTCTAACCGCCGAACGGAATTTGCCAATTCGAATTTCATATAACCAAATGCCAATTGCAGCAATTAACCGAAATGCATGTCTCAGGAATCTGATACGTTCGCTGGTGCAGGGGAGGCCTGGGGTTGTCACATGTTCGTGGCTTTTGGGGTAATACTAATGTTTCGCTCAGCACCTCAACTCAAGTTGGGCGACACTCATATACACATAAGGCGTAATAGTATATTTGAATATCGCGACGGACATATGACAAGGCACAGCGTTCGGTGCTTGACTGCCTCAAGCAAGTGCCAATAAGTCTTTAACGTTCCTCTTTGACTCTGTTTGTTGACTCATTCTTAGGGGAACACACTCTCCTCTCTCTGTCGCACACACTCTCCCCCTCTCTCTTGCACACACATTTGCTGGGTGATTTCGTCTTTTCTTGCCTCCTTTTTATTTATGCAAATCTCATGGTTTCTTAAAGCTCTCCGCCTCAGCTCGTCGCGCAAATTAAACTTAAAGTATCTTTTTGTATATATTTGTCCTTGGGCATATGTGTGTGTGTGTGAGTGTGTGTGTGTGCTTGTGCTGCAAATTATAAAGTTGCTGATGCTGCTGCTTGCTGGGCCAGCAACTTTTTCATATCCCCCGCCCGATGTCAAATGGGTTAGCAGACAGTTTAAGGCTTCCCGACGAGCCTCAATAGCGCCCGCCTCAATGGCCATTTGTGTCTGACTTGCCACCTCGCCCATTGGCTAAATACACATATGTGCTGGCGTCTATGCCCTCTGCCCGCCAGCGGTGGGAAGCGAGTATATTTGTTACAGTCGAAGGCCGAAGTCGGAGAACAAATTAGTCAAGGTATGGATGAGGTCTAGGCGAGGTCTAGGCGAGGTTTGGGCGAGGTCTAGGCGGGGTCTAAGTTGCTATTGACCTGTGAGCGAGCATAGGGCAGTTGGATATGGTCGACAGCTTATTTAAATTTGTGCTTAGGAGAAAAGTTTCTTATCTTTTCATTTGGCTTATAGTTAGTTTTTCATTACACACAGAGACTAAGGAAGGAAAAAGATGGAGTCGATCAGACCCAGCGCCCAGTTGATCGAGCCCGAGTCGAGCAAATCCGATGTTGACAAAGTTTATTCCGGTTTTGGGGTTTGGTTTACAGCTAAGGCTTTGGCGCGTCTCAGGCCACAAAGTTGCCTCGACTGCAGCAATGCAAATTGCCATTTACGAAATGTTCTACAAAATGTGTCGGAGGCAGTCGAAACCGCAGAGGCTGGTGAAGCAGTCGAGGTGAAATTTTGATCAATTGTTAAATTTTTGTCGACCGGAGTGCAGTTCTTGGGCAGTTGCTAAGCAAATATGGCCAAGCTACGTGTGATTGTCAACAACAGAGAGAGGGGGTGAGCAAAGAGAGAGAGAGGGAGGGAGAGGGAGAGGGAGAGGGCGAGCGAGAGGGCTGAGCAAAGCCAAAGCAATTGGCCAAATGGCATTTCGAGTAAAACCCAAGAACGTGACATGTTTCAAAAAAGCAAAAAGGCCCAAAAGCCGCCAACTGACTCACTAGCTGCCTGCTACGCATGTACTCACTCTCTCTCGCTCTCGCTCTCCCTGTCTCTCGCTCTCTCTCGCTTTGCTTGTGTGTATCTGTGTGACAGTTATTTGTTCATTTGCCCAGCAGCAGCGCGGCGACCAAGGAAACCGCGCTGCGCAAATTAAATCAACTGAAATCAACATTTTTAACATATTATTTTGCCGTGCTGCCCTTTCATGCGGTTGGAGCACATGCTTCGAGCAATCACTTCTGCAGCCAATATCCTAGCTGCTGCCGCCAGCGTGCGCGCCTGTAAAAAAAACGTTGCATACTTTTGTGCGATTTGAGCAAATAATTACACGAGCATGCAGGCATGTTAGGCATGCGGCACGCCCGCTTGTATGTACGTGGGCGTGTGTGTGCGTGTGGGTGTGCGTGTGTAACGGTAGCTGGCAGCTACTAAAGCCACGCCCAGTGCCCTTTACTTGTGCGTTTTTTGCTGTTGTTGTCGTTGGTGCTCAACTGGGCGCGCTGCCTACGACTGTCTGTGGGAGGCACGTGGCACAAGCAGCAGCATTTATGACTCCTTTCGCTTCGTCTTTTTTTTTTTTTTTGGTCATTTTGATTTGTCGCTTAACTATTTTGCACCTGGTCGATCGCTAATTGCACCGCGTGAGACGCGCCTTTGTCTCAGCTCCGCTCGCAAATCAATCAGAGGCCGCGCGCGCAACCGTTGACACACAGGTGCTGCGGCAGCCTGAAAATATATAGGAAAACGGAGAGAGAAGATGAGAGAAGAAGAGGCGAGCACAACAAAAAGGAAAAAGGTATCTATCGCAGGACTTGTGGGTGCTGGTTGGCTTTTATTTTGGTCGTCGCATCATCGATTTTTGCGTGTCGGTACGGAAAATAAAAGTAACACACGCGGCTACACACACGCACACACACTCGCACACACACACACACACAGGTATGGCCCGTGTTGGTAACGGTAAATCGCCATTGAATGCCAGCGCTCAATGTCAGAAACGTTGAAATTTTGTAAGACTCGTTGTTGTTGCTGCTGCTGCTGCTGTTGCTCGGCGTTGGACAGCTGAAATCCTTAACTCCACACAAACGTGCAGCATAATTGACACGAGCATCGAGCCAACTGGCGACCAGAGGTGTTGCCCACAAACACGACACAAATATCCAAATACTGGCAATCATTTGCGCTTAGTATTCCTAGAACAGTTGCTGTTGCTGCTGCTGCAGCTTTTGTTGCGTTTGGCAGACAACAAAATTGTTTGGAATTGTGTCGAGGCATGCAACAATTTAGCAGCCAGTGAGCGTGCAGCCAGGTCGCACAGTCGCCCGTTGCCTGTTGCAGGGACAACGTGACAAGCCAAACTGTTGTTGCTTCGTATCTTTTTTTTTCTTCTAATTTTCGTTTTGGTTTTTGTCGTTGTCAACAGACGTGTCGCTCGGCAGGAGTATTTATATAAGATGCAAATGAATTGAGGTAAAGTGTGGGATATATTCTAACCTGTCATCGAGCACGCTCTGTGGGTCAGATCTGTGATAAATACGTAGTCAACTGGCAAATGGCTGCTGCCCAGGTAAATTGAGCTGCCTCTGCCTCTGATTCAACCCAATCCAACTGGAATCATTTGATGCCTATGGAATTTTGCTAATTTCCATTGTGGCCGGGCAACACCCACACGCACTCAGTCAGAATGCCAGCACGCACAACTCGAGCTTGTTTACTGGCTTAGCTACCACTTGGATAACTTAACTGCTTAGCAGCTTGTTAGCTGAAGTCGCAAAGTGTGATTCATATAAATCGCCGCAGTATATTACGTTCCCTTGCCCCAGTAGCTGCTGGAATACTTTTCACTGCTTAACGGGTTCATTAATTTTCTTGCTTAACGTGCAGCGCCCTCTTTGTATGCAACAGTTTTCCTTCAGCGCCAGACAATACACACACACTTACACACACAGGCAGTACATGTAGGAGAGTGTGTATTGATTGATATCGATTGAGCTGGCGGACTGCGTGCTGCGTGTCGCCAACTGCGTCAAAGCAAAAGCTAAGACGACAACAAACAGCTAAAACGTCTCGGGCAAGCAGTAAAATAAAAGGCTGCCCCACAAGTGAGGCACGCACACATAAAAGCACTACACTACACACACAGACACACGCACATACACTCACATGTACACGCGCCAACAACTGCTGTTTGACGAGTGACAATTTACAAAAGACATGAAGCAACAGCTGCATTCGAAGAGCAAAGCGCAACAAATGCTCCGTTTTTATTTGCTTACTTTTTAGCCACATAAGCCCCACCCCCACCTCACACCCACACACTCTCCTCTGTTGAGTCAACGTCAGCTGCAGCTGCTGGCTCATCCGTCGTGCCAGCGATTTCCGTTTCCGTCGTCCATTGTTACTACCCGGCCATTGTTTGCTGGCCAAAGGCAAAGAACTGCTCAGCATGCATTGCAAGTGAAACTGCCAAGTGGTGGATGGGGCAGTTGGGCAGGTGGGACCTCCTTTATACCGGTTGCCATAAACTGCAGCATCCTGAGCAGTTCTCAATCGAAGTCGCCACCCCCCTCTGGCGCTCGCGCTCCCCTCTACTTTGTAGCTCTTGGTTACCTTTCATGCTTGCACTTTGACCAGGCTGACTTGACCGACCACGACGACGACGACGACGGATCACAATCAGCCTTTCACTGCAAAGTGGATTATTTGCAGCACTCTCGACACCTCAAATGTGTGCAGAGCCATTGCAAACGGCAATCATACGTCGTGTGGAGTGCCAATAACTTTTTGCTAAAACTGCAAATCTGTTCGCCTTCAGGGCTAAGGCCGAGTCGAAAGCATTTCAATTGTCGCTGTCAGTGACTCGGCCATCACTTAATGGTGCATCCAGAGGCCTAGGCTGTAATGGCATTTTGCAACTGACAGCTGGCTGGAGACACAAATGCCTTAGTCCGTGCTGGAGACAGCGCTTATTTATAAACAAATCAATAGATACCCCAGAAGTAGTGTCAATGCAGCAGGGGCATGATCCACCACAAGTATAGCTCAGCTGACCAGCCGAGTCGTTTGTCTTTCTGTTGATCCCCTTGAACTTGGCTAGACTTGTAAGTCGACTGAGCTGAAGTCTGGCTATATGAATTTGACTTCTTTTTCACATGAACTTTAAATCTAGAGTCAGAGACTTGTTATTTTTTACGGACGTTATTAAAACAAAAGTAAAATTTGATATTTTTTGTGAATTCCACTAGGCCTTCACTTCCTTCGATATACAGCACATTTTTATTACTCTAAATCCTGGCTTGGGAATGTAATGGGTTTGTGTGAATAAAATAAGGTGGCGTGGCAGACGTCATAAAGTATTTATATTTTTGATCAGGATGACGAGCTAAATGGATCTAATCCATATCAGTCAGTTTGTCCGTCCGTCCGTCCGTTTGTGCATTCGAGTACACGCAGCCACAAAAGTTAGAGCCTTGAAATTTGAAATAAATACTCTTCTACACCATAGACAGCAGGAGTCTTAAGCACAGTTCTAATATCGTAGATTCTGTAGACTTAAGATTCACTGTGTATGTTCCTGTAATGAATACACATATTTTGTCTATTTTGCATTTTGTATACAGCTCAAGAAACTGAAGAGGAGAGTTGCAAATTAGCTCATTTATAGTGTAATTTAAACAGTTCGAACTAGACCCAATATTACCTCCCATTCAAAGCGACATTTTTAAATAATTTAATTCTGAATTTTAATGAAACTTTTAAAATTTATAGTCAAATTTTTTGCTAATCATATAAAATCATTAAAAACTAACAAAATTTAAAGGCCAACATCAAACTCTAATGAATAAGTAAATATATTAGATAAAGGCTAAACTCATTTTTTTATATATATGAGTTCAGTCATTATCTAGCTTCTTAGTATATTAGAAGAGAGGTGGCTTTTGATTTTGAGAATGCCCAATGCGATGTATATGTTTTATCTCTATCAGGCTTTTTAAAATTCTAAAAGGTAGATCCCATTTTTGAAAATATCTGTCCGACTGCAGAATTCAGGATAATTACTTTTTTTCTTAACTATTATGAAAGTCCTTCATTGAAATATAATATAGTTCGAAGACATTTTTGGCAAGTGTTTGTCATAATGCCCAAAAGAATATTAATGTAGTACCGAAATAAATGAGAACCATTGGCCAATGTGATTTAAGAATCAAAATTCCCGATCCTCTTTGAGCCGTTTATGTGTTAAATATTTCATTTGTCCTAGACATCGGAAAAGTTTCGGCAACTTTTTGTTAAGTGAGTATTATTATTATTTAATATGAGAAGCCAATACAATAAATGTTAAATCATTATTATTCCCAAGCACAGACACACACCCAGACACCCATACACACCCCGATGACACACATAAAACGCGAAAAATCGATTGTTCGAAGTTTATTTTAAGTACTTTTCGGCTTGTTCGTTAAATTTGTTTGAGCGGTGACAAAAAGTTGATGCGTGGCATAAGTTTCAGTTGACTTAAATACTTAAAGTGCCACATGCCACGAATAGCTGCACTTGAAACTTCTTCTGCCCCGACTCCTCGCCCAGGCAAACAAAGGACCGCAGCTCGCGAGCCAACTTGCGCTCATTATTGCCCCAGCTTCAGCTTCTCCATTTCGTTTGAGTTTCGTTAATAGATCAGAGCAGCAATAAGACTTTAGATGGGTTGCTACGATATAGTCGTCCAGCTGGCTAGACATAAACTCTTTGATGCGTCGAGGGTATATAAACTACATGACTAGCAACTCTCTTTGTCTGGCTGTGCAGATTGACGTTCGCTCAGTTTGATGTCTGCCTGCTCCTTGATAAGTCCTGACACCATTTCATACAGATCTCCAGCCAGTCTGATCAATTAGATCAGCTAGCTCACTTCTAGCTTCAAGGATATTTGTGTCCTTCACTTGCTGCAGCTCTGATTGAATTGTCATCAGGGAACTGTTAGCGCCTTTAAGCATTTGCACTTTTTGCCTCTCCAACTCGTTTGGCTTTTCCCTTTCACTTCGCATTCGGGCGCAAATTGATTACCCTGAACCAACTCTGCTCAATCTATTGCCAGTGATTGCTGCGTGGTTGTGGTTATGGCTGCCGCTGCTGCTGCTGGTTTAATAGTTGTTGAGTGGCTCTAGGCTGGAGTTGATCGGCGCGTAACTTTATTAATTTGTTATCCTGTCACTTTTCGCTTTCATTGCGTTTCATTAAACAACTGCTGCAGCCTTTTGAGCACCTCGCGGCCCCCCCAAATGCTGTTGCTGTGCGCAGACCACAGAAATTAATTACCGGATTAAGACAACTTCATTGGCAACGGGCAACAGTCCCTATCTCTGGCTCACTCTCGCTCTCATCCTGCCGCTCGCGCTCCCTCTAATTCTCACTCTCGCTCTCGCTCTCACTCTCACTCTCGCGCTCTGTCTTTGGCACTGCTGTCTGTCCTTTCAGCTCACTTACTTAGTTATTTTCACATCTCTGCAGTTGTTGTTGGCGCTGCCGTTGCTTGTGTTTTTATTATTAACATTTAATGAGAAAAGGTCACGCACACAGCGCCAACAGAGCTGGATCCGCAGCGATTCCAGCTTCGCCACCTCATCCCGGTCGGAAGGCCGCCAGCCATCCCCGCGCGTCGTCGTCGAGCAACTATCGAAAGGTTTTGGCCGGGGAGGTGCGTTGCCAATTTGAAGTGCCTGCCGCTACTAAATTAAGTGCCGAACTTAAATAACTCGAATTAAACATTAATAGGATACTTAAAAGTTTTCGTTTTCGTTTCATTTCATTTTATTTCGCTTTAGCTTTCGTTTTGCTTTTGTTTTTGTTTTCGCATTTGTGTTTGTTGTTGTTTCTGTTTCTGTTTCGCTTTTGCTTTCACTTTATGCTACAGTTTGTTTTATTATTAGATTCCATTTATTCGACCCCTCATTTTGTCCGCTGGCCCGCCCCCCCTGCCCAGCTAGCCGCCCCATCCACAGATCCCTTAAATGCTTGTGTTGCTGTCGCTGCGGGAATTGTAGCTGTAGTTGGAAATGGATCTCTTGCCCCCCGACCTATGGCCCCCGAACGTATTTCATATTTCTATTTCAACGTGTTGCCGACTGCGCTGGGCGGAGCGGGCAAACAACAGCACAGAATCCTAAACATTGAAACCCCTCATCACAAATCTTTTGAGCCTTGAACCCAGCCAACGAGGAAGTGAAAGTCGGCCAGCTGCAGACTGCACGACTAGCAGATACCCTGTAGACAGCGCAAAATCTAACCACCTTCCAAGTGATCCCTCCTCTTTAAAGATCCTACCAACTTAGCATATAGTTTAACATGAGCTATAACAGCAACATACGACAGCTGCTCTTTCTATCTGATAGATTCGAGTTGACGTGAGCTTGACAGTAACTTTAACAACCACTTAAGACGAATATGATTTATATATATTACGAGCTTCTCATTTCAACACTCAGCTCAACGTGAGCCTCAGCAAACACATGTGTGCAGCTGCCCCTTCACTCACTATCTGCGAGCACGGAGTTTCGACTTTGTGACGTCCCTTTTGAGGACACACAGGACGTGGGCAGGAATTCCAGGAAAATGCCTATTAAATATCTTAATGGTAGGGGCCATTCGAAAGGAGTGAAGCGTGCGCTAACTGGGCTAATGAACAGTTGCTACATTTTGTAGCATGTCCTGTCCGTAGCCACCTGTTCTGTTCCTATTTGAAGTCATTTGCACCATTTCCTTAGGTTGTGTCATTGCGACTCTTACTCTGCCCCATCTATCTCAGTCACTGTCTCGGCCAAACAGCTTGTAATCGCCCGAGGGTCTCGCTTTGACTTGGATCAGAAATGATTATGCAAACCAGTTGAAAGGCAGCACGGCAACGGCAACAATGTACGTACGTCGGCCACAAACAAACTTGCTGCGAATAAAAAGGATGACAAGTGGGCAGCACGCGCTGCAGATATGGGCGGACCTGACATCACGGTCGAGCCGAGGCGCAAATTATCTAAGTAGGGTGTTTCGTGTGTGCCGCAGCTGGCGACGAGGAGGCGGAGCGCCTAGAGATTGTAACAAAAGCTGCTAGCGGGCATTACGTAGTCGGTGGCACTCCACTAGAGGAAGGTTATTTGCTTTATTCTATTTTTTTATGCTGTCTCATAATCATAATTAAATTCAAAGTGCGCTTAATTATGAGAACCGTGGCAGAGCTCCAGGGAAATAATAAGTAACCAACATACACACACACAGACACATTTATATATATATATGTATATATACTCTAGTGTGACTTAGTGTTCCCTGAAGTGCGACTACTATTCATACTGGTAGCGATGGCGTCGCATCCGCTTCCGTCGGTAGAGCTGGCCTTTGATTGTATTAGACACTTGTTTTTGCTGTTGCTGTAGTATTTTATTTTGAATATATCTCAGCGATGGAGAGTGAGAGAGAAGGGGAGATTGAGAGGGAGAAGGAAAGGGAGAGGAAGAGAGAGAGAGAGAGAGTGACTGACTGACAAAGCCAATAAAGAAGTGATGGACAGCTGCGACCCAACTGGCTGGTTGATTGCACTGCAAAAGGGCTCAATTATTATTTAATTTTCTTTGATATTTCATGGCAGATATGAAAATTATTGAATAGACGAGCAACAGCTAGAGTGGTCTCTGCTGACCAGCTATTGACTTTTACATTCGTTGATGTTTTTCTCATATAGCTACTGAGTAAATAATAAAATGAATTTCGCTCATAAAAATACATATTTTGTCGTGTCAAAAGGACAGGAGTAAAACTGTGGCAAAAAGCTTGGAATTCAATTTAATTTTGTGCTCGCTCGTCTCACTAGATATTTTCTATTTTATTTATTGCATATTTAGTGCAGATAGTTTTTAATTTATTGACAATTCTATATTTATTTATTCGAGCACAAAGTGAAGCCAATACATTTTGGCTTTGTGCAATGTCCGTGTTGGTGTCCCACTGCTGGACTGTCCGTCCGACCGTCCTTTCGTCCGACCGTTCTTTCGTCCGACCATCCGTGAAACCATCCGTCCGTTCATCCGTATGTACGTGAGAACGCAAATCATTTATCCGTTTTTACACCATGGGATTGGAGTAGCTGAATGGTATTAGTGCACGGTTGACTGTTTGTGGTGCGTGAACGAGTATTAGGCAGTCGGTGGCGCTCGACTGCAGGAATCTTACATACTGATTTGATTGCGTTTTATAACTTTTTGTAGTGGTGGTCAGACCAGCAGCTCGGATAAGACTGCAAAGTCCCTGGCGCTGGCCGCCACCTTTCGCTTTTAATTTTAATTATTCGACATGGTGGGAAAAAAACTCGGCTTGTGCGGGAGCAAACGCCATGAAAATGGCGGCGTCCTTCTTCTTCTTCTTCATTTTTTTCTGCGCCTTTGTTGTCACGCTAAATTGCGCACACGGACACATGGGAGATGCGAGTGTGTGCGAGTGTTTTTTATTTGGGATTTTTTCTGCGACTTTTTCTTCGGTTTTTTTTTCTGACTTGCTCGACATGCTCGACTTGTGCCTGTCACAATGGCAATATGGAAATGCTATTATGGGCTCCCTCAGCTGTTGGCACTAAACCAAGCAAAAGCCACGTTGCCTCCCCCCCCCCCCCCACTCTGCGACACCATGGCCGCGCACAGCACACAGCATCCTTTTAGAGGGTGGCGCGCTACCCTTTACGCGTATCGTTTACTTAGCCGTACAAAGCGTCGTATGCGTAACTTTTTAATTTATATTTAAATGTTGCCACGTTGCGTAACAGATTCAGTTAGCACAAAGTTCTGCAATGTCATTTATGACATGAACCGAACGGCTGTGCGTGCTACCCTCTCCAGCTGAGACTCAGATGGAGACTGAGCCTGAGACTGGGAGTGAGAGTGGGAGTGGGAGTTGGAGCTGGATTGGGAGCTGGAGGCGCTGGCAATTTAAGCAAATGGGTTTCCAAGGCGGAAGAGTGGACAGCTGGACAGCTCACAGATGCCAGCGCGCTGTGTGTGTCGGCGGGTTGGTTGTGTCATGATGCTTAATGGCTGCACATAAAACGTTGCCTAGGGCCTAAAAGTATGCTAAACATATCAATAAAAACCAAACAATGACGCAGCATAGAGGCAAAACGCGAGCGATAAAAGCAGCCCAGCTGGAACAGACTTCGCCTTCTGTGCAGCCGCTGTGGAAGGGACGTTCAGTGGCCGTGGCTGAGCAGTGCAAACAGCTTAAGTGACACACAACGATGCCGAAAAGACGGTTGCTTTCCCTATCTCGAGCAGCCTGCTGCATTCTCAATGTCTCCGGCTGTGTGCATGTGTGTGGGTTTGCGGGCGAGTGTAGCATCTTGTAGCTTGTAGCTGCCTTTGCTACTGGCGCCTGCATGTAAATAAACACATCTGCAAGCCCCACTTCAGGCAGGCGTGCGGGCTCCTCAGTCTATTTGTACTCTTTGTACTGTACGCTACTCGGTGTGGGCGTTGCTGTTTGTTGTTGTTGCATATTTCATGGCATCCCAAATGCCTTGCAACAACAAGTGGAAGCAGCGACATTGGCAAACCAAAGCCCAGCCCGGGCAGGCCCAACTCGCGTCAAGCAGCCACAATCGCAGCCGCAACCGCAGCCGCCGACGCTGTTGCTGCTGCCGCAGCCGCAGTCGCTGCGTGAATTCTCAGACCTCGCGTCGCCTTCAAGTGGCTGCGTGCCGTGCAAATGCTTAAATTGGCTTAAGCGCATTCAAGTTTCATCGTCGAGTGACAGGATGCTGTTGCGGAAGGAGAACGTGGTCGTCGCGCGCAGGCGGGCGCCATAATGCGCTTTTTATTTAGCCAAGGCTAAAACTGAGTGTCTTACGGTGGAAGTGAAAGTTCTTATGCCCTGTCCTCATTAAAATTGATTGACAATGGGTGTCATATCAATGTGCATGCTGGCGGTGACAGCTCGTTATTTACTCATACGTCTAATCTTCATTATTTTGGCTCACCCTTTGTTACCAGACTTTATAATGCGTCTATCGTTCAGTAAGTTATCTATAATCATTCTGTCATTTATTCGAATCGAACAGTCAATTAATCAATCACACATTAATTCTATTTGTTGAGTAGTCAATCAGTCATTCACTTAGTTTATCAGTCAATTAGTCAATCATTCATTTAGTCTACCTGTTTGCTAGTCAATCAGTCAGTCAATAAATCTATCAGTCAATTAGTCAATCAAACAGTTAGTCTATCTGTTGGTAAGTCAATCAGACAATCACTTAGTCAACTACATACATTTAAAGAATAAACTATCAGCTGGTTAGTAAATTAGTCAATCACTTAGTCTATCACTCAATTAGTCAATCATACATTTAGCTTATCTGTTGGTTAGTAAATTAGTCAATCAGTTAGTCTATCAGTCAATTAGTAAATCCTACATTAATCTATCTGTTAGTCAATCAGTCAATCATTTAGTGTAACATTCATTTAATCATACATTTAGTCTATCTGTTGGTTAGTAATTCACTTAGTCGATCAGTCACTTAGACAATCAAAATCAGTCAACTAGTCAGTCATACATTTAGTCTATCTGTTGGTTAATCAATCAGTCAATTAGTCAATCATACATTTAGTTTATCTGTTGGTTGTTAAATTAGTCAATCACTTAGTCCATCAGTCAGTTAGACAATCATATATTTAGTTTATCTATTGGCTAGTCAATCAGTTAATCACTTAGTCTATCAGTCAATTAATCAATCATACATTTAGTCTATCTGTTGGTTAATCAATCAGTCAATTAGTTAATCATACATTTAGTTTATTAGTTGGTTGTTAAATTAGTCAATCACTTAGTCCATCAGTCAATTAGACAATCATACATTTAGTCTATCTATTGGCTAGTCAATCAGTTAATCACTTAGTCTATCAGTCAATTAGTCAATCATACATTTAGTTTATCTGTTGGTTAGTCAATTAGTCAATCATACATTTAGTCTATGTGTTGATTAGTCAATCAATCAATCACTCAGTGTATCATACAATTTGTCAATCATACGTTTAGTCTATCTGTTGGTTAGTCAATCAGTCAATCACTTAGTGTATCATTCAATTAGTCAATCATACATTTAGTTTATCTGTTGGTTGTTAAATTAGTCAATCACTTAGTCCATCAGTCAATTAGTCAATCATACATTTAGTTTATCTGTTGGTTAGTTAATCAGTAAATTAGTCAATCATACATTTAGTTTATTTGTCGGTTAGTAAATTAGTCAATCACTTAGTTTATCAGTCAATTAGTCAATCATACATTAAGTTTATCTGTTGGTTAGTCAATTAGTCAATCATACATTCAGTCTATGTGTTGATTAGTCAATCAATCAATCACTCAGTGTATCATACAATTTGTCAATCATACGTTTAGTCTATCTGTTGGTTAGTCAATCAGTCAATCACAGTGTGTATCATTCAATTAGTCAATCATACATTTAGTTTATCTGTTGGTTGTTAAATTAGTCAATAACTTAGTCCATCAGTCAATTAGTCAATCATACATTTAGTCTATCTGTTGGTTAGTCAATCATTCAATTAGTCAATCATATATTTCGTTTAATTGTTAATTGGTTAATTAGTCAATCACTTAGTCTATCAGTCAATTAGTCAATCATACATTTAGTCTTTTTGTTGATTAGTCAATCAGTCAATCACTTAGTGTATCATTCAATTAGTCAATCATATATTTAGTTTATCTGTTGGTTAGTAAAGTAGTCAATCAGTTAGTCTATCAGTCAATTAGTCTCAGTCGCACATTTAGTCAATCTTTTGGGTATTCAGTCAGTCAATCACTTAGTGTAAAACTCAATTAATTTAGTCTATCAGTCAATTAATCAATCATGTTAGTCAGTCAGTCACTTATTTTATCAGTTAATTAGTCAATCATACATTTAGTCTTTTGTTGGTTTGTCAATCAGTCACTTATTCTATCAGTCAATTAGTCTATCATACATTTAGTCTATCTATTGGTTACTCAATTAGTCAATCACTAAGTGTATCATTCGATTTGTCAGTCATTCATTTAGGTTATCTGTTGGCTAGTCAATCAGTTAATCACTAAGTATATCAGTCAATTAGTCAATCATCCATTCAGTCAATCTGTTGGTTAATCTTCTTTCAGTTAATTAGTCCATCATACATTTAGTTTATGTGTTGATTAGTCAATCACTCAATCATTTGGTATATCAGTCACTTAGTTATTCATACACTTAGTCTTTCTGTCAATTACTCATCAATAAGCCATGCATTTAGACATTTTGCTGTAGTTAATCATTTTGATATTCAACAGCCGTTCACTATGTCTCTCCCTCATTCTATCAGTCAATCAATAGTCATTTATTTATTCAATTAGTTAAAATAATTTCATATTAAGAGTTGAATGGAAATGAGCTTTTACTGTTCGTTTTTTTTTTGGTACAGAGCATTGCTTCATCAACATCCCATCTAGTCTCATGACTCGAGCTCTTCCCGCTCAGTTTATCTTGATTTAATGCCATTCGTATCCCTGTCAAAAATACTCAGCGCAGTTGGTTGATCAAATGGCTTATTGAATCAGCATCGTATATCAGCTGCTTACAATTAGATGGCGGCAAGCACGTCACAGCGGGCGCAAGTCAAATGCTTAAGTGCCTCCATGATTGATGTACTGACAGCCAAAATAACTGAATGTAATTCTGAGTATTTATGCGCACTACAAAATAAATTTGCAACTTCTAAAGCTGATAAACCCAAGTTTTCCGGAATTTTAGCACAACTATTTGCCGTAGTTAACAGAATTAAAATGATTAAATATTTGCATATTCAAGGGAATCCACAACTATGATTAAGCAGAAATTCTAGCTTAAACGAGAATCCTTTGAAGCCGAATTTATTACAGAAGCATTAGGTAGATGCAACAGAATCATAAAATTTATTTAATATGTATTGCTTCTTAAAAATTTTGAGTTTACGGAAAATATTAGCTTAACTGAAAACTAGAATGAATTGCATAACCAGATAAGCCCATATTTTCACAGAAATTTACAACATTTGTATTTATTTCATTGGTAATTTGAGTTTATTGAAAAGAAATTGCAAAATATGAGCTTATTTGAAAACTTTTATGAATTGCATAACCCGCTGGCACTTAACAGTGTATTAACATGCCATGCTCTGTTACTTCACAGAATTTTTTTTCAAGGACTTATAGAGGCGACCCTGAAAATTCATTAAATTTGTATTTATTTCTTTGGTAATTTGGGTTTATTAAAATTGAAATTGCAAAATATTAGCTCAGCTAAAAACTTTTATGAATTGCATAAGCCGTTAGGCACTTAACAGTGTATTAACATGCCGCGCTCTGTTACTTCACAGAAATCTGTTGCAAGCTCTTGACTAAGCGTTTAGTATATATTTTTATTAATTTTTGGACTACTTTCCGTTGAGCTCAACGTTTTATGATGCTTATGCGTGCGTGCATATCGAGCAGCTCATCGTCCACTGCTTAATGCGTAGAGAGGAGCTCATGTTCGCCCGCTACTGAATACTAGATGCCCTTTTACTGCGCACATTCGGGGCACTTGGAGTTTTAGTACGCGGTCATTTAATGGGCCTTTACGTTGCTTAATTTTATGGCCTCACCGACGCGGGCGACTCCATTGTAGTATGTGGTCATTGTTGCGCATATTTTTGACTATGGCCCCGGCCCAGCGCTGCAATCCTTTTGGCTGGGCCAACAAGTTGGCCTAAATATTGAGAGCAAGCGAGTTGCTAAGCGGCTGTCAAATGTGTCATAATATTGCGTGAGCGCCTCGTAAACTGGGCAGGGCTCAGCGGCGCGGGGCGTGGGGCTGGTGTAGGAGACACGATAAGCAGTGTCACGCTTACACTTGGGCACACGTTGCGTATGTGCAATATGAAACATATGAAGCAAATGCAAACATAAAACGCTAATAACACTTCATAACGTGTGCGAGTGCGTCTGCTGTCTGCTCCGCCCAGGAGCCAGCTCTATCTGTGCGCACATAACATCCATATATTATTAATGTACGTTTGATAATGCGGCTGTAAGCCGTCTTTACGCCATTGCGTTTGAGAAGCAAATAACAAGCACTAAAGTGGATAAGCCCATTCAGACTGAGATCAAAGATACGACCTCTGCCAGCGAAATAATAGAATCCAACTGCAGCGGGCGCTCAGCGCGACAAAGTTCGAAAAGTGTAGCCTGACTTCAAGGTGCACCTGAATTATGCATGAATCCGATTTACTGCAGTCGCGTGTCTCCACGTGTGAGAGTATGTGTGTGTGTGCGAGTGTGTGAGTGTGTGTGTTTGCTTGTGTTTGTCTTCAATTTGGGTCAGCGGTTATAAAATCAATACCAAGTCCTGCAAACCACTTACCATATAAGCTAAGCGAGTTGGCGGACCGGCAAGCCAAGAAGATGCCAGGCGCAGGGCTCCATCTCGCCAGCCAGCTAGGTGGCGCCACCTAGCGAGAGGGGACAACATAGTTAGGTATTAACGAATTCTCTCGCTAAGAATCGCCGGCAATAGCTGTAAATGGCGAATCAAGCCAATTATTGTGCATATTAAATCTACGTTAGACTTGCTTCAGTGGTTGAAAGTTTAAGTGCAGATCCAACAACTCTTTGGCCTCGGGTCAGGTGTGCCTGAGCCTGGCTGAATTGTAGACACAGTTCGGATGTCTCACATTGTAATTAACTAAAATTCTGCCTCGTTTTATCACTGCTCGTTAATGGCTCGGCCCCGCGCAGCAAATGATATGAGGCAGCTGTCGTTGCCATTGGCATAAGTTAATTTCGTTGCTGCCTGCCCGAAAAACAACAAAAATCAAGGGAAAATACAAAGCGCTAACTAAAATGAAATCAACATTGCCGCACACACTTAAAGCTGAAATCCCAAAGAGAATTGGCCGAGCAGCAGGCACGCTGTGCCTCTTTATTTATAGCCACGTTTTTTATTTCTCTCCTGATACGTCGCATATCCTGTAGCCATAAAATGGCTAACCGTTGGTCATTGTTGGGGATCAAAAGTTGGCCCAAGTCGAGAATCTTCTCTATCGCGTCGATGTAGCCAGGCTAAGCAGGTAATAGTGGGCTTAATAACTGTTAAATCTATGCACTTGTGTAGTAGGGTATATATTAGTCGACATGCACTTTCTCTCTCTCTCTTCTCTTTTCTCTTTTTTTTGGTTAAGGACACACAAAACAAAACGTAAAGCAAACATACTTCCGCTACACACACACACACAGAGTTATGCAAAGAGCCGTAGCTAACGAATTTGTATGAAAAAAATGAAAAGTTCAAAGTACACACACTTAGCGTACTCAAACACACACACACACACACACACACATATACACTCACACACAGATAGAGACAGAGAGAGACAGGCACACACGGCGGCTACTTGATGTTATTTTCAATTGCCGGGCCTGGTGGCTGGGCTAGCCTTGCCCAGCCGCGCAGCTTAGGCTAAGCGACCGCTAAGCTGTTTACAGAATGCCCCTAAAGGGGGCGCGCGTAAGGAGCGGGAGGCGTGGAGCCGGCATGGCCGTGGCCGTGCGGATGGCCATCAACGGCAACTGCAAAATAAGCCAAACGGAATTAGTTGAATTGCATGCGGTGTGCGATAAATGTTAACTTTATTAATACTATTAAATATTTCTGTGTGCTATTTTGTGGCAGAGACTGTGAGTGTGTGTGCATGTGTGTGTGTGTGTGGGTGAGTGTGTGGGTTGTGTGTTATATAACCACAGCAGCCAACGAGTCGTATGAGCAATGTTGTGTGCACAGAATTCATTGCGGCAGCTGCTTTGCCTAACCCAAAAAACTTTGTCTCGCAATGTCTTGAAGAGCAAGACGCACACACACGCACACCCACACACTCACACACTCACTCACACACACACGCTTACAACTTGATACACTTGTGTACACATTTGCGGCTCATTTGATCGGTGCGTTTGGCCAATTGGCAAGCGGCTGCTGCTCTGTCAGGCTCTGTCGGCGGGGCAGACTTCGCCTGCAAATATTTGCCAAAATGTTTGCTAATTTGACTCAAGTTCCATTTCCTGTGTGCGTGCTCCCCTGCCCCTCCCTCGCCGCCCAGTGTCTGTGTGTACTTTCGCATAAAAGTTGCCAACAAACTGAGCAAAGCAAGGCAAATCAAAGAAGCACCCAGCTCCAGCTCCGTCTTGGCAGCTCAGCTGCTCGGCTGCTCAGCTGCCCTAAGGCATATTTGCCCCTGCTCCCTGCTGCTGCCTGGCTTACATAATTAAAATAAACCAGCGAGCAAAACTTGCCACTTGCGCTCAATGCCAACCCAAAGCGCAACACAGCGCGCTGTGTCACATCAAATCCTCAGCCAAGTTGCGACTGGAGCATATTTGTCAAGAGCCACGCGCCAAAGCAGCGCCGATTCCTTCGCCAAAAGTAATTCCAAAGCGAAACTTTTTGCAAAACGTATTTCACTCAGAAATCAATCAAATTCAATGCCAAATCAATGGCACAGCCAACTACAAATTGCCTCCTCGTTTTCCAATTGGCTGAGTTAGTTTTTTAATCCAGCTAAGCAGATTGTTTAGGATTTTTTATTTAATTTTTTTTTGCAAATATCAAAAGAAATTTCTTTCAAATTTTTTTTTTATTCTTTTTTATTGGTTTTTTATTTTAATGGCATTTTTTTATATAATTGTATTTTTATAAATAAAATAAAAAAATTAATCCAACACTATTTATTATTATTTTGTAATATTATTTTCATATGATATGAAGTATGATAGAAAAATATAAATATTTTTAAAACATTTTTTAATACATATATTATTTTGTATTATTATTTTTTTTTTAATTTTTGTTATCATAGAAAAACATTAAAAAATATTTTTTTAATTTTTTTATTTTATTTTTTATATATTTTTGTATGATTATAAAATAAAAAAAAAAAAACAAAATTTTATTTTTTATTATTATCTTTAAATATTATCATAGAAAAATATTAAAAAGTGTAATATTATTTTCACATATTTTTAAAAATATAAGAAGCAATTTATTATTATTTTATTTTCCTTATATTTATTTATATTTATTTTGTATTAGTGTATATAAAATTAAAAAAATGATTTATATGTTTGGCATTAAACATATTTAGTGATGACAAAATTGGTTACATTTTCGTGTGCCTCTCATGAAATAATCTGTTGCGCTCAGCCTTGAATTGCGAGTAAAAAGAATACGATTTGTGCTCGCTCCAGCTGAAAGCCTTTCAAATTCCACAAAATTAATTAAATTGGCTGTGCAACAAGCTAATATAACATAAATTGGCAACTATTGCCGGCGCTGGCTAACGTTTCGGAAAACATTTTTGTATGGCCTCTAAGTGGAAGTGGAGAGCAGCTTTCCATTTTTCCATTGCACAAGCAACTCTTGCTTGGATTATTTCATTTTTTCCCAGCTTCGCTTTTTAATTAAGAAGTTTTTAGTATTGCGATATGGAGTGCCAGATGAAATTTTGGATAAGAATTGTGTGCACTGCACATATTACACATGTACTACTCGCCTGCTTGCGTAATCCAGTTGCTCACATGTAACTCTGAAATAAGATACTTCATTTATCATGTACAGCCATTGCCATGGCTATAAGGGGTACACATCGATGGGGCTGCTGTGTCTGCTTATGTGTGCGTGTGCGTGGGTGTGCGTGTGTGTGTGCAAAGTAAGCTCTAGCTTAGTAAGAAAAACTTTTCTCTCTAATTTTGCTGGGAAATTGACATTAATGTCAGCATATATATGAGGGATTGCATAGGCTAGGTGACTAACGAGTGTGCGTCGTGCCCCCACGCTAACCGGCCTCTCTCTCTCACCCTCTCCCTCTCTCTCACCCTCTCTCTTTCACTTTCACTGCTTGTGTGTGTGCAACATGTCGCCAGAGACTTCATTTCTAACAACTTTGACATGTCGGCCACGTTTCTGACAACTTACTTTCATTTCGGCAGGACTCCCATTTGATTTATTAATAATCAAAGTGACATCTATATATGTATATATAAATTATAATTACATTTATATATATATATACTACTACTAGTCAGAGCTGAAAACTTTACCTAAATTACATCTGAGTACAAAGTTAGGCACAAGACAAGTTTGTTTTTCTATCTAAGCATATTGTATAGAGACCAACTGACTGAATAGCTCATATCATTTACTTTTAGATTGTTTGACATTTATGTATTATTATATACAAATTTATCTTATCTTTTATTTGGATAATCAAAGAGAGTTAAGTCTTAAAAAGGCTTGACTTTGAAACTTTTCCAATTTATTAACAATTTTTTAATATCAGATTAGAATTATAAATAACCTGACTCGAGTGTTGAAGATAATGATTTTGAGTTTGGAGTGTTCTTTATAATTCTGATACATTTGCTTTTGTTTCCAAACGATATTAGAGACCCTTAAAATATCTACTGGCCGCTAGGTGTTGTGCCCTCTATATTATATAATCAAATAATATAGAAGTAACAGTGTCCAGCGGCCAGTAGACATCCAACTTGAGACTTATGACTAAGCGTCGCTTTCGTCGCCATTTTAGCTATCGAGACATACTTTATAAGGCAGAACTATCTAATATTTCTTACTTACGTTGATATTTTTACTGGACGCCAGGTGACGCTGTGTTCCTATATGATATGCTTATTAAACTATTTGTGCGTTACGTTTGTTTGGATCTACTGGGCTCGACGTGACCGTAGCCAACAAGAACGATCTATAGGATCTGTTCTGGCTGCCAGGTGGCGCTACTTTCGAGTCGCTTTCTTCGCAGCTAAATTCAATATCGAGCGACAAGCTGCAACAAAGTTTTGCACTTGATTTGCCCATTTGGCCGTTGGCACATCGATGAAATTCATTGTTGGCGCTGTATGTGGGTAGGCAGGAGCCGACACGATTCTGATTAAGACACAATAGTGACAGCTCAGCTGCCAGGCAGATGTCGCTAGCTGCCCGACGTTCAGACGACTTCGCCCACATACGTGCACACGCACACTCAGACACACACACACACACAGAGCCACGCCAACTGGCAGCAATCAGTCTCTTAATCAGTTTTTTGTTGTTTTGCTCAGCTGCGGGCAGGGGTTTGGCCTGCCCCCGGGCAGAAAACTCATTAAATTACAATAAAAACAAGGGCTTGTCTACAGCGCCGACTTACCGAACATTAAATGCTCTCTCACACGCGTTTTTAATGGCCAAGTGTAGCTGTATATAATTCGATATTGCTTCGACATTTGCTTAAATATATCTTGGCGAGGCGAGAAGCAAGTCTTAAATAGAATTCCCTGTATGACGAATTGATAGCATCTTTGGCAAGGGTATTATAAAAATAATAACATCAAGATAACAACAGCCGCGCACACATGCGCCCACATACACACACACACACACAGATAGACAGGCAGACAGACACCCACTCACAGATATCAGACAATTGTCCTTGTAGCAGGAAACACACATGAACAATTCAAAAGCCTCGCACAAATAAATGAAAAATTGCTCAAAACTTCACAAACGACAACAGCAATAACAATAGCAATAACATTGAGAACAACAACAATTGTCGGCGTGTAAACATGATTCAATAAGCAGACAAAATCATTTATATATATATACATATATATACGTATATATATATATATCAAATATGATTGCAAATGCGAGCTGTCTTCTCCCTACTTTCTTCCACAATTTCCCCCGCAACAACAACAACAAGAAATAATTAAAATATTATCAACTTGAAAGTAATCGCAACTTAGGAACGTCAAATTCGAAGTTAACTTTCTAAATTCCGGAAAGTTTCTTTTAAACTTTTCGTAATGCCTACGATATGGCCACAAAGCGGTCATTGACAAGCTGCCCGACTAGCCCATACCCTGCAAGAGGAGATAGTAAATCTTCTCTTCTCTTTCCGCTTCTCTTCAAATGTTTTTATGAAACTTGAGATAAGCTATATATATATATTTATATATATATATTGGCTCTGTTTTTTAACAAGCTTAGATTTTTAAAAATATTTACATTGAAAAGGTAAGCGAGTTAACGATTAAATTTAAGACAAACTAAATTAGATTTAAGCACTAATTTTAGTCAGCTTCAATTGATATACGATTGCGATTTGCATACATTTATATAGTTAAGAAAACATATTTACTTATCGATGGTGTTTGTTATCCACTATCGAAACTCACTAATAATATATATATATATAAAATTATTGAATGAAATATATATATAGAGTACATAATCTCCCACACAATAAACATTGTACTATATAAGGATTATAACACTCTCCACACTTTGCAGTGCTGACAGCCGAATGGGCTCAGCCACTTGCCATCTAGTTTTAGTCATAATTTGTACAGAAGGCATGTGTATGGCTTCTACCTAACACGGAACTGTATAAATATGAGAATGCCCAACAAAATCCTTGCATAACAATGTTGTATAAGAGCTCGAAGCGGTTGTGCTGGCATCTTTTGCTCTGTATGCATAAGTGCGACAGCCGCAAATAATACTTAATACCTAATGTTTGTAACGTTTAACCAGAGACCTACAATTTCATTAGACCCACCAAACCGCATGCGTTTTGCAACTTGAATCTAAACAAAAGCTGAGAAACGACTTTAGAAATGTAAGCAAAAAAAAACACACACAAAAAATAACAAAACAAGTAAGAGTGCGCTAGTCGAGAAGACTCGACTAGGAGATACCCTGAACTCACTTCACTTCTTATATACATACATATAAAGCATGCACACATACATACACGCTCAAGCATTGGCAAGCGCTCTGCTTACTGCGCTTGGGCTGCGAAATGGACATTACCATGGGAAATGGATGGCTGAATAGCTCTTATTCTAGATTGACTTTATTCATGCAATTTTCAGAGCATAATAAGGTTATCAATACTTGTACTTGTCTCTAATATTTCATATACGTTTTTGTCCTAAATTTGGAGGAATCCAAAAAAAAAAAAAATAAGGTCTCTGTATTCATTACAGGAACTTACACCAGAAGCCTGAAGTCTCTAGCTTTAACGGCTATTAAACTACGCTTGAAAACCCAAGTCAAATTATCGATTTTTATCGATAGTAAGGAACTGTTATAGACTATCGAAAAAAACGATAAGCTTGTTCCGCGTATGGTATGCACGGGCATTCATTTAAAATTTCAAGTCTCCAGCTTTTGTGGCTTACGAGATCGACGGACGGACAGACGAGCAAGGCTAGATCAACTCAGTTTGTCGTCCTGACACTTTATGGGGTGTGGCACACCTTCTTCTGCCTGTTACATACATTTTCCCAAAGCATTCATACCCTGAATTCCCACTTTCACTGAGTTCGGGGTATAAAAAAAAACAAAACAAACAGACAAAGGAGAGATCAAGTAGAAAATGAAACAAACAGATGGAACAGATGAAAACCAGCCCAAAAGCCACTTCGCGAAAAGTTTCCATTTTATGACGCATTAAAAAACACCATAAAAACAGTTACATTCTGCCTGTCAACTAAATGCAAAAAGAAACAAACAAAATGGAGTTCAGAAAAATGAAATAAAAGCGTTTCAGCTATATTGTACAGAAACAAAAACACGTATGTATATATTGTATATGTATATAGAGATATACATTTTGGGGAACAACAAATGCTAAATTACTTTTTTTTTGTTTTTTTTTTGGGCCCGGCTAAGGCCTGGGGGTGGTGGGTAATAAAAGCTAAGCGATGAAATCCAATAAGCAAAACGTGCAAGTAAAATGTGCATGCATATACATATAAGTATATATATATACATATGTGAATATGTATATATGTATATATATGTATGTTAAATGTATATATGTATTTATATAAGTGTACCTCAGCGTGCATAAACATATAACTATGTATTCAAGGCGAGCAATTGTTGCTTTTTTAACTAACACACTCACACACTCGCATCCACCCACTCGCACACACACACGCATATGCGCACACACACATACCCACACACTTTCATACATAATTGTGTGTAATTTGTGTTCCTGCTGCAACGCATCCCACCCGCTGCTCCTACTCCCGCTGCCCCTACTCCTGCTGCTCTTGCTGCTCGTGCTGCTGCTGTTGATGATGATATTTTATGGCCACTGGTTCAAATCTACAACAATATGACATGCAACAACAACAACGACAACAACGACGACAACAACAACAACAGAAGCAACAACAGCAACAACAATTGGAGATTACGCCGCCTCAAACATTTTATGGACTTATTGCCCGTCGGCGGCGGTGTCAGTTCGAAAAGTCTCGCAACATCACAGCAGCAGCAGCAACAACAGCGCCAGCACGAATACCAACAACAACGAGAACAACATCAGCAACAACAACAACATCAACAACAACAACAACATTCGACATTACCGAGCCATTCAAAAGACATGGTGGCCCTGGCATATGCCCAGCTGAATCCCGATGCTGCCGTCGAGAGGGAGACCCTCAATAGGTCGGCCAGCTATCACAGCGAGGAGCTGCTGCTGCACGACCTGTTGGCCGAGACGGAGCTAACAAATGGACACAGGTAGTAGTTATTCATTAAAGCAATGCTCCCACTAAACACACACACACAGACACACGCACGCACTCACACAGGCACGCATAGATAAAGTGTGTGAGTGCCGCGGGGCGTATACTTGATGCGAGTACTTAATGCGTCATTAGGCAGTCCCTGGTTAGTGGCAGCTCACAAATCGCTAACCGTTCGACTTGCTGTCTTTAATATGCTTTATTATACCTTTAATTATATCATACACAGGCACACACACACACAAACACACGCACACGCGCACGCACATTGGCATTGACATTGGCATTGCCATTGCCATTGACCGAGATTTTGTGTTCATTTCAATAGCCTAATTATGCATTCATCCACTTGCATAAGCGTTTAAATTCCAATCACGACATTTTATCATCATGAATACATATTTAAAGCATATATATATTTAAATTTGAACAATGGGAAATCATTAACCTTCATAATATTACCTTACATTACATTGTTTGGCTTATGGATGAAGAAGCTTAGCTATGGACTGGTTACTAACTGAAGAAAGAGTCTATGAAAGAGAGGTGTATTGTACCTAAAAATTTGCCAATCGATAATTAGTTTCTTTTGTCTCAGTTATCGATAACTATGCAAATAGAGCTGACACTAAGGGGCATTCTAGAAGGGTGTATACGAGCAATAGTCTGTATTCAACCTAACAAAGGTGGTACTTTAATTGTATTCGACACAATTATCGATATTATATATATCGAACTCTGATTCGAACTCTGAAGAAGTTAAATAGTTGACTAACTATAGTAAGAGATTATGCCAGAGAGCTGTGCTGTAGCTAAAAACTTGTCTATTGATAATGAGTTGCCTTTGTCACAGTTATCGATAACTATGCACATAGAGCTGCCATCGATAGGACATTATATATGAGTATGTACTATCAATAGTTTGTATTCAGATCTATAAAAAAGATACTTAAATGGTATTGCCATTGTTATAGATATTGTATTTATCGACTGACATCAACTTTTCTTATCGAGTGAGTGCACAGTTATCGATATTATATTTATCGAATTACAGCCCAAATCAGATGGTTTAGGTAATGGCCAGAGAGAAGTATAGTTACAGATTGTTAACTGACAATGACTTATCCTTAACATAGTTATCGATAACAATGTAAAAAGAGAGCTCTTATCGGTTGGGCCAGGAATACGAGTATACAGCTTCTATTCCAATTATTTCTAGTGCTATTCTAGCTATTTCAATGGCATTGCCCACGAATGGATGCACAGCTAACGGTATTCTATTTATCGAGAGCTGCCAATCGCACATTTGTAGCAAAGTTAAAGCTTTGCTCGTTGCGGCTGCTGGCCTTAAATAGTAGCAGGCGTGTTTCATCAAGCAAAGAGTCCCTGAGCACGGACAAGTGATGCGATACGCCGTAGATGGATGCTTTAATAGCATATCAAATGTCAAGGGGCACTGAGCTCAAAGAGAGTGCAAAATGAATAGGGCGATAACAAGCAGGCCAAGTCATGCCGTTGTTGGGGCAGACAGCTGATTAGCGCACAACTTGTTGCATATTTCATAAGCGAAACAATGTGTTCAGCGCGATGTCAAGTGGAGCGGCTCGAGCTGGAGCTGAAGCTGGCGCTACCTTTGGCTCGTCGCTCGAAGTGCTACTCAAATGGCGACTCGAGTGGGCAAGACGTGGACGCAACAATGGACGCAACGTCAAAAAACATGCCACTCGGCACTCCACTCCAGTCCCTGGCCCCGAATGTGGCAAAGAAAATTAAGTAATTATGGCAAGTGTTGCCAGCCAGCTGCCGGTGTTAGCCATAATGAAGCAGCTGCTAATGCTGCTGCGGCCGATGCTGATGCTGCAAAGGCCTTGCCTGCCACTTGGTTAGCTTTGAAGAGCGTCCTTTGAGCTTGGCCGAGCTGGACAGGTCTGTCAGCCAACCCCAACCCCATGACTCAGCCTATGGCAGGTGCTTTACTGCGCACTACCAATATGCTAAGCAGACAGATTCTATTAAATAATGTTGTAGCTTGATATGTCATACAGCAGCCACTGTACTGCTATTTCTGTGCACACACAGCTGTAGATGGGTACAAAGGACAGCCATGCCATGCCATACATAGGTAATCCGATCTCCCTTACTGCAGACAGACAGCCGCACTTAGGTCAACCGAGTCGCACATAAGCATATCCCCATTTTGGTTTGCAGATCAGAACACACAAATCATTGCCATCCAAGAGCACCACAATCATATTCTATTTCAGGCGAGGAGCCCAAGGAGCCCGAGGACCGCAGTCCGCTTCCTGTGCCAGCTTATGCACTGACCCTGAACTCCAGGCAATGCAAACGACACTCACAAAGACAGAATTCAGTCGAAAGAGCACTTCAATTGAATGGCAATCGAGAGTCTATTAAAAATGCTGAAAAGGTAGTGGCTGCTCGGGTCCCTCGTGCAATCACAAGTCAGGTGACGGGGGAGCGCCCACATGTCCCCTGTCAGCTGGCTGCTGGAATGATGTTGTAAATCTAATTTGGTGTCACAGCGAGTTGGCGCTATTTTTAGTCGGGCGCGGGGGTGGGGGGCGAGCAAACTTTTAAACGGCTGCGCTGGCGTATACGTGATATATCAATTAGAGCTCGCAACGGGCAGGGCTTAGCAGCCAAGCCACTGCGAAGGTCAGCGGCAATGCAATTAATGCCGTGCAGGTGGCTGCCGCCAAGTTGCACTCAGCTGCACGGACGAGGACGACGACGTCTCACTTTTGCTTTCCAAGAAGGCTATGCCTGACGAATTAGTCGTCACTGTGACTGGCGGAGCGGCCTGCGCCTGGGGCATGGCCCCGCCTGTTACACCCGCTGGCCACATCTCCGATTGTATCTATTTTATTTATTTATTTTTTCCCCGCTTTATGGCAGCAGCAGCAGCAGCGATATGCCTTACACCACTCGCAGCCACCTGCTGAGCGGGCGTGGTGGTCGCAGCGGTCGCAGCGGTCGCCGCGGTAAATCAAATATCCTGTACGGCAAAGTGCCGTTAAGGCAGTGTCCTTGATGCCAGGCATCTCCCGGCCGTCCGCCCCGTCGCCCCGCCGCCGCTGCCGCTGCTGCTATCGACTGTCATCGTTCATTCATTTGATTTTCTCTACTTTTGCCTTTGCCTCCGCTCATTACGATGCCGCTTTGATTTCGCCGCGTTATCCTTGATGCATTGCCCCAGTCATTGCCATTGCCACTGCCATTGGCAGCGCCTTGAAACGAGCGTTAATTATTTTGCAATTACGTGGCTGACCGAGCCAGCGAAGGCCATAGATGCTCCGACTGCTTAAATATGATACTCGAGGCGGCCCACAGCTCTGCAAAGTATTAAGTCCTCCTCCAGCTGGCGAATTTCTCTTTGTCTTTCGACCTCAATATACATTCGACTTCCAGGCAGTTGCTCGGCCAGCTGAGCGGCTTGAATGTGCTTTATAATTCAGCTCAGAGTCCCGCCATCCGCTGTGATTGCAGTCGAGCGCATCGGCACACGATTTACGGTCAATAATCTGTTAATTTGCTCGCTGGCCCATTCGGCAGATACAAATTGAATTATGGACGTTGGCCAACACCTGCTGATTGCGCGGCACACATTGATTCGGTTTAGATGTCGCGGAGTGGGAGCCCCCCTCACGGGCGGAGGGTCGGCCACAGACCGCAAAAAAGTCGCATTACGTATACGCCCCGCACGCCTCGAATGGGCAACGCCTGGCTGAACGGCAGCGTTTGTTTAATTTATACCAATTAGACAATGCGCTCCGCCTCCTGACTGTTTTGGAAATGCGATTGCGGAATAAATTTGAAAACAGCGGACAGCGGGAATTCTAGCCTTTTTAGCTAATTCAAATTTTGTTTTTTTACTTTTACTTTTTCCCATATTTTTGAGCCTTTATTTAACGTGTTTGACGGTGGAAATGTTATTCTATTTACATCTATCAAATAATTACGCTCAAAAAGAATAATTTGGAATCGACAGATTTTCTATATTTAGTAATCACTGCTATTTTTATGAGCAGCATAATATGTCATTAAATTCGTCATTTCTGGAAATGAAGGACTTTTTTTCAAGCCAAAATGGTATCAATTTTTTGTAATATATAAATCTTCTGGTGCCCTTATGGTCTTTTTAATAGGATTTGTCAATTCTGTAGGCAAAGCTCAAGAGCACTGCTATTTTTGCGCACACAGCAGTAGGTCTTTATTGATGAAAAAAAGCAAAACATTAATCTATAACAATCAGCTTTTTTCAACTTATTTTTCCCGGGAATTCAGCCTTTTTTAGCCCTTTTTTCGTCAATCTACTTTTTGGCTTAGAAAAAAATGACATCACTGCTGCTCGCCCGCCGCTTCTTTGCCAGCTGGCCACAAAATAAATTTACACCGGGCACAAAAAGGGCTACGCTAGGTAAGGGGGGAGAGGGGGGTGCGACTCGTGTGGCACCTGGACATCTGTCGTGGCATGCAAACAAGGGCGTCAAGGCTGCAAAGTTATCAACAAGCCGGAGCGATGATAGCTGGTTAAGCGGTTGAGTTTTCGGGCGCTTTGCATTGTTGACACTATTTGCCAGGCGATTAGCCCGACACGAACGGAAAAAGCGAGGGAAAAGCGAATGAAAAGGCTTCAATATTAGTCTTTGGCTTCACGCCGGCCCTCAGCCAACGGATTGATAGAGATTGAGCGCGCTCTAATTGAGAGCAGATATATCCATATATATATATCCTATATATATATATATATATATATATATATTGTGTAGACCAATTTGTCGGCAGTGTAATATTACGCGTGAGTGATTTTGCAACAGCTTTAAAGTGCGCGAGAGCCGGAGGCAAATGTTGCTGCTTGAGTTGCAGCAAAAGTGAGTTCGAATAGGTCCTCGATGCGAGCACAGCTCAGTGGGCATTGAAGAGGGACATGGGGGCATGGGGGCAGGGGGAAGCATGGCATAATATGATTTTGGGCAGTTGCTAACGCTGCAGGTCCTTTGTCTTGGCATTCGAGCAGCTCGCTGCACGCACTCGTATCCATTATCAAGCCCAACTCCTTAACGAGGCGCACCTAACTCCAACGTGCGCGCCATTGTCTCTGGCGCCAACTAACTGCCAGCTGCAGATATCAATCGGATCGAATGCATAAATAGCAGCAGCAACAGCAGCAGCCGCACTTTGAGCTCTTGCCCCCTGTGATGACGGCTGCTGTGCTTATGTATATAGTTATCATATATCAGAGCCAGCTCTGGTCGCCTTCGGCCAGGCAAATTGATGTGCCGGGCATTGACTCGCAATTAGGGAGCCCTGCCGCAGGTGGAGCGCGTCGACAGATATTCATTTCAAGTCCTTGAAGCCAGCCAAATGCGTAAATTCGGACATATTGAATGCGAATTAAATGTTCTTCGTATTGCTTTCTGCCATTAATTACTTGCGTCTCGTTATGAGCGTATTAAGTTAAATGCGAAATTCAATAGTCGGCCGAAGGGGCGGGGCAGGGCGGGTGGCGCAATTGCCATTGTGCTGCGGCGCCGCAGCGCCCGCCCGCCCCGGGCTAGATCATTGTTCCTCCTTGACGGCATGGAATTTAATAATAACAACAATAGAATTCGGCTGTCGGTGCAGGTGAATGCAGGTGAATGCAGTTGGCGTGTGGCGCAGCACTTTGAATGGACCCCAAACAACCTGCCTCGGGGCCCACCGACTGCTGGCTGGCTGGCCTGCTAATGAGCTCCAACACTTGGTGAGTGGCTGGGGTTAGCCGAATCATCAAAGCAAACCATCCTCTTACTCACCTCTAATTAATGCCAAATGCAATAAGCGACACAAATATTCGAAAAAATCGCAATTAATTGAAATGAAATCGCCGCGAAAAAAAGCAGATTAATAATGAGCGCATGAATGCAAATGCAATAAATGCGATTGATGCAGCCTTTGTGCGCACCAGAGTAAATAGAGTCCCAAAAAGTGCAAATATTAGTCGACTGCCGAATGGATATAAATATAAAATATATATTCTTATACACTTAATTTGCGACCTTTGTGGAGGGAGGCGCAAGCACTTGCAGCGGCACTCACCTGCGCTTCAGCTCTCTCCTTCCCTTTTTTTTCTGGATCAGATATTAACGTCTGGCTGTAAGTCAATAACGTTCATAAAATATCAGATGAAAGCAAGGCTATCAAAAAGGCGCTCGACTCAATTCCAATATATCCAATATATATATACATGTATGTAAATACCCTGTCAGATGAATGATACGCAATCGAGCGCTAAAAGGCCAACTGTACTGAGGCCTGAAAATGTGAAGAGTCGCTGGCCGGCCACAAAGTACCTTGTTGCACGCATGCTGAGTGCTTGCCACATAGTTGACTAATTGTTCTCGTCAAAGGGCAGCTCACTATAGCAGCGAATGCGATGTTTACAGGCAGCTGGCTTTAAGTTATTATTGCATTATATTAGCACACGGCCGGACAAAGTTGATCAACGTCAATCGGCAAATACATATCCCAAAAATATTGATTGCAAGTGCTCAGCGCCGGCCAAATTCAGTTAGCCAACTTTTGCGTGTCAAAGGGCCTTTGGCCAGTGCAGAGATTGACTTTTGTTTATAAACTATGCTGTATTCCGGGCATACATTATTGATGAGTCGACCAGCCGTCCAGCCGACCAGCCGCCCAGTCGAGCTGCCGAGCAGCTGCGCAGCTGAGCTTATTTGTATTTGCCCAGAAGCGTCCGCTGTTGCCGTGTCAGAAATGCGTCACATACACAATAATTAATTGACATTTCCTCCAGCGTTGCTTGGGCCTTGACATAATACCTGACGTACAGCGGTGTTCACGAAAATAGTAGTGCGACTGAGCACTAAAGGCTGGGCAAGACAATTTAGCTATAAATAAAATTCTTTGAAAATAAATTCAAGGAAATATTTAGATTAACATTTGATTTTTTTTATTTGTTATAAAATTAGGACTTTACTTGAAGACTTTTACGTTTAAGGTATCAAAAATTCTACAAATTTAGTTGTTCAGCAAAATAATAGTGGCAACTATAAAGGGGGACAAAAGCTAATTAAATTCATATATTAAATTTTATATAAATAATTTCGTCCCTTACTTAGGTTAATTAAATATTGTTTACTACGACAAGGACCTGCCACAAATTTAAGTGAAGTCCTCAACTCTTTGGGGCTTGAAAAAGAAAAATGCACAAAATTTAGTTGTTCAGAAAAATAGTAGTGGCAACTATAAAAGGAAAAAAACTAAACAGCATAGTTCATATATAATATTTTATGTAAACTATTTCCCACAAATTTATGACTTCAGTTCAACAAAATTTAGTTGTTCAAAAAAAATAGTAGTGGCAAGTATAAAGGGGGAAAAAATTAATTAACATTATGTTAAATTCATATATTGAATTTTATATAAATTATTTAGCCAATTACTTAGTTGCAAATGCAATATTGTTTATTACGACAAGGACTTGCCACAAATTTAAAACTTCACTTCAACAAGTTGGGTCTTGACAAAGACAAATTCTCAAAATGTGATTTTTCAGAAAAATAATAGTGGCAACTATAAAGAAAAAAAACTAATTAACATTAGTTAAAATTCATATATTTAATTTTAGATAAAATTTTTCGTCTATTACGTTGTTGTAAATTCAATATTGTTTATTACGACAAGGACCTGCCACAAATTTAATTGAAGTCTTCACCACTTTAGGGCTTGGGAAAGAAAAATTCTCAAAATGTGGTTGTTCACAAAAATAGTAGTGTCATTAAAAAAATAGTTTCAACTACAAAAGGCAAACGAAAACTAATTGATATTAGCTTAAATTTATATATTAGATTTTATATATTATATATTACTTATATATATACATATATATTTATATTATATATTCGTTGGTCTATTAATTAGCTCGAAATTCATTATTGCTTGAGAACAATTTTGTGCCACGTCTCCTGCACTATTTGCCACAGCTCTGCTTTGGTCGATGGCTTTGCAGTTGCCACAGCTGGCATTAAGTTGATCCTATTATTTTTCTGAACACACCTGTCTATACAGCCAGAAGTCAACATTTTGGAGCCACGTCGCGCTGTGGCTAGTAAGCCTATATCTACACATATATGCATACAACTATATCTATACGACATCCATATCTATAGCTATTAGCATATGTATATCATTATCTATAGCTACATCTATAACTATATTTCCATCTATATCTTAATTACTTTATATAGATTACATTATTTATATCTAATCGAGCTCTTATCAAACCTGTCTCTTCTGTATTATGGCCTAGGCCCAGTGCTTGGTCTCTCTACTATAGACCATATATAAGTGCACACGTGTGTATTTACTCGTCGACGATTTCCAGGTATAAGCTTTAACAATGTTTGCTAATGTGGCTCATTAAATCGCCTGCAGTTGGCAGACAAATTAATTCAATCTGACACGGGCTGGCAGTGCTTTCAAGGTCATTTTAATTGAAGTTCCGTTGCTGCTTGGTGTGACCTTCATGCGCAATGCAATTGCAGAGCTGTCCACCTGTCCAACTGTCCAACTGTCCACCTGTCCAGCTGCCCAGCTGCCCAGCTGTGGGCGAGTTAATTGCGCTGCTGGTCAGGTGTCAGAGGCTATTCGAAAGTTTCGTGGAGTCTGTCGAGCAGCGCAGCGCAGCGCCAGCAAATTGTTTACCGCAACTTTTGACACTGGCGACGGCGTCAACAACAACTGGCAGGAATTTTGAATTAACATGTTTGCTTATCAGCGGGTGCACAAATCAATGGAGCTGCCTCAAAATGTTGCACGCATACCAATGTGACGCAGCTGCCCAAGCAAAACTATTTTTAGACTGAGCCATGCACAAGCTACCCCCAAAAAAAGCAAGCACCTTCATACACCTACGCATACCTGTGCTCACCTGGCCAGGGCAGCTGGGGCGCATGCCTCATGCCTGAAGCGCAGCTAATTAGGCATTGAATTATAAGTTGTCCACTTCAGAGATGCCACAATAGTTCAGCGAGGAATTCATTGTATTTCTAGGAATACAATGGATGTGAGAGATAAACAGGCGAGTAGCCTGAGCTCATTATTCCTCTTAGTATTATTAACAACACTATTATTATAAGCAGAGAGTGATTGCACTGGCATCTCGAGTGTGTGAGAGAAATGTGTTAAGAGGAATGTGTCAATGAGTCAAGTGTGTGAATCGGACATCGGTAGGTGAACCGTTTAGCCGAGCTAAGCACTGTTAAGCCGTCGTAAGTATAGAGACACGAAACAACAACAACAACACTAACCGGGTAGACGAACTCAGATCCACGATCCGTCCCGCTCTGCCCGCTCTAGTTAAGTGAATCCTCATCTGTCCGCCTGGGCGGGTGCGGTATTGTGTAGTCGGCACTCTCCGCAGAGTGTCTCTCTTACTTGAGTACAGCCACACTACTTTACCAACAAGATTTTGTTGTGCAGCACCTGAAATGGCGCGTGTGATTGAGGTGATTGCTAACCTGCGTTTCGCATCGACTTTTACAGGATACACAAGGACGATTTTGGCACCCAGCGCGTGTACAAGAAGACGTCGCCGAACTGCGTGATCACGCTCTACTTGCCCACCCGGGAGATAATACTCAGCGGCAACAATCCGTCGGTGCTGCGCGGTATAGTCTATGTCGACCCGAAAGCCATTCAAGGATATCGTGTTTATGCTCAGCTAACTCTGACATTTCGGTAAGGTAGACCCCCGACCCGCTCTACCCCCTCTAGCCAACCCCAACCCCGCAGCCCAGGACAGTCGAACGGCTTGAAATCGAATGCGCGGAGCCTGTCGCTGTGTGTCCAGCTACACATAATTCATAAATAATTGCTAGGCCCTTTCTCGTTGCAGCTATGGGCGCGAGGACGAGGAGGTGATGGGGCTGCGCTTCTGCAACGAGGCCATTATGTCGCTACATCAGATTTGGCCGCGCCTCGAGGAGCCGTCGCCTGATACGCTCAGTCCACTTCAGGTAAGTTGCAAGCGGCGTGTCAACGTTGCAATCATTGTAATTGAAATTATGCAGTGCGGCACATCGTCCGTCCCCCCGCCGCCTTGCTGCCTCCAGCCACAGGCCCAGAGCCCCACTCCCTCATTGACCGGCTGAAGTGTCAGTTTGTGTGTTGTTGAGCAGACACTTTAGAGGCGACGAGTGCGAGACGAGCACTTGGCAAACCAGTCGAGCACCCCTCAGAGTGGGCGGCAGGCACCCGGGCGGCCAGCATGCAGCTCGGCTGCGAAGTTTCTAGCGCTATTAAAACTGATAGGCAAACTCGGCGAACGAGCGCAATTTTACTTTCTCCTTCATTTTTTTTTTTTTTTTTGGCTAAACTTTCTGCAGCTACTGGCTCAACAAACTGTCTAGCGGCAGCAACAACAACAATATGTGGCAGCTGCCTCAGTGGCACATAAATTGGAAAGAAAAAATGAACGTGGCGCGGGGGCAGCATTCGCTTTTAGCACCTTTGTATGGAAGCAACGCAGACACAATGTGCTGCAGGAGGAGGAGGAGGAGGCAGGGCCGAGCGGGGTTGGCGAAGAAAGTGAAATTTAAAGCAAGAAATGTATATAGATATATGGAAATCCCATGGCAACCGTTTGAGCCTTGATTTGTTTACACGCAACGAGACTCAAATATTTGCTGCAGTCCAGGGTATGCGCTAGTCTTAGACTCCCGCCCGCTGTGTGCTCCAGCGCTGGCTGTATTTTTCGAAATAATTGCAAGCGCTCTGAAATTGATGGTGCGCTGGTGTTTTGTTCTTTGCTTAGCTCAGATTTAAAGCGCGCGCAGCAAAGTATGCTATACTTTTTTCCGGTTTGATGGGATACAAAGTGAAAGAGAAGTAGACGGAGCAAAGAGAAACAGCGGGGAGACGGGGTGGCACTGCTGTTGTTGCTGTTTTGTTGACATTTTACGTGAGCTCTTGATGCTGCTCCTCGCTTCGCCGCCTGCCACTTGTTCGCCCGGGCCACTTGTTCGTCATATATTTAAAGACGGCAGTTTACTGCACTTAAATCAATTGAAAATCAATTTCATTTAACTAAAAGCTGTACAAATGTTTGCGATTCCCTTTTGCATTGTTTTTCGCCAGCGCGCTTTTGTATAACAGATAGAAAAAGAGAGCAAGAGAGAGAGGGAGAGGGAGATGGACTGGCAACCCTGAAGCTAGCCTGAACTTTCCCTTTTATTAAATTTGACATGCAATCATTTATTTAGCTATCACATTTTTGACAGCCAAACTCACCAAAACTCGGTTAGGCAATCAGTTTACAGTTTGGAGTTCTCCGTTTCCAGTCCTCGGCTTGGCCAACTTCCATTTTTCTCGCTTGTCTTGACCGATTTGCATAATATATTTAGTAACTTATTTACTGCTGGCACTGGCTGCCACTGCCACACAGACACTGCCACTGCCACACAGCCAGTGCCACTGCCATGGCCATGGCCACCGTCGCCGCCACTGTTGAGCTCTTAAAACAGAAACACAAACATGCATAATTAAATAAATTTGACTTTAATAAGTTGCTGCTGGCAGCTGAATATCCCGCACCATTGGCAAAGTATTTCAAAAATATCACGGCCGAGCAGGCCGCACGCAAAGCGAAATGTCGAAGATGTCGAATGGAAAATTTCTGTGCCAGATGAAAGAGAAGTTTGTCTAACTAATTCATGCAAAATATGCTGATAAATTGATCTTCACTGGGGCTGGGCTAAGCTGACAGCCGGGAATAGAGCTGCAGAGATTTTAGCTCATCAATTAGTGTTGGTAAACAGTGTGGGAGATGATAGAAGCTTTTAAGAAGGTCGATAGGTTATTCGAAGGAATTTCAAATCAAGGCAGATCAAAAGACGATAAGAAAAACTACTAATTTTGCGATAGGATTTTAAATAAAAGAAGAGAGCACGACTCTATGGAGATGATATAGATTAGTTGATAGGCCGCTTAAAAGGAGCTCACAGGAAAGACGATAAAAAGACTGTAAGAAGAAGCTACAGCTAGATTGTTACAGCTTAATGGATAGACAGATTGAAAAGAGTTTAAAGCAAAGAAGACTATAGAAAGGAGTTACAGCTTCATTGACAGACGGCTCAAAAGGAGTTCAAGTCAATAAAAATAAGACTATAAAAAGAATCTCCGACTTAGCTTAGCTTAGCTTAGTCGATAGTCAGCTCGAAAGAACTTCGAAGAGAATTAAAAGAGTCAGAAGGAAGAGATAAGCTGAGATTGACAGACTTAACTGATGCATAATACAAGCCGAATATTTCAGTTCATTGCTAAGAAACTTTCATAGGGATATGAACTAATAGCTATTAATCTCTCCATTAGGAATGACATCTTAGTGAAGAAGAAAGGCATCTAATGAAGAACATCGATAGATAGAAAGCATTTGAATACAGTTCCATATGCTCCAGAGCTCGCAATCAATGGGAAATTTTAAAGCCCGTTAAGAAAAAACTCAGCTCATCTGACATACAAGTCAATTGACGGATCAATAGACGCTATAGACTAAGCCCATTAAAATTCAATAATAACTCTCCCAGCTTAGCCCATCCAGCGTGCGACTCTTTCATTATAGAAAGTATCTGTGTTATATAAGCAAGAAGCACAGATAGCTAACTAGATTTGCATTGTCTAAACAGGGCTTTGCTTGGAAGCATCAGCATATTTGTATGAGAGCAAGCTACTTATTAGCGCGACAGGTAAATTTGTTGCCTCAGTGCTAAGCCAACAGCTACACCCTGGCAACTCTAAAGGAATTTCCTTGACAATTGCGGCTTAGGAAGACATACTTGGTGTTCCTTTTACATTCCACAACAGCCACTTTTCCACTGTATCTCTCCTGCCTCCTGCCTTTGCAACCACAAATGGTGCTGAAAGAAGAACAAAACGTTCGCAGAGCCAAACAATTTGTGCTAGGGAATTGTCTTTAAATACTTTCCATTAAAATGCCGTGCACAGTTTGAGGCAAAGTCAATGCGAGAGCAGAGAGGAGTGGTGGTGCTCGTTGCTGGGATGGACTGCCCCTGTGGCAGTGACTGTGGCTGTTGCCCATTAGCCCACACAGCTCGGCTGCGCGATACGGGGAGACACGCGCGGTGGATAAGATATTTAGGTATAAATCCAAGGGCACAACCAGCGCCAGGATCATGGCCAGCACCAATGCCAGGAGCAGAGCCAGGCCCAGAGGCATCGCATTATACCGAATACATAATCAAATGCAAATGAAATGCCAAAAACAGCAGAAGATTTAACAAAAAGCATTGTTATCAAAGCCAAAACAAAGGCCGCAATTCGAATTGCCCGCTCCCCTCATCAAAAGGTTGAAGTGCATAATTAAAAACTAAATATAACCTTCAATAATACCCACACACATACACATATATATATGCTTTACATCTGTTAGACATATTTGAAAAGTACCTAAGCGCTGAGGTCGGACGTCTAAGTCCGGTCTTTGCTCTATAATGAATTCGTTCGCTCTTCCTTGATGAAGTCTGGCTGACTCCTTTGGCTAAGCCGGGATATGCCTAGATAAGCCTTTAATAAGTAAGTCTATCTGCCATTCTCTATTGCCCTGACCCACATAATAAGGCAGGGCTGACCTTTCCGCCTTCTACAGGATTTGCTATAGAAATCGGCTTCACTTTCTTATTTTGCCTTGACCTAAACGGTTGGAAGGCCTGTCATTCCCTCCTCCCCCTCTCTCTCTCTCTCTCTTACCTAAACCAAACTATAGACTGAAGGATTTTCCGAGAAAATCAATTAAAGTACCAATTCTCGGATTCGGCAATGCAGTTTTTTGTGGTCTGACTCAATTACTCTCGTTGCAGGAGGCTTTACTGAAGCGACTGGGCGATGGGGCTCATCCGTTTACCTTGTCGCTGACCGCCCAGGCACCGCCCAGTGTCCAGCTGGTGCCGGCTAAACGCTACTACGGAGCCCCCATTGGCACCAGCTATGACGTACGCTGCTTCATTGGTAAGTTTTTAGCTATATCTTTCGATATGGACTTCTGTACATATAACCATTTGCTCCGAGGACACCGGCGCCGGAGCTCCAAAGGTGATGTATGGCATCGAGCTACAAAAGAAATGTATCAGTGGGGGACCGTAGTGGGAGCTAAATCATCCTCCGAATGACACTAGCTGAAAGCGGCACTCAAATCAGTGAAAGTTCTAGGCGCCATAACTTTGGCAATTTGTCTCCTAGAGCTTTGACGCAATTATGAGTCCTTTCAGCTACTGCCATTGCGACAGTAATAAGAAGAAAAGAAATGAAAAGAAGAGCACTCAAGCTTTTGATTAGCAAAAGCGATAAAAGTTGAGCAGCTTTCTAGAATTCCAAATAAGAGTAGTAGTAATATCGTAGAGGTAAGTAAAATATGGAACTGCAGAGGAGGAGGACTTGAAAGGCAGATGAAGAAGTACTATAGGAAATACAAGTGAACCACTTCACATCACTTACTTGGAAATGCCCTGGGAAACGTTTAGACTTTATAATTTTCTCTTTGGTTGTTTTTTGCTGCTTAGCTTAAGATCAATACATCACAATGCTTAATTCAATGCAAGTCACAATTACAGGTTTGACAATTAATTAAGCTTAGTTATAATTAACCAGCAAACATTACCTTTCCTCCATTCATCATACATCATCAAGCCATTGCCAGCGCCATTCGAATCGTGAGTATCTCGGGCAACGAGTACGCTCTCTCGGCCGCAAGAAACGACCTGGGCAAGGCACGCTCAATCAAATTACATTCACAGCCTATTTATATTGATGACCACGCCCCACCAACGCCTTTTTTAAGAAAAAAAAACGATAAAAAACAAATACAGATCCCAAGACTTTTCACTGCGCCTGCTGCTGCTGCTATTGCTGCTATTGACGTCAGCAAGGTTGATGTGAGAGAACTGTTCTCTTCGCATCTTCTTCAGTTCTTCATTTTTGATTGATTTTGATTAAATTTTTTTGGGTTGCCTTTAAGTTTGCTTTTGGCACCGTTCTCGATCGGGTGTGACCAGCAGATACCCTACAAAGAGAAAGTACTAATAGAGGCGACTCCACTCGGCATACACCTTCAACGGATTGGGCCTCTACAGGGAATACGAATAGAATCAATATTTAATGTAAATGCATGCCTGTTAAGCATTGCGCGGCTGTTTTACCTTCGACCAACGGCCAGTCGAAATTCCAATTCCGTTTTGCGATTTTCGATGCTCCCAATGCCTTCCGTCCGTCTTTTTCTATTTCCTTTGAGTTCTTTTAATTTTCCTCCTGTTTTTTTTTTTTTTTTTGTTTTCTTTTTTCAATTGCCGCCGTAGGGTCCTTGGATGCTCTCTCGCATCGCCTCATCCTTTCAATTGTCTTTCGGCGCTTGCAACGCAACCGAATTGAAATGAATACCTGCGTAGTACAGCCCAGAATCGCCCGAAGGACGAGCCGTAAGTTCATAGACCAGAAACGTTTAGAGCTCCGTGGGTTTTCGATTGGAAGTGAGCTAATGAGAAAACTGCATGCCTTTTAATAACTTATTGTTTTATTCCGTACAATACAATCGGGACTTGGTTTTATTTAAATATGTATGCATATATATATTATATATGTATATGTACATCCAAACACTATGTTGCCTGCTAACAGTTAATATCATTTGGAATAACAAAGGATATGGCATATTCTGTTTAATAACAACTCCTCGCCCGAGGTGCGCTACCTCCTGTGCGTGTGCTCAAGTATGAAAAGAAGTGCGCTCAACGGCCGCCTGCGGCCGTTCCACTGGAAACGGACCAGCTGCTAGTCAGCCAGCGCCCAGGTCCCCCTCAGGCCCCCAGGCGGTTGTCAGCAGTAACAAAGTGGCACAAAGGTGAACCCCGACATAAGCCGGCCGGCCAACCCCGTGGCCCACATAAATCGCTGTTTGCTCCATTGTTTTGCTTTAATTATGAGCCCCAAGTATACGAACTGCCCTCGTAATGGATCATCTACCCAAGGACCCTCCTCCATTTCTTTTTTTTTTTTTTGAGTGCAAGCGAAACGCACAGCGAACCGGTTCTAAAGCCATTTTGGGCCCAGTTCAAACGGTAAAATCAACCATTTGTTGCGAATCACTTTGAGCTGGTTCCAACACGGTTTGGATTCGTGTTCAAACTGCACCTAAGCGCTTTGCAGCTCCTTCACCGCCTTCTTCGTCTTCGCACCATCGCATCGGCTTTGCGTGAAACAGGCCAACGTCCCTGAACTTGGCTCTGTGCAAACAAACACCAATGTTTAATTATCAAAGGGAATCGGATAATGAAATATTGCGTCACATTATATTCAGACTCATGCCATAGCCTGTTGTTGCCTCAATAACTGCGTCACAACACATTGTTTCCCATCATTTTGATTTCCAAAAAAAAAGAAGCACTCCTTAAGTCCTTTCATTTCATTCATTTCAAATTGATTGGCTGAATTTTTTTTTTTTATACGAAATTCGCAGTCATTTCCAAAAACGGCTTGCCGTTCCCATTGCAGCTAAATGTTGGAAGATGTATCATATCTATACCACCCTATTTCTCTATTCTATCATATATGATATCATGATCTATAACATCTTCATCTTCATATACTTCATTCCTGTCTATGAACGTGACAAGTGGCTTTCTCCTGTGGCTGCCTTTGAGCTCTGTTGCTTTGTACCTTTTCATTTGTTACTTCCGACAACAATTTTTTGTATTGGGTACTTTTTTTTTAGATAATCTTCGCATATAGCAGTCTTGCAGCTTCAATTTGAGAAGAGGAACCGACTCACCGCTAAAGTTAATCATGCTTTTTTTTCAGTGTGCAAATTGATTACTGAATTACTGAAGTCCATGGGGCAGCTCTGACTCTTATGGACGAAAATGCTTATCAAGTCTAACATTAAAAACAAAAACAAAAGCGTTTTCATGTCTTGTATGTTGTGTTGTGCTTTAACGATTATCGATTTTCGACTTTTGAGTTTAGAGTTTTGATTTCTGATTTGTGATCGTTGATTGATTTCGTTTTCTGATTTATCGTGCGGCGCTGTTTGTTGTGAATGTTTTGCTTATGCTTATCGCACTTATCGCACTTATCACACCCAGTTCGCAAGCGCCGTAAGGCTCCTTGAGTCGATCCCTCTACAGCTCAGGGCATCGCGCTCAGGCAGATGCGGAGGCACAGGCAGAGACACATTAAGAGAACCAATATGTTGACCAGATATACGGCACGCATGTGGCGCAGCCTTCGCTGCTGCTGTCTGTGCAACCCGGTTCGAGGTAAGCGGCACGATTCGTCCCTTTGCCACAGTGTCCTCCGATGCCTGGCCAAACATTCAGTTGTCGTGTAATAACTTGTATTGTCCTCTATGTTTTTTCCTATTTTAGTATCAACGTATTGATGTGTCTCCACTTCGTTTCAGTTCACCTTCAGTTCAGTTGCTGTCTTGCTGTCTCTGTTTGTGTGTTATGCGTGTGAATGTGACAGTGTGCGAGTGTGTGTGAGTGTGTGAGAGTGTGTGCGAGTGTGTATGTCAGTGTCTTTATAAATTTATATATATATAAGCTTATTGGTCAATCCGACTGAACGTCGTTTGCCTTTTCATTGTTGTCGCTTCATATCTTTTTGAACTTTCATATGCTCATATTCACGTTTCCCTACTCTCTCTCTCTCTCTCTCTCTCTCACACTCTCTCTATATTTCGCTCTATATCTATCTTTATCTCTTATCTCTCTAGTATAGTATCTTACTCACTCTCTATCTATCTATCTTTACATCCATCTATCTATCTATCTAGATGATCTTTCTATCCATCTAGATAGATGATCTTTCTATCTATCTATCTATCTGTCTCTCTCTTTATGTTTCGCTTTCGTGCTACATCTATCCCAATTCATTGTGTTAAACTATAAATGTTTTTTGTGTGCCGCTTGAGTCTCCGTTTTCTTATGTTCCTGTCAAAGTTCATGTTAGACCCTCTGTTCAATTGATGGAACTGTCAAAATTGACGGCAAAATTGCGTTTGGCAGCACGCGTTGGCTTCGACAGCTCGCGCCAATAGTGCTTGACAGTGGCAACATAAGAAAAAGGTTCGAAGCGGCCAAGCGGGCTGCAGTAGAAGCTCACAGCAAGCATTGGCAGCGTTGGCTGCGTTGGCTCCATTTGGCATTCTATTCGCTTTCGGACGCTGACGGACGACGACCCAACCACAAAATTTCATCCAAATTCACAATTACCGATTAACGATTAACGATTAACCAATTGCAGCTGCGCTTCTTATGAGCTTAGCGAGCAGTGGCAGCAGTTCTATCTCTCTCTCTCTCTCTCTATGTCTCTTGCGCTCTCATACACTGTTCATCATCCGGCTAATTGGGCCCCACGGTCCCGTTCCCCACTCCTGCTCTTCGTTGCAGCCGACAAGACGGATGAGAAGTTCCATCGGCGGGCCTCCGTCAAGATGGGCGTGCGGGTCATCTATCGCACCGACGTCTTTCACCAGCACACGGCGCCCGAGAACTTCGCCGCCTTCGCCGGGCAGCATTCCAACGCTTCGACCCAATCGCCGCCGGCCAGCGCCACGCCCCCTTTGACTAACAGCGACGGGCACGAGCAAACACCCAGCACCTGCAGTGTAGGCGGAGGAGGAGGAGGAGCCGCAGCAGCAGGAGCCGCAGGAGGTGGAGGAGGCGCAGCTGCTGCTGCTGCAGGTGCGGGTGCAGGTGCTGCTACCGGTGCAGGTGCCAAGGCCAAGTCCAAGTCGGAGCGCGGCGACTCGTTTCCCAAGCTGCGTCTATCGCCCAAGTCGTTTAGGTTCAGCGGACGTTTTGGTCGCAGCAAAAGCGAAATCGAGAGGTGCCCCAACGACCCGTTCCATTGCTACAGCAAGTCCTTCCAGGAGGTAAGTTAGATTTCCGAACTAAACATTGTTACACGATAGGTCTTACACATATACGATAGGTCTTATACATCTGTCTATGATGAAGTTAAATCGAAACTATAGGAAAATTCATTACCTAGCTCAAAAGCAATTAAATTTATGCTTAAAATAACCTTTCCTTATATATTAAATATAGCGGAGTATATTGGCCGTATAGACCAAGGACTGACAAGTTATACGGAGGGATCACTGTTGACCTACCCTACCTCGCCCATTACATCTCTTCTAATTGTTGCCTAACGAGCATTCTACAGTCGACTGTACTCGACCCGCGTGTCTATTATATAGCTAAACGTATTTGCAATTATAATCCTTAAGCTTTTTCGTCATTGACCCCCGACTTAATGACGTCAATATAATGGCACCTGCTAATTGATAAGCCTAACAGGTGCAATGAAAATGCGCGCTTTGTGCGCACTGCAAATCGTTTGCAAAAAGTAATTTGTTTTCAAAGGCGCGACAAATGCACTAATCGGCTTGTGGAGAGGTCAATTAATTTTGATATAATTATTATTGGCGAGTTCAAATGGCGCGCATTGCTTTGAGCCGCGCAATTAATTTGTATGAATAGTTGAGCGATTAAATAATTCACCTCCCCTATGGAGCAGGCACCTCCACAGCAACTAAGTCCGCTTTGTAGTCCGATAATCTACTCACAAATGATTTGGTCGTGCAGCCCATTCATTAATAGCTTACCGGTTCATATACCCACACGGGAGAACACACGGACTCACGTTACAGATGAGCTTAACAAATCAATTATGCAAATGTTAACCAAGCACACACAGAGGAATTTCGAAACTGGGTTGCTTTGAGGAATTCGTAATCTCGATCTGATTGTTTCGTTGGCAGCATTGCGACAACACTGGCTCCGAGATGCTGCCACCGCACAGCAATGCCGGGGTCACCGGCGGCATTGGCGGCATCAGCGTTGGACCTTGCGGCGGGCCCCAGGGCGCCGTGGACAAACCGTTTCTGCTGCACGACGGGCGCGTCGGCTTGAGGGCCAGCCTCGACAAGGGCTGGTATACGCACGGCGAGGAAGTCAATGTCACGGTCAACATACGCAACGATAGCCGCAAGACGGTGCGCAAAGTGCGGGTAAGTCGCTAGCTTAACCCTACCTCACTCTCGTCCATTGGCACGAGCTACCCTTTTGCAATATTCCGCTTGTCCCAGGCTAAAAGGTTTTGTCACATGTGTAGGAATTGGAATTATGTGCATAATGTAACTATGCTTTGATTGAATAGAAAAGATTACCGTTCCGCCTCGCAGCATTAATGATTTCCTTCTCCTCTTTACAATTTCCTAGATATTTGTTTTCCGTCCCTCTGCCTCCCTCTCCCTCTCAATATGTAATCTGCATGCCATAATGCAGCTACTTGGAACACATTACGGGTGCGCAACTGTTGCATTTCACTACAAGTGGTTTCGTTGAGCCGTCTGTCAGCTGTTGCCTATTAAGCAAATGCATTCGCATTGTAGCTGAGCACTTACCCTCGCACAGCGGAAAGTATTAAATAAATTATGCGCAGCGTAGCAACGGGCACACGAGTGGCACACACGCATGTGGCCATGCGAGTCTGAGAAGCAAAGAATCTCTATTCATGCCCATGGCTGTGAGGGACACAGGCCAGCTGCCCCGCTTGTTGGGCAACTAGCCGGCCAAGTTATGACAGTCAATCAAATGGTAACGAGGCAGCGGCTTACAGCTTGCAGCCGCTCGATACTGGAGTTGCAGTTTTTGTGGCGGCCAATTGGCTTAGTGCCTAGTGTTCTCTGCGGCAACCAATTAGGCGGACTTTGTGGCAGTCGTTACCTCACATCTGCAGGTATATACATTTGTGTTGGCCAGGCGAACAAAGGGCTCGGGCAGCAGCTGAAACTTCCTTCAATTTGCCAACTCCAAAGAAAAGGCTGTCTCGCCACTCTCAAAAGTCTGCCGACTGAGACTGCGAATAGTTTGAGCTTATTCCTTTGTTTTTGCCCCTGTCTAATGGCGAATGGCAATGGCTAAGATTCTCGTCAGATATCTCATAATTGCCAATAACACCACACCACGCCTTGCGCCCAGTGGGCAGTCGCCATTGCGACAATTGCTTTGACAATCAAAATTCATGTAAACACGAACACGAATACATAAATAAATCATCATGTGCCAGGCGTCGCATTAATATTATAAACACGTAGAATCAACACTCGAATCAACAGGGCATGAGGGCAAGTGCATGCTGCGTGTCTTTTAATTGAGCTGCTGTGATTTAAAATAGTGTAAAATTGATTATTGTTGTATATGAGTTTTGTAGATTTATTTTATATAACAGCTATATGTACCAGTTTTGTAAAACAGTTGTGTATATTAATTGTTTATAAGAATTGCGTAGAACAGTTTTATATAACAGTTTTGTATTACAGTTTTGTATTACAGTTTTGAATAGCAGTTTTGTATGACTGCTTTGTATGAAAGCTTAGTCTAAAAGTTTTGTATAATAGTTGTATATAACAGTTTTGTATAAAAAAAGGTATATAACAGTTTAGTATAATAGTTTTCCATAAGAGTTTTGTTATGTACAGCAATATTGTATATCAGTTTTGCATAGCAGCTTTTATAACAGTATTTTATAACAGTTTTTATAACAGTTATGTACAACAGATTTTATTATTATTTTGCAAAACTGCTTTGTGTAGCAGTTTTTTACATTAGCCTTGTGTATCGGTTTGCGTAACAGCTTTATACAACACTTTTGTATAACAGGTGTGCATTACAGAGAAAAAGTGATTAAGGCAAGAGAGCGTATAGCGTTTTAAATAGTTACTTGGAAGAGTAAAAGTATAGTTAGTTGTATAACAGAAGAAAAACTCTTTTTAATCCTTAAACACGCATCGATTGCTGATGTATAGCAGCAAATGCAGCTCGAGTTGTATAACAGCAAAAGCAAAAGATAGAAATGAATGTGATTAAGAATGCACGTGGACACACCAGAGGGAGATATATGAAACTAACTAATCTCTGTACGCGCTGTATGGCAGTGTAACAATTGCAATGCGATCAAACTGTTGTTAGACCAACATATCTCGGAACGAGTCTTAAACAAGAATTATTGAATCCTGAAGCACATGTAAGCTGCTTACATTGAAAACTTAATTCCTGGGCAGAGCTCTCCAGCTTCCAGTCCCGAGTAAATAGTCCAGAATAACAAAAGAGTATTGGGGTTGCGGTATAATATACACATGGCTTCTGCTCGCTGTTGGCGCCCGCATGAGGGGTGAGGGGTGAGGAGTGAGCGGTGAGGGGTCGCGCTGTCGAGTGTGGTGTGCGAAAAGCAAAGTGCTGATTGAGCCTTAAGCTCTTAATAAACACCAAACGAATATTACGCATACGTCGTGTGGGCAGGCGGACAAGCAAAGCTGTTTATTTGTAACCAGCGCGGTCGCAGCTATAGCTATTGCTATTGCTGTTGCTGTTCCTGCTGCTGCTCCTCCTCCTGTTGCCTGCCAACACACCGAAATCTGGCTGACAAGGCGACTAGCCCGCTGGGAAAAGAGCTCAGAAGCCGTTGCCGGCTGGGCAGTGGACACAAAGAATCAGCGAATGCAAATGACGTTTGGCCCGAGCTCCAAAAGGGGGAAAATAAAAACTAAGTATGGCCAAAGTAGGGAGAGCGCAGAATGTGCAATCTCTGGAGTGTGGCCACTCGAGAAAATTCAAAAGGAAACAAGCTGAAGCAGCAGCAGCAGCAGCAGAGGCCAAAAAGGAAATAGTTGTGCGACAGCAGGCAAAAGGTTGGCAGCTAGCTAGCTTATGGCTTAAGTGGAAATGGTAGAGGCGACTGGCAAAAGGCTCAGCTCGAGTGAAAATTGTGTTTATACATTTTATGGGTTTTACTTTTTTAACACACACTAACACACCAGCACACCAGCACACACGCGCACACACACAAAGACAAACACATGAGCACGTGTGCCCGCAGCTACTCTCAACGAGCTGGCAACCCCTTTTGCTTAAGCAAAGCCCATCAAGGTTACGCAGACAAAGCCAACAAATACACTCTCTCTTTCCTTCTCTCTCACACACACTCAAGTAACTTTAATCACACTAGTGTGTGCGTGTGTGTGTGTCGAGTGTATTAATGGCGAGTTTTGCCCACAAAAGTATGCTACAATATCAGATTGTCACTTTGGCAACAGCTAAGGCGTTTGTGTGTGTCTGCGTGTGTGTGTGTGTGTGTGGCTATGTGGGCACCACTCGTACGCCTCTCCATCTGTGGCTCTGTGAGCGGATTCTGCTTGACTCAACTCAAGTTTAGCCGCATCCGCTTGCTTTTGGTTAACATACTCGAGCCACATTTTGCGTATGCCCTGCACACACATTAGATGCACTAGGACATGCCCGTGTTTGTGGTTGCCTTTGTAACAGCCAAACAAATGTCAATCAATGATGAGCTTCGACTGGGAATTGTCTATATATCACATTATATACTATAGAATATAGTGTTGTCATATCATTCAATGCACTCACCTTGCCTTGAGCATAAAGGCAAGCAAATGTCGCTTAATATTCAGCTTCGACTTCAAATTGATAGTCGATAAATATCGATAACCTCTAGACTAATAAATTATACGGTATATAATGTTTTTATATCATTCAATGCACTCACCCAGACTTGGCCTTGAACATAAGGACAAACAAATGTCACACATTGTTCAGCTTCGACTTTAAATCGATTGTCGATAAATATCGATATACTCTACCTAGCATATTAAATACTCTACAGTGTTGCCATATCATTCAATGAACTCACACAGACTTAGCCTTGAGTATAAGGGCTAACAAATGCTAATCAAGGTTCAGCTTCGACTTTAAATCGATTGTCGATAAATATCGATATATTCTAACCTAACACATTATATATTCTATAGTGTTGTCCATCATTCCATAAGCATAAGAGCTTACAAATGTCACTCAATGCTCAGCTTCGACTTTAAGTCGATTATCGAAATCCAAATATCTATATACTCTATCCTAATATATATAAAGTTATACAGCATATCATACAGCATAAAATGTTGTTATATCATTCAACACACTCACTCAGACTTAAACTTGAGCATAAAAGGAAGATGCGATTAGATGGTTCCTCAGATCTTCTAGATGAGAATCACCTTTTGTCGACTCTTAGCAATGCTGGAATGCTGCTAAGAGCAGCTTATCCCCAGGTTCAGGGCATTGTTGCATTGATGAGTGCAGCTGCCACGGGCACGGCAACAGCTGCGACCCGTTGTCTGCCCCGTCAGCTGTTGGCTTTGGCCTAAGCCGCTCGGAACGCCCCCTGCATTAGGCATTTGGCATTGCGCTCGAGTGATTTAAAATTGGCCCGCTAAGAACCGGAGCAAAAATGTGCCGACTTCAGCTCTATGGGCGGCGTTCATTATGACAGATGTTGCGTATACGCAGCGTCAGCCAGAGCAAGCGAATTACGATTCAATTGTTGCTGCGGGACCTCGGCGCAGCTATTGCAGCTGCTGCTTAGTATTTCATAGTCGCAGCGAGGACATGCCACATAAACTCGATTCCGGCCACTTGAAGCTAATACAAAATGCAAAAGCACCGAAGAGTCAACAGAGAGAGCGAGAGAGGGACAGAGAGTGAGTAAGTGGGAGAGAGAGAGAGAGAGAGAGATAGACACAGTGTGTGTGGACATTTGATTCAGTTAGAAGTACGCCTAGAGAATACTTCACCTCGACTGTACTCGACTGTGCCTGGGCGCCTGTCAAGCGTTATTGTTTATATTGCTATAGCCGCAGTATTTTCGCAGCGCATTATTTATTGATGAACAAACAGATAGATAACCGGACGGACGGACAGACGGACGGACGGACGAATAGGCGGACGAACGGACACAGGCCGGCGGGTAAATGAAAAGTGCAAACAGTCGAACCAGCCGAGAAGCGAACCGGAAACTAAATTCACATTATAAAAATTACGCAATTTGTATCCATATAAAAGTATCTATAGATGACCTCGAAACCAAAGAGGATTTAAATGCCTTCGCAACAATGGACGGGCTTAATTAAAGCACAGCTGCCAGAGTCGGGCTTATGAAACACTATACGCTTTATTCAAATTATTGATGTGCGCAAGCTAATTAAATAAATTTGCACATCGACAGCAATTTTGAAAACAAAAATGTGAAATTAAAATGTAATGCGTATGCAAAATCAACAAATAAAAGCACACGCACACCTATATATATAAATATGCATAAATATAATATTTATATATATTTATCGATATTGTTTTTCAAAGAAATTGCAAATATTTCTACTGAACTTGACACTTCCAGCTGGCTGCGCTAGCTCGTCACAGTTACTAGGAAAAGCGGAGGACCGCAGAAATAGAGCTTTGAGCCAATTCATGAGAAGCAGCTGCACGCGGTACAGTGAGGCCACGCACTGTGCACCGCACAACAGAGACAAGTGCAAAGCAGCCACTGATTGCCAGCCATAAGTATTTCATAAGCGTGTCAATAACATATTTTCGCAAGTGCCGGCAGCTGCACGCCAAATCCCTCTAATAGGTATTTCCAGGCCATAAATATATACAAATAAGTCGTATATATATAAATATATATGGCTTATGCGCATGCAGCGGCATTCAGCGTGTTTACTCTGTTAATGAGCGGGCACTTTATGCCAGCCGAGAAACATGTGTCTGGTTTCTCATTAATGTAAAGCATTTGAGAGTGCTGCCTGAAAGCGGATTACGACCGCAATTTTGTTCAATTACGCACACACTGTATAAATATGTGTGCATAGAGTGCAAATGTTGCAGTTATCGAGTTACACCCACCGACGCGCACCACCAAGTCTCTCTAGTCTCGTGGTCAGCCAGCCCCGAAAAGTATGCTTCGATTTCTATGCTTTTCTTCTTCCATACTCTTCGCCCCATTTAATGGACATTTAAATGCCCATACATTCGCAAACACTTAAGCATAAATATACCTCTCCATGCACACAAATGTGGACTGTGCTCTGCTCCACAGCTGCTGAGCTTTTATTGTCACAGACTTCGCTTTCACTTCTGCTCTGGCTCAGCACAGTTCTTGGTTTTATACAATTTTATACGACTCGTTTCCCTGCAAGTCAACAATGAAAGTGAAAAGTTAAAAAGCTCACACAATGACCTCCATACACACACACACATAAACACACCTTCTCTCGCACACACTCTCACTCAATTGTATATGCAGTAATTTCGGCAACTCTGCTGCCCTCAAGAGCTGCCCACGTTGCGCAACAAGTTTCTGGACAACCGAGCTTGAGGCTGTCACGAAATCCATGACGAAACTGGCTAACTGACTGATTGTCCGACTGACTAGCTAAGTGACTGACTAATTGATTGTCTCCGAGCTAGGCTGATTGACTTTGATTGAAGCGCTGACAGTCAGCCAGTCAGAGGCTAAATGATAATTAGGTGAACTAGTTTGGGTTGACTCACTGTTGGACTTACGAACTTCATGATGTGAAAGGATTGACTAATTGATTGATGACTAGCTAAGTTCTTTACTGTAATTGATTGACTGACTGATTAAGCGAATGAATATTCATAGCTGCTAATTGTAAATGATTAAATTAACGACTGAATGACTGACGGATTGATTAGCAAAGTGCTTGACTCATTGACCGACTGAATGACTGACGGATTGATTGACGGTGTGATTGTAATTGATTGACTGAGATATAACGTGTTTGTTTGACCATCATTTAAGCTGATTAATTGGCAGACTGATTGAATGATTGATTGACTTACTGTCTGTCAAACTGGCTGAACGACTGACTGATTGACAGACTAACTAACTGATTGACTGACTGTCTGAATAACATAATGACTGACTGACTGACTTATTGATTGATTGGCTGTATCAGTGACTGAATGACTAACTGATTAACTGATTGACTGACTAAGTGACTGACCAAATAGCTAACTGAATAACTAATTAAGTCAATAACTGATTAACTCATCCCCAACTGCTATCTAACTGACTGACTTGCTTCCTAACTATCTGATTGGTAGACTGACTGCCTAGCCCAATATTTTTTACAGTGTTATGGAAGCATAAATTTGACACTCGTATACGAACTGATAATAGGATTTACGAATTGTCCATAGCACCAAAGAGCCAAAAGTTATGCTGTCAAGGATATATTCAATTTCATTATGCAAAGACCTTAAATATGCATTTTTTAGCAGATTCAACGAATGTTTTTATACTTATATATGAGGGACTTAATCAAGGAACTATTGGCCACATTAAATTACGGACATGAATATTAGATGGGCCAGCAGCCAGACCGAAAAACGCGTTTGAATATGCTTGTGTATGTGTGTGTGTGTGTGTGTGTGTGTGTGTGTGTGTGTGTGTGTTATGTGTGTATATGTGTGTGTGTGAGGGTTTTTGTGTATGCCAACCAATTGGGCAAGAGAGAAGTCGCACAAGCGACAGCAAATGCTCACAATTGAATGCCAAATGAAGTTAATATGGAAAAAGGCAAAAAACATTTCTTTCCCACATTCAAGATGAGATACCTTTGCTCACTCCAGAATGTTATAGGTGTTCCTACACAAAGGTTTTTCCACTGAGAGACGATGAATAGACCAAAATTAATTTTAAAATATACACAAAAAAGAGAGAGAGAAAGAGATGCGAGATGGACAGAGAGCTGCAGGTCACAATTGATAATCGACGTAATTAGCGGTGAAGCGCAACTGAACAATCCAGTTAAGGTGATGCTGATGACACCTCATTGTCAACACCTGTACAACAACAGTAAACAAAGGCATTTACAAGCTGCTCACAGAGTGTACAAAGAGTATATACAGCTGACAGAACAGCAATTTCACCTCTCCATCTGTGGGATAATAAATTACTATATATTTATTTATATATATATATTTATTTATATATATTCGTAATTTAATACATCATATGCACTTAATCTTATTTAAAATTCTATTTACCATTTCATTCACAAAGTGAAAGGGTTTTTTGGTCTTGTGCAATGTTCGTCCGTCTGTTCCTCCTATATCTTCTGTACTCTGCTGATGGCGTTGATGGGGCTTTACAGCTTGCTTACCTCCGATATCCTAGATGCAATATTCTGACACCTTGAGCGAGTATCATGCAGTCGAGCACACCCATCTCTACATGTTAATCGAAAAAAGTGAGGCAAATCGGTAAACAAATATTTGTAAAGCATAATATTTGTAAAACCACGCCAATAATATATAAATAGCCTGACCTCCGCCCAATGCATTTTCCCCAAAATATAATGTATGTAAAATAGCAAGCCTGAAAGGTAAAATTGAAAAGCTCTGCCTAAAAAGAAATTATAGACTAATTCCCACATAAATAAGTAAGGGCATGCTCGACTATTTGGCTGCCCTAGACTTGAGTCTTGTCCCCCTCTTACAGGGTATCTGTGCGTCGAGCACTTACTCACCTTGTCTGCTCGATAATTGAGTTGGTCGTTGGCAAATTGAGGATGCATCTGGCTGATATCTTTTAAATTTGATTAATAAAAGGTCAGTTCAACTAGGCGAAAAATTTCAGAGCAGCGAGTGGGGCGTCCACAAAAAACCGAATATTGAATTAATGGAAACAATTATCGGACAAACGGGGGTCAGCGTGCACTCATTAAGCAAACGTTTGGCGGAACAGCTCGTTACGCGTCCAGAGACCTGTTTGCGGACAGCCAGCCCCGACCCGCCGCCTGTGTGTGTGTGTGTTGGGCACTCACGTGTGGACATTCCGGTCGGTCAGGTTGGTTGGCCCCCGCAAATGGGTCTCATTACTACAACTGAAATCGAAACAAAATGCAGCCCGAAATGGCAAATCAATTGCGGAGGTAGCGCCAAAGGGCATCAGCCCGCCGCGCCCCCCGGCCGTAGGACGGCCTGTCCGGACGGTGTCCGCATTTATGAACGTAATTGAGTGCATTACTTTTGATTGCCTTGCCCATAGATAAGGCTGAAGTAAGCGCGGGAACGCAATCAAATAATTCTGCCATCATTTCAGCCAGCTCACACACACACATGCTCGCAACGTGTCACGGAATCAATATGCTCTGCCTGGCACAGGCATTCGCTGGGCTTTGCCAGCAGCTTTGCGACTGTAACTCAATTGAGGGCTGTACACGGAAGCCTCAGCACACTGTGGGCCATGGTGAGGTGGGATTTATTTACGGGCAATGCCGTGTGTTGACTGGAAGCAGTCAGGGATCCCTCAAGTGCCTTAGGTCATAGCTAATGTGATTGATCCTACCTAAGGAATTGCGCTATAAATCCGACTGCAGGGCGCTCACCCCATGCACCCGCTCAGTTGGCTGCCCCGGTAGAGTGTTTGAGCTTCGGTGCTTGTGCTTGTGCCTTTCCCTTGCTCGCTGACCCTCGACTTTTGTACGCCCTTGATATTGATATAACACTTGCGTCGCATTGACGCAGCCAATTTGATTGGCAGCCCACTGGCCTTGTTGCCACGTCTGGCCCAATGACCCTGTTGTTGTTACTCATTCTCTCTCTCTCTCTCTTCCTCTCTCTCTGTCTCTGTCTCTTTGGCAGGTCTGCGCCATTCAGCACGTGGACGTCTGCATGTTCAACAATGGGAAGTTCAAGAACGTCGTCGCCGACTCGGAAAATATTTCGCCCTCCGTGGACCGCACCGTACCGCCAGGTGGCACACTGAACACGACCGTGGCCCTGCGTCCACAGCGCGGCCCCACCAAGAACTGGATCGCCCTGGAGGACACACTGCAGCGCAGCACCGAGCCGGACGAGATAACTGGGGCAATCGCCGCCTCGGCCATACGCTCGCCCAATTTCGTTATGCAGGCGGCCCAGCTGCTGACCGGCCACCCGCTGGCCAGCCCGGCCATGGCCATGCCCCAGCCGCCCAACTCGGCGGCCCTGAACACAGGCACGGCCAGCGCAGGCGGCGCCGGCGGCAACGGCCTGACCGACGATCGCAACGTCTTCGCCATTTACGTCTCGTACTACGTCAAGGTGAAGCTGACGCTGAGCGGCATGGGCGGCGAGCTGTCGCTGAAGCTGCCCTTTGTGCTGGTCCACGTGGACGAGTCACTGCGCCCGGGCCACACCTCGGCCACGGTGGCCGAGCTGCGCCTGGAGCGGCTCACCCTGCAGGATGTGCCCGCCGGCCGCAAGAATGGCAAGCGGTCGTCCGGCGGGGCGGATAAGTCCTCGAACACCGCGGCGCCCGTGGGCGACGGGCCGTCGACGAGCGCTGCGGCCGCTGCCGCAGCTGCGGTCCATGTCGGCGTCGACGACATCAGCCAGCTGGACTGCATCGAGACGGCCGACGAGGAGTTCAACATACGCGTGCCCGTGCCCGCTGGGCCGCCGCGGCACAGCTCCAGCAGCCAGAAGCGGCGCCTGCAGCGCAGCGAGACGCTGGCCCGCGACATCGACGAGACCGAGGAGCCGCACGTCCAGGAGCCGCAGGTCGAGCAGCATGTCGTCCAGGTGCATCTCGAGCAGCACCGCGAGGAGGAGCGCCAGCAGCCGGCCACCGAGACCGGCGCCGTGCCCAAGACGACAAATGTCTGATTCTGATTGTGGTCTCAGATGTTTGCCAAACGCAAGAAGCCGTAGGCAAACGGTGGCCGGACGAGGAGAGGAGGACGCGACGAAGAATTTGTAAGCGAGAAGAAGCAGAATATGAAGAAGAAGAAGATGGAAATGAAGATGAAGAAGACGACGAAGGTAAAAGTGTAAATTTGATGCGAAAGCGTAAGCGATTCAGTTTCGGTTTCAAAGGAAAAACGATTTCACGATTAGCATAGGAGGAGCCCCCATGGGTAGCGGGAGGGCAGGCAGGCAGGCAGACAGACAGACAGGCAGGCAGGCAGGCGGGCGGAGGGGGCTACAGGGGGCGGTGCTGGGGTTGGTGCCTCACGGAAGGCAGCCAACGAGCGGAGGGATTTAGGTTTTAGTAGATTTTTTCGACTGGACAGTTGTTGTCAGCGCAGCAGCTGCAGCAGCTGAGCGGCATCCAAGTGGTGACGTGTGGAGATCCACTGGGTGTGCGGGAGGACCTTTTTGAGGGGTGGATGCGTGAGGGGCAGGGTCAATCATGATTGGCGCCACAAGGCACGAATATAGCTAGGTATCGATACCAATTTACTCAATCCCAAAGATTGAGAGCCAACGGCAACAAGCGTTCCAAAATGAATGCGAATTGAATTTGAAATGAAAAACAAAACAAAAAATAAAAAAACAAAAATGAAAATGAAAAACCAAAATAAAAGAAAAAGAAAAACCAAAAATGAAAACAAATATTACAAATATATTATACACGAATTGAATTCAATATATACAATATATACAATTAGTAAGTGTGAGTTGATATTAAACATTAAACAAATATGCAATGTTGTCTAAATACTCCCAGCTAACGATATATATATATGTGCACATATATACATACATATTTATATATACATATACAGATGTATAAGTATGATATTCAAGCAAAAAGCAAATGGAATGATTCGAAAACTGAAATCTAGACATAACAAGCAAACAAACATATGAAAGAATGGGTACCCAGTTCTCAATATAATTGATATACTACTATTTAACCTATGTATGTGTGTTGTAATTGATAACTAACACTACTCCCAATGGATATCCATGTAATACCGTATTGTAATACTCGAGTCTAAACACGAAAACAGAAAGCAAAAAGAAAACAATAAGCGAAAACAAAAATATAAATGTTGCGGTTTCACCTGAAATGTATTTAGAAAAGAACAAAATGAAAAACCCCCCAAGAAAATCGAATGGGAAAAACCTAAAGAGACGCATGCCTCTGCATACATATCTGTGAGTTTTCCTGTCATATTACATAGATATACACATATATACACACTTACACGCACACCCATATACGACATATATACCATATATACCATAGATATATAGATATGCAATTTTTATCCCCACTGCTTGCCGCATAGAACTAAATAATTATACCTAAAACACTATGGAATAGCCGCAACGGCGCACACAGAGAGCGAATTTAGGTGAGAGGGAAGGTTCAGCTTTGTCGACACCTGCATACCCTAGAGGATGCTCGTCCCCATTTGAAAACAGAAAATATTACACATAAAAGAAAAAAACAAATAAACAAAAATTAATATTTAAAAGAAAAAACTAAAAAAACGTCACAAAAATGCAGCTAAAAAATGCAGCCAACAATCAAGTGAATTTTAAATGCTAGTGGGAATACCCATAGTGTTGCCGACCGATAAAAAAAAAAACTAAACAATGAATATAAAGCTATATATACAATATATATCTATTTACCAATATTTGATTATAGATGTATGTAGTAGCACAGTGGAGCTTGGCGAATGCTCTCTCTCTTGATATATCCATCTATACGTTAATGTTAAGCCTAGATCCGCCCAAGACACTGCATATATATACGTACTAACTAATCAATATAGCTCCAACGTCAAGCGAACTGTGGATATTCTAACTAGCAAATGGCGCAGCGCATTAACTGGCGAATTTGCACACACACACACACACACAGACACACACGCGCGCACACACACACACACATAGATACACTCTCCAAATGGATTTCAAAAATACGATTTTAAATGTTAGCTGTAAGCATAGCAGTTGCATACCAACAAATATCTCGATGTGTAAATGTCTAACGTTAAATCAAGAATTTATGGTCAAATAGACAATTAGCCAAGTAAACTAACTAACTAACTAAAGTAAAGTAAAGTAAAGTAACTAACCAAAGAACATGCATAACCGAACTATAAACCATATTCCAAGCGAGCTCGCATATTAACCGAAGCACACACACCAACACACACACACACACACTCTATATGCCTAGCCACATACATCTATTTATATATAAACATATATGTGTCTATCTATGATCCATGCGAAACCAGAAAGTATTTCCAACAATTGCAATTTCAATGTGATGCATTTCTATGAGGAGCAACTAGAGCGGCGGCCGACGGCTGCTGCGCGAACTATCCTGTACGATCCGAACGGATATATATTTATGTAAACCTGCCGCTCGACTAACCGAACATCCACACACACACAACACACACACACACACACAACACACAGGGACACACACATATGCAAAAGCCACGTGGCATATATATCGTGCGGCAGATCTATATCTCTATATACAAGCAAAACATATATACATATATATATCTATATACTGAAATTTATGTGTATTTATTAAATGTTTACTCTATAAGCCTCATCTGAGTGTCATTGATTCATTTCGGGGAGTTGGTGTGAAGAGTTCCTTTTAGCATGATTGATGGCTGGCTGGCTGGACCTTGGGGTCGGGGTCGCAGAGCATCCGAAGTTTTATGAAATAAATGTTAAACATCAAATAAAACACAATTTCGCTTGTTTTCATTTCGCCACAATGGCTGCTGCGCCATCTGCAGTCGCAGCAGGACACTCCAAATATTTGCCAGGCATCAGCTTAGACCATTAGCCGAACTAGCTTAGTGCGGACCGCCCACTATTCAGAGATCGAAGGGCTGCCCGCACGACGCTGTCCAGAGGCTGGCCGGCGACTGTTATCTAGCAGTCGGCTGTGCTGTTAGTTAACAGAGCTCCGGGAGCTTTCTATGTTATTGTTTCCGAAACATTTTCGGAGTGCGGCAAGTTTTAAAGCTCCGAGGGTGTGATTCTTGGCCACTGCTCCTTGGAGCTTTCACAGCTCGCCGGCGCAGCTTGCGCACAGGCACAGACTGTAACAGAAAGCATAGGCGAGCTTTATGCTTGACGTACGACCAATTACCTGTTATATACCTAATATCCCATAGGTGCATCAGGTATCTCGTAGCTCTGGTCCCTCCCCCTTTGCAAGCGGCAAAGCTCTTGCGCATGCATTATGTAAACCGCACTAATAGCCATTGGACCAAACCTGCAAAACTGTAAAGTTATTGCGACTGAGCGCGCTGATTGGTTCATCGAGCACATTGATTTGGCGAATCAGAGGCGCAATAGGAGTCGGAAACAACAACAATATGCATATGGCTGTGGTCAGTGCGCGGCAGATGCGTGCAGTATATATGCGCCAGAGCGAGACGGCAGATTGCATATGCTTTCCTTGCTGATGCCGTTATGATGCTCACATCGCTTGTTGCTGCTGCTCCTCTGCCGGCGTCGTCGTTGTTGGCTTGCCCGAGGAACGATCGTGCCGCGCAGCCGAACAGACACGAAGCTACGATTTTTTGCGTTCGCTTACAAGCGAGCCTAACACATACAAGTGCACATAGTACACATACATATGCTTGTGAGTATGAGTAGGTGCGTGCTGGCAAGCCCAATATCGTTCGGTAGGTGGGAGGGGGAGGGGGGAAGCAGCGTGCACAGTGATTCAATTAACATGAGCTGCAGTTCAATTAGCCTTGCTGCTGTCGAAAAAGAAAAAGGTTTTGTAATTCGTTTATGGATGAAAGAAAATGCTGTGCAAGTTGTTTACATAAATTTTTAATAATTTTTATTTGATTTTCAATAATAAATATATTAATTTATTTAAATTTTATTCTTCTTTTATTTATTTGTTTTCTTCGTTCGTTTTGTTGTATGCGCTGTTTCAACCACAGTAGTTTTTTCTCATTAAGTGTGTGTGTGTGTTGTAAGTGTGTGTGTGTGAAGAAGCTGAAGAATTTAAAGTTGAATTGAAAATGATTTTGCTAAGCAATGGAAAATGGAAATGTTGCAACAAATTCGCGGCGCGAGTCAGAAGCTTTGTTGCATGTTGCATGTGTGAAACACAATTTGTGATGCAATTAATTGACTTCAATGCCACGTTATGCGGGCCACGTCAGGCCGCACGACACGCAAGCCGAGCCAGCGCTGCTGATAACAGTAATTCTCCTTCTTCTCTGCCTACCTCCAGCTCTATACTATACTTTACTAGATGTATATATATATATTCATATATTATATGTGTGTAAATAAACTTTGTTTAAATTTCAGGATTTCCATTCGATTTCGTTTCTTTTGGGAGGCAAAAAAGGCACTACAATCTAATAAAGTTGACAATGATGGAAAAACTCAATCTATATATGCGATTCATGCGATATATAAATGCGAAAAACGAATTCAATATGTTGGTGTTTCAAGTACTCGAAGTAATGCTTAAAAATTCGTTAAAATATTTGTCTCTTTATCATTTCTCATTTTTTCTCTTTACTAATTTTTGAGGCAAGTTAAAAATGTTAGGCATGTTTGATGTTAAAAGTTTCTAATTCATTATGATTAATAAACAATGTTTGTTGTTGTTGTTGTTGTTATTGTGGCTCATTATATATATATAAAACTAATCGAGTTGGATTTGTATTTAGATTTATTTAATATGGTTTTCTTTCCATTCATTAACAGTTGTTTAAAACTATTTTTTAGTACACATACATACGTATATATATATATATATGCATATATATATATACATATACACATATATACATATACATATATATATATATATATATATATATTTATATATGTATATATATATATTTATTTATTTATAACTTGTCACTTGCTAAAAAAAATATTTACTGCTGCTTCTCGCATTTTACATTTAGTTTAAACTTTAGTTTTTGTTTTCTCTCTTTAAAATACAATAAAAATTGCAATAAATTAGTTAAACGAAAGGAAATTAAATAAAATACATTTGAAAGCAGGTAAATAATAATAAATATATAAAAAAAATACACATAGTTTAACTGCCTTACGCTTAAGTTGTAAATTTTTATTCTTTTTTTTTAGTTTTTATTTTATTTTTATTTTTTATTTGTTAGACAAATCGTAATGCGCACTTAGTTTATAAACAATTTTCTCTTTAGCTTTAGACGGCGCACACAGAAGTTGAAATTAAATATAATAGAACTACATTTATTTGCTGCTCTAGAGTGGGTTTTTTTTTGTAGTTTTTCCATTTTTTATTTCTCTTTAATTTGTTTAATTTGTTTTGATGGGAAAAACTAGTTAATAGAAGTTTTCGTTTGCATTTGTTATGTATTTTGGTTGCGGTACATATAAGTAGATATCGTATATAGTTTACATTAATATATAAATTCATTGCTTAAATCGCTGTACTCTTGTTGCTCGAAATCGTGTGTGGGGCAGGGGGGCGAGGTTGGGGGCATGGAGTGGGGCGTGATCTTGACCTATATCAACAAGCCGATGGGGGGGACAAGAGCTTTACTGTATAAACAAATGCAAGAACTTAAGTGTGTAACTGCTGTAGTGTAGTGTAGTGTAGTGTATGTGTTGTGTAGTGTAGTGTATAATCAATATGCATATAGCAACATGTATGTACATGTAATGTAAATAAATAATATAGAAGTTGTATACAGTTAATGATAACGTACAGTTATAAATATATATATATATAGATTTTATATATATATTTGTATTGTATTCAACTGTTAACACGTTTTAGCGTTGTTTTTTTTCTTTTCTTTGCATTTGAATTTTGTTGTTTTTGTTTTTCTTCTTCCTTTTATATTTGTATTTTTTTTGTATTTTTTCTTTTATTTTTTTGATTTTTCAACTAGTAAATTTGCACACATTTAATTTTGACATATTTATGTACGTATATATATACTATATAAAAGTTATTCGTTTATCTGTTTTTAACTGTTTTTGCTGCTGCTGCTGGTTGAGGTTTTAAGGAAATGGAAGCGGATGGATATATTATTTCTTCTTGTTGGTCGCCAACATTGGGGCGCTGCGCTGCGGTGTTGTTGGCCGAGACGAGTTCATGCCGCTGTACAAGTATTTGGCCTTCTTCTCGGATGGCTTCAATATCTGCAACGAAGCGAACATGTTAAGCACGATCCACACAGGTGTGTCTAGGTGTCTGCTAGGCTTACCTGGAATGAGCACATGAGCGTATCGTCCACGGTCATCATGCCGCCAGCATTGTCGAATTCGCCGCAGTAGTTGGGCGCCGAGAAGAGTGTGACCAGCTGACGGCGCGCAAAGAACTCGTAGCCATCCTCGACGACCTGCATGATTCACATAGTTAGTACATTGAGCGCCTTTCGTATGTCTGGGTGACTCACCTGATGCGCACGACAAATCAAGTCCAGCTCGTGTCGATTCAAGAATTTCGAGACCACATCCACGCCGAAGGTGAAGCTAACGCCACGATCGTTCTCACCCCAGCCCTGGACGTCCTTGTCGGGATCGCTCCAGAGCAGGTCGCACAGCAGCCCAGTGTCGGGCACGTCTGTGGGTCGCATCAGGCGACGAATCTGCTCCATGCCCTGCAGATCCGGACTCAGCCCGCCGTGGCAGCAGAAGATCTTTTCGTCTATGATCGCGGCCACCGGCAGACAGTTGAAGCAGTCTGTGAAGGTCTTCCATAGTTTGACATTGTAGCGACGCTTGCACTCGTCGTAAAAGCCTGAGGAAAGAAAGATGAAGTTTATTATTGGAATTACTTTTGGAAATTATTTTCCTAACAATTTACATAATCTTACAATCCACAGCAAATGCAAAACACGATCGATGTGGATACTATGCTTCTTCTATCTAGACTTTCACCCAAGATCCACAACCTATATTGGCTTTCACATATGTTCCACTATTAAGCGAGTTTTTAATCACAATTTTGTTGTGTCCACTTACGTGGACCGTATACCGTGTACCACAATAAATAGTCTTCAAGCCCACAACACGGTCGATGTGAGTGCTATGCTACTTCCATTTTTCAGGATCGAAATCAAAATGTACCTATATTCATAGTCCACATACGTTCCACTATCAAAACGTAGTTGTATTTGATCAAAAATGTAACATATGTCACACAGTAAATAATCTTACACTTCTAAGAAAAAATAAAATTGTTGTGGATGCTATGTTACGATACTAGTAACTAGTAGACTTCTACTCAGACTCAGACAAAGGTTAGGAATTTTTACAGTCCACTATGGTCTACTATCGAAAGAACTTTTCTTCCCACTCACATATGTCCCACAATATATCATCTTACAATCCACAGAAAACACAATCGTGGTGGATGCTATACCTATACTTCAATCTAAACTTTCTCCCAGGACCCACACTCCAAGGTAAGTTATTTACAGTCCACATATGGTCCACTATCAAACAAATTGTTGTCCCCGCCTACAGTCCACAAAAAATACAAAGCCCAATCGATGTAGATGCTATACTTCAAGTATCTGCCTAGAATCCACACTCTACATATGCTCCACAGTCAAAGGTTAGGTAGTTTTACACTCCACTATGTTCCACTATCGAGGAAATTGTTGTCCCCACTTGCAGACAATATATAATCTTACAATCCACAGCAATCACAATCGTGGTGGATGCTATGCTAGTTCCAGCTAGACTTTATCCCAGCATCTACAATCAAAGGTACGCTATTTACAGTCCACATATATTCCACTATCAAACAAATCGTGTACATCAATCCACACCAAATACAAACCCCAATCGATGTGGATGCTATGCTAATTGCAATCCACATGTCGTCAGGCGACGACGACAGACTTACCATAAATTCTATTAATACTGGCGCACTCGTGGTTGCCGCGCAACAAGAAGAAGTTCTCGGGATATTTGATCTTGTAGGCCAGGAGCAGGCAGATCGTCTCCAGGGACTGCTTGCCCCGGTCCACGTAGTCGCCGAGGAACAGATAGTTGGCAGTCGGTGGAAAGCCGCCATACTCGAACAGGCGCAGCAGGTCTGTGTACTGGCCGTGTATGTCGCCGCAGATGATCAGCGGCGCCTCCAGCTCCAGCAGGATCGGCTGCTGCAGGAATATCTCGCGCGACTTCAAGCACAGTCCGCGCACCTCCGCCTCCGTCATCTGCACCTGTTTGCCGGTGCGGCAGCTGCGCACTAGAAATACCAGAGATCGTTAAGGACACGCTCAGCACATGGACACGGAGATTCGGATGACAGATAGGCTACAGACTCGAGCACGGGGAACAACGATTGCCTCCAACGTGGCACACAACTAATTTATCGACGCGCATTTTGTGGGTTTTGCTTGGGGCTTGGGGTGGGGGGTCTACAGGGGGAGGGGGGCCACAGTTGTTGTTGTTGTTGGTTGCCAAGCGGAGGGGGGAGCGAGAGTGAGGAATAGCCCAGACTTTTGTTTCTGCTAGCTGGTTGCCAGGCACAAAGAGCAAAAGGAAACGGAACAAACAAATGTTGCATGGGCGCAAGGCGTGCGCGGCTTATTATGCATGTATGAGGGCGTGGACAGAGCCGTCGGCAGCAGTGGGCGTGGCAGCGAGCGACCTTCGAATGTGCAGCAAACAGCAAAGCAACAAAATGTGCAAAGCCAAAGCGGGCGAGTGTGTGTGCGAGAGTGTGTGAGTGTGTGTGAGAGTGTGTGGGCTGTGTGTGTGTGTGTGTGAGTGTGGGCGAGTGTGTGTGCGTGTGTGTGTGAGTGTGTGTGTGAGTGTGTGTGAGTGTGTGAGTGTTTCAGCTGTATTTACTGTAGCTTCAGCTATGTTGTTTTTTAAGTGCTGCAGGCAGTAAAAAACAAACTCTACTGCATCAAGTAAGCGTAGGGCACAACAAGTGGGCGTGTCATATGCACGCCCATGCACACACACACACGCTCGCACACTCACACACACAGGCACATAATTCCCCATTCGCTGTCATATTAACTTTGAAATTCATTTTTTTGCGGAGCCAAGGGAAGCAGCAGTTTGTCCCTGCGCTGCAAATGCAAGTAGGTCACGCCCACACACACACACACATTTTTGCACACACACTCTCTCACACACACACAGATATTGTGTTTCTGCACGAAGACAAAAAAATTAATTAAATTTGCATACAGAAACTCGCAAAAAAGCTAGGAAAAAAGCAGCTACAGCACGTCGCATAGCGAATACTCTTGCATGACTGCGCACGCTCAAGCTTAATGTGTGAACTGAAATTGTGACTGCATGATGGTTGTGTGAGTAGCTGGATAAATATTTGATTTGCATAGCCCAAAAACCCTTTAGCTACAGCTTCAGGCATACGAGTTGTGTTCAAAAAGTAATTTTTATTTTTTTTTTTTAATCTATGAATTCTATAAATCTCATGGATCTCTCTCAAAAATATACTTTAAGGGGGACATTATAGATTCACGAGATCCATGATATTCATAGGAATCTATAATGTCCTAATGTCCCCTTTAAAGTAATACCAATCACATATGTTTCTTTTAGCTATCCTCACAGGACTTCAGAGATTCATATTTTTAAGACTTGTTCAACTGCTGCTACGATGGCGTCTTTAGCTGCTCAATCGTCGAGTAGCGTCGTCTTTTTAGGGGCCTCTTAAGTTTCAGAAACAGTAAAAAGTCAAAGGGAGGAAGGACTGAGATGTATTATTGCTTAACTTGATAAAGAATCTGTATTAAGTTTTTAGCCAACGACATTTAATGGAAAAGACAAAAGATAGAAGACAAGAAAAAGCACGTCCTAGCTGATAAAGGATCTAAGGATTAACATGGTTGAACTTGTTGTGGTATAAGTGAGTTATATGAGTTCCAGCTTGAAGCTACAATAAAAATCAAAAATCGTATAAATCAAGCAGCAAAATTAGCGATACTTTTTAAGCAGATATCATAAAGTATAATATTCCGATTGCTACAGAGATGAAGATTTTGAGATATATGAAAAAAAAACACTTGAGTTTTTTACATAACAGCTTAACTCATAAGCTTTTCTCACGACTCAGACTTAGTCGAGCTTTACATGAATAGAGAGCGCTCTATATAGACTTGACTCTTAATGTCAGTCAAGCATTTATATAGCTTAAGGTAGCTTTTAAAGCTAATATAATTGTTGAGTTATTAAATTCAACTGTTTATTCAGTTATTCAATTGTTGAGCTGCTCAGACGATCTCAAGCTCAACTCTCGATCACCGATCAGCATCATTCCAATGCAACACAATTTATCCAGCATAAATATTTGTGGACAATCCCTGGCACTCGTTACCAATTCGCTCAACAAGTCTGGGGAGCCTCTTCAGGCTAGAGTGCATGCCGAAACGTTTTGGCCTGAAGTGTAGCTGGCTGAACTTTTCAAATGCAGCTGAGCAGAGCTCGGAGCTCTTGTGGGGTTAGTCGGATGGCAAGCCAATGGTCAACCAGGGAGCAGCAGGATTTTCTATTTATAGTTGTATTTCTGGCTGCCAGGTCCAACGAAATGTTTGCATTCGCAATTGCAGCAGCTGTGATTCTTTATAATTAATCAATGTGCGAGCGACGCATAGGGCAAAGGTTGCCAGCGAGTGGGGAGCCCTGACTTGCTAAACTTTCGCAATCCGAAATATTTTGAATTTCATTAATGAATACTCAGTTTCGGCTTTACATTCACAGTCAACTTTAACTTAATTACTTTTTCGTTTAAACTTGTAAAGCGACGTACTTAGCAGCCATTTCCCACTCAAGTGAGCTCTTCATGCCTCCCCCTTGCACCACACCCTCTCTCTCTCCACTCGAGTTTCCAGCTATTTTCATTCGCTTTTAATAGATTCTGCTTAGCTGGTGCTCAAACTAATCTGAAATTATTCTCAACTGCGAACAGCTGCGTCCTCCTTAGTGCGGTCTTATTGCATCAACTAAATATATTATAGAATGATGGGTATAACAGTTGCTTGTCTCCCAATTATAACAGTTTCTTCTCAATTATAGAGGGATTGCATTTAGAACAATCGGCATACTCGTTATAATACTGTATATAATATTAAAATCTCAAATATACTTCCAAGTGTATAACAGTTTTGTGCTGTTAAGTTATTATTATTACATACCAATAAAAACTTGAGTTTCCATAAATTCTACAACCAATAAAAATAATGTCCAAAAATTAAAAGTTTAAAGACGAACGTATAACAGTTGGGTTGTATAACAGTTTATTCTAATTAAAACATTGATTTTTATACTTTTTGCAAATTGAATATATAATATATTAGAAATGCAAGTGTGAAGACGAGTGTATAACAGTTTAGTTGTATTACAGTTAAGTTGTATAACAGTTGAGTTGCTCATTCCAATTTAAGCTTGAAGTTATTCTAATAAGAGCAATACATACAAATTTCAAATATTCAGACGCTCGTATAACAGTTGTGTTGTATAACAGTTTATGCAGACTTGTGCCTCAAATTCTTAACAGACTTTTAACTCATTCTAACTCGTTCTCATTACATCGACTAAAGGTATACCAACGCTATAAAAATATCTAACTATCTATTTATATAACACTTCACATTTTAAACGTATAACAGATGTGTGCTACCCACTGTGGCTATCTTCACTCAGCACATGCTAAATAGATGCGGTTCACTTGTCTGCATTTCTTCTTTTTGCTCTTCGTTTTCTTCTTTCTGCTTTTCAACACCTCAAAACTAAGTGAAATTTCATTTATATTCTCGGGGGATTCGTGCTATAAACACTTCCGGTTGTCTGCTCGATTGCATTTTAATCTCTGTGAAACGCTTCAACTTTGCACCAGTTTGTCATCTACTCTTTAATTTGCATGTCCAGGTCCTCATCCTCATCATCATCTTCGTCTCATCTGCATTCCCGTTGCGTTTGCCTTCTTTATTATTATTTCCGGGTGTCTGAAGTGTCAGCTCTTAAACTACTTTGGCCCACACCCGCTGAATTACTCAATCTGGTAGCAGATGTTTGCTGTCCTCGTTGCTGTTGTTGTTGCAACACATTTGGAGTTAAGCTAAACACTAAATTATGCAGAGCAAAGGTTTCATTCTGCCAGCATATGAGACTCGCTTGGCTGTGCGACTCCTGGCTGTCTACTCGTCTGTCTTTCAGTCTGCCTGCCTGTCCGCCTGCTCGTCCGTCCGGCAGTATAACAACGAGCAGCTGCTGCATACTTTCGGGCGCTGCATAATTCGGCGCCAAATCTGGCAGCTGGAGGACTATCGAGTGACTGCCGAGTGGGTTCGCATCTCGCATAAATTATGCAACAGCTGCTCCACTTTGTCTCCACTTTTGTCTTTGCCAACTGTGAATTTGTGTGAGTAAGTGTGGGTGTGGGTGTGTGTATGTTCTGTGCATGAAGTCACAAAACTCTTAAAGCGTGACTTCATCCAAATGAAATGCTAAACTATTTATGCCCTGATCTTAGACCGTTGGTCTGGGCAATAACTCTACCAAGCTTAATGGTGATACCATAGCAAATATTAAAGCAGAGGGAAACAGAGAAAGATAGAGAGGGATGAAGAGAGGGAGGAAGTGCGAGTAAGAGAGAAATATTATTCCTATATTCCTATAAAATATAGTAATAAATAGGATCTTCCTATCTATCTCAATCTCAATGTGTATCTGTATCTGTATATCTTTCTAGATATAGAAAGAGAGATAAAGAAGACAGATGAGAGAGAAAAGGACAGAGAAAGACGGAGAAAGGCAGATAGAGACACATATAGAGACAGAGAGAAGACATATAGATAGACACAGAGAGAGAGAGAGAGGGACAGAGAGAAAGAAAAATGCAGATAAAGAGCGAGAGAAAGAGAGAGAAAGAGAGAAAAGGAAACGGAGAGAGAAAGTAAGACAGGGAGCGTGCGAAAGAGAAAGACAGAGTAAAAGAAAGACAGAGAGAGAGAGAACGACAAATAGAGGGAAAAGAAAGATAAATAGAAAGAAAGACAGAAGGAATGAGGGATAGCGAGAATGGGAGATATGAGATAGAGAGAACGACAAATAGAGAGAAAGACAGAAGCAGAGGGAGATAGATGGAGACGCGACACAAAGGCCTCGTGTTTATTCATTGTTTTTTATTCGCTTCTCTATGCAAATTTGCGCAGTGCAACAAACCAGCCGCAGCCGCGTTCCATCGCCTCCCAACGCTCCTGCGCTGAATAGACATTTCTCAGCACAAGACAGACATATGGCATATGGGCGGCGGAGCGGGCCGTTCGGGGGGTTAGGCGCTTGGCTTAGGCTCATATGAAAATGAAAACAAAATACAAAAAAAAAAACATATACATAAGAAGAGGAAGAACTGTTATGCGTAAGGCAAAAAAGACGCGCGTGTTTGTTTTTCATGCATTTTACATGAGAGACGATGATGCAGAGCACGTGCCACGCCCAACCAAACACACGCCCAGCCACATCCGCACCCACACCCACGCCCACACACATGCACGCAGTTAGTCACCGCCCCGGCTCCAACACATTCTTCTCTCTGTGTGTCTAACTGGTTCATCATGATTAAAATTTAGCCCATCCCCAACCATCGCCCCCAAACACAAATTAAAAATGTAAAAGATATTACACGTGCCACGTCCTGCGGGCGGCGTTGGCGCGTTGCAGCTGATGGCTCAACTAATTCGCAGCGCTTCAAATTATGCAACACACAACATTTAGTTGCATGAAGTGATAAGCAGCAGCAAGAAGAAGAAACAACAAGGAAGAGTGCTTCAGTCGAGACTCCTCGACTAGGCAATACCCTGAAGCTTGCGGGGATATTCTAATCATACATACAAATGGGCTGTACTAGGGGAACTTTATTTATTTTTCTTCTAGATGAATTTTCATTATCAAATTGGATGTTGATGTCATCGATATGCATTTATGCAATCATTCTATGCTTTATGCTTATTGACATATTGACATAGTCTCTAGTATTTGAAATACTTTTTTTGCAAATTAAGGAGACGAAGTATCTAAAATCCAAAATTCGAAATGTGTGTATTTAATACAGGAACCATAATAAATTTGATGTTTAAATTTTTAGTGGAATTTCAGCTAAAAACATCAAATAAGTATCGATTCTTATCGACAATTAGGAAATAGCATTAGTTATCGACATACAATTATTTTAAAATTCAAGATGGACGGACAAAAGGACAGACGGATGAACAGATGAGCATGACTAGATCGACTCAGCTCGACGGGAATAAATATTCTCTATGTTCACTGTCACGCCTCCTTCTGCGTGTTACGTACATTCTCACAAAATCATTATGCCCTAAACTTCTCCTCGTAATGGGCTTATAAGCAAGGAATTTCAATAACACTGAGCTCGCTACACACTACCTAGCCACAGCTCCTTTATAACTATTTGTTTATATAAGATATTTAGCTTAGTTCCAATCGATTGCCAATCAATGCTCAAAGCCTTACAACTTCCTTAGCTCAGTTACCTGTTATAGCATATGGTTTCTGCTCTAAGCTAACTTCGAGTTTTGGCTTACTATCTCAAAGCACACGCTCCAATGTGATACATTGCTTAATACTCTTCTGCCTGAGCCTCTCGCACGTAGTTAGTTTGTCGAGTAGTTTCAGATATGCAAAAACTGTTTATATTTATATAGAGAGTGAAGGTGTGCGTGCGTGCGAGTGTGTCACTGGGCGTGAGTGGTTTTGATGGGGGCTTCTTCTTCTACAGCTACTTTTTTTTTGCTCGAGATGAAAGCCCTTCTGACAGGCTATTGTAAATAAGATGAGGAGAGGCGCCTCGCACTTTCCGCTTAATGAAAAATGTGCCTGCCATTTCATGACCCGATTACTCGACAACTCTTCAAGTCAGAGACAGCGCGACCCCTGCAGGGGGTGGGGTCTGGCAGTTGGGGGGCAAAAAAAATAAATAAAAAGTCGGCTTAACTGGAGCAGGCGCTGGCAGAAGTTAAACATCGCCTGGGCAAACTTCAAAGCCAGCTTCCGTGAGGCCAGTTAAAGGACGGCAAAAACTGTGCAGCGAAGAGGACGCCGAGTGCGGCGACAAGCCTTTAGCTGATGGAACGTCGTCATGCAGCGAGACGCTGCAAAAGCAAATGCAAATTAAGTGAAAAGCCTTTTCAAATGAACGCCGAGATAAGGCCGCGCCAAAAGGCAGGCCCGGCCCAAAGGATGCAAACTTAAAGCTGAGCATTTCCGCTATGCAAACGAGGCGCAAACAGTTGATAACACAAACAAGTCGCATCTCGGCTAACTGCCATGCAGCAAATGCTCTACAAACATGCTTGCTTCCTAATTGTTCCAAACTATTTTAATGCTCGTTCACAGAGTCAACAGAGTAGATTAGTTTTGTCAGATAGCCTGCTGCTCGTCGGCTTATCTAGATGAATGCAAAGCTATGCGAGTTGCAGACTGGAAGTCTGAAACATATACAAACAGATAGAAAGATATGGCATATATATCTAAGCTATTTGGGCAATTGTTAGTCAGGCAAATGGAATGAAATGAATGAATCATCCGATTTGCCTTGCCAACAATTGCCTAATTGAGTTAAAATATATATGTTGATTAGCAAGGAAAAATATGGGATGAAACTCATATATTTATATATATTTGAACTACACTATTTTGTATTGCACTTGATCTTCATTCCGAAGCGCAAACCCATAACTGTAACAGTAAGACATATCTCAGTTGAAAATCAAATAACTAACCCCTGCAAATAAGGGCAATAAATTTTTAATGGGAAATAAAGCTCAATAAATAAATAAATAAGTATATAAATATCTTTACTATCGAGTAACACCAAGTTTTGTAGTTAAATCACTGATGAATTCCCTCACTGATGCAGAGGCACGCGCTCTGCTCAGTGCGCAGTTTACTTTGGGAAATTAATTGCTGAATAAATTTTCTTCTATTGTATTGGGTAGCTCACTTAGTAATTTCGTTTTTAAAACAATTTAAATATGCAGATCTTTTTAGAAAAATTATGCAGTCTCCATTTTGATCCAATATCTATTGAAATAGATGCACTTTTCTAATAAAACTTGTATCGATCTTTATCAATAACAAGGACATGGGATGAGTTATCAAAAGAAATATACATTTGTTAAATTCGTATGGCATACACGATTATCCGTTTCAAACTTCAAGTCTCTAGCTTTTGTGGTTCACGAGATCGCTGCGTTCACACGAATGGATTGACGGACGGACGGATGGACGGACGGACGGATGGACGGACGAACAGACTATTTACTACTATTTACTTTTTACTTTTTTTGTATAATACATAAAGTTAAGCATGCTAAAAAATATATAAATCAATTGCCATTTTCAAAGACCAAAAGTCTCTGCTTCACAGTTTTAAATTGAAAGTTTGCCTTTCCACATCCTTGAAACGTGATGTGAGTGCAAAACTTGATTTGGAATTTGTAATTACTTCAATTGTTAACAATTTCTTAGTTCCAATAAATCGGGTAATTTAATAAACATTGATTTGCAACTGAAAATACTAAAAGCCTTTTAGGCAAGTCGCCTAAGCGAAAGTCCTTGTTAGACAGGCAGCCTTAAGTGCGTGCTCTGTCTTAACTTCTGTGTTGTGCACAAAGCTAAGTGAACTTCGTCTGGCAAATGAATTAACACGAAAGCATTTACAGAGTGCATTAGTCAAGCTCCGGCTCTGAAAAGTAGCAACAGCAGCATATTTTGCATTAGACGCTGAGAAACCGCTCGGCGGCGGTGGGACCTAATGCACTGCAGAGTCATGAACGAAGGTGAGCTGTGGCCGTGGCTGTGGCTGTGGCTATGCATGAAGGGCAAAACTAACTCAATTGCCAGGAAAATAATAATTATCACTAGCTAAAGTTGGGCTGCGTTGCAAAAAGCGTTGGCAATGCAGTTAGCAGCAAGTGGAGCATCAAAGGCGATTCAATTGAGGCGGGGTCAATTGATTTTCGCTCGAGTGTGTTGACCGATCCCTTGCGAACTGCGCAGTTGGCAAACTTTGCCGTCAAACAATCAACCTTCAATCGACTCCCACTACGAGTCGGAAATATGCAAACGCTTGGCTAAAAATTTAATTAACAGTTTGGTCAGCACGCAAAACAAACACACCGAGCGGGCGAAGTCAGGCCCAACCACATTGACCCACATTCCCGCACTTTGATTCAATTAATGTCCACTTTGGGCTAGCGTCCCACTGCCTGCCTCACGCTCCACTTTCCTTTCTCCTCGAGGATCGAAGTCGCACTGACCTTCGCCTGGGCAATCGATAAGCCTCGACGCCTCTTCGGTTCGTCCACTTGCTGGCAATTAGAGGCCTGATTACAGGGTTCAATGTCGAAGTGTTGTTGCTGCTGCTGCTGCTCCTACTTGGGCTTCTGTTCTATGTCGAGCCAACAATTTGCATGGCGCTATTGTCATTAATTGCCACGCCCTGCCTGCTTGCCGGCGGGCCATTGCGTGCTTAAGTTGAAATTGCGCCAAATGAAGCAAAGATAACAACGACAACGACAACCACAGCCACAGCCACAGCCACGGCAACAGCAACCACCATGAGGCTAGAGCCGAAACGCCGTTGGGCAAGCGAACGTTGATTAAGGACAAGAAGTGCAAGAAAATTCCATTTTAAATTCTTGTCGTTGCCTGAAACTAGGCAATGCATATTTCACATGCTCGAAAATGCTTCCGTTTTGCATTGACCCACTTGGCAGGCGGCTAGGCCTGCCTGACTGCCTGCAGAGTGGGGTGGGGCTGGGGCAGTTGGGGCAGCGTAGCAGGTGAATCGGTTGTGCAAAGACGCCAAAACTTTTGCAACTAAATCAATGAAATGCGAGCGAAATTGGCAAAGTTTTTCAAAAACCCGTTTCAGTTCAGCTGGCCAAAACGAGCGCGGCTAAAGCCCCCAGTTAGCGCCACAAACGTCAGATTTAGCTGGAGCACAACATTTGGCTGTTAAATATTTAATAACAACAATCATTTTCAGGCATTTTGGCCAGCTTAACACCAAGTCGAGGAACTAAACGAAAAGTGCAAGCTCAATCAGAATGCGAATCGAAATCGGAATTGGAATCGTTTTGCGGCTATTTCGCATGCCCCAAAGGCATTTCATGCAACAGCGCATCGGCTTGCATCATTGTGCCCATTCGCTGCAGCGGAATGCCAAGAAAATTGCCCAAAATGATTGCAGCCAAGAGCCAACGAAATCGCCACGTGGGCGAAAACATATTTGTAAACGCTTCCGTTTTCCATTGACCCAGTTGAGCGGAAGGCTGAGGCGGACAGACGGACGGACGGACGGACGGACGGACGGTCGGTCGGTCGGTGGAGGCGTTCAAATTTGCTTAAAAATCGCCACTTGGACACGTGATGGCAGCACCACAAAGACCCACCCGCCCGGTGCACTGGGGCCCAGCCCTCATTTAAGCACATTAGCGCTGATTATAACGGCATTTACATGACAGCTCGACGAGTGCAGAGCGTAGCGGCTGGGGCTGAGGTGGGGCACGGGGTCGTGCCTGCCGAGTGGCGAGAATTGCTCAATGCAAGTGCACGCGGCGTATGCGTAATGTCTTCTTTTTTAAGTACACATCGACGTGTGTGCGCGTGTGCGCGTCTGCTTCATTTGAAATGCTCAATGGAGCCATAAAATAAACATTGTGAATTAACATTGAGCAAAAGGCAAAGTGAAAACGAAGCGAAATTCAATTATAAACCAAATTGTCTATAAAATCGAATTAAAGCAAAAAGCACAAAAAAAAGAAAGAATGAAGCCAAAAATGAAATCCAAACAAACGCCAGGCAAATGTGTGTTGTTAGCTGGCCTGGCAACATAATTCAATTAATACACTGCGAAAAAAACAGCAAGATAATCAGAGTATATTGGCATTTTGACTGTGTTCATGAAAATAGTAGTGCGACTGAGCATTAAATTTTGGATAAACACAATTTTGTGATAAACACAATATTTTTAATAACAATTTTAATGCTTTTTTTTTTGTTACAAACTCAGGTCTGAGGCTACTATTTCTATGAACACAATTGTCTGTAATATATAGGTCGTATCGTTAATATTATATGATTTGATCTTGTAATATTAAGAGTCAGTTTTCTAAGTATCCCAACTCATATTGCAGTCATGCTGCTGTGAGGCTAAGTGGCGTAGGTATTTATAAGTCGAGTCAGTTTACGCTTCGGCTGTACGCTTCTCAGTTCTGACTCTTATACTTTAATTGTCGCCCTGGGAGAATGAGAGAGAGAGAGAAAGATAACTGTTGCTTAACGTAGTCTCCAAAAAGTGGCGAAGTGAGAGTGCGATGGGCGAATAAGGTCGTTATTATTAGTAGACACAGAGATGCACCTAAAAATTGTCTTTCTAGAAATGCAATTTGTTATTATAAATTCATATATATTAGTATTAGTATAAAATAGAACGGAAGCTGCTCAAGCTGATTCGATCTGCCACATATACATATATTACTTACAAGTAATGTATGTAAATTAAATATATACTTGAGATTAGATGTTGTATATTTTAGGAGCGAAAGAAAGTTGGAGAAAAGGAACAAAATTCCAGCAAGGCACAAATTGATAGTCAAACATTGAAAGGAAACATAACTAAATTGTTATAGGCTACAACTCCTATATATATAATATATTTCGGCCTATAGAAAATATTTAGTTTTTGAAAGATTTAGCAAATGAAAACTTCCGGCAAAGCACAAATCTTAGACAAACAGAGCAAAATGGGTCAAGCTTTCAAAGGAAACATCTCCAAGTTGTTATAGACTACAGCTCATATATATATATAATTATCTATAGACTTATAAAATCTATTTAGGTTTTGAAAGCGAAACTTAGATTTAGCAAAGGAAACATTAGGCAAAGCACAAATCGTAGACAAACAGCACTAAATTGGTCAAACAGTCAAAGGAAACATCTCTGTATTATTATAGACAACAACGTATATATAGACTATATGCATATATATATATATATATATATATATATAAACATTTATATACCATAATTTCTGTATAAATAGACTTATATCCTATTGTTAGTTTGCGCTCAGTTTATTAACCTATTCAAGTTATATTTTAGTTAGTGTATTTGATGTGACGCATTGCACATGGGAAGACTTTGTTTGTTTCTGCTTTTAGATTTGTAGTATATAGCGAGAATTTCATAAGAGGGCCACATGCTAAGTGTAGCGCACGCACACGCACACTAACACACTCACACACACTCGCACACACTCACACACAGGCAGTGAAATTGTTTGATTATGCAAAGAGTTTCGAGCATATTCAGATATTGCATCTGCAACGATTGGTTAGCGATTGCTTGGTAAACAGAATAACAAAGCGAATCAAAGCAATTCCGAGTCGCTGATTCCTGCTGGCGTTCGCCATTTCGATGGCAAAAATCCCATCCATGGCAAATGTTGCAGCACTCGATGCGATCTATGGCTCTGCAATGCCCCACAAGCCCCCCACCCCCCTCCGCCTTCCCAATTATACCCAAGCGCTGCCCCCCGCCGGCCCATGCGCTGACAGGCGAGAGTGAACGAAGGCAAACAGAGACACATACGCTGGCAAACAGAGAGACGGCCAATGTGCTTTCTACTTCGGTGCGTGCCACGTTGCGTATGCGCGCTATTTATAAAAATCAATTTCTGCCTTGGCAAGCGACGACGACGACGAGGCAACGCAAACAAACAAATCAGAAACAAACAGCGGCAAGAAATAAATAAATAATGTTGCTGCTACAAGCACCCGACAGCAGCAGCAACAACAACAACAACAACAACAATAACAGCGACAACAGCAACGACTGACAAAATAGAAGCAAATACAATTTCACCTGATTGGCCCCCATGAAGATGTTCCCGCACAGATCTCAATCTGATATCCGCTGATAAGGTCGTTCGCATTGCCCAAACTTTGAACTTATCAATTGGAATAGTTAGTTGAGACATTACAGATTGCTGCAGATCAAAGTGGAGCAGTTGCGCGAGCAAACGAAGGGGCACAGCGAGAGAAAGCAACTCAACTTTAAGAAATAAACAAAATATATTGAATCGATCGAAGCGGAATTTGAATAGAAAGATCATATAATTGATCCCAGTGTTGCTGAATGTATAACAACTTTTTTGATACTTTGATTTGATTTTGAACACATATAACAAATTGAAAAAAAGAAGAAGAAAACTTAGATTTGATTAATTGAGAAAAGAAGAAGAGCGTTTAGTAAGTTCTACAAAGAAATAAGAAATATTTCACTTGCTAACATAGCTGAGTTTAGCTGACTTCAAAACTGTTCAGAAGAGGTCTAGATCACCTAGAGTCATTTATATAAATTGCAACAAATTTGTCAATATATTATATTGTAATATATATACTGTATGTTTCCTCTACTAGTTCTTTTGACTAAATTTAAGCGCTTTTGCTCTTAGGGTCTAATAATATATCGCAATACTTTAGCTTGTTTTACTCATTCACTAAGTATAATTGACTTTTGTGCAATATCCGTCTTGCTCTCTGTCCGTTCGTCTGTCCCTCCTTCCGACCGTTTGGCTTTTCGTCCGTTCGTCCGCCGGTTCGTAAACCATTTCTCTCGCTATTACAGCTCGAGACTTGAAATATGAAATATTTGGGTAGCCTTGCCTGATGAATTGTTAAGATTTTTATGGAAAACGGAAAATACTACTTCCGGTATCTCAGAGATGCTTCTAGCTTGATCTCAGAGGCTTGACTTTGAACAACATTTCTAATGTATAAAACAACTGATAGGGGCGTGGCATATCAGGTAAAACTGTAACCTTCATAATTTAAGAACTAGAACATTAGCCAAGTATTGCCATTTGAGTTACTTTCAAGAACCTAAACAGATCAACAAACCCACTTGGGGCGTAGCAAATGAGAAAGCCCATATCCCATACAGTTATAGAGCTGATAACTTTTGGACCTTGAACAGGTATCATGCAGTCGATACCGCCCGTCTTTTTACTTGACTTTTCGCTTAGCTTCTTACGACTTTTCCCTTGCTTTGCTTTTCTCCTCACTTTTACTTTCTTTAACTTTTGCTTTACCTTCTCTGATTGCTTCTCGAATGTCTTCTATAGCATTCTATATATACATTTCATACTGCATCACTTGATGCATTTACAAATTTTCTAATTTTCACTGTCTAGGTCGAGTGCAGTTCCTCCGCTCTATCCCCAGCCTATCCCCTCTCTACCTTTCCACCTCTCTCTCTTCCTATCTTTCTCTCACTGACCTGCTAACTATCTGCTACTGCCCTTACCACGCCCACTATCCATCCTGCTGCCCTCAGCTAGTGAACAATGACTGTCGTGAAGGCAGCGCGTGTAACAACAACAATAACAACAACAGCGGCAACAACAACGTTAAATCTTATAAAATAAACATTTATTTTTAGCACTAGTCGCTCGTTGTAGTTGCTGCTGCTGTTGTTGTTGTTGTTGTGGCTGCTGCTGTTTTTCCTTTAGGTTTTCTTGTTAATTCCCAACTGGCAAAATGAAAAATGGAAAAATGGAAAGAAAAAAACGACTCAAAGCCGAAGGCAAATGCAAAAAAAAAAGAAAAACTACTGTAGCGCCACAAGCAGTAGCTAATAATACGAATGCCATTTGTGAGCGCAAAAAAACAGAGAGAGAAAGAGACAAACAAAGAGAGAGAGGAAGAGGGAGAGGAAAATGGCCGCCCTGCACGTCACAAATCCCAACTCACCACGCACCACACACACACACACACACACACCTCCAACGGCAACTGCCATAAGCTGGCTGTCATTATCCGCCTGCCCAGCGATCGATTTGAATGCTTAGCGCCTTCTGACTGCAGCTATACACTTTATATATATACAGCATTTATTGATCAATCCGCATATAGTATATAGATATAGTATATATCTATATATATAGCCTCTTTTTCTGTTCCATCTGTCGCGCTCAGAGTGCAAATTCCAATTTATTTACTTGGGGTCTTTGCTTAATTAGCGGCTCGTCGTAGCTTTGCCTCGGCTGCTTCTGTTGGCATTGTTATTTGCTGTTTTTGGAGGAGGAAGCGCAGCGACGACACGGAAGCTTTTGCGAATGGCTCTCTCCCACTCAGCGGCAATTTGGCAGCCAACAAGACCCAAGTCTTGCCCCACGACGCCCAGCATCCTATTGGCACTCCACATGGCTAGCACCTCTTTGGATCGACGCCAGCTATGCTAAGTCGCCCGCTGAATCATATTCGAGCGAGCATTCGGACGTTCGACTGCTCGCCCGCTCGACTGCTGTTCGGGCATTCGTTTTTGGCATGTTTTTAGCTTATTCGACGCTTCTCACTTATCTTATCGCCAATCATCGAGACAACACAACGCAACGACCTTAAGAAATACATTTAAGCAGAATATATTCCATTCCCATGTGGACGAGGCCAACGGCTAGCCAGCATAATGATTCGACTTCTGACGGGGCTCTACTCTTTGCCTTTGCGATCCGTTCGAGTTGTCATTGAAGACATTTGTCATCTTTAAAATATCGTTTATCTATAGCTTTATTGACACATCGAGCCAGAGACGAAGGCGACTGGGCAAGCGAATTGAACCACATATGTTTTTATTTATATTTTCACGAGTTCCCACCCCAAATAGAAATTGATCAAATATTCAATTAAAAGATGAACAAATTATGGAGAATGACAAGCAACAGCGTTGCCATATTTCTTAAAGGTTTCTTAAATAGAAAGCAGCCTTGTCAAGCTTCACAGAACTCAACTGCGTTGAGAGTAATGAGATCAAAATAAAATTCATTGTAATAAAACCACTTCTGGCACTTGCAAAAAATACATCCAGAGCAAATTTACCAAAGTTCTCAGAACTGCGTTGCCATATTACACAAAGTACTAGGAAAGTATTATTTGCCAAGTAAACGCTCTTACTAAATACCTCAAATGGAATTCTGCACAATAGCTTCGAGATATTAGAGAAAAATGAGGAGGGCTGCTCTAGCCGGGAGTGCCCGACTAGGTAATACCCAGAGCTGATTTTGCTATTATTTTACGCGTCTTTGGTACAAACATAACAAGCAATATTTTTACTGGGCGAAATTTGCTGTTGAGTAACTTTTGTTGTAGTTGAAATTCATCTAACTTATGTCTTCAATTCATCTTAATCAAAGTTCAAATCGTGTAATGATATTCAGATGTGTCTAAGCACAATTATCTAATAGTTGACATTGGGTTTTTTGCTTTTCAATTTGCCGTAAAAGCTATTTAGTATAAGAAAAACCAGAATCTGTCTATTCATCACCGGAATTTCCACAGTAAATGGGAAATCTCTAGCATCAATTCTCTCTATTATTCAAGCAATGCTCTAAGGAACGAAATCAAATGGTCAAATATTATTGATGAGTTATTAAAAAAAAAAATGATAAATTCTTAATTTATATGGTATACAGGAGTATTCATTCAAAATTTAAAGTCTTCAGCTTTTGTAGCTTATGAGATCGCTGTATTCATAAGAACACAACGAGCTACTTTGGTTAGATCAACTCATCTCATAGCCCACATAAATGATATTTACACTCTATATGTTCTACCACGTCTGCTACTGCTTGTTATGTACAATTAAACAAAACCAACATAGACCCAAGTTCCCACTTTCAATGGGTATTAAAAATGTGGTCAAATTTTTCAATTGTAAAAAAATAATTGCACAGCTGACTTGGAATATTATAGAATCTATAGAGCTGCAGCAACTTCCAAGTAAATTATAATGCGTTAAGTCTGCAACTTAAACTGAACTGTTTTAGCACAGTTTGCGTCTGCATTAAATGTTCCTTTGTGCCTGCCCTAAACGCTTCTCGCCTATGCAATATCTTACGCATTTGGGTTATTAATTATAAAGCAGTTGCCCCATTATACGGCCCGACAACAGTTGCTGTCTATTCATTCCATTTCTTTCCGCTTTCAGTTCTCTTTCTGCAGCCCCTTTGGAAAGTTTCAGGTGCAGTTGTTCAAATATTTGCATGGCCTATTTGTTAATTAATAATAACGCAAGAGACCTTGTCTCGCTAGGGGCCTGGCCGCCGCTTACAGCCCGCCCGCTCGGCCAGCGACCGCTGGCAATGCCCTCGACGTCGCCGTGGACTTTGCGTCCCACTGCGTCTGTCCAACTAGACGTACCGTACCATTGCCCATTGACGTAATTTTCGATTTTATTTATTTACAAGTTACCTTGAATGTTGTTGTTGTTGTTGCTGCTGCTGCTGCTGTTGTTGTCGCCTTTGTTTTATGCTTTTTGTGGCGCTCATCGCGCTGCATTAGACCTAAACCAGGTCTCAACCTTGGATTAGAGGACTTGTGGAACTTCACTCTGAACCTAACACCTTAAAGACCGCCAATCGCTTAAAATCCGTGTCACGAACCACAACAACAACCAAGAACTCCAACAATAGCAATAGCTGTTGCAACCATAATAACTTTGCCAGGTCACTTTCCATAAATTATCCACAACAATAGCAAACACAAATTCAAAATGAGCAAACAGAAATGATATGATCGACTTGTCAATACCCTCACCACACATAAACTGCATGCGATGTATACCTAATAGCTATTATTGTGGCTTATCTTTCCGATATGATTCCCTTGATTCAGCTATTCTCACTTTTATAGTATAGTTCGACTTGCAAATACCCTTACCACACATAAACTGCATGAGATATATGTCAAATATTATTGTTTTAGGTTTCTCTTTCCGATATGATTCACTTGATTTAGCTATTCTTACTCTCACAGTATAGATCGACTAGCCAATACCCTCACCACATATGAACTATATGAGATATATGGGCATTGTTTTGGTTTATCTTACCCTTTCGTCTACAACTGATCTGACATAGCAACTGGAACTAAATTTTGGCAGAGCTCTAGCCAAGCCTGGAATGACGTCCACATTAAATGCTTACGATTCGAATTTCTAGCCCCACACTCGCTTATTCCTAGCGCTTCTATTGTTTTTCTACGCCATTATAAAAGCGTGTGCTGCCGCAACAACAACAACAACAATAAAAAATGACAACAACAAACAGCAAGAACTATAACATTCGCTCAGTATGTGTGTGTGTGTGTGTTGGGTCAGGTGTTGCAAAAGTTTCAACAACGAGCACCTTTAAATAACCAGCCAGGCAGGCAGCCACCTTTTGCGCCTTACCCAGAGGCAGAGCAAATTTTGCAGTCACAGGAAGCCATTACGTTGGTGGGAGGCGTATAGTACACAACTGGCCACGCCCACCGACGGACGACTGCACCTTTGGCTAAATTCATGGGCTGTGGCAAAGGTCAAGGCATTGCCTTCACGATTTTTTCCACTTTTTTTTCGTTTTTCTATTCTATTCTGATTTTTTTCTCTCGTCATTTTTTGCATTCCTTTCATTTGGGGCTCGTCTGGGGGGCGGAACTTGTTTTAAAAATATGTCCAAAATATGCCACAAATATGGTCAAGAAGCCATTTGGGCCACGTGCACGAGCGCAGTGGAAAGAGTTTGACAAATAGAATCTAAGTTGCAATCTGATTTGAGATTTGAATCCAGATGAATATGGAATGATATAGCTTCACTTTAATAGGGGGAGAGTGCAGAGTCGAAATATCTAACTTTTGACTCGATTTGAGTAAGAATTTCATTTGAATTTCCCAGCACTGGGGCAAAAGGAAAGTGAAATTGAAAAAGTTGAGCGCGCAGAGAGGCAAAGGCAATCGAAGCGGCCAGAAGATGGCAATTGGGTTAGCTCTGCCACGGTTAAGAGAGTGCACAATCGAGTCAATTATAGAGCGAGTGCAATATAGTCAAGGACCCACGACTGGAGGCAATCAATTTCGACTCTGACTAAGTTTTGCTCCGCTGCTGCTTCTGCTTCTCCTCTTTTCTGCGTAAGCTCCTCCACGGGCTGTTGTCACAGCGGCAAACCAAGTGCGAGAGAAGTCATCGATGGCTAGAAGCGGGCCATGTCATCTTTTATGCAGCAGCAGCTGCTGCTGCTGCCACGCCCACTGCTGCTGCAACATGCCAAAGCTGACCCCAATGGAGGCTGGCGGCTGGGAAGACGACGACGCGTCGTCTTTGCTTTGCTTTGCCTCGCTCGAAGGCAACTTTGTTGATTTATATTTTTGCTGCTCATGAAATTTGCAGCAGCAAAACGGAACTGGGCCTGGAGTGGGGCAGTCATCGGGCTGCGACAGGACATGCTGGCGACGGCATTAAAATTGCATGCGCACTAAAGTATGCGACGGACGACAGGCGACGGGCACCGGGCAATGGGCGAATAGCAATTAGAAGTGGAAAGAACAGTCCAATCGCAGCGGCAAAGGGAACTACATTTCCTCTCACGTAACGCCCAATTGCAGTGTGTGAGTGCATCATAAATCATGGCAACCGCACACTTACACACTTACACACACACACTCGCACACACTCACACGCAACTTGGGCTGTGACGTCAAAGTCACAAAGGCGTTAACAGCGTTGTTGCTGCTGCTGCTGTTGTCGCCAGCAGGTGCGAAGCCCACAAAAATCTGCTCTCATTTGGCCCGACCTGCCACTAGAGGGCGCCACCTTGGTCATCAATTTTCGATAGAAGGAAATAGAGCAAAATGGGCAAAACTTGTCAATATTTTCGAGCACAATTTTCGTAAATAGCTCGCAAAGATCTTAGCATTTAAGCTCAGTGTTTTATGTCTATCATTCCACTAAAATATTTTACATATATTTAACTACAATAATTGCTTTAAGTATTTAACAAAAAATTTTCCTATAATTTAAGTTTTTAGAATCAACTTATATTACATATTTGTAGCAATTTCAATCCAGTTAGATTGACTAGATATTGCTATCGATAACTTTTATTAAATCGCTTTAGTTTTGCTAACGATAAGTTGTCCTTTCTATAAAGAAACGAATCAATTTTAGCCATGTTATGCCTTTATCGAGCTAAAATTTATATCGATACGTTTTACTAACTTGTTGATTTTATTGATAACTAGCTTTTTCCGTAAATACGATCGATAACACCTATGTTACACATTCGAATATTTTTGTCAAGCTATATTATATTTATATTATATTAGGTTATTGTTATATTAGGAATTGCTATCGATAACTTTTATTAGCTTGCGGATTTTGCTATCGATAATTTACATTTTAAACTTGTTATAGATAATATCTATGTAATGAGATCAAATCAATTAAAGTCTAGCCAAATCGTTATTGACTAGACACTGCTATCGATAACTTTTATTAGCTGATTTTGCTATCGATAACTAACCTTTTTTTTTAAATATTCTCATTAATTTTAGTCTTGCCCATTATTGTTTGGAAATTACTATCGATAACTGCTATTTTGCTATCGCTAACATATTTTCTTTTACATATTTTCTTTTTCATATATTATCGTACATGATAACAGTAGGAGCTTACTTTCGTTGCTATCGATAGCTTTTATTATTCACATTTCGTTTTTCTCTCCCTTTCCCAATAATATATATAGATTTATATGATACATATAACGTATATGTCATGTATATAGTTCTAATATGCCCATGTCTACACTGCACTACAAAACACATTTATATATAATATATATAAATTTATTTATAGTCATATATTAGACATAAATGCACATTACATACATGAAAATATATGTATCATGTGTATGCTTGGTAATTTAACTAAACTGGCCGACAGTTATCGTCTTTTAGCTCCCGTCAAAGTTTCGCTTTGAGTCGTTTAAGCGCCTTAGTGTATGCTGCAGCACATCCGATTATGGCCTAAGACCTGGAGTTGGGATTCTCGCACAAAATGAGCTTTAGCTAACTGACCCACGGCAACACGAGGACAACAATAAAAACAACAAAGTCGAATAAAGTAATGTACTTGCTAAGTAACACAGACACACACTCACAGCGAAATATAAAAATATTGTGAGAAAAACTTGGGGAAATGCAGGAATAAAGTAAGAAAAACTAAGTCAAAAGGTCAAATGTATTATTAAGCTACATGTGCGTGTGTGTGTGTGAAGATTGGGAGTGCTGCTCAAAGAAATTACATTTTTGGGGTCAAATGGTCAGGCGGTCGGTGGGTCGGTGGGTCGACAGTTGCTGTCGCTTGTCTCTGGCCTCGTCAAAGTTGCGACCTTCAAAATTGGTCGACAGCACCGTTAAGCTCTCAAGTATCCTTTTGGCAACACCCACACACACACACACTTGTCATTAGCCACAAACATTTTGCTCCGCTGGCATTTCTCATTTTTTTGCGTGTATGTGTTTTTTTTTTCGTACCTCTCACTCATTTTTATTTGCCAAGTGCACGCAATGTGACAAAGTACAAAAGCAAAAGCAAAAGCAAAAGCAAAAGAAGAGGAACAGAAAAAGGTGGGAAGAGGGGGCAATGCTCAGGCAGTGGGCGGCAGGCAGCAGGCGTGGCGCCTGGGCTGTTGGCTGGTGTAAATTATAGTGTCATATCGTGTAACATCACATATAGAGAAGGCTCGAACGCCCACACACACACTACAACCGGCCCGCCCGCTGGCCCGCATAATCCACTTGAATTTTGTTGGCGAAATGATAATTAAGCAAGTTCGTGTGGCCAGCCGCTAGGCGTAGGCGACCCAGGACATGCCCAGCGTATGTGCTGAAAGAACTAAAACGCAGATTATCGACAAATTCCATACACTTACGGGCGAAGAACGAGATCGATCAAGGTGGTATAGAAGTAATCGAAGAAGGAATTTAAGATTTATAAACAATCGATAGATCTATAAAAATGTATAGTTGCTTAAATCAGTGGATATATATGTGATCGATAAGGACAGTAACGATAGGCGCAGAATCGATTAATGTATATTATTATAGATACTAGAGATAAAACACCTTCAAACACAGCAATCGATCAATTTGATGTATAAGTAATCGATAAATTAATTTAAAATTTATACATAATGAATAAATATATAAATATAAATAACCAGGGAAACATCAAAGCATCGATAAATAAAGACAGTAACGATAGGAGACAATCGATAAATATGCATTAATATAAATAATTGAGATATCCTGTAACTGAAATCAATTAATTTGTGTAAATAAGTGCATATTTGATGAATATAGATAGTATAAATAAAAGATTATTATAGATCATAGAAGTTTTGAAAAATATGTGAAGTATAAGTAATCGATAAATGCATTGCTGATGACTTTACAATCGATAAATATGTATGATCGCAGAAGTCCATTCAACCGATGACTTCACAATCGATATATAAAATGTATAACTATGATCGATAAATATATTATATAGATAATAGAAGTAAAGCACCTTCAGGTCGATCAAGTTGACACATATTATTTATAAATAAATATAATATCAAGCAGTACAGTATAATAATGATATAGGCATAAGTATATTTATATCGGAGTATAGTAGTTGCTATATTCATAATCCTGAACATTTAACCGGTAATAAGCAATTGCCTATTGTTTCTGATAAGGAAACTTATGTCTTAATCAACTGCGTCTAGTATGCCCATTATACAAGAATTCGCACAGGGTATTCGTCGGCACTTGCAGCTGTTTATTAGCAGCAATGACCAGTGGTAACTGTAATTGTAACTGCTTGTTGTTTGTTGCTCTTCGCGTCATTCCGTTAGAGCTTTGGGTTCGACTCTGAATTCGGACTTGGTTTAAGGCTTGGAGCTGGGGCTGGGGTTCGGGTTCGGTTCTTTTGCCGCTGGTTTTTATGTACATTCTTCTTGTTTCGTTATTTTTGCGCTTTATTTTTGTTTTCTTTTTTCTTTTTTTTGTTTGCGGCCTGCTTAAGCATGCATGAAGCGTGCTCTTATTTAATGAACAAACTTTGCGGTTGTGTTGGCTTTTCGTTAGCCACTTGTCATAATATGATTGCAGTTGTTATTGTTGTTGACGTTGCTGTTGTTGGTGCTGCTGCTGCTGTAGTTGTTGCTTTAGCTGTTGTCTTCATTCAAGGCAGACAAACCTGACAAATGCTCTAATTGAGTCGAAGGAGTGAGAGCAGAAAAAAACAGATTAGCACACATATGAATCCAGGCTAAATTTAGCCAAGTTGATACAGAATGGAATCGGCCCCAAATCTACATTTCAAATTAGGCAGGGTATGCCCACAGCTGTAAAGGTCAGCCAGCCACAACAATCTCACTACATTCACTCGGCAAGTGCATTTCACGAGAAACTTGAGCCGTTTGGCATTTGGACCTGATGCCATAACTCGGCTCTTCAGGCATTTGATTGCGGGGCAGCTTTTGGGGCTTTGTTAATCCTCTTAGTGCAATTATGCCAGCACTGTATTTCACGCTAATTGCATATATATAGGTATAATTCCTATATATAGATGTTTCACATTCTACTATTATAACAGGGGGGAATGCAAGAATTTGTAATTAAAGCCTTCGTCTTCCTTGGAAATTCACAGACAGAAGTTATTAAGCTAAGAACTGTTATAACATAATACCAGGAATTCTTCAATCAGAAATTCTTATAACAGAACTGGTTTAACATAAGTTTCAATACCAGGAATTCTTCAAACAGAAATTCTTTTAACAGAGCTGGTTTAACATAAATTTCAATACCAGGAATTCTTCAATCAGAAGTTCTTATATTAGAACTAGTTTAACAAAAGTTTCAATACCGGGAATTCTTCAATCAGAAATTCTTATAACAGAACTGGTTTAACATAAGTTTCAATACCAGGAATTCTTCAATCAGAAATTCTTATAATAGAACTAGCTTAACATAAGTTTCAATACCAGGAATTCTTCAATCAGAAATCCTTATAGCATAACTGTTCTAACATAAGTTTCAATACCGGGAATTCTTCAATCAGAAATTCTTATAACAGAATTGGTTTAACATAAGTTTCAATACCAGGAATTCTTCAATCAGAAATTCTAATAATATAAATCAATCCGAATAAAACACGTTTATACATTAAATTTTTATATCAGAAATATTTCTAACGCAGTTTTCTAGTATTGCAACTGTAATACCACAGCTTTCTGTGTCAGAATTCGCTATATCAAGAACTGCTATATCCGAAATTACTATATAAAAAATTGTTGTATGGAAATAAAAAAAAAAAACAATTATATCAATGATTTCTATATCAGAAATTGTTAGATGAAGAACTGTGTCTCAACAACTGTTACGCAGAAATCGTTTTATCACAGACTCAGCATCTGTTATAGCACAGATTCCATATATTTGATATCATTATCAAGAATTATTATAAATTATGTATATACCAATGCCGAGAAAAGTTATATTACAGCTTTCTGTACCAGAAATTATTATATCAAAAACTGTTATATCCAAAAAATTTTATATTTAAAGTTTTGTATTATACAAGCAACTGTTCTATTTTTCCTAGATTCCTAGATCAGCAACTGTTATACTACAGGTCAGGCATTGATATATTCTTATATATCATGTATCTTATAACAGAATCGTGCTCATCTTCATGATTCTCCTTGGCTGCTCTTTAATATTGCGTAAAGGCCATTACTATTCGAAATGTTCCTTAATTTTGGGTCATAAATTATGGGAGTCTAAAAGCTAGCCGTTACGTGAAGGGCATTCCCTTTTAGCAGCGATAAGTAATTGCTTCAATCGATAGTCCGTCGACTGTCTCAATGCTATTCGAACCATCTGCACCTCATTGCGAGCAACACTCAATTAGGCAGCCGAAGCCATCAAGAGTATCGGCCGAGTCCAAACTGTGATAAAGTCAATGGCGCAGGCTAATCAAAAAATACTTAAACCAAATGGCACGGCATTAGCGGAAAAGTTGAGAGGAGTACGAGTAGGGGTGAGCTGGGTGAGCTGGGCTATGCCTGGGCGCACCACCCACACAATAAGGCGAAGAGCACTTTTTTTTGGATTTCCACTTCCCGCTCGGCATTAGCGAAATTCGCACGCAATGAGTCGAGCCGCTGTCAGTTAGCGAATGCTTATTGGACCATCGCAGCGAATGATATTCCTTTTATTATTATTACATACTATAATATTATGATTTTCATTCTAATGGCTGGCACGCTGATGCGACGCAAGTGAAGGTTATGACATTCAAATTCACATTCTATTTTCAATCAGACGCGAACAGACTTGAAAGATGTCCCCGGCAAAAGCGACAACCGCAACAACAACATCAACAACAACAACGACGACGATAACATATGGCAATCTCGCTGGCGACATCGACGATGACTACAACAACAAGCCAACCAACTCAATTATACAAACATTAGAAATGCATCAAAAAATAACGAAGGATATTTGAGCACGAAACGAAATCAAGTCAAATGTGGAAAAGGAAGTGGAAATGGAGGTGGAACTTGGGGCCTTCAAAGCGCACACACCACGATTACTTCACACAGTCAACAGTAATCGATAACACTGCACAATCGACTGTGCGAATAAAATTTGCAACTAAAATAGTTACAATACAAACAGTTCCTTTATTACGTTGGCCTTATCAATATGCGATGTGTATCTTATCTGCATAGCCGCAGAGTCAAGTTGTCAGACTTGTTTGCAGTTCGCTGCTTAGATAACTGCCAACGATGATGGAACGTTTTGCAATGCTTTAAAAATGATCAGCCGTCGATAAAGGTAGTTAGTGAAGCCCCTTACATCGGTGAATCATTTCAAAAGTCGAATTGAGTTTTGGAAAATATTCTACATTGAAGATGGATAAGATCCAATACTGCCAATATATAACAGTTTGTATAAGACCTTTTTTTGTGTAGATCTCACTGTATAACAGTTTTGTAGGCTTCACAAAATATAACAGTTTTCAATTCTCACTTAATATATCATTTTGTAAATTTTGCCAATTATAATAGTTTGTTTCTTCAAATATAACAGTTTATAACTTCATCAAATATAATAGTTCGTAAATTACCAAATATAACAGTTTGTAAGATTCACTAAGTTTGAAACATTCGCCAAAAATTTAACAGTTTGTGAGTACCAAATAGAACAATTTGCATATGACAGTTTAAAAGTTAGCAAATATAACAGTTTGTAAGATGCATATGACGGTTTGAATGTTACCAAATATAACAATTTGTAAGATTCATATGACAGTTTGTAAGTTACCAAATATAAAGGTTCCTAAGTTTCGAAAAATATACATATAAGAATATATAAATAGTTTCACCGCATATAACAGTTTGTATGTTAACAAATATATCGGTTTGTACGTTTTTCCAAATATAATAGTTATAAGTTTTACGAAATAAAAATATCATATATAACAGTTTGTTAGTTTTACCAAATATAACAGTTTGTAAGTCTTGCCATATATACCAGCTTGTAAGTTGCACCAAATATAACAGTTTGTTAGTTATACCCAATATAACCGTTTGTAGGTTTCACCAAATATAACAGTTTCTTCACATTGACCTATTTAAATATATAAACCACAATAAATAGAAATAAAAAAATATTTATATACCATAAGAAGGAAAGTTTCTATCGATATTTCTCAACATTTACTTTTCTTGCTATATTTTTACTGCAAAATGTATGAATACCATGCTATTTGTATAATTTAAATGGATTGATGTGCAGACCTTTATCAACGGCGCGCTAAAAAGCTCTTAAGCCAAGGATCCAAAATTATCAAAATATTTTCAAGTACAAAGTGTGGGGTTTTAGTATACGTCCAATGCATAATAGAATAGAGTAGCTTAAATATTTGCAAAATGTGTGTTGGCTAGTGTAAATGTCGCTTGAAGCGATTACTTGGGCGCAGACATTATGTCGTTGTGGGTTGCTGTGGGTCTACGTAACCTTCATTGAGTTCTGTGCTCTGTGCGACTGATTAGCTAAATGGTTTTTGGCTTTTATTATATTTTTTATTTTGGCTACAGCTCGGTGGGGCAGGGGACATCGAATCACGTGAATGAACTTGTTTGCACACGACAAAAGAAGCGTATATCGCAGCGCATATACTTAGATATATATATGTATATAGTTGTGTATAAACAAATATAAACAAAAGCAAACAGCGGCGAGCGAATGGCAAATTTCATTCGGCGACTGTTTCCGCTTTCATGTCAATGGCAAATTTTTGCACACTCAACGCCAATCAATTTCGAGATAGTTTACGATTATTGTTTTTGGCTGCGAACATTTGACGGGGGCAGCAAGTTGGGGGTTGGGGGGCTGGCTAGGGGCGGGTGATGTTGAGTAGCTGGGTGTCAGTCGCGTGTCACAATCAGCTACTTGCACACACACACACACAAACACACACGGAATTACAAAAAAGAATCAACCATGTAAATGTTATGTATTATTATTGGTCCCCCCCATTCGGAGAGTGCATAATATGACAGAATTTATTTGACATTTGCAAATCTGGCGTGTGAAAACAATTACATACCTTAAACTAAACTATCTCTGTGCGTGTGTAGGTGTGTGGGTGTGTGGGTGTTGGGGCAAAAATTGGGTTTGTGCACCGGGAAGCTAACCACGAAAAACATTTGTAATGGGTCTGGCAATGACAATGCACTCGAGTGCACAAATTGTGCAAGAAGTGCGGAAGGCTAAAGCACCAGCGCGACAACAGCAAATGAAATGGGGCAATTTCAAGCTGAGAACTACTTGAATTTTGTTAAAAGCAGAAACTTGAGAGTGCCAACAGAGCTGCAGTAACAGCTCCTTAAACATTAACACTTTGCTAAAGACTTAACACAGTGACTTTAAAATGAGTGAATGTGATCGAGGAGCAGTTAGTAGCATAACAGAAATTTGAGAGTGCTAACAGAGCTGCAGTAACAGCTGCTCAAGCATTAACATTTTACTTAAGCTTAACACACAACACAGAGTGAATGCAATCGAGAAGCAGCTAGGAGCATAACAGAAACTTGGGAATGCTAACAGAACTGCAGTAACAGCAACTTAAGTATTAACATTTTACTAAAGACTTAACATAGACAGAGTGACTGTTAAATGAGTGAATGCGATCGTGGAGCAGCTAGGAGCATAACATGAGAGTGCTAACAGAGCTGCAGTAACAGCAACTTAAGTATTAACATTTTGCTAAAAACTTAGCATACGCATATTGACTGTAAACGAATGCGATCGACTAACAGCATAACATTACATTTAATCTAGCAGAGAGTTAACAGGAGAGCAGTTTAGCTTTGTTTACTGTGTTCAATATCAAATTATTATTAGCAGAAATCTAGAAAAGCTTGAGCTGATGAGCTTAACTAACATTTAACAGTTAACAGTCCTTTGACAGTGTCAATAATATAAATGTTATTTGAATTGAGTTCGAAAATTGCCTTTGATAGCTCTACTTTTTTAAAAATTATTTTTAGCAGTAAGTGAATGCGATTGAGGAGCAGCTAGGAGCATAGCTTTATAGTTAATCCAGCAGAGAGTTAACAGGAAAACAGTTTAACAAGCTTTGTTTTTATTTTGTGTCTAATAACAAACGTTTTTTAGCAGAATTCTAGAACAGTTGGAGCTGGTTAGATAAACAGTTAACTGTTAACTAACAGTCATTTGACAGTGTTAATCACATGTTGGCAATATTTTCCAATTGGATAAATGTTATTTCAATTGAGTTCGAAAATTGCCTTTAATAGCGCTATATATTCTTTGAGCTTATGTTCAGCAAGGTGTGTGTATATTTTATTCTAGGCAAATGCTTTCAAGCATACACAAATGAGTTTAACAGCGCTAGAACCTTCATAAAATGCATTTATTACTTTTTTTGGTAGCTATTTTTAGGCAAAAAATGTAAAAAAAAATATATATACAAAGCTGAAACGCTCTCACGAGATACATACATGTGTGTGTGTGATGGAATGCACTGGAATTGAAGCAGGCTATAAATTTTTCAATTTCTGCCCAACACAAGGGAATGAAATATGCATTTTGTTTCAATTCTCTTGTGTAAGCAGAGAATGTTGCCAAACAAAAACTTTGCATACTTGTGCAGTGCAAGGGACATGACAATTGTCGCTGTCGCTGTTGTTGTTGGTGCTGTGTGCTTTAACAGCATAATGAAGGGATTAAGCAGGAAGGATTCATATGCCGAAAATGAGTGTAATCAGCAAATGTCAAAGGGAAAACTGGACACAACTGGGACGAGCCGTATTTACAGTGAAAGCTCTAATTAAGGAACGCTCGAAGGACATGTTCTTTAAGCAGTCAGACATACGCTCTTGCAGAGACAGAGACAACGAGAGAGAGAGAGAGAGGAGCGAGCGCTACTTGTGTGTGAAAGAGAGAGAGCTGATGATTGTGGAATTTAGCTTGAGAGAGAGGAGAGCGAGCGAAATAGAGCGAGAGCGAGAGAGAGCGATTGCTTATCAATGATCATCATCTTAAGAACAAAATACCAAATTCGGCGACGAAGAAGTCGCGCAATTTCAATCTGGATTTCTTGGGCTCCTCGCGCGGATGATGCACCGTTATCTGATCGCCATCGGCCGATATCATGGTCTCGCTGGGCGGCGATATCGAGTACTGCTGCAGCATGCGGCGCTGCTGTTCGGTGAGCTCGTCCAGCGGATCGTTTGCTGCCATTGCTGCTGCTGCTGCTGATACGGCGGTGGCGCCACTGCAGCTGCTGCTGCTGCTGCTGCCCACCAAGCAGGCGGCCGAATTGGAGGCAGACACGCCGCTGCCGCTGCCGCTGCCACTGCCGCCGCCAGCAGCGGCCAATTGCTGAGCGATGAGCAGCTTCTGTGCATGCTCCTCGGCCTCTTTTTGTTTTTTGAAATCTTTTTTGGTTTTCGTTTTTTAAGACACACATACATACATTTACATTGATATATAGACGTAGATCAAATACATATCGATATATAGATATAGAGTAAAGATTAAATATAGCATCAGAGAACAACGAGGAACAAAATAAAAATGGGATCAAGTGTGCGGGGGCTGGAAAACGGGGCTGGGCGGCTGCCGAACTAGACTGCAAGCGAGCTGTAGAGGAGGAAGAGAGTCCTGACTAGAGAGCTTCACTTCTTTTTTGATGAGTAATTTCAAACTAACTAAAAGTTTTTGAAACTATTTTTCTATGCATTTTATAGATTTCTTTCCTTTGTGATTAATAAATTAAAATTGTATATTTATTTTCTTTGAATTTTGTAGATTTCTTTTTTGATTAATAACATAAAGTTCAAAGGAAATTTTAAAAAATTGTTTGATATTTTAAGTAAATTTTATAGAGATCTTTTCTGATCATAATTTAAAATTTATAAAAAAAACTAACTAATCCTAAAGATATCCTAAAATATTACATTTTTTATAGATATCCTAATTCATCAATATTCAAACAATGTTTAAAAGTTAATTTTAAAATTTTATACAAATTTTTTTTATTTTTTCTTGGTTCAAAAGGAATAAATAATTTTAATATTTTTTGCAATTTTTATTGAAATCTTTCTTTCCTGATCAATAATTTAAAACAGAGTTTATTATTATATTTAATATTTTATAAAAAATTTAAAACTTTGTTTTTATACTGATAAAAAAATTTAAGCTTGATAAGATTTTTTTAAATTATTGTTTATATTTTATGAAACATTTCATAGAATTCTTTCTTGATCAAAAATTTTAAATGCAAAAGAGTTTTTAAAAGATATTTTTAATATTTTATATAGATTTTATAGATTTCTTGCATGATCAAGAATTTAAATTTATTAAATAAAAATACTTTTAATATTTTTAATAAAATACTTTTAAACATTTTAAACAATAATAAGTTTTACCGATTTTAAAGAAGTTTTTAAATTAATTCCCAAAAGGGAAATTTCTACCTATCACTGTTAACATTGGACATTAACATTTCTGTGGACATTTTCAAATATCCCTAACAGAGCTGGGACTTTTTCTCTATTCAACTCTAGGTATACCTGCTGTAGATCTGAAATGTTTGTAATTATTGTTCGTTTAATCTCGGTGAAATATTTATATTTATTTGGCGGTGCTTCCGACTGACATTTGATATCGATATTGATATGGAAGATTGATGGATTTGGTCGGAATTGCGCCCGCTTTTGCACTCTTAACGGGCGGAAGCGTACTCGAGACGCGGCGAGGCGAGAGAAATCAAATAAAAAAAAAATTACAAAATGATAATCAAATGGGTGTGGCTGCCACGATGATGGGCGCACTGAGAAAGGGTGAGTGGGTGGTGGCAACAGCTGCTCCCGCTGCTGCCGTTGCTGCTGCTGCTGCTGCGGCGTGAAAATTTAATTTCAATTTGCAATTTGAAAAATGAAATTTCGGCTACACCAAGTCGATGGTTAGGGCGAATTCAAATTAATGATAATATATATACATATATATATACGTATATAAATGTCGCTGCAGAGTGCATGACCTGGCCCATGGAGGCGACCTTGGCGTAGGGCGTGTCCGCCCACGCACAAACATAGCTCATGAATAATGGTTGCTCGTTATTATTTTATTATTTTATTCGTTTTGCCTCTGTTTCTCTTCTCTGCTGTGGCGGTCATCGCTAGCTAGCTGAAGGTGGTTGGCCACGTCAGAGCCCCCCAGTGCGGAAATGGGCAGCAGCAGCAACAGAATTGTGGCCAAATGCAATTTTGCAGACAAGTCAAAGTCGTCAATAAACCGATCAGTGTTGCAGCGCCACCTGGCGAGCAAAGCGGGCGCACGATAAGCGGCTTAAGCTTGAAGGCTACAAATAACCCTTGGCACCCCGCCCCCGCCCCCCGCCGCGCGCCCTTACGCCCCCCTCTGCTAAACTGTTTACGCGCTTACGAGTGCCCCATTGTTGTAATGTTAATGTTGCTAAACGTTAATAAGAAATGCAGCGAGGCGAATATTTAAACGCAATTAACAGTCGGCCCGCTTATCAGTGCAAGAGTCGCAACGTTGCCGCATCACGTGATGCAAATACATTCAAATGATTTTCATTTATATTTATATATTTTGACTTCGAGCTGATTCACGATCGTCTTATCAGCGAAACGGTTAATTATGTCGCTCTGCCCGGTGACGTCATGGCGCAACGCTTTGCCATGGCCCAAATGGGCATTATATAAGAAGAAGAGGAAGAGGCAGAAGAAGAAGAGGCGGCAGAAGAAGTAACAGAAGCAGAGGCATGCAATGAAAGAGAACGGCGCACTTAACAGCTGCGAATTGACTTTAACGATCATGTTATTAGCAGGCCGCTGTTATGCAAAAAGGCGGCGCTGTTAATTGTTAATGAGCCTGTTAAGCATGTTGACACAAAAAAGAGAGAAAAAAAACTGTACAACAACAACAACAGCTGCGGCAATAACAATAACAAAAACAAGAACAAGGTTCGCTGGTTGCATTTGAGAAGCAATGAAAATCAATTAAAATTAATTGATACAAAAGTCAAATTAAAGATGGGTGGGGGGTGGGAGGTGGGGGGCGCTATGGCCGCTTATGGTGCGGCATGTGTTTGTTCTTGTTGTTGTAATTGGCTGCTTGTGCGTCATTTGTTGTTGTTGCTGTTGCTGCTGCTGGCGCTGCCGTTGCAAATTAAACGAACAATGTGGAATAATTAGAAAATGCAATCGCTCTGAGGCGCCCCTCTCTCCCTCTTTATCTCTCCCACTATCTCTAGCTCGCTCGCTCACACACCCAACCAGCCAGCCAGAATTAGGTTATAAATTAAAAGAATAGGAGGAATGGGAGATAAACCGCATTATAGGTCGAGGGGGGCAGGTAGTTTTTTCATTACTTACTCTCCAGCAGCCGCTGTATGAGGCTGTCCACATTTAAATCGAAGTCGCCCATTTTTGTTGTTTTTGTTTGGATTTCTGTTGTTGTCCTTCTCTAGATGCAGTCAGCAGTGAACTCCAATTGGAAGTGTTCGCCGCTCACAGCTACAGCAGCTCGCAAAAGTAAACGTACACGCACAAAATGTTGTTTGTTTGTTATTTTGATGCTCAATTCTTCTCTTTTTTTTTGTTTTGTGTGTGCCGCAAAAGGCAATTTCACTTTGTGTAACACTTTTCAGCGCTTTTTGCTCTGTTGCGCTGCGTTGCGGCGTTTTACAGTTACAGTGTTGCTGTTGTTGTTGTTGTTGTGGTTGGTATTGGTGCCGCGGCTGCTGTTGCTGTTGCTGTTGTTTTGCTGTTGGATTTTTAGGCTATTTTTGTGCAAATGGAACAATTGTTGTTGCTGCTGTTGTTGATTTTCTCACTGGATGCAACTGCACTGGCAAAAAAACAATGTACGGCAAGATAGTGCGGCCACGTTCCTTCTATTGTATGCATTCAAACAAAAAATACCCCGACACATTCAGCTCTGAGCGCTTCGGATTATCTGGTGTTGCTCCGCTTTAAAAACAAATAAAATAACCAAACATGGCGACAGACTCGCGTGAACTATAAGGTGAGTGTGGCCGCGGACGATGTACGCGAAAATACTTTGCATTTGACACTAAAAAATACCTAAGCTGGCGATAACGATAACAGCTGAAATACCATGCTGCAAGCGACTCTTTTATTTATTTTTAAATAAATGAAGGAAGATTGAATGATCAAGTCAATGATTTTATTATTTATTAACAGTTTTAAATATGAGTAATACTTTTATTTAGCCAAATGTGCTTATATACAAAAAACGAAATTATCGATTAATAGCAATAAACCAGCTGATAAAAGCGCACTTATTTAAAAAGAAATTTCATAAAGGATTTTTTTAAATATATACTAATTACAGAAATAAAATTACAGAAATAAGTTTCAATAAATTTAATTCTCAATATGCATTACTATGTTACATATTATAGTTTTATAATTCTTTTGCATATGCAGCCATCTTCCTGCAATAGCATCTGCCGCTGCGCTTACTAACAATTAGCCCTCGCTTCCAATTAGTTGCCAATTTAATGCTACTGAGATCCAATCAGAGCTTTCTAATATTAGTATTTTTAATACATTTTTTATGCATGGGTATTTAAGCTATCGATAGTTCAATATTGCGCTTGCGTTCGCAGCCAACTTCAAGTGTCTCTGAATTGCGTTCTTCACGCTCTGTTTACTAATAAACTGCGTTCGGCGCCAAAAAAACAGCTGTTTTGATGATGAATTATTTTCCCAACTATTATTCGATTGAAGACATCTTTGTCACCCAGGAGAAGGTCGAGTGCAAGGTCAACACGCGTCTACAGCGCCTGGGTGAGCAACAATAAAGGTATTTGCTGTGTGGAGTCGTAATATTCCCCTTTGCAGGCTTCCTCGATGCCGGCGCTGAGACGGACGACCTGGAACCCGGTCGAACCATCAATCTGCCGCTGTGGTACATCAAGGAGCTGAAGGTGAACAATGCCTACTTCACAATAGCCGTGCCGGACATCTACCGGAATGTGCACAAGGCCGTCTGCGAGGCGGACACAACGCACATCGAGCTGGGTCGACTGCATCCGTACTTCTACGAGTTCGGGCGCTATCTGACACCCTACGATCGCAACCATGTCATCGGACGCATCATCTTCGAGACGCTGCGCCAGCGCGTGCGCCACCTGCTGGACATCTCGAAGAACGACGGCGACAGCAAGCGCGAGCATCGACTGGACAACATCGAGAGCAAGCTCCACGAGGCGGGCCTGCGCACCAACACCCTGGTAAGATCCGGGTGAGATCACCCCCCAGCCCCGCCCGACCCCACACTCATATTCCACGTCCCTTGCAGTACATCAACTGGCTGCAGATGAGCGGCAATCACATACGCACCTCGCAGCTCGTCGAGGAGCACCAGAAGAAGCGCAAGCGCGCCGACCGCAGCGACGACGAGGGCGCCCCCGACGCGGACACGCCCGCCGGCAAGCGCAGCACCATGTAAACAAGACAGACGCAGCCATATAGAGACATCGAAGAAACACACACTTTATTCTATGCTCCACTTAAAGCGTATTCGTAAAGGAAATGTAAAAACAAAAGAGAAAAACAGAAAAAAAAAAACAATTTATAAATTCGACTTGCCGAAAATTGAATAGCTCCGCCGATTAGTCAGATACAAAGATAATGGCGGCAATTCGAATAGGTATAATATAGTCTAGAAAGTTGTACAGTAATTCGCATAAAACAATTCGTCTTAATTACAATCTTAAAACAGAGCCGAGAGCAGCAAGAGTTCAGATATTTTTCTCAGATTTCAAAAGATTTTCTTTTCTTTTTCGTTTTCCATCTCCGGCGGGGGAAATGCAAACAACAACCATATTATTATAATAACATACTTTAGTACTTTAAACAGGTTTCAAAAAAAATAAAAAAAAATCCTTTAGCTTGATTATAGATAGATATCTCTCTATAGATAGTTATATAGATATATATATTCTTTTTTTTCTCTTTTTTTTTTTGTATATGCGATTATATCTTCTCAATAAGCGCACCTATAAAGGCAAAGGTTTTCGAGTCGTTTTTGTTTTTTCTTTTTCAATTGAACTACTTAACTAATACGGAAAACACACGCACACATATATATATATATAGATATAGATATAGATATATCTTCTTGTATATGGTTTTTTATATAGTTAACACATTTGTGCTCGTTTGGTTTTTGTAAGCTCTGTTGGAATTGGAAACATAAAATATTTGTGCTTTCTCCATCGAATCGCATTCAATGGACTGCGACATGTGGAAGATCGTATTTCTATAAAGATCTTAAGCATGCATTGTTCAAATATATATCTTTCTATATAGTATTATATTATATAACTCTTGCAGCTATTTTGATTTTATTTTCTGTTCTCTGTTTTGGATTTTCTCTTATCACATTTACTCCACACATAACTCCCTCTCCCTCCCTCTCTCTCTCCCCATCTCTCTCTCTCTTTATATATATATATATCTGATGTATATAACATTTATTTATATTTTATAGTTGCATCTGCTTAGGTACGCTTGCCTCGGCCAGCCGAGTTGAATATATAATTTTCTTTGATTTCATTTACAACAATTCACAAGTTCGATTTGACAGCCAGTTTGACATGCGGTCAAACAATTAACATGACCATGCCCATGCCGACTGAAAGCCAACAACTGCCAACTGTGACATATACATATACATTTATATATAGATATATAGGAAGGTTTTTAGGATCTAGCAATTGGTTTGCTTGCCGTTTGACATGCACTTTGACAGGCACCTCAGACATAGCACACGGATCGATCAAAGGATGCGCCTTACTAGCTTAACAATTAGTTAGTTCTTCTGCTTCAGGTAGCTTGCAACATTTACATAAATTTTTACTCGATTTTAATGGATTTTTCTTAGTTTTTCTTAATTTTCTTTTTGTTCTCTTTGCATTATCGGGCGATTTTCGCCCTTAACATTAAGCAACATATAATTTGTTTTTTTCCATTCGTTTGGTTTCATTTTAGAATTTGCTGTTTGTTGTTTCTCTGGTAATGTCTTTAGAGGTTAATAGAGCTAATCGAGGATCGGCCGCCCGCAAAGCTCGTGTAAAACTAACTGCGGCGCTTCTGCTGCTTGTCAAATGTGAGTGTGTGTAAACAAAAGCAAAAGTTTTGCCAAAAAAAAAAAGTGTTAAATACATTAGTTTAATGTATGTGTTTAGGTTTAGGTCTAAGAGCTATGCGGGCCTGCCTCCTCCTCCTCCTCCTCCTCGATTGCATCTCATCAGCTTTAACAATTCGCCCTACTTCTGCTTGCCATTGCTGCTTGTGGCGGTGGGCGTGGGTGTGGGCGTGGCCATGGCCATAGTCGTGGTGGGTGGTGTGGGCATCGGTGGAGGCGTCGGTATAGGTGTGGGCGTGTCTGTCAGGGCGCTCGCCTGCGGCTGGGGCTCGAGGGCAGCGGGCGGCGGCTGCCGCTGTCGCTTGGGCAAGAACACCTGAGAAAACGCATGGAAATGAGTGAGAGCGCAACACATAGGTCATCTCTCTCTAAACAAAGAGAGAGAGGGAGGGGGAGAGGGAGGGAGGGAGAGGTAGGTAGGTACCTTGAGTGCGCCCATGAACATCAGATAGAACCAGTAGAGCTGCGGCAAAAACAGTATGGCAATGCTGATGAGGCAGCCGCGCGGCAAGCCGCACATGGCCGCCCACATGGAGGCGGCGTCGATGGCCAGGCTGTAGCGCCACATCACGTACGGCCACATGAAGACGCGGCAGATGAAGAAGGTGGCCAGCATCAGGAGGCCGTTGACGATATAGACGCGCGAGTCCTTCAGGCCCATCGTGCTCAGGATGCTGCGCAGCGAGACAAACGGCGTGGAGAACTCCATCATGAACATGTAGCTATAGATGCAGTGCCCGCCTCCGCGTATATACTGCAAGCAAGAAGGAAGGATTAGGCCATGCTCATAATTATATATGCGCCTCGCATCGACTCACCGTCACGACGAGCAGTCCGAAGGTGCCGATGAAGACGTGGTGTATCATCATGACCGGATGGGTCAGCACGTACTTGAGGAAGTCCCAGCGCCCGTCCTTGGGTATCTGGACACAGGCGCCGTCGTAGTCGCATATCTCGTGCGGAGTGCTCGGCGTGCTGCCATTGTTGTTGCCCCCGCCGCCGCCGGCCCTGTTGGCCGCGCCGCCCCTGTCGCCGGCGCCGACGCCAGCCTTGTCGTAGTACTTCCGGGCATGGCCATTGCTGAACGGCTGCGACTTGGTCAGCCGCAGCAGGTGCAGCTTGTCGGCGATCTTCTGCGTGTGCACCTTGTACATGGACCAAATGTCGTACATGAAGTAGGCGGTGCCGAACCAGCCGTACGCCTCCATTAGAAAGTGCGAGGCGTACACGAACGACTTGCTGCACGTCGACTTGCAGACGATCAGGCCCACCAGAAACGAGAACGAGGCCTGGATGGCCGAGACGATTCTGTAAAGCAAGACAAACCAAAAATCAGTTCAATGAGATCGAAAAAAATATCATGATTATAATTAGATTAAAGTTAAATGAGGCAATGAAACACTTAACATTAACAGGCTGTAAGGCTTACAGCGCACTGTAGAGCGAATGTTAAGTTAACTAGTAACAGAAGTCAAGGGGACTTTCATTAGGGAAATCTAAATCGGGGGGATATTTCGTTTACAGAGCACTGGCAATTCATCTTTTGACTCAATCATTAATAGATATCAAGGGATTTTTTAATGGAAATTTAAATCTTGGGATATTTAGTTTACAGAGCATTGCAAATCGACTGTTAACTCTGCAAGTAACAGAAGTCAAAGGTACTTTTATTAGTGAAATCTAAATCGAAGGGATATTTAATCTAGAGAGATCTGTAACTCAGCTCTTAACTCGACGGGCAATATATTACTTGACCTATAGGTCAGTGGGATTTTAGTAGAGAAATCTATGGTATATTTAGTATACAGAGCACTGCAATTCGTCTTTAACTTAAACATAAACGGAGCATAATGGGACTTTTATCATGGAAATCTTGATCTAGGGATATTTCGTTTACAGAGCACTGCGATTCAACTGTTAACTCTGCGACTTACAGAAGTCAGTAGTGAAATCTATATCTAAAAATATTTAGTATACAGAGCACTGTGATTCGAATGTTAAATCTGCGAGTAAACTTCTGCTCTGTTGACTTTTCAAAGGAACTTTTGGTAGGCAAATCTAGATCTAGGACAATTTCATTTACAGAGCGTTGAAATTTGACTGTTAATTTTGAGAGTAACAGAAGTTAAAGTGAGTTTTATTATAGAAATCTAAATCTAGGAAATATCCTAAATTTAAGAAATATAACAGCATTTCAACTGTTTGCGCGCCTAATAGCATCAATCATTGGTACTTATAATAGGAAAATCTAGATCCAAGGATATATAAGGGTACTAAGCGAAATGGATAGTTTTTCTCATTTTCATCTCTCTGATATCATTTTTATCTTCTTTCACACATAACTTTAGCGCAATAGAGTCTAACCAAGGGCAATAAACAATGGCTTTAGAAAAACGATCTGTTAATAATAACATAGAGATACTTCAAGCCGGGGGACTTGCCAATAACAGCCGCAACAGGAAAGTTTAGGAATAAGAAGCTGCTGATATTAAAATTGACATAGGTATTTTTGTTTTTTTTGGTTTTTACTTTTGTCAATTTACCAATACCCTTTCTGACAATAATAAAAAGAGACGACTCAGTATGGCATACACTAGCTTTGAGCACATTGAGCGTACAACATGATGTGAGCTGTTGCGATTCCAGTTGGACATGGCTCTCAGCACTTGCGGCCGTAGAAGAGCGTGGACAGACAGAGCTCTTTGTTCTGCTGGTGTCGCAGGCCCACGGGGGTGGGCTCGATGACGATCGGCTCCGCGGGCAGCCGGCGCAGGCAGCAGCGACGTGCCGGATAGTAGTTCTCGCCAAGCGCCTGAGTGTTGTCCAGCATTTTGTGCGGATAGCAGGGGTACTTCAGTCGGTCATACTGCGGCTCTTCAGGCCCGCATTCGACTATGGGCGGTGAACGGCAGTCGGGTGAAATTAAGGGCCTGACGCATGGGCAAGGCTTCTGCCGCATCTGCTGGAGCACAGTAGCTAGGAGGGACACATCCGTGGTGGTGGTGCCGGCAGGCTCCCTTTTCTCACGATGGGTAACGTAGCGGGAGGGCAACTTGTACGTTTTGAACTCCAAGTCGGAGACTACCGACACACTCGGTGGCATTGTACGGGTAGGGCAATTTTTTTTGGGCTTTGCATATTCGCTGCGGTTCGACAACAGCTGCGAGTTCGACGGCAAGCGGCTCTCCTCGAACTCCAGCTCCTCGGCGGTCTTCGCGCGTACCGACAATCGTGCGTGGCCGGTGGCTGGCTGTTTGAACGCCCGTAGACTGCCGACTTGCGACGACACCTGACTACTTGCTGTCGTGGGCACCGCAAAGATGGAGGGCGCCTTTTCCCTCGTAGATAGCTTCGACAAGCACGACGACCTATCCTGATGCACAAAACTGAACTTATGCGGCTCCCTCTTCTCCTCCTTAGGAGGGTCACGCTCTTGCGAGGTCCGATAGATGTCAGCGTTCAAGGTGGTAGTGCTTGCCGTGTCCTTATTCAGGCCGCTCGGCCCCAAATAGTGCGAACGTATAGAAGCGTCCGACCTCTGGTTTGGAATGAAGTTCACATGTCGGACATTGGCAGCGTGTTTCAGCATGCCTTTCAGTGGCCTCGTCGCGGACTTCAGTATAGAGCTTGGCTGTGCCAACTTGGACTTGTGGCTGGGCTGTTGGATACTGGGCTGGACATAGTCAATGGAGCTCTGGGACTGGCGTCTACTTTTCTCCGGATAGCCAAAAGATTCGCTGAAAGCGGGCAACATTTCATGTTTCTGTCTATTCGCAGTGTGCAAATAATCCATTTCGTTAGTATTAACAGGCATCCTCGATACTGCCCTATTGCCATATTCTTGGTATATCATATCATTGCGGCTATATTCGAGGAGCTCACTCGTCGCCGCCCTCATTACCCCAGATTCCCTTTGGTATGGTCTCCCGACCCTATCACCGCTTGAATCATTCGCTGGCTGCTGCCGAACATCCTCAGAGCTGGACAACTGTTCTATTTTCTGCAGGCTGGAACTGCTTGTGGGATCAGCTGCCATGAATGTAACATTTTTAGGGCGTGGCACATAGGTACTGGTGGCGAATGTGCGTAAACTGGGCAATGGGGCTTTGCGTCTGATAAATCCCAAAGTTGTGGGATTATTTAAGGAGGTATTTCTTGAGTTCGACTGCGAATCATTGTCCTGGAACTGAACGTCGCAGCCCGAAAGTGAGCGACAGTTGGCAATATGTCGCCCGCTGTTATTTACATTAACGTCTTCGTGCTCGTCATCGTTATCGTTATCACTAGTGTAATCTCTGCCGCTGTCGTATCTTTGATTTTGCCCTGGGGAGATCGGCACTGGATGACTGAAGTTAGAGTTTGCCTGCTGAAAGAGCTGCCGCCATTGGTCTTGACCGACCATCTTGACTTGATCCACCCGAAAATACTTCGGCTGAGTGGGAGGCGGAGGCGGTCGACGTGTGCGCAAGAGTGAATGCGCTCTGAAATGCTGGCTTTTCGGCTTCATCTTGGGTAGCTTAAGCGCCGCATCGCGTAACTTTATCAGCTTGGTATTGACGGGCGGCTTGGTCGTAAATATCAGATTGGAAAGGCAGCGCGGCTCCGACTTGGTGCCCACTTTAAAATCATGCTGAGAGGGCTCCCTCGTGTAGCGTGTTACTTTCGCCAGACGCTCCTCATTGTGCTCTACCGTATCCATGGAAGTATCATTCGAGATATCCTGCTTTAGATCGAACATTGCTCCTCTAGCCATGCTATGTCCACTCGGTTCGCTTCTCCCGCACTCCTGCTGCTGTGACTGTTGAACTTGGTTCTGCTCAGTTCTGGTCTGCTCATAATCAAAGACTTTAAACGGCCTGTTATCTCTCGCCACCTGCATGCCCATGCCAGTGTTCGCATTATACAGCCTCCTCATGTAACTTGTGTGTTGTCTTTGGGGTCTGTGCACCTGGGCACTCGTAGCGGGCAAATCGTTTTCGTATATCTGACCGTCATTTGCATCGGCTGCCTGGGAGCTTAGCACATTGTTATCTCTGCTCTTGCATATGTTGCTATCGCAGGACTTGTACTGATCCCTGAGCGGAAGGCTCTCATCTGAATAGGTCGAATGCCAAGTTGTGCTCGGTGCAGTGTCCTCAAAATGCTTGATTGACGACTTGGGAACCGCCGCTTGGGCTATTTGAAACTCCATGTCAGCTCTGTGCATTGCCTTCTGTCTCTTCCTTATCACGGGACTTGCACTGCGGTTCCTAACTGGATTTGACGGATACTGAACCTTGCTGCTGCGTGTGCGCTGGCGCTGCATGTGATTTCCCTGAGTTCTGCCATTGACGCGATGCTTATCCGCAAAGGTAACCGTGCAGCGCTTGGGGCTTGCCGCCTTGGGTCGTTTGCGTGCCACTAGATGCATTAACTGCGAATAGTCTGACTTGGGCACATAGTTGACCCGCGCCGCTTGGCTCGTCGTGGGTTTCTCCTCTGTCTTGGGTCGCTTTTTCACTGCTACGTCAGCTGGCTCATGTTGCACTATCGACTCGTCATTGGGCTCTTCTTCCGGATGAGTGTCCTTCTGCGGCCGCTCAACGGAATCGACGTTGGTTGCAGTCACCGTGCTGTCGACTCCAGTCGTCACCAACTCTGCCTGTTTGCTTTGCACCATCATGAACTTCTGCGGGTGCGCCACTGATGCTGTGTCACTGATTCCACTGACTGACTTCCATGTGGAGCTCGCCTTACTGAATTGTCCGGCAACGGGCTTGCGATTCAGGTAGTAGCACTTGTTCTGCACAATCGAGCAGCTGGTCGTCGAGTGCCACATGGTGCCCAGGCTGCCGTTCGCGGTGTCTGCTTGATGGCGATGATTCTGACGCCAGTTGCTAGGCTTTGACCTGCACGAAAAGAACGACGTATGCTTCTCTTTCTCTACCTGCTGCATCCAGCGTGGCGGCTTTCGAGACTCTTTCGGCTTCTTCTGCCTCTTCGCTGTTAACGGACTGTCATACGCCATTGGCTGGCGATTGATGTTGCTGAGACTGTAGAGCAAGTAGCGTCCCGGGAACACGGCCCGCTTGCACAGGCCCGCCACACTACCGAGTATGCCCTTTCGGCTTACCTTAGCCTCCGAATCCGCGTCTATGCAGCCTTGTGTCTCCATTGCGATTTTATTTTTAGAGAACCAACGCGTGGGAAAGCCATTGCGATGCGATGACATCTTGTTCTTGGTTACAGGCGAAACGGTCGACTGACCCATGGAGCGAGAGGCCAAGTAGTCCGTGTTCAATTTGGCCACAACGGGATCTTTAGCTTCCACATTGCTTTTATCCGTCCTGGTTTGCTGATTACGTATCGGACAGGTTTCATCTGAGCAGTCCCCACAGGTCGTTTGCTCGGCTTTCCGTTGCTGCTTCTTCTCGCAGTTCTCGTCGCATTCGTTCTGCTGACATTTCGCACTGGTGCACACATTACCCTGACAATTGTGCACATCGCAATTGTCGTTATCGCAAGCTTGTATGGTTTCGCTGCTGTTCTCCTCGCAAGGGATCGACTCTGAAGATTCGCACTCTTTCTCCTCGATTTTGGGTCGCTCCTTAAAGGCTCGTTGCCCGGGGCAAGCTTCCAGCCCTTGATCGCCCAGGCACGGTTGGTCGCACTCATCCACCGCGGGCTGTTCGCAGCGGCAGCAGGGCTCAGTCTTGCACCAACCGCGCAAGGGCAGGCCGTAGAGCGGATACCGCTTGCTTATGCCATCCTCATACGTTTTGAGCAGGCCATAGAATTCCGGTGAGATGCGGCGAAAGCACGCCGGGTTGAGTCGCCGCTGCGGCACCTCGCGCAAGCTGTACTTCTTGCGTAGGCGCGGCAGCGGCGTCTCAGCACGGCGTAGCGCTGCGACGCACTCATCGGCCATGGGCTGGCCATCCGCCTGGAAGATGCAGGCGCACGACCTGCGGCGCCTCGCGCGCAGGCAGCAGCAGGTTCGTTGCGGATACATGTGACAGACCTTGCCCTTCGACCGGACCGAAAGTCCGCCCGTAAAGCGAGTCCTCTCCGCCGACGAATCCGGTATACAGCCCGCCGGCGTCGACTTGCATACGGTTATCTGTTTCGCCTTGCTCGACTCCTCCGGCTCCTTGGACTTGGTCTGGTCATTGCCCAGAGGTTTGTCTTTCTTGTTAGCGCACTTGCGCTTTGCATACGGCCATCTGGACGGGTTGTAGCAGTCGCACGAGAGATCGCCCTGACGCTTGTTTTGGCGCTGACGCTGCAACAGCTGACGACGCCGACGCAGCTCCTGGCAGTAATCCAGGTACTGAATGCTGTGCTGCACCCTCGGCTCGTTGCAGCCACATCGCTTGCAGCCGCAGACTGTATACATATCTGGGGGCAGCTCTTCGCAGTGCTTGGCCAGCTCCATTTCCAGTTGCTCCTTCGGCGTCACCTTGTCGAGAAAGACCTTCTGCTTGCGAAACCATTCCGTGGCCAAGTCGGGCACCAACAGACGCTCCGTCTTACCGTCGTGCGTCAACAGCTGCTCAAACGTCCGCTGTCCGGCCGGTCGTCGGCGCTGAGACGACGACAGCCGCTGCGAGTGCTTCTTGCACAGGCAAAATGCAAACTGTCGCTTTGCGATGCTCGCATCGCACGGCGGAAAGTTTTGCATTTCCTTTGTCACGAAACGATCCTGGCAGCTCATAGTGCTGGCGTCCTTGGCCCGGTCTCGGTCCCAATTTCCAATGCTCTCCACTGTCATCTCTTTATAATTATTATTAATATTAATATAACTATTGTTGTTGTTGCTGTTTTTGTTGGCACTTTGGTTACTTTCCTCGCTCCAATTGCTTTAGCTGCTGTCCAGGCTAGTCGCAACCGCCAACTGGCTATTGCATAGTAGGAAACCCTCAACACTGAGGGCGTTCGTAGATTTGGGTTAGCACTCACTGCTGATTTGGAAATGCCGAAACTCGAATAAAATTCAATTTTGACGTAATCAAAAATCGTTCGAAACTTGTTTAAAAGTCAAAGTGCTTAAGTCCTCAGTAAACAATTTGGCAATGGGACCCCTTCCTAATCTCCTCCTCTTTCTTTACCTTTTTTTATCAAGGCAGTGGCAAAACGAAGGACTCTACAAAGAATGCTTTAGAGCAAGATTTTCATTGTCTGTTTTTTCTTGTTTATTTATATTTCTCTATCTCTCTCACTCTGAAGCTCCATTGCATGATTATGCTAAGGCCTTGATCAATAAGACATCCTTCACATGGAGCTCGCGTTTTTCTCTCTCTCTCTCTTTCTTCTTTCCTATTTAACTTCCTTTTCTATTAAATTATTATTCTCTCTCTCCAGCTCATGCTCTCTTTCCCTCCCCCTCTCTCGGTCTTTGCCAATAATTCCCCACCTTTGTTTCTTCTTCTCTCTGTTTAACTCTAGCATCTCTATCTCTCTTTCTTTCTCTCTCTCGCTTTCTCATCTTGTCTTGTCTTTTTCTCTCACTATCTCTCTCTTTCGTTCTCCTCGTGTCTGTCTCTCTCTTTTCGCCATTATTTCCGTGTCTTTTTCTCTCTACTTTTCCGTATCTGTTTCTCTTCCAATGTCTCTTTCTCTCTCTTTATCTATCGTTATCTCTCTTTTTCTCTTTACCTTCTTCTTTTCCCTCTTTCATAAACCCATTTCAAGCAGAGTGCGATTTGAAACCAGCTTCAAGCACGGAACAATCGGACCTAATCGTAATCACGTCGCCTTTTTAATTCAAAACTTTCGATCCTTCGCTCAACAACAACAAAATATTGAAAATGTGTGCTCCATGCTGTCGTGGCTGTTGTAAGGCACCCGTTCGCTGCTATAGACCCCCAGCGGAGAAGCTGCGCCCCGTGGACAAGTATGAATGGTTCAAGCATTGCATGACAGCCGGTTGCGTCAAGTGCGGAAGCCTTAGCTTCGGCAACGAAGAGGAAGAGGTCGGCCTCAATTGCGATTGCACTTGCCGCCGCAATCGTCACATAATTGAGGCCCTTAGCTGCCTATTCAAGTGCTCGGTCCAGCATATGGTATCGTTGCTATTCAAATTGGCCTATCAGCAACTGCAGCCGCCCAAGCGCTTTCCACGCGATCGTGTCTGGGAGGTGATGGAGCACGTGAAGGCGCCCTACACGGAGCTCAACGATTTGGAGATCTACGATAGCATGTACGACCGCTGCGGGCTGCCCATCAATCCGTTGGACAAGGACAACACACTGAAAGTGATACGGATGATGTTCCTGAGGCAGGTACTGACCTCCGATCAGCATAGGTATCTGAGGAAGATGCTGCAGCGCCTTAACGAGCACGCCTTCTGTCCGGTGCATCTGGATCTGCTGCTCCAGACGCTCGAGACGGTCGAGCTGAAGAAACTGGTCTGCGGCATACGTAACCAGGAAGAGCTCACGCGTCGCCTCTACACCGGCCGGCAGTGTAGCTCCATATGCAAGCTGTACCGCAAGGTAGCCTCAACCGACAAGCACTTGATTACGCGGAATCGCAGGAAGCACAACCACAGCTACAAAATATCCAGCACTGAACCGCGTCAGGAGGAAAACACCGCACCCCGACATTCGATAGTGAATCGTCAGTTTTGTGAACGGAAGCCCGACACTTACGTTGACATCACAACGCCGACAAACGCCGTCAGAGCCGTACCCTATACTCGTGCCAGTAACAGTGGCTCGAGGGGTCAGCGTTTTTCTGTTACGCTCAACGGCATTGGCAAACGACAGCAAAGCATCGTATCCTCCAGAAAAAACTCGCAATGAATGATTCGAACGGATCATTTGGCTACACCATAGCTTCGTGCACAGAACAGATCCAGAGGAAGCCGCTAATGCTTATCTACTTTTTCTCATTTTGTTGTTGTTCAGTATCGATAAAGCGCCAAAGTCAAATTAAACTAGTGTATTTCAGTAAAGCTATGTATTCACACTCAACAGATAGTCCGTAAGAAGTCCGAAATAAAGCTCATTTTTCAATGCAAAATAAATGTAGGGCAAGTAACAGAAGGGTAAATTTATGAACTGCAAACTAAAGGAACTTTTCAGCTCAAAATGCCTACATGTTAATAGCGTATGTTAAGTAACAGAAGAGGAAATTTATTGTTATTGACAGCGTCTATAAAGTGACCTAAGAGGAAATTTACTAGGTCCGAGCAAAAGTTACTTTTCAATTAAATATATAAATATGTTACACAACAAATAACAGAAGGGGAAATTTACTAACAGTAAATTTTAATAGTGTCTCTTGGATAAAAGAAAACGAAATATTTTAATTCAATGCAAAATGTACATATATAAGGTTAAGTAAGGGAAGAGGAAATTTATTAGCTGCAAAGTAGAGATACTTTGCAGTGCATAACGTCTGAGTGCTAACTGTCTCTATTAGCTAACAAAAGGGGAAATAGTAACAGAAGAATGCATTCTTAAACGTAAACATGTTAGCAGCGTCTGTTAAGTAACAGAAGAGGAAATAAAATAACTCCAAGTTAAAGCTAAGTAACCAAAAGCGAAATTGGGAAACAGAAGAAGAAATTAGGTTACTCCAAGTTAAAAGTAAGTAACGGAAGGGGAAATCAAGTAACAGACGAGGAATTTAAGTAAGTCCATGTTAAGGGTAAGTAACAGAAGAGAAAACATCGTTTTGTTCTGTTAACTTTTAACATCTTGACGTCTCACGTTCGCGTTAAACTTTGTTTAGAAATGACTTTGTCTGTCTGCTTGTCTTAAGGTCATATATTAGGGTAAATTAATAGTTCTCTTGAGATACTTAAAACGTTTGAATAATTTTTTAATCTGTCCCAAACTGTTTCTTATGCAGCTATTCATTAACTGTTATATCCCTTTAAACAGTAAAATTGACTAGATTAATATGTATATTATTATTACATTATATCTAGCACTTTTGATTGATATCGCTAAGATAGCTAAAGCTAAAGTGCAGCATTGTTAGCTTTTGTTAAGACTGCGGCAGCTGTGTGAGTTTCTATACTAACCTATTCATACGTTTAATCATTCCCTAACGTGTTTTTTTGACATCTCAGCAGCTAATGTATTATATTGGGCTATTTAGCCAGATCGTTAATCATGCCGAAATGTTAGTCAACTTTGCCATTTATTCTCACATGTTATGCATAGCGCTTATAATTGCTGCTGTGGAGAGGCATTAACTATTAGCTACTTAATTTGCTAATACGTGCTACCACAGTTTGTCATTAAATAATTTATTTGAATGTAAAGCTTCTGTTCTAGCTGTGCTTAAAATTCAAATTGCTTAACAGAGCATAACATTAAAGTGTGACGCTGCTAACAGAGCTGTTAGTTAACAGTGTTAAGTATGCTGAGCAAGTTACAGTGTTAGGCAAGTGTTAACAGTGCTTTCTAGCTGTCAGATAATGCGAGGGAAATTAGTAAGGAAATTTTGTTAGATGAGAAATGTGTAGTGGGGAAATTTGGCCCAGTTGCCTAGGTGAGCAACTAGTAAAGGGTAAAATGTATATGCTGAAATAGGCTTCAGGAGTATATAAAAAGTCTGAAGACACTTTCGAATTCTTTTAAAGACTAGTGAGGAAATTTTGATAGGTGAGAAATATGTAGTAGGGAAATATATGCAACTAATGGCCGAGCAACAAGTAAAGGGAAAAATTCCACTTGCTGAAATAGGCTTCAGGAGTATACACAAATTCTGAAGACATTTTCGAATTCTTTTAAAGATTAGTGAGGAAATTTTGATAAATGAGAAATGTAGTGGGGAAATTTGGGCCAGTTGCCTAGGTGAGCAACCAGTAAAGGGGAAAAATTCCACTTGCTGTAATAGGCTTCAGGGGTATACACAAATTCTGAAGATTATCTAACTCCTTTACAATAAAAACAAAAGCATATAAAAGCAAAATTTGATCGTTGACCCTTTTCAGGCTACGATCGAACAGTTTGTAGAGCAGCCAGGCTTTTCCTAGGCAGCTTTCACAGTTCAGCTTTATCACAGTACACTTTGTCTTTCATTAACAATGACAAACAATTTGATTCAGCTTTTCGGAAATCGGCTAAATTCAAAACTCTTAAAAACGACTCCAGAGTAAACAAAAAAGAAAATAGCGCAAAAAAAAACAAACAGATACTCTTTGTTTGGATCCGGTCAAAAACGAATCAAAAAATTGCACTTTTCCTTGAACAAATTGTTTAAATCTATTTATATGTATATATATTAGTTATATGTATATATGTATATATATGTATAGATATATACACCCGTTTCGAAATCTAACCGACGGCCCATTTGAAAAAAATTTGGTTTATAAATTTGATTTTATTAAGCTAACAAGCGAATGTCTTTGGAGAGGTCGAAATTCATTGCGGGAGCCCGGGGCGTTGAGACCAACGCCTTCTACGGCTCCATAGCCCTGGGTGCTGGCGAGGGCGGCCCGGTGCGCGGCTCACGCTACGTCGCGCCAGTGCGACAGCAGCAGCCAGCAGCCAAAGAGCTCACGAAATCAAAAGTTGTCAAGCGACGCAACGCCACACTCGCGAAGGCGTCCACCCAGTCCGCCGCCGAGCGCGAGGTCACGCGCCGCACAGCGATAGCGCCGACCAAGCTGGCGGCGGCACCGGCGGCGGCGGCACCGACGGCCACGGCGGCCACCCACTACAGCAGACGGCCGCCCAAAGGCGGACAGCACCAGCCGCAGCCACCGCCCAAAGGCGGACAGCATCAGCCGCAGCCACCGCCACAGCACCACCACCAACACCAGCAGCTGCAGCACCCGGAGATGGCGCGCAAGAAGGCGAATGCCACAGCTGGCGGCGGCGGCACTCGCAACCAGCCGCGCGGCAATGCGGGCCGAGCCGACCGCAACGCCAATGCGGCGAATGGCGCCACAGCCGCCGGCTCGAGCCCCAAGGCGGCGAGCGGCAGTCGCAGGCACGGGGCACGCGGACGTCGCTCGCAGCGCCCACGCTCCAGCATGCCGCAGACGAAGTGGCTGCTGAAGCCGCAGAGCAACTTCCGCCAGAGCAGCGAGTCGTCGGAGCACGATCCGCCGCCGTGCATCGAGGTGGCCAGCATAGCCAGGACCAGCTCGAGTACCTGTCCCGGTCCCAATCCCGCTCCCGCTCCCGCTCCCAGTCCCACTCTCAGTTCCAGCCGCCCGCTGCGGCAACAGCAGCCACGGAAAGCCGCGTCGAACCCAGCTCTGTTGCAGGCGCCACCGTCACCGTCTCCCGGCGACGGCAGCCAACTGCCGCCGATGGGCAATCGCAAGAGCAAGACGAGCTCCGGCGGCTATCGCACGGCCCCGGGCACCGTCAGCAGCAGCAGCGGCGGCGGCCACTGGTCCATGAGCGAGGCCTACGACGCGCCGCGCGCCTTCAACAACAGCAACATGTCCAACAAGAAGAGCCTCAAGCTCACCTCCACCGTCATCAAGATACTGCCCGATGCAGCAGCAACAGCTAAAAAGGCAGCAACATCAACAGGAACAGCAACGTCGGCGGCAGCAGCATCTGTCCCGTCAGCAACTGTTGCTGAGCCAAGACGCAACTCGCCCAACTATCTGCGCTACAATCGCGTGCTGATGAAGCAGCAGCAGCTGCAGCAGCTGCCGAGCGAGAAGCCAGCGAGGCAGCAGCACGAGCAGCAGCATTCGAGGAAGGCGGCGGGAGCAGCCAAGAGTGCGCCGAAGATCGTGCGCAAGGAGCAGCACAAGGTGCCGCAGACGATCGAGGACGGCATCGATATAAGCTATCAGTACTTTGTGTCGACGCCGGTGGCGCGTGGCCGCAAGCCGCTGCCCATACGCTATCTGTATCGGCCGATGGTGCGGCGCCTGAATCAGGCCAATCCGTCGACGAGCATGCGCCACGTGCGGCGCAGCAGCAGCAGCAAGAAGGGCGGCAAGACGGAGGGCCTGGACGCGACGAGCAAGGGTGAGCTGGGCCAGGGGGACGACGAGGACGGCGGCAGCGAGATGGAAGAGGCGACCGAGGGGAACTTTGATCTGCCGCCGCCACTGGTCGTGGACGTCAAGTACTTGCCGTTCATCAACCAGCTGAAGAAGCACACGATGTCGGCGCAGCAGAGGCGCAGGCATGCGGCACAGCAGCAACAGTTGCTGCTGGCCAACGAGCAGCGGCTGCGCGTGCAACAGCAGCTGCTGATGGAGCGCGAGTCGGAGCTGCGTTTGGAGGAGGTCGAGCAGCAGGCCAAGCAGCTGGACATGATCAAGGAGCAGCAGCGACTGATCGAGGAGCAGCGCCTGCTGCTCGCGCGCCAGCAGCTGCAACTGGAGGAGCCCGAGCCGCCGATCAACCCACGCCCCGTCCTCATCGACTTCCAGCCGAATGTGACGCGCATCGGCGCCGTGGCCGGCGCCTCCATTTGCTTCCACGCGCCCATACGCATGTGCGCCGGCACCGTCGAGCCGCCCGACGAACCTGCCGAGCCAACGCCGCCCACATCAGCCGCAGACGACGACGACGACTTTGCCGTTGAAGCGGCACAGTACTTGGATGGATCGCACTCGGCACCTCAGCTCACCTACCACGATATCGATTTCCTCAATGACGCCGCTAAGTCAGTATCCTTTCAAACGGAGCCCAGCAATAACAGCAACAACAACAGCTACAAGAACACCAACAACAGCGGCAAGACTGAGCGCAGCGAGGTCGACATGATTGCAACGGAGGCGCCCGCCAAGCTGGAGAAGAGGCGTCGCAAGTGCAAGGCGCGTGGCAAGAAGAAACTTCGCAAATAGCCTTTGCTAACCACATATACTATATAAATATAAATATATATATATATTTATATATATATATATATACATAAACATATATATATAGATATATGTATATATAGTCGACACTCACACCTGCACATAAAATAACATATATATATATGCATATATACCTGCATATATATATGCATATATATATATATATATATACACTAGACAATGCCCCCATTTCCATTTTCGCCATTCAGTTTCGATTATAAACCCATTGCATGACTTCATTTAGAAATTACAAATTCTCGTTGTAAAGTGGGATTATGATATTTAATGCGCGCGCTGGAAACCCAACGCTGGCGGGATGACTTCATGCGCCGCAAAAGGTCACGGCCAGACCCAGACCCAGAGCCAGGGCCTAAGGGCAAGGCCAGACCAGGGGCGAGCCACGGGCCAGATGACGGCGAGCGAGCCAGCGGGTGGACTGTTATTTATATAGCAGTCCGTGCTCTATGGCTGTATGTATCCACTTCAGATTGTATAACAGTGATATAGTAGATAGTGGGCCATAAAAGGGCAGAAACAGCTGGCGTAGGTGCTTGTAATGTCGGGTATAACAGTGACTCGATGGAACAATAGATAATAGATAGAGTATAACAGAACAACGTTAGGTATAGGCAAATATCAAACGGCCAATCGATGATATCCAAACAAAGAAAAAGCAAGCAGAAGTGATTGTAAGTATGTATAACAGTGGTTGATTGTGAACAACTAATAGATAAGAAGAGTATAACAGCACAACTTTGTAAAGACCTAGAATATAGAATATAGTAATGTCAATAACTGAATCCCGAACTAAATACTGCGTATAACAGAATGTGGAAGTAAACAGAATAAGTGTACCAGTGTGTATAACAGTGGTTAGCGGTAAATAAGTAATATATAATGTCAATAGCCGCTCTCGAAACATAGAGAAGGTGTATAACAGTATATATAAGTAATATAATGTGCACATCAGCATGTATAACAGTGGTTAGAAGTGAGCAAATAATTGGTCAGAAGAGTATAACAGCACAACTTTGTAAAAACCTAAAATATAGAATATAGTAATCCCAAACTACAGAATGTGTATAACAGAATGTGGAAGTAAACAGAATAAGTGTACCAGTGTGTATAACAGTGGTTAGAGGTAAATAACTAATATATAATGTCAATAGCCGCTCCCGAAACATAGAGAATGTATATAACAGTATATATAAGTAATATAATGTGCACATCAGCATGTATAACAGTGGTTAGAAGTGAGCAACTAATAGATCAGAAGAGTATAACAGCACAGCCGGGTGTATAGAAAAATATGGTAATGCCAATAGTTGATTTCCAAGCATAAAGAATGCGTATAACAGAATGTGGAAGTATAGAGAATGTGTATAACAATGGTTAGATTTAAATAACCAATGGATAAGAGTATGATAGCACAATTTTGTGCATATATGTGTAAATGTATCTACATTTGATAATGTTTATATCTGATTTAATAGCATTCAAGTATAACAGAATACATAAATAATATAATATGCATATCAGTTGTATAACAGTGATAAAAAAAAACTAAAGGCAAATCCAATAGCTGATTCCCATGCAATAAGAATGTGTATAACAGAATGTATAAGTAAACACAATGTGTATAACAGTGCTTGGATATGCATAAATAGCATATGCTAATGGCAACTGAGCTGATTACCCAAGCATCAAGAATGTGCAAATAGAATGAATTAAATAAGCAAACAGAATATGTATAACAGTTATGTAATGATAGCAATAGTATATAACAATCTGTCTGCACTGACGTTTGTATAACAGATAAATAGTAGGTAAGTTGCGAAAACAAATTCCGAATTCCGAACTGCTAGGTCTGCGCTCTGCTTTTAACCCTATTTACAATCGGTTCAATCTCATGCGAGCCAAAGCGGAACCCACTAATTTGAATCAATGTTAACCCGATCAAATGGCTAGCGGAATTAAGTATCATTTAATAGAGACAAGCAATTATCCAGTTGTTAAGTGGATTACTGGGAAAACTGTTCTAATTGAAGCAGCCCAATATAATTATATGAAGTGAGCTGGAAATGACAGAGCTTAATTTGTATTAATCCAAGTGGCTTTTCACGTGACGCAAGACATTTATAATGAAAGCCAATTCTAAGTTGGAATGACTTGGAATAAATAGAGGAAACTGCCTGAAGGACAACTGACTTTCTGGAGGAACTCCGTCAAGGACAATTTCTTCCTTGGTGAAGAAAGGAGAAAAAGAACTGACTCTAAAGCGACTGTCATTAGCTATATATTTACTAGATCAGACGACACTATATGATGAGTTGATCTACTGTTATACAACTGTTTGTCTATAGGATTTATAGAACTAAAGAAGACAGCAGAGGGATAGAGTTCACTTAATAGTTCCTTATCTAAATGTTTCTCTAGATCTCTAAAATCTCGTGAACTTTGATATATTTCACACACAGCTAATATATGGTCATGTGGGGCATCTGTTAGTCGTGCACGCCTCGCACCGACACATTTTGGGCAAGAATTTCACACAGGTTCAGCTCGCTCGCTTGGCCATGTCTCGCTTATCTGATTGTCTACGGCACACCTCTTTATACTTGGAGAATGTGCTTGGAGTTCTACTCCGTTATTTTTCTTTTCGTCACGCCAACTGTGCATTCAGCCTTGACGGTGGCGCGTCGCACCCCCAAACGAAAATGGAGCGCATCGAAGCGAATGGGTGGAAATTTGTTCCAATTATTAAAGTGGGCATTGGGCACTGACCATTGGCCATGGCGAATTGCTAATGAATTAGGCGCTAAGGTGTCAATATGTTCAATGACCGATCTCCGCATAGAGCCGACGGGGGCCACAAAGTTCGCATTTAGCATTTGTCACAATCAAAGGCAATTGTGCTAAATGCTGATATCGGTTACTGGGTCGTTCCCCGGCTTTCCAGCCTGGCCTTGCTGCCGCTCGCATATTTGCATATCATACACATATACATACCTTGGATGATATATAGGAAAAGCGACAACAAATAATAATAACAGTAATAAAATGTTATAACTATGTCTAATTTAGATTTATGACGAAAGTCAAGGCTGGTCAAGGTGCGAGGTGCGAACTGCGAGCCGCGAGCTGCACGCTGCGAGTCGCGCATAAATTGCCCTCAGTTCCATTCGAGTCGTTAGTCAATAGAACTAAGCATACACACAACTCACACACACACGCTCACAACAGTTAAGTATACGAGTAAGTATACGAGTAGAATGTGCGCCTCACAATTTCGCATACAATAGTTAGTTTCAGGCTGTTATACATACGTCTATACATATTTATATATATTTGAGTGGGCAGACATTTGTTTTAGCAGCCAGGCACACAGAGCTGCTTATCTGACTACCTAAACACACACAGCTGTAAGTGTTATACTTGAGCGGGGGTAAGCCCTTCGGCTGATAGTTATTAGGAGTGATTGCGAAGTGGGCTATATAGTTATTAGTTTACTAGTATTGATCGATCGATCGAATTGACGATATACACATATGTTAAAGTCAACAAAGGTTAAATTCAATTAGCAGACAGACAAGTATAACAGTTCTAATAGCACACTTTCAAAATGCAAGTAGAGTAATACAAGTTCTGTATGCTAAAACCGGGCATTCAATGAAATGTATAACAGGTATAGGATAATATAGCAATTTCTATATAAGACTAACGAGCAGTTTAAAGGTTATCAGAAATATAACAATTTATATAATAGGCTAAATAAGCTTAAGTCGAACAACAGCACAGTTGACGAGCTTTAGACTGTCAGTATAACAGTTCTGTAGCAAGCTCATCTAATCAAAGAGAAGCACAAGTGATACACAGACACACTGTGTAGCATTTTGACAATTCGAGTGATAACGCTAAATTAGGTTAACGTGCTGTGGGAAGATTATGATCCAAAGTATAACAGTGTAGAAAGGTAGCCAGAATAGCTGACAGCTGTTGACTTTAGTCTTCTTGCTTTGAGTGGCATGCTGTTATTACTCATATTGTATAACAGCAGTGGGCAGGGGTCGTATAACAGTTTATATACCGAATCGTTATTACAGGTCGAGCAGTAGATAAGTATAGGAGTTTTGTACTCATTATAACTGTTTTGCAGATAGTATAACAGTTTTGAGCTCATTATAACAGTTTCGTAAATAGTATAACACTTTTGTAAGCAGTATAACAGTTTTGTAAGCAGTATAACTGTTTTGTAGGCAGTATAACAGTTCTGTAAGTAGTATGACAGTTCTGCAAGTAGTATAACAGTTCTGCAAGTAGTATAACAGTTCTGCAAGTAGTATAACAGTTTGTATGTAGTATAACAGTTCTGTAAGTAGTAAAACAGTTATGTAAGCAGTATAACAGTTATGTAAGCAAAATAACAGATGTATGACAAGCCCATATAATCAAAGAGAATTGCAAGTCTTATACAGATACATTATATAACGGTTTGATAACTAGTGCAGACGCTAAGTTCAGCTAATGCGCCGTGACCTTATGTATAACAGTGTAGAAAGGCAACTAAACAGCTGTCAGCTGTTGATTTTCGCTCTAAGTGCCATGCTGTTATAGTTTATATTGTATAACAGTAATTGGTACTGCTCGTATAACAGTTCGTATACCCAATCAACTCAGCATTGTGATGAAGCCACATGATACGCCGATTTTCTAATGAATTTTATTTGATGCTCCCACCTCCAAATGCATCCCCCTCGCCCCCGCCCATGCATCTGTCTGACCCTCAAACGAACGCGATGTAATCGCTCGGGGGCAACTCGAGCTTGACTCTAGCGATAGAGAGCGGAGGCGGCGGTGGTGGGAGAGCGAGGGAGACGGCTGCACTAAGCAATTCTACACACAGTTTATTTAACACTCTGAACAGCCGCCGAGCGGCAGCAGCGGGCGGCTGGGGGCGGGGCAGCGGAACCAGTTCGAATGAACGCGCCAATTGACGACGGCACTGCGAGAGTTCGATGAATTTGATTGTGTCTATTTTGTACATTGCATTCCTTGCTATGTTATTTTGTTCAACAAGCAGCAATTGTAACTAGCAAAGCATTACGAGCCAAATTACAGCTATTATTATGCCAATTAGACGACTTCAAGTCGAATTTTGACTAATTACAATGTAGATTCATTTAAAAAAAATATATATATATAAATAAATATTCAAAGTGAATAATTCTTATAAATAACAAAGTGACGTTAGGCGCCTTTGCGTCGCCTTGAGTAATCGAAGCATCAATTCAAGTTGAATGAAAATAATCGAAGCCTCAATTGACAATAAAATCAAAATGTTTTTGTCATTGGGAACTGTTAGATATTGAAAACTTTTACGACTTTGACTCTGTAAAAAATACATCAATCTTGAGACAGAAATATTTTCGGAATATTTAAGAATATATTGTAAAGAGAAAAGAAATAACTGAAAATTTCATTAATTTCAGTCAGTATCGTTTATATATCTCTGAAATTGATACTGATGGAATTTAATAGAATTCTTTCGTAATTCTCTTCTCATAATGATATATAATATATTATGTTATATATAATTTATTATCTTCTTTTTTACAATACTTTTCATCGGAAAATTAACTTTTCATCTGGTTCATTTTTTGTATAGTGCAGCACTACTATTTTTATGAACACCTCTGCACATACCTATATCATAGGGTGACCACATGGACCTCAGGGCATTCCGGGACGGTCCCCGACCAATTAGACTCTTTTGAGTTAAATTTTGTCAAAATGACGATATTTCCAATTTCGGGTCAGGTCGGGACACCGGGACATTACCTCAAAAAGCGGGACATGTCCCGGAATTCCAGGACGGATGGCAACCCTACTATATCATATTAGATCATATAACAGTTGGAGTAATCTGAATATAACAGTTAGAGTAATTGAGATGTTTTTGGAATACCTTAAAAGTGAGCTGGTGCTCGAAGTCAAAATCGTAAATGCTTTTATAGAGTTTTGCAAAGTAATAAATATCTACTCTCATATATATCTCACTCTATAGAACGGCATATATTATAAGCATCTCTTCTATCAAAATCATTATTATATTATTGTTGTGCTTTATTTCCCTAAACATTTTTAACAATCAATAAAGCTTTTGATACACATTTAGTTTTTACAGAGTTTAACTGGATTGTTTTTTCTCAAAAATATGTTTTTGGAAAACCTTAGTTGAGTTAGTACTCATAGTCTAAACACTTTTAGCATTTGAATGATTTTGTTAGAGCTTTGCAAAATATATACATATCACTCTATAGCTGTATATATTATAAGCAAATATGCCTCTTCTATCAAATACATATACCAGACTCTCTAATTCAAGTTGGTTCAATGTTAAATGAGAGAGCTATCTCTCTCTCTCTGAAGGCCAAGGACTATTGACGACAGCCTCTCCCGCCCTCCTATTTCTCTCTCTCTCTTAACACTCTACCCACCTCACTCCCTACCACCCTCCCACTCTCCCTCCCTCTGTCTCTCTACCTCCCTCTGTCTCTCTACCTCCCTCTCTCTCTCTCTCTCTCTCTCAGCCTCTATTTCAAATTCTCTCTGACCCTGACCCGTTTTTTCATATGAATGAATTTGCACAGATACAAAAAAAATAAAGTAAATCAAAAAAAACATTTTCAATTCTGATTGAGCGCCAGAGTCAAGGACAAGTCAATTTGAAGGCTTTGCCTGTGACCCTGGGGACAAGGACCAAATCAAGAATATACCAAAACAGCAATGGAATGAAGTGTAATATATAGTAAAAAAATATATATATATATAAAAATATATAGTAAGTATAAAAAAGCAATATGGTAAGAGCTTACTAGAACACCTGTCGAAGGTAAAAATTTACAATTATTTTTCGAGCAGTTGTAAAAGTTTCAGCGTTCGCCTTAGGCAACAAGCACTGTAACTCATGCAGAATACATATTAATTGTAATTTAGGATGATCCATAATTGTAATTATAATCATCTAGTGGGCGCTCTTATCAAAGAAAGCTTGAATAGGTCGAAAAAGCAGCTGAAGTGAATTGAAATTCGCCTTGAATATATATGCATATTATATAATATAATATATAATATATATATTATATAAACCTATTCATATAGTATATTCATGTACCAAGTTAGGAACAAAGAAATGGTTCTTAATAATAATATATGTTATTCATTTCAAATATTTATCAAATATTCTGTTTTTTGGTTCAATATTTGGGGCACTCCCGCACTGCTATTTTAGTGCACACATATATAAGAAATTCTATATCTAATAATATAATATCTATATATATATATATATATCTGTCTGACTTACTTGTTGGTTATTTCGAGCACATCGGATATCATGAGGCGATACTTGTTACGGAATTGCTGGCCCCGCTTGGTCTCCAGCAGATACTTGTTGCAGAAGTCGGTCAGCGAGATGAAGTAGATGAAACCGAGCGAGGTGAGGAAGAGGCCGCGCTGCAGCGTCAGCCGGTCGGTGGTATTCGGGATCTGCCAGAGGCTGCCGCAGGCCAGGCTCATCGAGCCAATGGAGCAGGCCAGCGAGAAGTAGCAGCCGCAACGCAGCGGCATTGGCGATGCGGTCATGTCCACGGATTCGGCGGCAGCTACAGTGGGCGTGGTCGTGGGAGTTGTCTCTGGAGTTGTAGCTGCAGCTGTAGTTGGAGCTGTGGCTTTAGCTGTAGTGGGAGCTATTATATCTGTAGCTGGAGCTGCTACTGCATCTGGAGCCTCGACTGGCGCCGCATCCTTGCAGCTGCCATTGCTCAGCAGCGGCTGGCACTGGCTGTTGCGACGCTGGTGCATCGTAGATGCTGCTGCGTCTGTTGCTCCGCTCGAGTGTCTCAGTATCGGATTGTGTCTCTCTCAGCTCGTGTGTGTGAGTGTGTGTGTGCGTCACAACCTGTTGCCTGGACGGTGGACTGTGCTTTGGCTAATTGATTTGGGATTTCACTTGCGTTTCGCCTTTAGTTGTTACACAATTTCATTTTTGCAGCTGAAGAAGAAGAAGACGCTCGTCAGACGCTGATAGACTAGCAAATACTCTGTATTTTCGTTAATTATGTGTGGGGTGTGTGTGGCGTGTGGCGTGCAACGTGCAGTGCAGCGTCTCGTCTGGTCGAGCGACAAAGCGGAACTCATTCCGTATGCTCATTATCAGCCAATTATCACTATCAGCTGCGACCCGCGCTCGTTGCTGCTCCTCACATTTTGACGAACAATTTACAAATATATTTACTCAACATACATATATATACGCTCTCTCTCTCTCTGTCTCAGTATCTCTGCTTTACAATCTTATCTAGCATTTAGGGTTTATTAGTTTATTGCCACTTGCTTTTTTTTTTTTGGATTTATCACATTTATCGCATGCATGACATTTTTTTATCAAGAAGAGCGCGCGCACACTGTCAACAAACTGTTAACTTACATTTTTACGCTCTCTCTCTCTCTCTCTGGCTGTTACTTAACATGGGCATTGATTCTCTCTGCAAAGTACAAAATTCAAATGCCAATTGACAGCAGTAGCTTCTGCATGCAAATGCATGTGCATGTGCATGTGTGCGAGTGAGCGCACAATAAAAGCAAAAGTAACGCGCACTCTCTATTGCGCCCTCTCTGGCGCATGCATTGCAAGAGCTGCGCTGCCTAAGGTATCGAAATCTAGGTCAAGCACTTTGCATTGCCCAAATAAACAATTAGCACACGCACACACACGCAAATAAACAACCGCAACAAATTGCTTGGCCCGCACATTGTTGGCCAACAAAACTGACTCAGGTTGCGCGCGCGCAAAACAACAACAAGAAAAAACAAAAAAAATAACAATAACAATGAGAACCCACAGCAACAATTACAAATTCAGGCGGCTGATCGACTCGGTTTTTGTTATTTTTTTTTTCTCCAAGCAATCAATATACTTTAAGCACTTATTTATAAGTTTTTCGTGTCACTTTCGTTCACTCGACCAGAGACGCCCACATAAACACACACTCACACACACATACGCACGCACACATGCACAGACACAGAGATGACGCGCGCGCAGTCCGCAGCAGCCGCTGCCGACGCTGCTGCTGCTGCCGCCGCAGACGCATTTCACACGCACACGCAATGGCCAGAGCAGGCATTCTCATTGATTATGCAATTCGGAGAATCTCCAATTGTTAAAGCTAATTGAACGCGTGCATCGCAGTCGACCAACACAACATCAATGACAACAACAACAAATGCAATAAAAGTGATCTAATCTTGCGCACACTACTAACGCACACACGCTCACACATACCCACATATACGGATAGACACACAGGCGCGTTTTGTGTGTGTGTGTGCGTGTTGCATTTGCCGGCAACGGCGTCGGCGGCAAATTTACTTGCTTGCAGTTCGTGCTGCGATTTGTGGGAGCTCGTTTCACATGCACTGTTCACATTGACAATATTCTTTTATGATTTGAAACATAAACACTTTTATTTGCACACTCGAATAATATATGTTGAAATGAAAAAAACATAAATTTAGAAAAATACAAACAGCAGCGACGTTAAACTGACCCAGTTAGATTGAACAATAACAGCAGAGTGACAGTTGCTGGCCATGTTAGGCGTCTGTTAGACGACGCCGTGCTCTGTTACGGCTTACAGCTGCAATAACAGCGATATATCGCTGCTTGCGATATTCGACTGACATATAAACATCGCGTCAGTTAAAAAAAAAAAATATAATGGTTGCAATTGATTTTAATTTAAAAAATGCTTAAGCAAATGTCACCATTAGCTGTATAAAAGTTTAGTTTCCTTTTTTTTTATTCAAACTCATGAAAACAACACTAAAAAAATCGATAGTAGAAAACCAAATAAATCGTCTTCTGTTTCCCACGCAAAAATTGAATAATCATTTAAACAGTATTTTAAAATTGCCAAAATTTAAGTGCTAATAATACCTAAATATTATAAATACAATAAAACAAAAATCATATTTATTTTTAAATATTTATTGCTTTCCAGCTTAACAATTTTAAATAATAAAGTAACTTTTTACTGCAAAAGTTGTTTATTTAATATATATATATTTTGTAAAATATAAACATAGCAAGCCCAAATGTAAATTAGAGTTGCATTTGAAAATACTAATTCATACTGTCAACTAAAAAAAATACTACTACATACTGCTCTTGCTGGATTTCGAGGAGAACGGTGTGACCAAGCTGCACGAACTCAAAAATGTAAATAGACGTGCAAGCGGTTTCTTTTGTTTGCCACTAATATTTTATTGCTCAGTGTCTGCGGACGTGTGCGTTTCATCGTGCGGGTGTTGGACAAGAAAAATGGCGAAAACTGTCGGTCGTGCGTACTCGCAAATCGCAATTTTGTTAATTATATACGGATCAATACAATGTGTGCAATCAATATGTAAGTGCAATCGAATTACATTTGAATATTCTCGAAAGCCTCAAATATTCAAATACGCACATATGACAGATCATCATCATCATTATGGTGCTGATGACGATGATGATGATGATGATGATGACGACGATGTCGAAGAAGACAAAATGCAAAGATTGCTCGTGGCGAGTCAGTGAGCGGGGTGGGGTGCGGGGCTATGGGAGAGAGAGGGAGTCGGAGCGCGCTCTGCTGCCAGTTGGTACTTTTTTTTTCTTTTTTTTTTTTGTATGGTGAAATTTTTGCTGCCATGTTTTTTTTTTGTTTGTGTCTTTGTTGCTGTTAAAACGAATTTGTATTTTTATTGTAGTTGTTATAGCTGCTGGTGCTGCGGCCTAGCAGAGCGAATGCGTTAATTGACAACAACAAAAACAGCAAGTGTGCGTGCGTGTGAGTGTATGTGTGTGTGTGTGTGTGAGTGTGGCTCAGCCGAGTGTGAAAATAGGCAGCGAACGTCCTGTCGCCTGCCTGCCTGGCCGCCCGTCCCCTCCCATCCTCTCTCTTGCTTTTAACATATAGCTAGTTTTCTCTCTCTCTCCCGCTCTCTCTCTCTTTGTACGCTCATTTGCTCCATGCTCCACTTAACGTGCAACAATTTCCATAGCCCCAAACCCCACCGCGCAATTGTGGCGAGCGACAGCTCTCATCGCGTTGCATATGACAATTGAAATTTGTGGCGCATTTTTATCAAGGCGCAAAGAAAAGACGAATTGTGTGTGTGGCTTCTTGTTTTGGTTGTTGTTGCAATTGAAATTGAAATAGATCAAAGAACAAAACAGGTGGCAACCTTGCCAACAGCAGCTGCTGCTGTTGCTGTTGGCTCAAAGCGCCGTTAGCCGCTGAATACGCTGCTACCTGCTCTCTCTCGCTCTCACTCTCTGCAGCATAAGTTAGTGTTGTGTAATTAGCCAATAATGTAATATGCTTGCATATGCCCTGGCACACACACACACACACACAGAGAGAGATGCCGTATGCATGTTCACTAGCCGCAGCAGACAGCGTTGCCAGCATTTAATGTCGTCGCAGTTCATTTACTTGTTTCAGCTAACTGCGCACACATGTGCGTGTGCGTGTGTGCGTGTGCGTGAGTGTGTGTGTGTGTGTGCGTATTTGTTGATACAGTTGCGATTGGGCATTCCTTTGTCTGGCGCTTATTTACCACCCACTTTATCAGTTCCTTGCATTTGCTTTGTGCCTCTATAATTACGGAGTTCTTTTTTATAATTATTTCAAATCAATTGTTACTGTTGTCGTTGCTTCCACGGACAGCGGCTAGTGGCGGCGGCGGCAGCGGCAGCGGCACTCAAAGCTAATCGATCTCTGATTTGAACTGGACTTGACTCATGTCCCAAGCGACAGTCACCGACTGGCACAGCGCAGAGCGAGCTTATCACGAACGCGCCACTGCAGTAGCTGCTGTTGTTCTTGTTATTGCTGCTGTTGCTGTTGTTACTGATAATCAAATGAATGCATATATGTATATAAATACATATATATGCACGCATATAGTTTTCATATCCAGAACCCATTGAAAAGAGGAATTCGAGGTATATTGGTTTTGTGGAAATGTATGGAACAGGCAGAAGGAGGCGTGTCACACCCACTTAAGTGTATATATTCTTAATCAGGAATATGAACTGAGTCGATATAGCCCTGTCCGTCTGTCCATAGATCTCGTAAACCACATGAAATAGAGACTTGAAATTTGAAATGAATACTCGTGTAAGTCATACGCTGAATATGTGTATCCTCTTTTTTCGATAACTTATCTCGTTTCCTTATTATCGAAAAAATTGATCATTTTATTGAGTTTTTGAAGCGTAGCTTTATAACCATAAAATCTAGATACTTCAGATTTGCTGCGTGTGTTTCTGTAATAAATGCGCACATTTTGTAGCTTTTGGATTTTAAATACCATCCTCACTTACCCCAAGATTAGCAAAAGACGTATATCAAATACAAGAGACTTGTGCTTAAGCAAATACAAACATATATACAACATTGTTAATCTCTGAACGTTTCATTAGGAAAGTCCATCTAGATGCAAAGTTATTCAATAATCCATTTCCCATGGTAATGCCCATATAAACTGCGCAGTAAGCAGAGCGCGTGCCTATGCATAAGTGTCTATGCGTTATATACAATGTATATATAGAAGAAATGTATGATGATTGGCACATCCGTTCTTCGCAGTTTTCAGGGTATTTCCTAGTCGAGTCGTCTCAACTAGAGCACTCTTACTTGTTGTTTTCACTTGCATGAGATTTGCCTGGTCATTAATAGATGCACACACACAGATACACACACATGTACATACACTAATACATATTCATTTTTCTATGCATCGATTGGCATGCTGACATTAGCTGTTACGCTATTAGCAGGTAACTTGCCATTAATCTAAATAATTTGCAATAATTAAAAAGATGCAATCTTCGCACAGGTGTTCAAGGTGCTGCCTAGACACAGACAGCCTGGTTAAGGCCAAGTATGCTCGCATGGAGAGCTCTTAGGTATTTGCACATCTTCGATTTCATCTACTTTCGATCAGGAATGCGATAAAGCACGAACATCCAATTGGGATTGCATGCGCTGCAGCCAATGCCAATCGGAACACAGAAATCTCTATTCATTTGATTGTGTCAGAAACTTTCTTTCATATTCATCTTTGTGCATTGGCACTGCATCGCCCCCTCCCCCCTCTCCCTTCGCCCTGCCAACGGCTTGGGTTGACCAAAATAGTTGTGCCCATTGTACGTCTAGTCGCGCCCACACAGTGCGGCGTTTGTCTTGTGGGTGCTCTCTTTCTCGCACTCTCTCTCTCTCTCGCATGCACACACACAGGAAGCAGAGCCGTTGACGTTAGCACATCATCAACATTAACCGTATGCATTGACAAAGCTGTCACCCCTCTCCCTCCCCCCCCCCCTCTCTCTATCTCCCTTTTGCTTGTGACCAATGCATTTTGGGCACTCTGGCAACTCTTTGCTTTACCCGTTTCGTGTGCTTTGTTTTGTTGTGTTTCGTTCGCTTCTATTGATTTAGCCAACCGTTAAGCATGTCCGGCTAACGGCGCTAAGAGCCCAATAAGCCAACGTCAACTGTACAATTGCTATATAGCTACGTCTCTATAGTAGTTGAAAGCTTGTCTCCGAGATAAGAGCAAGAATAATCAGCAGTCAAACTACGCAGAAAGCCTGTCAAATAAATTATCAGTCGCCTATCCCGCTCTCACTTCCCACCTCAGAAAATAACAGAGAAAAACAAAAAACAAACATTTGCGATAAACTCATGCGGCTGTTGCACATAAGAACGAGAAATAGCATTTTGCAGTCGCATTTGCTTACCAAAGAAAAAGAAACTAATGAAAGAAAACAAGTAAGAGTGCGCTAGTCGAGACGGCTCGACTAGGAGATACCCTGAACACGGTGAAGAAATGATGTGTCAATCAATATAAGTTTCTTTTATATAAACATGGCATATAATGCATAATAATAAATAGACACTCATGCAAAGGCACGCGCTCTGCTTACTACACAGCGACTGCGCTGGGGCTGCAATATGGGCATTACTATAGGCAATTGATTGTTGAAAAACTTTTCTTCTAGATGATCTTTCTTGATGAAACTTTTTTAGTATAATAAGGCTATTTATATATTTGCTTTTGACAAAGCGTAATTCCCTAGTACTTGATATAGGTTATTTTTGCAAATTTTGGGGGAAGGGGGGTATGGTATCCAAAGTCGAAAAATATACAAAATGTGTGGAACACATTCTGGAACACACTTATCAAATCTGAAGTCTTTAGCTTTTACGGTTATCAATCTACGCTTCAAAAACCCAATTCAATTATCGATTTTTATCGATAATAAGGCAATGGGATTAGTTATCGAAAAAATAAGATAAACTCATTCAGCGAATTGTATACACGAGTATTCATTCCAAATTTCAAGTCTCTAGCTTTTGTAGTTTACGAGATTTACGTGCGGACTTAGTTCATTTTCCTGATCAAGAATACATATACAGCATGGGGTGTGGCACGCCACCTGCTGTCTGTTACAAGCCATTTCCCATTTTCACTAAGCCATTATACCCCGAATTGGCATTTTCAATGGGTTCAGGGTATAAAAATAATATTAATACGAATTGGGTCACACGCACAGTCGCTGTGGAAGCGCCATAAGGTCGTTAGCACAGCAGCGGGCTAAAACGAAGAAGAAGAAGAGGAAGAAGAAGAAGGAACGAATGGCCACAATTACTTTCATTTTCCAATCAAATGCTGCGTAAATTTGCGCCAATTATTAAAATATCATAAGAGCGGCTCCAACACCAGCAGCAGCGGCAGTAGCATCAGCAGCAATAACGCCCATTAACATAACAATTAACACCGGGTTCAATCGAATTGAATCAAACGTCGCAAAGCAGCTGGGCGAGGGCACAAGTGCGAGCGAGTCGGCAACAGCAGGTGTGTGACTCAGTGTGACCGCAGTCAATAATTATGCAAGGCAATGGGAAATGGGAAACAAACGTTGCAATGACGTGCGATGCTGCTGCATGTGTGTGTGTGCAGCTATGTGCCTATGTGCATGTGTGTGTGTGTGTGTCTAGTCTATCTGTGTGTGTTTTGCTCTCTATCTTTTGGCGTGCTTCTCTCCACTTAAGTGTCGTCTCTTTCTCTCTTTTTGCGTCAGCTCTGAGTTAGCATGCAAAATTATACGTAATTAGCTGAAACTCGCTTTACCGAGGTGTGAGCAGCAGCAAAGGCAATTGCATATTGTTGAAATTGTCACTTATGCATGCGTCGCTGCCGACTGAGCGCGAATGTGTGTTTTGCCTCGCTCGATAGATCTGCAGCGTTGCGTTATTTTTGGTTAAGCACGAAACTGTTGAAAGCGAAAATAACGGCACTTTGTTAAAAAAAGAAGAAGACGAAAAAGAAGAGGAAGAAAAAAACTTTTTGCCAACGAAATGTGAAACTCATTCTGCAGAGACATGACAATGGTGCGTGTGTGTGTGTGTGACTGTGTCTATGTGCATGTTTGTATGTGTATGTGTGTGATTCATATGCTAAATGCTGCGCTTACAGACACTTAACATTGAGCGATGTTAAATCTAATGCAGCGGAGTATGTGTGTATGCATGTGTGTGTGTGCGTATGTGTGTGTGCTTAAAGCACGCCGCTTGACCACAAGTTCAAATCGTATTGCAAAGCTGCACACAAAAACAATAACAACAAATGTTTTGCCCTTTGATATGCACTCTGTATGTGTGCGTGTGTGTGTGTGAGTGGCTTAGCTGTATTGGTGCTCACATGCATGCGAGTACAGTTCGAGTTATTTGTATTCTTTAGCCATGCGACGCCTGGAGAATGTGCGGTGGTTGCTGGCCGTAACGAGGGGGCGGCCTAGCGGCGGCGGCGGCAGCTCAGAGTTGTTATCGTTAAAATAACTGAAAAAAAAAACGGAAAAAATGTAATGTAATGAAAATAGAAAATCGATATTCAGCGCTTGGCGTCAAGTAACAGTTAATAAGTAAGCAAAATGCGGTTACAGCCCGTGTTGGAGAACGGAAAATGGAAAAGCAACAGACAGAAGGAAAAAAAAACAAAAGTGAAATTGCTCAATTTAAGGAAAGGCTGATGAAGGGGGATGGGGACGCAAAAAACATGCATTTAAATTACGAGTCATTGAGCTGTTACACTTTCAATCAGCGCTGCGCTCCCCCCTCGCCGCTTCGAGTAATTACAGCGCTGTCCACGGAGCTAGCTACACTTTGCCGCTAATGTCGCCAGCGGCGAGCGCTCCTCTTCGGTTAACCCGAGCCGTGTGTATGCATACACGACGGAGAATTAACAAATTTGACATCGCAGCACTTTTGAACCGGTGTCAAACGAGTTCTCGTATGCAAAGCAATAAAACCAAATACGTATTCAACTTGACAAAACATCCAATATACCGAAGCGACAACAACACCAGCCGGTATCTATATATATATACAATTTGAGAGCATTTCGCTCGTCCCGTGTTGAATACAAAGTTTCGGCGAATCAGATAAGTCATATCCACAAAAGTCGCACTGGAAATATGTTTTGATGTTGTTCAATGCCGCAGCAAACCTAAGATTTATTACAATGGGGCTTTCGGTGACCTCCCTCCCAGTTCTTTCATCATCTGTTGGAAGAACGCACAACCCTGATTTCTATATATATATATAGTATATAGTACACATTAGTTGTTCGGGGAACGACATTTCTTTGCCATTTCAATCTGAGAACAAACAAATGCCGTGTGTTTAATATATATATATTTCCGATCGATCCGTAACCCAGTAATGTGTTTATTCTTCACAGTTTTCGCTTTATTGTTATAAGCCACAATGTTGATGGCGAACTCTCATGATAATTATATCGGAACCGGTTGACTTTCATCTTGACAATCAGCAAGAACAAAGAGCACAGATGCGAACGTTGCAGTGGGGCCCAACCGAGTGAATAATGCCCGTTCGCGCTTCGAAACCAGCTAGATCTATTAAAATGTTGTTGTTCTCCGATTCGACTCGTCTAATTGGCAGACCAAATAATTTATAGGTCTCCAAACCGAAGGTCAGATACACCTGCATCACTTTTGTCGGAAACTGAACAGATTTTCGCTATCAAGACTGTTTTGCTTATGATTTGTCCTTCGATTGATTGATTGATTGATTCTCTCCAGCATGTTCGAGCAGAAATACCCTCGTTATTCATTTGCGGAACAGAAAAGTCTTCTGTATAGTATATTAGCTTAGTATTGTTGGAGGTTACTTGCGGAGTCTTGCAAATTTCGACTTGAAATGATTTTAAAGTCTTGTATAATTAATGACCATGACAATTACATAAATTGCTTCATATTTAATATGCCCTTAAAGGTTTCAGTTAAGAACTTAAGGGCTTATTAAAACATAATCAATTTATGTAACTGTCATGGTCATTTATTTTCTAGCTAAAGATCTAATTTGTGTGTTTACTATTTGTATATATCAAATTCAATTCAAAAAGGAATTTGTTAAGTTGAGTCGGGAATACTCGACTGGGAGATATCGCACGCAGCGCATTTGAGATTGAGCTTACTCAGTTACATTAGGTTTCAAGCAACGCCTCGCCCGGTATTTGTTTGTAAAATGACAAACTCAAATTATATTTATACAACGCGAAAAGAATTTACTTAGCGCGTGCATAGAGTAACGCTTGGCGCCACTTGCTACGACGCGTTCAACACAAAAAGCTTTTAAGCTATGCAGTCTATGATCTATAAATGCTATACTATATGTGGTATATCGAAAAGAAAACAAAGTCTCGAATATATGAGGTCAATTTCCAACTGAAGCTCAATTTATACTCAAGCCAATTATCAAATATAGATGTTCGTCTTCCGAACGAATCTAAAATAAAAAAAAATTAGTCTAAAAATAGCGGCTAAATTGAAATGATCTTTAGATATGCCAAATATGGCAGGTATATAAAATAGAGAATAATTCAAAATTGCTGACTTTAGCTCAGAAAATGGGGATGATGTGATAGAGAAACTGAAATTCGATAAGATTCTTATATATTTAATAGGAAAAATATCTATCGATGTTTGATATAGAGTTGATTTGTGCTATAGAGTCGAATCTTTAGCTCTTATAGGTTAAAAGACGGTTCTTAAACGACTTGGCTCTTGTACTTTATCAACAATATGATCTATATATATATATATATATATATATATATATATATATATATATATATATATATATATATATATATATATATATATATATATATGTATATCTTGTGTGATAGCTCATGCCTTCTTCCATAAAATCTTTATATGCTGACTTAGGCCATAAAAAAAGGTGACAAAGAAACTGCAACTCGACTGAAACTGATAAGATGGTAAGGTGATAGCAAGAAAATGCAGTAAAATGTTGTTATTGTTATGCCTAGGTTCATGTTACTGGCACAGGTAGGCTAGGCCGATAGCGCGTGAAGTGCAATGCCAGATGAGTCAGTTTAATATAATAACACGTCTATGGGCCTCAAACTGTTTAAGGAAATATTGAGGAATCTCAAATCCAATCGCCAAACTTTATCATCCACAACTTTAATAGCTAAGCTCGCACTTTTTCCTCCATCTATATCACAATCAACAAGCAAATCTTATTGAGTATATCAAGAGCTGACTGTTATCAGCAATAGTATCACTTTGTGTTTGATCACCCTATAACAAAAACTATAATATAAACCTCTACAAGCACTCGAAGTGAACACGAAACTGCAAATTTCCGGTTAATGTTTACTTTGATGTTTTTAATGGGAATTTTCTCCAGCATCAGATAGATCCCGGGAAATTCATCAGATATAAATAATTTTATTTGTAATTTTTAAACAAATAAATATTGCCTATGAATAGAGTTGTTTATGGCAAAATAGTTTTGGATACTCTCAGAGATACTTGCAGTGCGCTAAAAAGAGACTCGCGCAGCTTGACTTGACGCATTTCTTATCACGCGCAAGACTCATTTTTAAAAATAAAAATGAAATTACTTTATTTTCGCTCAATTAAAGCGATAAGATTTAATAAAAGCGCAAATAATCTTAATGTAGATGTATATGCAATGGAGTTAACTGAACTTATCCAATTTCTCTTTCTCTGCTTCTCTTCCGGCTGCAGCGCCCGACTCATACGTTGCCCTCGACACAAAGCTCGCCTACATCAACCCAGAGAAGATCGTCAGACTGTCCGGAGAGCAGCTGGCGCGTCAGCGTCGCTTCGTCCCAATCCCAAGCGAGGATGTGCAGCCCGTTGAGCTGCAACGCCGGCGTCGCGACGCACCAGCGGCCACGGCGGACAGCACGCGCGTTCTGGGCTCCACCATGGACGTGAAGAATCAGTACCAGAGCGTGAGTGCCAATGTGAACGCGAGCGCAAGTGCCGCGGCAGCGGATGGGACCACCGTCACCACGGTGGACAGCAAGGCCTCGACCACCGGCAGCGTCACCTACAACGTGCACAATGTGGGAGTCAACGGCACCGGCCAGCGCAAGGACTACAGCAGTCAGCAAAACGGCGGCGGCGCTGGCGGCGACGTGGCTAACAGCACGAATGCCACCACCAGCATTAATGTGGCTGCTGTGCCCAGTGCGCCGCCAAAGAAAACCCAGCTGATGGCGTCGCAGCCGTCGCAATATCCCAAGAAGGTGGCCGCCCAGTCGGTCCCGGCCACTACAACGACCACAGAGCGTCCGCTGATCGACGACGTGGACGTGTCCGACGAGGTCATCACCAGGGAGGCCACCAAATCGCAGCTGACCCGACACGAGGAGCACTACGACTACTATAGCAGCGTCCTCTACATAAACAAGACTGAGACCGCTGAGATCTGGGCACAATATCGCGCCATACCAGAGAACAGCATGTTGTCCTCGTCGCACCGTCGCGCCATGACCGTCGAGCTGAAGTTCGCCTTTCCCTTCTACGGACACTACGTGCGCAACATAACCGTCGCGACCGGCGGCTTCCTCTACACCGGGGAGTACGTCCACTCCTGGCTGGCGGCCACTCAATACATAGCTCCTCTGATGGCCAACTTCGACACGAGCATGACGGATGATTCGTTCGTGCGGCTGCAGGACAATGGTTAGTCTTCAGCCCTCATCCCTCCGCCCTTTGTTGAGTCGTGTCTAATTGCATTTTCTATTCCTCTCGCCAGGCACCGCCTTCACCGTCGTCTGGGAGAATGTCACGCTGCAGGACAAGCCCAACTACGGCAAGTTCACGTTCAGCGCCACGCTGCATCAGTCCGGAGACATTGTGTTCGTCTACTATCAGCTGCCCACGCTGATCAACAACATACAGGATAACCAGCATCCAGTCAAGGTCGGACTGTCCGATGCCTACATCGTGGACAAGATGCTTTTCTGTATGTAGTGCATGGGTTAACTTAATTTAAATGATTCCCTGAATGATTCTCCATCACAGTTGCTCGCCGCAAGACCATCTATGAATATCATCGCGTCACATTCCGCCATCAGGAGATCACGAATGCTACAATTGTCGTGCTCACTGCCTTGCCCACATGCCTCGGCTACTCCGACTGTCAGTCGTGCATCAAACACAATACAACCTTTGAGGTGAGCTATACACTGCAACTGCTGTGCTGAATTTTAAGCTAATCCTCGTCTACTCCCGCAGTGCGTCTGGTGCCCCACGCTGAATCGTTGCTCCACAAATACTGGCAATGATCGCAGAAAGCAGGAATGGCAGCAAAAGGGTAAATTCCAATATGAATGAGGGCAATGCAATGCAGTTTGATCTTTCTTGGGTGAAATGATTGATGTGTGGCATGAGGAAATGGACATACTATACATGAATGTTGCTTTAGAGCTATTTGTTAGCTGTTATCAATACGCTTTCTCGAATGAGTGTTGGTAATCAGAGAATGTCCATATCGTGACTTGAATTCAGTTAATCATCAATATTTTGATTGTAAAATGTTTATCAATCATTTGTGTATAGCCATTTAGGTCGATGACATATTGTTTATCGATATGACAGATCGATAACGATAGTTTAATTGAAAGAGCTTCTATTAGTGCATTGCTACTGAGATCGATGACACCGTTTATCGATACACCCGATTGTTTAGGTCGATAACATGTCGTTTATCGATATACCCGAAAGATAATGATAGTTTAATTGACTAAACCTGAAATTTCATTAGCGCGTTGCTGCTAAGGTCGCTGACATATCGCTTCTCGATATATCCAAACGATAACGTTTAGCTTCAAGGGTCGATGACATATCGCTTATCGATATGCCCGATCGATAACGATAGTTGAATTGAATGAACCTGAACTTACGCCCATTTCCATTTGCAGGTTGCGATCGTTCGATGATTAGCAGCAGTGAGGCTTGCCCGGCGCTCGGCCAAAAGGGCAACAATGCTGCCCAAGAGAACAGCAACAACAGCAGCAGCAATAACAGCAACAACAACAGCAGCAACAATAGCAGCAACAACTACAGCAACAACAATAGCAGCAGCGTGCCCAGCGGGACGCCCGACGCCAATGGGGCCGCAGGCAGCTCAGCGGCAACGGAGGCAACCATCAGCAGCACGCAGCACCCGGCTAGCGGCATGTCAGCGGACGCTCGGGCGGCAGGCGATGGCGTCAATGCCGAGAAGAGCGAGCATCTCGGCGCCGTGCTGCCGGAGAACAAGAATGTTGGCGTTGCCGTCGGCTTCATGGTGCCCATCTGTCTGGTGTTCGCGGTGACGCTGTGGCTCTTCTACGCGTACCGAAATCCGCACACACGGAGCGGACAGCTGCTCATACAGGTGAGTCGATAGATTACCAAGTACAAACTAGAGTACGCATTGCAAACTAAGCGATTTATGTATATTTCCATGCAGTCCAAGCACCTACATCAGGTTTGTTAACAGTCTAGCACTTGGCCTTTGTCTATCCATCTCGCTTGCGTTTCACTAATCGATGCCCATCTCTCTCTCTCTCTCTTTCTTTCACACAGTTCCGTCCCAGCCAGTGGTCATGGCGACGTGGCGAGGCGCGCTACACGGCGGCCACGATACACATGTAGTTGAGCCAAGAGATATAAACGTGCATCTGTTGCGTGTCACTGGGATGTAACGCGTCACATCCGTGGCAAAATATCAATAAAATCTCTGCCCTTCCCACTACCACACTCGCCAGCTCCCTCCCGCCAGCCCTGCCCGATCGACCGACAACTGCAACTGTGACTTGTTATGCCCTGAGCCCATTGAAAATGGGAAATCGGGGCATAATGGGTTTGCTAAAATTTATGTAACAGGCAGAAGGAGGCGTGACAGACCCCCATGCAGTACATATATATATCTTGATCAGGATGACGAGCTGAGTAGTCCGTCCGTCCGTCTGTCTGTCCGTCCGACCGACTGTCCGTATGTCGATCTCAGCCCCTCTAAGAGCTAGAGACTTGAACTTTTTAAGGTCCGTCTATATCGTCTAAATAGACAAATATTCACTTTTTATTGATAAAATTTCAGTTTTTTTAAATCTAGAGTCAAAGAGAGCTAGAGTCGGTCACTCCCGACTAGTTTTATACTTCTTACATATATCAAATTGGGATATATATATATTTATCCAACGGACAGTCACTGATCACTCTCAGCTTCCCCCTCTAGCCCCCATCCTCCCTCTCTCTGTGCAACCGTCACAGTTGTCTAGGTTAAATCGCTCATCTCTGACAGCTCAACAATTACCGAAAGCGTGTGTAAATTCAATTACAGCTAGGAAGGTCCATTATTCCATTTTAGGCAGCTCCACTCCAAGTTAGTAATAAGGCGAGCGAGAAAGCAAAGTAAATTTTAAGATTTGAAGACATTAAACATTAGCACGCCTAATATCTCTATTCAGCCTAGTAAATTTTATAATTGTTGTGAATAGACAACTTTGCTTTCTTATCGAATTGAGTACTTCCGTTCGTTCTTCTTCTTGAGTAACTAGACGACCCGTCCCCCTATTCCTCTAGCTCCCACCAAACACCTATGCACACACACGCATACACAGACACGGGGCACAGTGCTTTCAATATAGTAGTTCAATTGTAAAAAACATTTTTTCTGTTTGTTTTTTTTTAGTATTATATTTTTTTTATATAAATATGTATGAATTTGTTCTTTTGTGGCTCTCAACTTTCGATTGGTTTTAACTGTAAACCTAAAGCATAAAATTTTAATTGTATTTCCCCCTCTTTTTTTGTATTATATGAGTACTTTTTATGAATGCATATGAAGCACTTGAACCTATATATATGTATTTATATATATATATATACATACATACTTATATACATATGCAGATATATATCAAAATGGATATATCCAAGACGACCTCTTCTTTTTGTTAGTATATTTTCTATTAATTAATATTATAAATAAACATAAATAAATAATAAACAAAAAAATAAAACAAAAAAAGCGGTGTGCAAGTAAAAAAAAAAAAAACAAAAATGATAAACTAAATACATAATTGAATAAGCGAAACATTAAAAAGAAGCAACTAAAGATCTATAACAACACGTAAGAAAAAAGCAACTAAGGAAATTGTATAACAATGTATTTTGATAATGAAATTAAATTTGTATTTTAAGCTCTTATTACATATACAACATAATTTAAATAAAAACAAAGAAAAATCAAACGAAATAGTTTTTTAAAAACTTTAATTTATGTTAAATGACTGCAATGTAGATTAACAGTCTTTAATCATAAGCGAGGAGTAACATACTGTAACATATCAGACATTGAGCTTTCGCAATGGCAGTGGAATGCTGCACTTTTTAAAATACCGGCATGCTGTAAGCTTAACACTGCCATTTCGAGCTTAACAGTGCATTGCAATTGTGTGCAGCTAATCTGTATAGGCTGCTTTTAACACTGCCATTTCGAGTTTAACAGAGCAGTGCACTTGACTGCAGCCAGGGTGTAAGAAATCAAACTTTACTTTCACCACTGCCATTTCGACTTTAACATAAAATCAAACATTTTCTGTGCTTTTAATTTTGTTTTTATTTTGAACTAGTTTTGGTCATTAGCTTAAATATATGCATTTGCTAATGTTGTAAATTGTTGAATACTTGTTATGCTGTTACATTTGCTTATACATTTACAAGGTGGATTCAGCTATTTGGACTCTAAGAAAAACCGTTGGATTCGAGGGGTGGGCAACTCCTCATTAACATTTAACAGCTGCAACAACAACAAGCCTCGTTGGTTGGTGGGGTGTGTGTTTGCTCCTCTCTCTCTTTCCGTCTCTTGCTTTCTGTAAAGTATTTACAGTTTCTGTTGGGCCAGCTCCTCGATGGTTCGCGCATTGGTGAGCGTCACCCACAGGGGCGACTGAATGCTGGCCAGCGAATAGCTCTCGGCGGCGTCCAGCGACTGCGACTTGCGCATGGCCGTTGAGCTTTTGCTGCCGCTGCTGCTGCTGGCGTCGTGGCGACGCTTCGAGTCGCGCTTGCCGACGCCAAAGGCGATGGCCGCCTCGCTGGCCTGGCTGCTGCTCGCGGCGCGCAGCTCGTGCAGCCGACTGCGCCGCTTGGCCAGCGCCGCGGACTCGCCCGACTCGCGCACGCTGCCCGCCTTGCGCAGCGGCGGCGTCAGCGTCAGCGTCGACGACGTCGAACGTGGCGGCAGCAGCTGCATGGCCATGGCTGCTGTCTGCGGCTGCGCTGGCGACGACGTCGACGTCGACGTCGGCTGCTGTTGCTGCTGTTGTGCAACTGCTAACTGTTAGCTCGAGGAGAAGGACATCTTGTAGGAGGTGGTGTCCATGGGCGATTCGGGATTTATGAGTTCGGTCTGGGTCTGCTCCACGTCGCTGCAGCGCTCCTCCAGCACTGTGTCCAGCTCCACCGAGGTGAAGCCCTGGCTCAGGCTTCGTTCAGGACGTAAACTGATAGCTCGCGACGATCGGTAATCTGGAGCAGTCGAAGAAGCAAATCAAATTAGTTACAATTTGCTCCAATTGTGCCAGCGGCAGGCGAAATGTGAAATGGCAAATGTTAAATGTTAAATGCTAAATGTTAAATGTTAAATGTGAAATAGGCAAATGCTTGCGTGAGGGCAAAGACGTGCGACGCCCAGCTCGAGCTGAAGTTTAATGTGAATGCCAAAACGTGCAGAGCAACCAGGCCGCCCACGCCGCCCGCTGCCAGCGGCTGTCTTGTGCAGGACGTGTGCACAGTGGGCCCAATCTTCAATTTGTGTCAGCTGAATTACCCAAATTATAGTAACAACTGTCAGTGTTAAGTGACTGTTAAGTGTTTTTGTATGTAAGGGAAATTTAAATGCTCAAATAACGCAGCTCAAGGGGAGGGAAATTTAACTGTTCAAATTTGAGGGAAATTTAAATTTAAATGCCTAAGTTTAAATTGAGGGAAATTTAACTTTAAATATACTGCAACTTAAGGTAAGGGACATTTAATTACCCAAAGGCCGCAGCTGAAACTAAACGAACTTTTAATGTTCAGCTAAAAGTCAGAGAAACTTAGCTGCCCAAATTTTGTTGATTGACGTAATAGAAATTTGACTACATTAAGACTGAAGCTTAAGATAAGGGATTTAACTGCCCAAATGAGGGATATTTAATTGTCCAAATTTTGCATCTTAAGTAAGGGAAATTTAAATTTAATTGCTGCAGCTTTCAGTGATGAAAATGTAATTTAAAAGCCCAAATGCAGGCAGTTGAAAGTGAGGGGAATTTAACTTTCAATATACTGCAGCTTAAGGTGAGGGATATTTATTTCCAATGACTGTAGCTTAAGGGACATGTATTTTCCCATATACTGCTGCTTAAAGTAAGGGATATTGAACTGCCCAAGTGAGGGATATTTAATTGCCCAAATGATGGATATTTAATTGCCCAAATGCTGCAGATTAAAGTAAGGGAAATGAATATACTCAGCTTAAATGAACGGTAATTTAATTGCCTAAGTTCTGTTGCTTGAAATAAGGGATATTTAATTGCCCAAGGACTGCTGTTTAAAGCAAGGAAAGTTTTAAGTGAGGGAAATTTAACTGCAACAAATGCTGCAGCTTAAATTAAGGAAAATTTAACTTCTCAATTGCTGCAAGTAAGGGAAATTCAATTGCCCAAAGGCCAAAATTCGCTGTTATTAAGACATCTCACTTTTGATTGCATGGTACAGCACACAATATGTTAATATTAACAGCTCAAGCAAGGTCACTGTTAAGTACTGTTAGCTACTCTAGCAGTAGTCGCCACTGTTATTCACATGTCGCTGTTAATCCATGCAACTTAATAATCCAAATGTCCCTTAGCTAACATGTCTTACTGCTCAAGTGCCCGCTTATGTTAATTAACAGCGTAGTCTATTGAATCGTGTAACCCGCTGTTAAGTGCGCTTTTATGGCTCTCCAACTGCAGCTTAGAGCTATGCAGCATAAAAGTGCCCGAATTTAAGTGTCTCAGAACATTGCCCGAGCGCCATTTCGGCCGTTGTTTATGGTCCAATTTACATAGGGCGCCCACTGTGCAATGTCTGCTGCGGTGCTGGCTGCCTTTTGCGCAAAAGTTATTGTGGCTCTCGTGCGGTGCTTGCGGTTATGCGTAATTGTTTTCAAAATTTATGCAAAAACGTAAATTTGCAGCCATCAAAACATTTGCTGGGCGAGGAGTGGGGAGCGAGGAGCGGGGCAGAGTCGAGGGCGGGGCTAAACAAGTGTAATTTGCGGTTTGTCAACGTTTCGTTATCGTGTCACCTACATCGTCATCATCATCATCATCGTCATCATCATCATCATCTGCAACAACAACAGCTTCATCATGCGTCGCTGTTGTTGGCCCTGCTCAAAGTGGCAGCAAACACCCGCAGCCAGCTGCCAGGCCAACGCTGAATATGAAATTTACAGTTATAACAAGTTGGAATGCAGTCAACGCGTGTGTGACCGACTAGCAGAATACCCTGACCCTGAATAAGGCAATGATGGAGAGTGAGAGAAATTGTAAATTGTAGGGATTCTGTTTTTTACTGAGTTTTTCATTGATTCAAGTTTTTTTTCTATTTCATTTTGAAATGAGTTTAGATTATATATATGCTCTAATATCTGGTAAGATTTCTGTTAAGATCTTGTTTCTAATTTCCCATTCAGATTGATCTAGGTGAAAGTTCTTTCTTTTTTCGTTTTTTGTAAGAGAAAACAAAAACATTTTTTCAAAACAAAATTTAATTCACATTTTCCCTAGAAACTTGATTTATTGATTCATTTTTTTTTTCTATTTCAAAAATAATTTCGATTTTATTTTGAAATTAGTTTAGAGTACATATATATGTATTAGTATCTGGTAAGATTTCGGTTAAGATCTGGTGTCAAATTTCCCATTCAGAATGATCTAAGTAAAAGTTCTTTCTTTTTAAGTTTTTTTGTAAGAGAGAAAAAATATTTTCCACATTAAATTTTTGGAAATAAAAAATTACAGAAATTTAATTTACATTTTCCCTAGGGAAATTTCCCTAAAAACTTAACATTTGCTTTTTTAAAAGTCAGGGAAATTCCCATCATCATAATTCCCTTTTCTATTCACTGCGAATGCTGCATGCTTATAGAAAAGAATTTTTAACGATTTTCTTGTGGAATTTTTACACAACTTTCATTATATTTTTTGCAAAATTTTTATATTATATATGAGCATAAAAAATTTCGCCCTAAAGCCCCTAGTGAGCGACAGTGCAGCCTGCCTAAAGTGGAAATATGATTTCTAGTAATCGAATTTACTTTAATCTAATCTCTTATAAAACCTGTTGAGGCTTCACTGTGGATGACTTTACTGAGTATCAACTGCTTGGCCTTGGAGTCTATGCCTCCTGCGCCCACTTGGAGTGTCCAACGGGCTACTGCAGCACATATGCCCCGCGGCATGCACAGCCGGCAGATACCCTTTATTAGCTATATATTTAACAACAGCAAAACATAAAAGAGGAAAAATGTCGCTGTGCACTGTGCATGCGTGCATGAAGGCGACTGGGATTCCTGATTAAGGTGCGAGAGGTGGAGGAGGGGGGGTAGCTAGGGGGCGGTTGCTCTAGTGAAAAGACGGGTCTTCATTTTTGTTGTTCATATGCAAACGAGGACGAGCGCCCAAAGGTATGCAATGCAAATGCAAGGTGGGGCCAGGTGGGGATGCCAGCTTAACAGCTGTGCTTGACACATGCATAACAGCATAAATATCTCCTCTAGTGTGCGTGTGCGTGTGTGCGTGTGTGTGTGTGGCGGTCGCTTTTATTGAGTGCCGCCACAGTCGCAGCAGGCACTCAGCTTGAACTTTGACTCGGGGAGTCGTGCGCACGTGCCACACGCCTCCCCGCTGCTTCTCGTCTCGTCGCGTTTCGTTTCGTTTCGTTTCGTTTCCTCCTGGCCATGTTTATATATCCTATTTGTTCGTGCAACACACTGGGTATAATGGACTGCTGCCGCTGCCTGCTCTCGCATGCAAGTGGGTCAAGTTTCGTTATATCCCCTGACAACCCATACCCCGCACCCGCAACCTCACTCTTCCCCTCGCCCAAGGGGAGCACCTGACTGGTAACAAAAACCTTTATGTATTTGCCGTTAGTTTGGGCTTTTTCTTTATTTCTAGTCGTGTTGGCTCTTTAATGCAGGTTGTTTGGGAGGGATTCTATGACTTTGCGAAAAGCTTTTACTTTTATCTACTTTTTGCAGCAATTCGGGCTTTTTATTGTGTTTTCCATTAAGTTAAGTTTTATCTCATTTGAAAACTAATTTTGATTTTATTTTGGAATTTTCTGAGAATTTTCCCGTTTTTAATTATTTTCATTCCTATATTTGGTAAGGTTTCTACTAAAATCTGCTTCCAAGTCTCCCATTAGAAAAATGTCCCATATTTAATTAACTCCAGGAAATTTAACATATGGGCTTTCTTTTCATATAAGTAAGGCAAACTCCCTCATTTGAAAATTAATTTTGATTTTATTTTTCAATTATCTAAGAGTTTTCCTATTTTAAAATATTTTTATTCTTATATTTGACAAGACTTCTATTATTAAAATCTAATTTAAAATATCCCATTACAAAAATTTCCCACATTAATATTTATTCATAACAAACATCAAAAAATCTGCTAAGCGACAATTTGAACGTTTTCCCACACTGTTTTAACATATTATAGAGAAAATGCTCAGGAAATTTTAGCACGTGAGCTTTCTTTTTAGATAAGTCAGGCAAATTCCATCAATTGAAAACTAATTTTGATTTTATTTTTATTTATCTTACAATTTACCTATTTTTAATCATTTTTATTCTTATATTTGGTAAGATTTCTATTAAAATCTGATCTCAAATTTCCCATTACAAAAATTTCCCAATTGAATTAACTCTTACTAAAAATTACATAAGTTTCCTAAGCGTCAATTTGCACGTTTTCCCACACTGTTTTAACATATAATAGGGAAAATGCTCAGGAAATTTGGGCTTTTTTCTTCAAATAAGTCGGGCAAATTCCCTTGACTAAAATTCCCCTTGCTATTCACAGCGAATGCCGAAAGCAATTTTTAACGATTTTTTTCTGCAATTTTTACACAAATTTTTTATCGGCTTTTTTTTATTTATGTGAAATTTTATATACGAGCATAAAAAATATTTGAATATTAAAGTTTTTAAGTGGAATGCGCCGAAAAGGTGGAAAAACAATTTGCCAAGAGGGCAATTGTGTGTGTGTGTATGTGGGAGAGTGTGTGTGTATATATGTGAGCAAACGCTTGCCAATTTTAAATGCAATTTATGCAAGGAAAACAAAGCGGGAAAATTGAAAATTGCGCGAATCGGCGTGAAGTTGGCTGCGATGAATTGCGGTTAATTTTCCGAGTTTTTTATATATTTTTTTTGGCTGGGTTCAAGTGCACAATGTTGAAGGTTGTTAAAAAATAAACACTACGATATGGCAGACAGGCACATTGAGATCGATAAAAGAAGAGAGGGAAAGAGTGTGAGAGAGAGAGAGAGAGAGTGGGGTGAGTGAGGGAGATAGGGAGAGCGAGCGCTGTTGTGCTATATGAGGTGTGAATACGAATCTAGAGAAATGCATTTCAATTCTTATTGCGATACGAGCTGCGAATAAAAGTTGTATAAATTCAAATAGAAGAAAATGGAAAAAGAAGAAGAGAAACTATGAAATTTCGTACACACATTACAACATTCAAACTCACTAAGCCTATGAATTGGACTAAATCTGACCAGGCTGACAGCGTGGTCCTGCATATCATAGTTACGCCGCCTGTCCCGCTCCCGGGCCAGCTTGGCGCGCCGTCGCAGGCAGCAGATCACAATCAGCGCCAATATCGGAAAGCCAAAGATGCACGAAACGATGGGTATGACGATCGATTCGGGTGAAACTGTAAGTAGAGAGAAACAGAGGGAAAGAGAGAGTTGATTAGTACTTTGTATACTCTGTAAATATGGAAAAGTAAGAAGTGCTTAACATAGCTATATAATAGAATATCGAAGTTATAATATATAATATATGATATAAAATATAGAATATATTTTTTTAATATATATATTTTGCGCTTATATAAAAGAAGAATAGTGGATAATCTACTGTTCAAGCATGAACATTGGGACAATTATAGCAGGACATAAAGGCTTGCTCGACAAAATCATATTTTTGCCATGACGCTTTCGTCCGTTGCGTTAAAGCAAAACCATGTTATTGACGACCACCATCTGAGGAATTTACGACCATTCCCAACGTCAAATGAGCGAGTATACAAACAGAAGTAAAGTACTTCTGTCCTCTGCTGCAATTATACGCCGTGGGAAACCCAGGCAATGGATATAAGAATTCTATAATAAGTAAACGGCATCGACGATTAGAGCTCAACTCAAGCTGTTGTAGCTCATGTAAATTGATTGCTGACTGAGCTAGCAGTTCTTGACACAGTGCTCAGGGTATTCGCTAGTCAGGCACTCCCAACTAGAGCGCTATCACTTTTTGTTTTTGTTACAGCTCACTGCTTAAGTGTATAATAAACATCCCATCCGGAAATGCCTTAAGCAGCTTGAAGCTGAGCCAGTGCAACGACCTTTCTCGGGCATCCTTGGATTGTTGGCTGGCAATGGGCCTTATAGTGAGCTCCATTGACTTTATGTTCAGCTTTTATAAATAATTCGCAGTCGATCAAATATGAGCTAGCGAATATTATGAACGATTCAGTTAGCAATGGAAGCTCTCAGCTCTGAGCTCAGCGCATAATAATTATTCCTTAGCTGGGTCAAATCTAAGCAGAGTTTTCGAGCTTTTATCTATGCGATGGGCAGCGGCTCGTTTCCTTTGTCAACCGCACGCTGCTGGCCTTTGTGCATATTATAATGGTCTATTCAATAATTTTTAATGACCTGAGCCGTCGCCTGAATGCGAGCTTCGCATGTTTTGCTCCATGTTTTTTTCCTTTCTATTTTTTTTTGTCTGCCTAATTGCTGTGGTCAAATGCTAAAAGCCAGTGGTTTCCGCTTGCTGCCGGCCTAAACATAATCTCCAAATTATTTATGCATGACACACACACACACGTACACACGCACACACGCAGGCACGCATGGGGTCGCTGTCAGAGGCGCTGTAAAGTAGGCAACAGAATTGATCGCCTTTTTTCATGCGCTGCTCATCATTTGTAGGCCATCTTTTCGGCATGGAAGTGGCCCGAACTGTGGGCAACACTTATTTACGCTGACAGGCGGCGCGCGCGAATGAGGTGGGCGGCGGTGGGCGCGGCCCAGTTATGTGGGCCAACAGGCCTTTTACGACCCAGCATCGTTTGCATTTGCCCATCGCCGTCGCCATTTTTGGTCCATTTTCCTTTTTATATTTCCGTTTCGGGTTTTTTTTCGTGCTCTTTTTAATTTAATTTTCATCCGGTCGCGTGCAGATTTTAACCTGCTTTCAACTCTTTTTTTTATCTCCATGATAAAGTGGCGGCTCAGCGGCTCAGTGGCACAGCGAGTCGCTGGCTGGCTGGCTGGCCGGACAGGTCCGGCCCCGTTGTCGATGCCATCACAATTCCACTTTCAATTTGTCTTTTGTTTATCTCCACAGCCCAAACAAAGCCAACAAATTTGCTGCGATCCTCTCAGGGAAACATTTTTATTAAGGTCCTTAGCCGATAAGCCACAGAAAACAATATATCTTCTAAGTATTCGCTATATGCGTTTGTATATCTCTGTGTGGTGGGTGTCTGTGGGGGTATCTGGGGGGTGTGAGTGTTTTTTCTGTGTGTATTTTGTATTTTTAGCCATTGAAATACGGCGATATGACTTTTCGACCACACTGAGCAAAATTGAGAGTAGGTAGTAGTTGTGGTTTGATATTTTCCTTTGTACATATAAGATAATAACGAAGTATCTTGATGAAAAGTTATTTTAGTCAACTATATTGTCTAAAGGAAAGGATCATACAAGATAAGGAATCTGTACGATATCTAGATGAATTAAATATCATAGCTATGACGCTTTGAGTTGAGAACTGAGAAAGAGCGAGAGAGAGTGAGAGAGAGCAATACAGAAAAAGAGAGAGATTGAGAGAAAGACGGACAGAAAGAGAAAAGTACAGAGAGACAGCGAATAACAGAGAGTGAAAGCTAAAGAAAAAGAGAAAAATATGGAGGGAGAGAGAGAGTGAAACGAAGGCAGTGAGAGATGGGTAAAGAAAGAAAGAAAATAGGGAAAGAGCGAATTACAGAGATTGAAGAAGAAGAAAGAAAAAGAGCGAGATATGGAGAGAGAGAGAGAGAGAGAGAAACGGAGGGAGTGAGAGGTGGGTAAAGAAAGATACAGAGAAAGACAGACAGGTAGACATAAAGAGAGTGATACAGAGAGAGAGAGATAGAGACAGAGAGAGAGAGAGAGAGAGAAATTGGAAGAAAGAGAAGAAGAGAGAGAGAGAGAGAGAAGGATAGGCATGCAGACAGATAGTGATAGAGACAGACTGAAATAGAAAGAGAGAATTACAGAAAGTGTAAGAGAAGAAAGAGAGTTACAAATAGAGAGAGCAGTAGAAAGCAAAAGTCGCAGAGAGAGATGCGCAAAAAAAAAGAGAGAGAAAGAGACAGAGAGGGAAAATAAAGGGAGATACAGAGAAAGATAGAGAGAGAGAGAGAGAGAGAGAGAGAGAGAGAGAGAGAGAGAGAGAGAGAGAGAGAGAGAGCAATACAGGGATACTTAGAGAGATAAAGGAGGAGAGAGAGAAATACAGAAAGCGAGAGAGAGGCGAGAGAGAAAAAGATACGGAGAGAATGAGTGCTACAGATAGACATATGCATATAGAGAAAGAGTGATAGATATATACAGGAGCAGAAACAAATGCTGAGAGTCAAAGAAAGGTTTCCTTAGACGAGCGCCTCAACTTATCAAGTCACATAAAATCAAATATCTCTAAGATTTCATATCGTCTGCTCACCCGGCTCAGCCAGATCGAAATCGCCAGCCGTTTCGCTCAGTGCAGGCTGACGCAGTGTTTGCTACTGTGGCTGCTGGCACGCCCACAATCCAGCTAAAATCATGCCAAGGCGGCAAAGGCCCTCACCCCATCGCCCCACGGCCCCACCATCCCACCTTCCCCGGCCCACTATCTAAGCCACAAAAATCCATGGCCCCAAAATGTTGTTGTGTCGTGTCCTAAATATAACTTGAAAGGGGCCGCAGGGGCGGGTCGGGGTGCTGGGATTTGTGGAGGGGCGTTGGCTTAAAATGAATTTGGCAGCAGAGACAACGCCATGGCCAGCTGTTGATGCTGATGCTGCACTGGCTCCGGCAACTGTTGACGCCGCGCGCCCTGCTTGACATTTATTGAATCCAATTAACGCCTTCAAAGTGACAGTTCAAATTTACACAAATTGATGGCTGAATGGGGGGCAGGGCGAGGGCGAGGGCGGGGGCAAGGGCTGGCAGAGGGCTTGGCGCTTGGGGGCGACTTGGGCAAAACTTGCCAAATAGAGCGAAGCAAAGGCAGCAGCAGCAGCTGTGCTTCGACACGCATTCGTTGCCTGCCCCGCCCCCTCGCTGCCCGCCCCCAGCCCCACCTAGCGCCCACTGTCTTGTCTGTAATTTCATGCTGAGTCAATGGGCGGCAACGTTTGATGCTTGAAATATTCAATAAATACAATAAAAATTATGCGCCTCCACAGGCACTAAATCGAAACTGAATGTTTGCATACTTCAAGTCGACCGTGGAATGCGCTACAACAACAACAATAGCAATACAAATGTCTGATAAGGGAGAGGGAGTGAGAGTGGGAGTGGGCGTGAGAGTGGGAGAGGTAGACAGAAATGTGACTTCTATTCACTGCCTTTTTCTTAGAGATGAGCGCATGCCACGCCAGACTTTAGTGTTGGAAAAGTCAAGGGAGTGGAACGTATTGAATGCGATACATCAAATTTATGATATATAAATCATTTATATTGCTTTTTTAAATCTTTTTTTATATTATTTATGTATTTTGTATTTTTGTTTTATTATTTTTTTATGTATTATTTTTAATACATTTTTTTTAAAATATTTTTTTTTTTATTTATATATTTTTTATGTTTATTTTATTATTATTTTTTAATTTTTTTTTCAATTTTTTTCATTCATTTTTTTTTAAATATTTTTTTTTTTTAATTTATTTCTTATGTTTATTTTATTATTATTATTTAAAAAATGTTTGTTTATAATTTTGTATTTTTTTTTTTTAATATTTGTTTCCTGCATTTTTTGGACACCGCCTAACATGGGCCAATTTACTTTTAATTAAAAACAAAATATATATATACAGAAATATATAGAAAGTACACACAAGTATATCCCCATTTGAAAATATGGAGCAGAGGCCTTGAGCAGGCCGACGAACTGAATCGATCTAGCCATGTACGTCTGTCCATCCGTCCATTTGTCTGTCCATGTAACCGCAACGATTTCGTACCCCACAAAAGCAGACCATTGAATACCATAAAAGCTAACGTATAAATATTTTAAAATTGCATACCATAACAGCTAACGTATAAATATTTTAAAATCAGCTGCCGCAGTGGTCTGGGTATCTGCTAGTCGAGCAGTCTCGCCCTCGTACTTGTTTGTTTCTTCCTTTGTGCTCTCTCCTCCCCCAAATATATATATACTTAAATATAAATATAAGTGCTTATATATGCAAAGCCAGCAGTGAAGGAAATTTGAGCCAAGAGTTGTGTTTTTTTTTTTTTTTTGGTTTGTGGTGGTACATACGCAATACTGAAACGGCAACCCTTGCTCGCAGGCATAATAAACAAACAATCAGACACATATCCCTGAAAGCTGTCCTCCCACCTTAGCATCATTGATAGAAGATAATTGGATTCGGTAGAGATGAAGATGAATCAAAAGAATCAGGGGATATACCCATCACACATACCAAATCACATGAGTTCATATTCATCTCAATATTGATAATAGCATTAGAGTATTGGGTAATCAGAGATACAATTGTCGGCGAGTGGGAAGAGAAGAACTGTAGCATTTGGTTGTTTCTGTGAGACTAAATTTGTTAACAGAGATATGTTCTTGATAGCCAAAGATAATAGAGAAAGAAGTGCCAGATTTACAAAAACTAGACTTCTTTGTTCGTGTAGTCGAAACTTTTGCTTACCTCGGCCAAAAAAAGTCGAAAACAAGTCTAATATTATATATCAATATTCAATACTCTCAATACATGGCGCATTAGAAATACTGTTACAAATGCAAACTTAAAAAAAAACTATATTTTATAAAAATAAAAATAAAACAAAAACATTAAAATTTTTTTAAAAATTCCCTCAAATAAATTAAATATTTCCCAAATTATTCAATAACATATATCCGTATTTCATTCCATATATTCAACAACACATAATTCTATACAATCTTCACTGACATATTCAATAAATTAAAAATTCTTTTCTACCAGTTCGTGCTCGCTGAGTCACGCACGCCGCTATCGCTGTGCATAGCTCGGGCTCAGCCGAGTTGTGGACGACGGCGCTGGGTTAGTCTGTGCCGGGTTCAAGTTGAAGGGCCGCCGCTCGCGTGCTGTTTGGCGAAGCTTTTAGCGCAGTTGCCGCTGAAAGTTGGGACAGGCGCTTCAGGCGAATGCTGCAAGTAAACTACTTAGTCGCGCTTTCCCGTTGCCGAGGGCGCACTGTACTTGGCATAGTTTGCCAAGCGGAGACGGAGACCGAGATGGAGCGAAAGAAAGCAAGTGCCGAGGCGGCAAGCGAGAGTGTAAGCCACTTAGTGAAGAGTGTTGGGAAGTGCTTAAAGGAAAGTCAATCAACTGTCGGCACTTGCTAATGGTGCGGATAACGGTTGGGAATGAGTACGTGACAGGCTCACGATTTCTACGACAAATGCAACAACTTTCCCTAAAAAACAAAACAAACCCAAATGAGCATAGTAGGGAGCACAGCTGCTGGCCTTTGTCAGTGTTCGTCAAGTGCGCAGCGTTTTGTACAATACAATACAAATCGCAAAGCTCATTAAATTAATCTTGAGCAAGGGCTCTCAGCTTATAATTGATTACTGCATCTCTGCAAAACTTTCTAATCCTTGAAACGTGCCTCAACTTTTCCCATTTAATGAAAAGACTCCTCGGGCAGCCCCAAAGCCCATAATCCAAATCAAATGCAATGTGTTTTCGATTTGTTATTCTTTGAGCCACGAGCTTGAGACACAAAAGTTTGCTTCAAGAAATTTACATTTTGATTGACAATGTAAATAATACAGAAAAGAATTCATATACAAATTCCATAAAATTATGCTTGATTTCAGCAAAATAACGGAAGTGTTTGCAGTTGATGGAGCTGACTGACTGAGTGACTGACTGAGTGACTAACTGACTGACTGACTGACTGACTGAGTGACTGACTGACTAGTAGACTTGTTTACTGACTGATTAATGATTGAGTGCCTGTCGACTTGATTGGCTGACTGACTGATGGAATAGTTGAATAACTAGCCGAGTGATTTACTGACTGATTGATGATTGACTGTGATGACTACCTGATTGACTAATTGCCCAATTGACCGAGGAGCTAGCTGATTAGATTAACTCACTGATTACTGATGATTATATTGATTGCCTGATTATTTGATCAACTAGCAGAGTAACTGGGTGGCTGACTAATTGAGTGACTGACTGATTGACTAATCAATTCAGTGCTTGACTGACTAATTAACTAACTTATCAAGCAAATGTGATTGACTGACTGACTGACTAAGTGGCAAAATAATTCAATGATTGATTAACTGATTAACTAACTATGTGTCTGTATGATTTACTGACTAACTGAATGATAGAAAAGCTATTTGACTGATTGGCTGAGGCACTGACTTACTGACCGATTGACTGTTCAACTGATAAGTCTATCATGACTGATTGATAGATTGGCCAACAAGCTGATTGACTGGTTGATTGATAGACTGCTTAACCGATATCTGATTGACCGACTGATTATTTGATTAACTAACTGACCAAGTAATTGACTGATTGACTGATTGACTGATTGACTGATCGACTAACTAGCTGACTAAGCAAGGCTAATTGATTGATTGACTAATTATCCGACAAGCTGATTGCCTGAGTGATTGACCAACTATCTGACTAGACAAGTGATTGATTGATTGATTGACTAACTGCTTGACTGCCTGTTCAAATCAAACCCCGTTTGATTGATAAGTAAACTAATTGACTATCTTATTAACCCACCAACTGAGTACTTAACTGATTGAATAGCAAAATAATTGACTGATTGACCGCTTAGTCGACGTCCGACAAGCTGAATAACTAAATAATTCTCCACTTAATAACCGGCTAATTAGAGTTTGCTAGCTGGAATTCGTACAGTATTCAGCTTATGGTCAGGTAAAGGCATTCGCTCACTAAGCCTTATTAGTGGTAAGAGCTCATAATGCATTTCAAATGAAATTTTCACTTAGCTCTAAGCCAATTTGCAACTCAACGAAACTATTTGGGATGTCAGGGAATTCGGTACACATATTTTGCGAACTATCTGGCGCAAAATACTTGCAGCATATTCGCCTGCAACATGCTGCAGCACTGACCGCTTCAGGGATTGTTTCATGCAGATGGTTTTTGTGGCACGTATATAGCGTGGAGCTCTAGACCGACCCAAGATGGGGATGGATGGGGGTGGATGCGACGTTTGGTGGGCCAAACAATTTCATTGAATGAAATTTACGCACTTCGCTTTTGTCGCATGGATTTTATTGTTGTATTGTTGCTGTGGAAATGGACAAGTTTGCTGGCTTTTGTCGAAAAGTATTTTTATGTCAGCCCCGTCCTACCATAAAGATAGGCCGCAGGCGAATGAAAGCGCTGACAATGTCGCCGCGCGTTGCTGATATAAACGGATAAGCGACATGATTAGGATATGAGATATTAACGTCGACGACGATGACGACGCCGACGTCTTTCTGATCTGTCTTAATGGGAACCAACTGAGTCAGCATTCAGCGCTCCCTCCCCAACTCTGTGGCGCCCAGAGCCAAGCTAAGAGCTGGCGCTTAAAATAATCAACGGTTCGAGTCGCGTTAATAGTCGACCAAACTCTGCAATTAATGCGACTTAAACTTGCCTAATTGCTGCATTAGGCCCAAGGGTCGTAAGGTCGTAAGCTCTCTCGCTCTCTTTCTCTCTCTCCCTCATTGTGTACCTTCCTATGTGCACCTCTCTGTCTTACACTTGCCCCAATTGCCGAACGAAGCTTGCAGTGCTACCATAAGTGCAAAGATAAGTTGGCACGTCTCAGAGAGGATGTGATCGACGCGTGATTACCCTGTAGCAGCGGAAAGTTTTGCTTAGAGATGCATGGAAAATAATATTATTATTTATAGAATTGCCTGGGCTGGTCTATAGCGGAGTCTGGATTGTCTGAGTGAACTACTTAGTTTCCTAAGAGTAATACTAATCTGTCTGGTAAGCTAATGGTTTATTGCCTCCTTTCGACATTGCTATCTTTCAGCTGATAAATCTACAATCGAACTCAGACTGGGCACTCTAGGCTCTATACTGGTAAAATATAGGAAAACCTCTACCCGTTGATAAATATCGATCCCTGAAGGAAATATGTGCACATATCAACTACCGCACCTTCCTTTAAACCGTCCTGCCCATATAAGTCTCTGAGGGCTATGCATTATACTTATAGTCGATATTCACGCTGATTACAGTTATGCAAACATGAACAGATAACAGTCAGCCGACATATATAAATAGACCGAAATTCAGATATAGTATATTTATCGACATATTGAAAGGATTACAATTACTTTTGTGCACGGCTACCCCTTTCATCCGCTGTTCATGCAGACAGGGTATGTTAAAAGAAGTGGAGCCATTCATGGGCAAAAAATCGGAGGGGGCAGGGGTCACATTGTCTACTGCTTGGCGCTTTGCTATCGGAGCTATTGGGGATAATGAGCGAACGGATGGCATTATGTAAATTAGCCCCTAATTGGGCCTGGCACGCGACTTCGTCCCTGCGTCCTCTGTCCCTCCGTCCTTCCGTCCCTCCGACCGACTGTCGCTGTCTGTTCGTCAGTCTAAATGGCTGAGTTGATTTGATTATTGGAAGGGCGGCGGCCGGGGCGTGGCAGGCAGTTCGCTGACAGAAATTGATGTGCGAAGCGTGCTAATCAGCAGCCAAGCGAGTGGCGATTGGCGACGGGCGACGGGTGAATTCGAATTAGTTGACCACATTATTGAGTCTAGCGTCGATTCGGACTTAAGTCACAATTATGATTAACTGGCCGCCGCGTTGACAGACCCTAAAAAGCAATTGGCCAAGGACTTAACAAATGAAGCGTTCGTTGATCTATTAATACGTCGGCGTCTGAGCGGAAGTCCGCTGGGAATCGAGAGTGATTTAGCTAAAAGGTCAACGGCTTATGCTGGCATTATCTCTACTCTGGCGTGCGAACTTTACACTAACTACGAGCACATGCCTAATGCATACGAAAATAGTCTCTGCAAAAGCTGGAGCATGTGCTCCTAAGGGACATTTGCCTCGTTGCCCAACACTGTTGAGTGAGTTTCATTATTACGAGTATTAATGTCTATGTCAATAAGCCAGCCCAACTATATTTGCCAAAGGTCACAGGTCATTTGTCATGATATAAGTAAGGTCCCTCTATAGCAGCGGCGGACAAGCCCCAACTTCGCTTCTAATGGAACACAAGCACTTAGCCATGTTGCAAGCTCCAGCTGGCATAGCAATAATAATGAGCGTCATGCTAGCCGCTGTCCAAAGGACAGCATATTTGTGTTCAGAGTTTCGAATAACAATGGCAATATGAAGACATTATGTCTCTGATATTGGTCAAACAGTTCATTGGCAGTTATGGATGTGGCCGAAGCTTTCTCTCCTTTGTTGTTGAATCTCAATCAAAAGTGTTTTTTTACGCTGAAATCCAATCATATTTGGCTTAGAGCTCTGCAGCTTTGTAGTTAACAAATATAATCATTTGTTGAGCTTCAGTTCACTCAAAGAGCTTAAGTTTTGTATGAAATTTCTTAAGCTCAATAAAAGCGAAGCAGACAGACGTGGGGGGAGGCGATGTTGATGGCTGTAGCGCCTTCAACTTGGATACTTCCTTCCCCCGATTCGAAGCAAAATTATATTACTTTCAGGAGCAATTCAATGAGATTTTACTTATCTTTCGCCATGCCTTACTCAATTCATGTTAGGGTGAGTGGTCTAGTCGTAGGTGCCCGAGATGCTCTTAGATCCCAATCAGAGAGCAACTTATAAATAAACATATATATTTGTAAACTATCTATAAGAGATAAAGGTTTAGGTACTCTTCGCATAATTTCCTAACTGTCTTTTAAGATGGGAGTTCTAAGTAGCAAAGCTGTCCAATTTTAGAGCTCTGGTCGGAAAATTATGCAGCAAATATTAAATTTTATTTTTTACTGTCTAAGCCCACAAACTATTTGTAAAAGTGGATCAATAGAGGAGCTGAACAACAACAATGTAATCAAATTTCCAGCTGAAAAGCTGTAGAAGAGAGACAGATTTTCCCGACTTGCCATGACACAAATAGGTATAGACAAACGAATACGTAGTATATTTTTTGTTCCTTCCTTTCTCGTATCTAGCCTCTAGTCTCAAACCTGAATAACAGCTTATCTAATAGCGTTTATGTATCAAATGACACATTTCTATACAATACTCCCTCGTGCGCTTATTCAAACTAAATGTAGCGACGACAGATTGGTGTGAATATTCCAAATCGGAAATCTCCAGCTGCACATGCTTTGCATGCAAGCGGACAGACGGACACACAGCAAGACGCACACTTCACAAAACCTATATATTCTTTGCACATCCTGAACGAGCATACAAAATATACCATACAAAATGTCACAAAAATATAATATTTCACCCAGCGACTCAAGCGCCACCGCCGCAGTCTCCGCAACACTTGTTATGGTAGTGACAAAGGCACAAGCAAAGTCGGATGTGACACAAATAGAATTGAATCGCATTTGCGATTCTATTTAAAGAACTCCAAGAGCTGCCAGAATAAATATGAATGGGCGGACAAACAGATCAACGGACGAAAGGACGGACGGATGGACGGACAAACGGAAGGACGGATGCACATGCAGATAGGCAGACAGATGGACAGACGGACAAATGGACGGACGGACTGACGGGCAGACAGATAGTCAGAGAGACGGACAGTCAGACAGACAAGCGGATGGACGGACAGACGGAAGGACGGATGGACATGCAGATAGGCAGACAGACGGACGAATGGACGGACGGACGGACCGACGGACTGACGAACAGACAGATAGTCAGACAGAAGAACGGATGGATGGATGGAAAAATAGGGGGACAGATAGACGGACGGTCAGACAGTCGGATAGACCGATATACTGACGGACTTACAGACGGACAGATAGATAGGCAAACGGCAGAACGGAGGGACAGCCTGACGGACGAACGGAGGGCGGAGGGATAGACAAAAGGACGGACAGACACTATATTTATTCGTCTGTTAATTTTAATCTGCTTCTACAAATTATCAGCATTAAAAAAAAACCATTTTAAGGGACAATTTGTATTTATAACGGGCTCGGACGAAACTATGAGAACAGTTGGTAACATTGGCCAATGAAAGTTATTGGAGCAGATATATTCATATGAGATTTTGCTTCCATTTCAGTAATAGTAAAAAAAGAAAAAAACTAAAATGAAATACATTAAAAAAAGGATTCAAAAATGTATCAAATGCAATCGGAGTTATCTTCTTTATAACATCAGTTATGCACATCATGTAGAAAGGATCTCTCTCTGTGCTCGCGTGTACACGCCGTACGGCCAGCACGTAAGCCGCGTCATGCATTAGAATAGCCATTAGCAGAAGCTGTGACTGAACTGTGATTCGGATTGGGCTAGTGAAAATGGCTTAACTCACCCGTTGGGTATAGGATGATGGTGGTGGCTCGATTCTTGTTGCCGGCCGCAATGATGGTGGCCATCGTCTGAGCTGGGAACGTGGTGGCCGGGCCACTCGTCGCTGGCAGATGGGTGATGGCGCTGCTCAGCACGGTGCTGGCGGCCGTGGTCGAGGACTCGATGAAACCGACAGACGACGACGCCGACGCCGACGACGGCGACGACGTGACATTAAATGCATTGTACATGTCCTGGCCATGGTCGTCGCCGTCCTCGCCTGCGGCATGCACGCTGCCATTGGCGTGGGGCAGCTGCCGAATCCGCTGCCCGCTGGCCACGTCCGTGCCCAGGCCGCCATGGAGCAGCAGGGTGGTCAGAGTGCCGCGCTGACCGCCCATTGTGGCCAGCGTGCGATTCAGCAGCGTCTTCATGTTGCCCGTTGTCGCCTGCAGCAGTTTGGACGTCAGATTTGTGGCCGTCGTGGGACTTGGACTTTCCGTGCGTCCCGTGGCCGCCGCCGCCGCTGCCCCTCCGGCCGTCCCTTCTGCCCCGCTGGACAGATTATTAATGATGCTTGCGGTTGTTGCGGTCATATTGTTTAATAATTTCGCAGCATAATCGTAAATTTCAATGAGCATTTGGTGGCGCGCCTCCTATTCCCTTCCGCCTGCTTGCCACGCCCACTTCCAATAGTCCAGCTGCTGTCGCTGCTGCTGCTGCCGCTGCTGCTGTTGCGGTTTCAGCTGTCTGCAAAGAGAAATTCGGAAAATTGGAAGCATTGGCTGGACTGCTAATTGCTTTAATGAATCATCCGGCTGACCTCTGGGGCTTTGTCTGAGTGTTGGCAAGCGCCTAATGAAGCTAGCGCCGCTTAAGGCGCGCTTACCCACACTGTCCTGTCACCACTTGACAACTAGCTTACTCTGTTTGGGTTCGGGCTGTCCGCTGGGAATTCGCTGCTCCCCCTACACATCGCCTCCCAGCTAATCCGCATCTGCAAGTCAAGTTTCCTCGGCTTGTCACTGCTGCCAAGGCAATATCACTTAACCCCATGTCAAGTCTGACAGCCACTGCATACCAATTGCGCCCAGTCACTTGAGTTAAATAAAGGCATATACATACGTATTGTCCGTGAGCTATATTGTCTTAGCCGCATCGAAGGTGTGAGCAACCGAGAGTCATACAGTTATCGATAACTATTTTTGTGCTGCTCTGTAGCTCTTTAAATATTCAATCCGTTTTTCATATAGATCAGGAAGCAACGTACAGAAATTTCGAGTCGGTTTTTAATACGGAACGTGAATGAAGATGGTCATCAATAACATTTGTTGTTAGGCTCACAGTGCATAGTAATCAACATTTAAATAAGCCCAAGAAGAATTGAATAACTTAAGCTACAAGTTATTCTTGGCATAGTAACGTACAATATATACACCCTTACGTAATGGCATAGATGACGCTTTAAAACTGGATAGAAATGTATAAACCAAACTATTTTTGGTTTATTGCAATTTGTTTTCCCATTGCTCTTATTTGGTCAACCTACATATACAAACACAAGTTTTGCCTGTCATTTGGGGCTCTTTTTGCAAACACTTTAGTTTTATTGCTCTATTTCTTTATTACCTTCCAAATACTTAACTGTTTTAGTATAATTGCTTTGAGGAATGCAGCTCTTGGTACCTAGGCTCGAATACCATTCTGAAGTAAGTGCTAAAGTGATTGTTTATAGCTATAATTAAATACCTATGTGTATAGGTATAAAATATTCCGAAATTCTATTATAGAATTTCTAGTATCTGATTGCAATCTATTTATATTTATTTTTGCAACATTTGAGCTGAAAGAAATATACTGAATAAATATTATTATCAACAATATTTATTTTTACTGGCATTGTATCCATTTCATTGTGCTCCGTAACCATTTAAAGGGAAATATGCAAATGGAATGCCATATGCATTACCAGTTTATCATTTTCTATCGAAAACTTATGCCATTCACTTATTAGTGACAAGAACCAATCACTTGAGTGTGTGTTAAGAGAAATGCTGTTATCTTCAAATTTACTAAGTGGATTTCTGCAATGAATTTTCAGATTTCTCATAGTTCGAAATGTAAACACCTCCCCTCCTGCCCGCCTTCCCTCTAGCAATTTAAAATGAAACGCTTATTAAATACTGGAAACTTGTGCTTTAGCATCTGCATGTTCTTATTACGCTCTGCAATTTTGATAGAGAAATTCTATCCAGAAGAAAAGTTGCTCAACAATTAAGTTTCTATGGTAAAGAACCTATAGAGAGACAGTATGTGTGTGTATATATATACATCTGTGTGTGTGTCTTACACATGGGTCTTATGTGCATGCACTATTTACTATGCATAGAAAATGAGCGCAGAATAATTGCAATCGCAGCTCTTTTCAGCACTCAGGGTATCTCCTAGTCGGGCACTCTCCATCAGCGGCGGCGCTTTTGTTTTCAACTTAGCTTCTTCCTTTTTTAGGTCGCACTTTGAATGGAATCTGATTTATTTGCATTGCACAAAAACTGAGCAATTGAAAGTTTGCAACTTGCATGCGACTATATATAGATTGGGCGAGAGAGTTCCTGTTTTATTTGATCACTATGCAACTGTGCCACCTACCCCTCTCAGTCTCTCCCCCGCACTCACGCCCGCACACAATGGCATATGTGAAGTGGAACATAAAATGCGCCTCTGTCCACCTCCTTCTCCGCCTCCTTCATTCCGATTGAGGGGCCAATCAAGCGGGCAATCCACAGGCCACCAATTGCTCCTAGCTCCCGCCCTCCCTCGTCCCAATGGCCGCTGGCAAATGGCACTCGAAGCTGAAGTTGATGCTGAAACTGGAGGACACTTTGGCGACAACGGGGCCATAAAAATATGTTAACTAGTATAGTGTGTGCGAGTGTGAGAGTGTGTGTGTGAGTGTGTTGGACATGGCCAATGCCAACTAGCTTCATTACCAGCAAAGGCGAATTCGATTCAATCGGAATGTAATGAAACGAACGCAAACCAAACCAAAAGGAAACGAATCCAATCGAAATGGAAATCCAAACAATGTAAGAAAACTCATCCAAGCACACTTCCTGTCCAGCACACACACACACACACACACACGCACGCACACACACACTCAATTAAATGGCCGGGCACAAAACATGGATTTAATGACGGCCACCTTCAATATGGACCGGGCGGAGTCCGCATCAATGGCCTGAGCGATGCAGACAATGACAGCCAAGCTATCCACACTCAGCGCCCATATTTAATTAAGCCATAAATTGCTTGAAATTGAGTCTTAAATTAAGCATTGTTTATGTTTCTTTTTCTTTTCGAAAATTTTCCCAAAATTGTTGTTTTACCAAATGAAGTTGATTGTTGCACTTGGATTTATTATTTTGAGCATTTAATCATTTGTTTTAAGTATATTTTTACTTGAAATTAGTGGAATACTAAAAGTTTGATTGAAATATTATTTATAAACTAATATTTATGGCTTAACTCAATATCATTTTGTTCTTTAACTATATAATATATATACTATTTTTAGTTGCATGTAATGTTATTTTAATTTAAATAAATTGAATATTTTAACTCATTTAATTAGCATTTAAAATTATTGAATATTTTTTTGTTTTTTATTCAACTCAACGTTAGCCGCGTATCTCAGATTTAAAGCCCAAGTACAACACTTCCTAGAGTATTGTTCGAACTTTCAAATCTGGAGGCTCTTATAATAGACTAAGTTTATTCTACGTTAAGTTAAATAATAAATTAAATAACATTTTTAACTACATTTAACCTCACATTATAAGCTTTATCTTCAGAACGTAAGTTCTGCAATCCATTCATACCTTTTGAGTTTTAGATTCAATTTATTAAATTTTAAGTTAGGTTTTAAATAATATTCAAGGTAGTCATTTCAATACTTATAAATTACATTTAAAATGCTGTAATGATAATAATGACATAACTTATTATCATTAAAGAATTTTAACTCTAATTTCTAGAAATGTTTACCTTGAATATTTCTTGAAACTATTATTTAAATCCATTTATATACTACAAATTCTTAGATTCGAAGCGTAATTCTGAAACTTGACTTTACAATTTATATTTATTTAAAGAAAAAGTTTAAGGACTTTACAAAATTTTTCAATAAATAGAAATTCCAAACTCTAATTTTAAATACAAATTTCACCAAGATTTTTCAAAAAAAAATTTTTTTAAATAGTAAATATTATATTAACTATGTAAAATCTTGTTTTGGGAATTCACACTAAATCTAAGCTAAAGATTGCTATTTTTATGCACTCAACCCGTTAAAAATGGGATCTAAAGGTATAATTTGGTTAGAGCTTGTCTTTAAGCAAAATACTACATAATTGACAATAGAGGGGAAGACTATGCTTCAAAATATATACAAAGATTTAATATATCATATATCATATAAGTGTATCCAAGTTCGAAAATAAACCCTTGGCTCTTGAAATTAGTTCCCCACAGATTCCTTCTTGTGACAAAGCATACCTAGCTACTGAAGTCAATTCCCCAAAGATTAGGCTTTTGATACATCCTATATATACCCAAACAAAATAAATTTTTAAGAAACCGAAACCAAATCCCCAAAGGATCCAAAGTTGGGCAATGAATGCTAAAGTAGCAAGAGTACGGTTGGCCAGTCGCTTGCATTTACAGTTTAAAATCACGCACATTAAACGCGTAGGTTGTAATTGAAAACTCACTGATATACAAAGTATTGAGCGGTCGGATACGCCCGACTGCAATGATTTATTAGCTAATTAGTCAAGATGCAGTCATTAAATTGAATTCATATTACAGCCAAGAGGGTGTTAGCGGGTGGGATGCGTTGTGCACTGCTCAGGTAACGGCACGCGTGTACGTACCGTTATGTGTCCGCTGGCTGCTGCTGCTCTGGTGTCCGCTGGATGTGGCCACAGAGTTTCACTTGTGCCACATAATTTTGCACTTTTATTGCGGCAATTTGAGCACAAAAACAAAAATAACAGCAACAACAACAACCACACGCGGGCACAGCGTGACGGGGGCCGCACGCACGCGAACAATTTGCGGACCGTTACTTTTGTCTAACGGTTCTTGGCGCTTTACGTGTTTGGTCGCGCGCTCGCTGATTCGCTCTGTGCTCGATGCCTTGGCCACTGCCGCGTCGCGTTCGCCGTCGCTTAGTGAGCCGCCGCTGCGCTGCCGTCGCGCTTTTATAGCCGGCTCCTTGCTTAAGGGAAATTCTCGGCGCCAGTGAAGAGCACAAATTTCCCAGCGCCCACAGCGCACTGGAAGGCGCCACCCATTGAGGACTTTTTCTCTTTGCACACGCACAGCCGCATGATTTTTGGCCTGCGCTACGAACTTTCAGATCCATCTTAAGCACATGCAATATATAGTGGACAGACAAACTGTTTATTGGATTTATTTATTTATTGAACGATTGATGCGTGCTTTGTAGTCGATATGTTGATTGTTGATTGTGTAAGGCTGAATATGAGCTGAATAATTTGAGTTTTTCTTTTAAGTTTTTTTTTTTAATTTTTATTTAATTTTTGGTAGTGAATATTTGGTAATAAATAGTAAATAATTTTAGTTGTATATATGTATTTATTAAAGGTTCCAAAAAAATTTAAAAAAGGAAATCATTATATATGAGAAACAAGTGAAATTTGAGTTTCTCATATATGATACATATCTCAAATATTGCATGTTTATCATATATAATAATTTCTTTTTTTTTTTAAATTTTTTTTTAATTTACGTTGAAATTTTGATAAAAAATCAGAATTAATTACAGCTATATAAATATAAATATATATATAATTACAACTAATCCGACTTGTTTTTTCTGTTTTTTTTTTTTAATTTTTTTTGTTGAATTTTTAGTAGTAAATAGTAAATAACTAGAGCTATAGTCGATATGTTGATTGAAGGCTGAATATGAACTAAACATGCTCAAATTTTACTTCATTTTCATATAATTTGTGTTTTTTTTTTATATTTTTATTTTATTATTAAATTTTTGGTAATAAATAGTAAATAATGAATACATATATACAGCTATACAAATTAATAAATAAATATATACAGATTTAAATATTTTTAATATTTAGTTCCATTTATTCATAATTTTTAATTGCACCTAACCTCACTCTTAATAGCCTCCACTCGTTTTGAAGCATTTAATGCTCGTTCGGGTAGTTCGAGAAGTATATGGGTTTTTTGTAATATAGCTAAGAGTTGAGAAATTACATACCCATCTGATATGCTGAAACGGCGTATAGCAATAAATCTTTGGCAACAGTTGGCTTGGCAACTGGCGTGCAGAAATTTAGCATTTATAATCAGGGTATACAAAGCTAAGCTACAAAATTTATTATATACCTATATATACCTGAACACCAAAAGGAGGCACATCAAAAAGAGAATTATTCCTTAGGCTTGTCTATCTAAAATCTTCGAGCTAACAGCTAGACTCGTTCCATACTCGTCTTTGTCATAACTTTGAGCGCGCATCAGGCAGTCGATAAGGCCCCACTGCCGCACTCTGGCCCGTTTCGTGTTTGCCCAAGTTTCATTTGTTATTTCGCACTTCTCCATTTGTGCCTTTTAATGGATTGCGAACGGAAGCTTTTGCTTTTTCTCAAAGATTCTTCAGACACGCCACGAAAGAGCTGCCCTTGCTGTGGCCCTGATGAACTATGGATATCCTATTATAGCCTGGGCATATAAGGAAAAATAAAGAAAGATTCCGAATTTTTAAGTTTTCTACATTTTTTTTTACTTTAAGTTGGATTTTGTATGCTTAGATTCGATTCCTAAAGCCGAGAAGTCAGATTTCATATCCAAAACTGAGATGTCTATGCTCATTAAACCACTAAACGACTCTCATTTACAGGGTATTTGGAGCGCTGCTTGCCCTCAGCTTGTGCAGCCATAAGGGGCGTATACTTAATATTTCCATATCACTTGGATTATCGCAGCTAAGCCAACCCACTGCCGCTGTTTACAGGGTGTTTGAGGTGTTGTTTTGAAGTGTTTTCTTTCTCGCATTTCAGACGAGCTGTAAATATTTTGCTTTGATATTCGCTTTGATTAGGTCAAGGCTGGGCATGGTCTATTTCAAGCTCTCGCCAACACACGCACACGCACACACATTGGGTTTGCCACATTTTTATTTCAAACAAATTGAAAAATGTTAAACGTGCCCCACGACGAGTTCTGCCTTTGGCTCGATTCGATTCAGCTCTGTCAAATTCCAGCGATGATGCAGCTGCTCCCCAATCCAACTCCCCCTTCATTGCATTTAATGAGCTGCACGGCCAAGGTGCGACCAGGTGGCGGGGGAATACCAATTGGACGTTAAGTACTCTACAATCGGGGCAAATGGGTTTCAGTTAGTTGTCGTCTACTGGATCCCATGCTAGAGAGTAAGTAGAAAGCTAGCGAGTCCCATGCCCAAGCTGATGGAATTAAATTATTGCCATAGACTTCAAGTAAGTTATGGCCTTAGATATAGGTCTATTCGAAGATAAAGCGCTTGAAAGTAAATACTCTCAAATCGTTTTCCAAATATTGTGTTTCTCAATAAATAAACTCAGCTGTATAAAAACTTCTTTTGACTCCAAATGTCTCCATCAAGTGGGCCCTGGAATCGCAGTCACTGACATTTGGCGAGGATGTGGAGCAGAGTTGACATTTCCTTCAGTCTACAAAGTAAAATACAAAAATACACAGCTCGAAGCAAAATTTTTTAATTTCTATTTTTTTGTTATTTTAATAAAAACTTTCGCGCACATTACAATAGGTAGGTTATGCGGCTATTCAACTTTATCTGGTGAGTATTGCAACTGAATAATAACATAAACAGTTACATTTAGAGTACAATGGAAGTTCAGAGTTGAGTTGCGTTAGAAGTAGAGGAGGTTTCAGAGAAGAGCAGAGCTGAGTTTGTACAACTCCAAACTGGAGCTGCGACTTTAAGTGAGTTTAGTTTGGAGTAGAGGTGAATATTGAGAAGAGATCAGTTTAGGGTAGACATGGTTAGCCAGTAGAGGTGGTTATTAAGAAGCGAACTGTATGGAGTAGAGGTTAGTTTGGAATACTACAAATTGCAATGAGCGATATGAAATGGGATTAGTTTTGAGTAAAGAAAGAATTTTGAAAAGAGCTAAGCTGTTACCAGGGACTTTTTAAAAAAGTGACTTTTTAAAAAAAAGTTAAGCGAGGTGAGTTTCGAGGGAAGAAGGTAGAGGTGAATTTGCAGTAAAGCTGCGATTTGAAAGTGTGATTTGTTTTGAATAAGGCTGAGCTTGGGGTGAAGGTGAGTTTTTACAAGTAGATTTGAATACAAATTGGGTTTACTTTAGAAAAAAAAGTTCTGTAAAAGTGGGACTTAAGAAGGTGAGTTCTGAGCAGATGAAAAAATGAAGTTAGATATTTAATGCTAAATTTTATATGTGAGTTTAGGTAACTTTAGTTTAGAGTAAAGGCAGCATTAGAGAAGAGATTAGCTTAGAGTAGGAGTGGGATTATAGTAGAGATGCGAGTAGAGCTTAGAGTAGTGGTGAATTTATAGCAGAGCTGAGTTTGGAGTACAAATGCACTTTGAATAGAGGTGAGCTTTAAGTGGAAGTGAGCGTAGAACTTGGAATAGAGGTGAGCGTGGAAAAGAGAATGCTTACATTTAGAGTAAAGGTGGACTTAGAGTAGAGGTGAGTTTATAGTAGAGGTGGGCTTAGAGTAGAGGTGGGCTTAGAGTAGAGGTGGGCTTAGAGTAGAGATGGGCTTAGAGTATAATTGTGCTTGGATAGAATATTAGCTTAGAGCAGCTACATTTAGAGTGGAGGTGAGTTGAGAATAGGACTGAGCTAGAGATTTGAGGTAGGTTTGGTATAGTGGTGAGTTAAGGTGGGTTTACCAACAAAGCACCAACTGCAAAGCAGAAATAACTGACTAGAAATTACCCGTTAAATGTGCCCCAACGACGTGTTAATGTTGAAAGTGTTTGAAATATCGATTAGGCCTCGTTGAGCCAGGCAAAGCAGGTGCTTTCAACGAACAGGTGTGTTTAATGTTTTAGTTTTTATGGCACTCAAGGCGATAAACAGCTGGCTATAGCGAGCAGCAACTTGTGCGTGCAGCGAGATATCTATTTGCTGTCTCCCTCACTCACCCCTCTCGCTCGCTCTCGCTCTCTCTCCCTCTGCACGAGGGTAAAAATGGAAATTGAATTTCTGTTTTTGAATGCAATCAATTAAAATTTATAAATACAAACAGGAGTGAAAGCCAAATGCAAATAGGAGACGAAAGAGAGAGAGAGAGACTAGGCTAGGCCAGGCCAGGCTGCGTCAGGCCGATAGCCAGGTGGGCCGGGAGCGAGCCTCGGGAATGGTTTACAATTAAATTGCATTTGTTTATATGCCGTCGAGTGGCTTTCAGTTTGAAGCCATTCGCACAATTTGCTCGGTCAACCGCATACAGTTTAGGCAGGCAGAGATAGAGAGAGATAGAGAGAGAGGGAGGGGAGGGGGTGCGAGTGGTTGAGACCCCTCCAATTGGAATATTTGTCTAGATGGCACAAATATTTGCAGATTTTTGCGCAATTTGTTTGCTCCGTGCAAGTGGGTCAACAAATGGGACAGCTCATGGAATACCTCTATAAATATATACATATATATACATTCTCCTTTCGTGGGACAGCTTATCCATACACCCATACCCATACACCTATCTATAGTTCTTCCTTGATACAGTTCATAGAATACCTCTCTATATATGGATACCTCAACTTGAGTTCTTCCTTTCTTAGGACAGATCATGGAATTCATTTGTCTAATGCCAATCTATAGTTTAATCCCTCTTTGGGACAGCTCGCTTAATCCTCTCTATATATCTAATCTATAGTTTCTTCCCTTTTTTGGACAGTTTATGAAATGCCTTTTCCTAAGGCCACTCTTTAGGCGTTCCTTCCTTCGGACATCTCATATACCCTTACATACTTCTCTATATGCTTTTCCCTAAGGCCAATCTAAGTTTCTTCCTTTCTTGGTACAGCTCATGGAATGCCTTTGTCTAATGCCGATCTAAAATTTCTTCCCTCCTTCGGACAGCTCATTGAATGTCTCTCCTTAAAGGTTTCCCTTTCTTGGCTTATATCTCTATGTATATCTCATGCTAATCTATAGTTTTTAATTTCTTAGGACATCTCATATTCCTATATATACTTTTCTATATATCTCTTGCAAATCTATAGCTGTTACTTTCCTTTGGAACAACTCATAGAATACCGCTTCCTTCCTTGGGACAGCTCATGAAATACCTCGATATATATACCTAATCTACAGTTCTTCCTTTCTTGGAACAGCTCATGGTATGCATTTGTTTAATGCCAATCTATAGCTTCATATTTCTTTGGGACATCTCACTTAATACTCTCTATAATCTAATGTTAATCTATAGTTCTTAGTTTTCTTTGGGACTGCTCATGGAATACCTCTAAATAAATCTAATCCAATTTATTGTCTCTTCCTTTTTGGGGAAGCTCATGGAATGCCTCTCCTTAAGGGGTTTCCTTTCTTAAAACAGCTTTAATAATACTATAGAAACCTTATTTATATCTAATGTTAGTCTATAGTTCTTTCTTTTCTTGGGAAAACCTTTACCCATGGAATAGCTTTACCCAAGGCCAATCTGTAGTTCTCCTCTTCTTGGGTCAGTCAATATAATATCTATACATACCTTTATAAATATATAATGTTAACCTACAGTTCTTCCTTCTTTGGAACAGCTCGTATAGTGTACCAAGGCCGTTCTTTAGTTCCTTCCTTCTTTGGGACACTCCATGGAATACCTCGATATATATACCTAATCTACAGTTCTTCCTTTCTTGGGACAGCTCAAATAATACCTTTCCTTAAGATCACTCTATAGTTTCTTCCTTCCTTGGAGACAGCCCATGGAATAGCTCTCTCTCTCTCTCTCTCTCTCTATAGCTAATGCTCTTCCTTACTTGTTTTACTGCCTTACTTCCTTCCTTGGAACACTTCATATACCTATACACACCTATCTCTTTCTGTAGTCCATGCTAATCCACACTTCCCTCTCCTCCGCAGATCTTAGAAACGCATCTGAGTTGAGCCAACGCTTCAAGACCTAGCCAATCGCACGCATTGCCTTCGCTCTGTTTTCTACACTTCGGATCTGGTTTTCGGCTGTAAATTTAGCATTCGCCTTTTGGATATCAATATTACACCGAGTTCTCGCAGAGATTCATTAAGTTCTTTTGTAAGCACTCCCCGCCAGAGCAGGGGATTACCGTATTTATATATATATAGGAAGAGTCAGTCTCCTTCCGACGTTTCGGACCGACACACGCTGAGGTGAGTGCCGCGAGGAGGGATCCGTCCGGGAAGCGACTAACCCCTCTGCATCTGGGGCCAGATATCAAGGCTATGGACAACCGCTCCGCACCCCCCGCACGCATGTATAGGGATAGGGAGAGAGAGATGGCGCCGCTCCGACCGCTGGCGACGAACGTGGTGTACACGCGCAACTCGAAGCAGTGGTCGCGCACGGAGATCATCACGTGGATCAACTACACGCTGCAGACGGACGTGCAGAGGATCGAGGAGCTGTGCACGGGCGCCGCCTACTGCTGCCTGATGGACATCCTGTTCCCGGGCTACGTGCGCATGCACAAGGTGAAGTTCGTGTGCAACCAGCCGACGGAGTACATCGAGAACTTCCGCGTGCTCCAGCAGAGCTTCAACGTGCTCCACGTGAACACGCCCATCGACATCCCGCTGCTGGTGCGCGGCCGCTTCCAGGACAACTACGCCTTCGCCCAGTGGTTCAAGCTCTTCTACGAGATCAACTTCGTGGCGCTGCCGCCCGGCTACGATCCGCTGGAGGCGCGCGGCTACACGCCCATCGCCATCGGCCAGGCCAGCCTCTACGCGGGCAGCTGCCTCCGCTCCGCCTCGCCCTACAAGCGCTACGAGCCGCGCACCACGTCGCGCGTCGCGCCCTGCGCCCAGCAGCATCAGCTCTCGCGCAGCCGCACGCTCGTCGTGGAGATGCAGGCCCAGTCGCCGCGCGCCCAGCCGGTGGTGCCGCGCGGCATGCGCACCATGCTGCGCGTCCAGGACATCGGCTCCAAGGTGGCGCCGGCCCCGGCGGCGGGCAACGTGCGCGTCCAGGCGACGGTGGCGGGGCGGGGCGGGACGGCGCGGCTGCAGGCGCGCCAGGCGCCGCAGCCCATGATGCAGGTCAAGCTGCAGGCCAGGAAGCAGCCCAAGGATCTGTACGAAGAGCGGGATGGGGATGGGGCGATGGGGCACGACTTGCAGCGCTCGCGCTCCATGCTGGAGTCCGCGACGGAGCTGATGGTGCCGCGCATCAAGCACCTGCCCTACCTCATACTGCCCATCCCGGGCTCGCTGTCGCCGCGCACCGACCTCACCTTCGTGGTGGACCGCTCGGGCCGCCAGTCGAAGATGGAGGTGCAGGAGAAGCGCTCGCCCAGCAAGGAGCCCTCGACGGCCTCGAAGATCTTCCGCATCTTCGAGCTGTTCATGCCCAAGCGGAGTCCACGCACCGACTAGATCTGCCAGTCGAGCGGCGGGCGGCAGGCGGCGGGCGGCGGACGCCTCGGTGGGTCCATCGGCGCGCTCACATCGCGCCCTGACAAAGGACGCTCCTGCCGAAGGATGACCCCTACACGACTCGCCCGCTAACCCACTCGAGCCACCTCCGCCGCCACCGCCTCCGCCGACCATCTAACATTCGCCCAGTCTCACCCACTCAGCGTTACCAATAAAAATAGACTGCAGATGTTTACACGGCGCGCTTTGAAATCGGGATATGTGGCGGGTGTCGTGCCGCTCAGCTTGGCGTCACGCACTCTTTATAGCAACTGGGATCTTAGCCAGGTTGCACACACGGCGAATTGCCTAGCAGAGACAGGCACCTCTAGTTTTAGTACATTCGCATCCTTTATCTAAGACACAAACCCTGTATTCATAAAATGCAGATGTTTACACGGGCTGCTTTGAAGTCGGGATATGCGGTGGGTGTCGTGCCGCTTAGCTTTGCATCATTCTGTTCTTTCTAGCAACTGGGATCTTAGCCAGGTCGCACGCACCGCGAATTGTGTAGCAGAGACAGGCACCTGTGGTTTTAGAACATTCGCATCCTTTATCTAAGACACAAACCCCTTATTTATAAAATGTAGATGATTACACGGGGCGCTTTGATATCGGGATATGCGGTTTCATGTCGCCCAGCTTTGCGTCACTCACTCTTTATAGCAACTGGGATCTTAGCAGGGCACACTTGCTATACACGTGAGTTAGCCAGGTCGCACGCACGGCGAATTGCCTAGTAGAGACAGGCACCAGCGGTTTTAGCACATTCGCATCCTTTATCTAAGGCACAAACCCTGTATTCATAAAATGTCCCTTTGTGCGATACTCTTATACCAGGGTAATTATTTGTATAAGTTGGAAGTTGAATTCCCATTTTCAATGGGTTCAGGGTATAAAAAAAGGATTTAAAATAATTCTGTAACGAGGAATTTCAGCAAAGACAGGCACCCACGACTACATATATAAATTAGCTAACTTATAAAATTATGCACTAACATATTTGTTGCCTGTGTATGATATGCACGTATTATGTATATATATTTATATGCAGTTCGACATATAAATCACATACATAAAATTATAATATAATATAAAATACGTGCATAAAAAGATAAAACTGAGTTAATGCTGTAGCGAAAGGCGAATGAGAGATTTCCCTACGTTAAGGTTAGTGAAGACACGCACCCATGGCTATGTTAGCTTGCAACTCTTATAAATTGGAGGCTATGTGGTTTGTGTCTTTGTTGTAACAAGGTAAAAAAGGATTTTAAGACAATTCTATATCGAAAGGCAAAACGAGGAATTCTCTCAGAGTTAGCAAAGACAAGCACCCACGACTACATTTACAAATTAGCTAACTTATAAATTATGCACTCTTCTACACTTACGTATGTATGTGTTGACTGTGTGTGATAATATGTGTATATATATTTATTTGCAGTCAGATATAAAATACATACACAAAAATATAATCTTAATGCTGTAGCGAAATACGAATGCAAGATTTCCCCAAGCTAAAGTTAGCGAAGACACGCACCCACGACCTTATAGGTTGAGCAGCAAATCTTATAAACTGAAGGCTGCGTGGTTTGTGTCTTTGATGTAGCAAGGTAAAAAAAAGGATTTTAAGACAATTCTGTATCAAAAGGCGAAACGAGGAATTTTCTCAGCTAGAGTTAGCAAAGACAGGCACCCACGACTACATTTACAAATTACCTAACTTATCAAATAATGCACTCTTCTACACTAACGTATGTATGTGTTGCCTGTGTGTGATAATATTTGTCTTCAACATATAAAATATACACATATAAATATTTAAGATAATGCTGTAGCGAAAGGCAAATGAAAGAATTCTCAAGTTAAACTTAGCAAATACATGAACCCATTGCAACTCTTAGACAATGAAGACTCAGTGGTTTGTGCCTTTGATGTAGTGTGGTGGTATATTTGAGGTAATTCAAAATAAATAATTAAATTAAGTGCAGAAATTAATTGTATATTTATAATACTATATATTATATGTACATATATTGTTTTATCTACAATGTCATTATATGCATATTATAGTTCACAGCAGGCGTTAGGTACATCTAGTCGGATTGCTTCTTCAGCAGCCGCTTGGCGTAGGCGGAGATGTGGAGCACGCCGTATTTGGGCGAGACAATGTGCAGGTTGCGGCCGTTGCAGTAGTCCGCGTTGATGTGGGGATTGTGCAGCTCGGTGATGAGGGTGGAGCAGGCCGTGGACGAGTCGCCCGTTGACTTGAGCATTTTCTGCAGGAGAGGAGAATGGGTGAATCGTGGAGCAGCAAGGGATGTGGTGTGGTGGGTCACTTACCATCCAGAACTCGTTGCCGGGCAGGGCGTTGCCGTCCCAGGCGTAGGATACGACGAGCAGCATGTTGGCGTGCTCCGGCATGGTCAGCTTCTGCGCCGGATTGCGCTTCGACAGATGCACGCGAATGCCTCCGTCCGGATGATGCGAGGACTTGATGACGGCGCCATTGCGGATGCCGCCGCAGCGCTCGAGCTTGAACCAGGAGAAGTGCACGACGCCAACGTGGGTTAGGCGTGCGCTGAGCACGCGCATGCGCTGCTCGAAGGTCTCGAGGAAGATCTGCTCCTGCTGCGGCGCCACCTTCCACACGCCCAGGCCGAAGCCGACGACGTGGACGTAGGCCTGCTTGCCCGCCCGGGCGGCGCGGGCCTCGGCCTCCAGGAGCAGCATGTCGAAGCTGATGGCGTAGCGACGCTTCATCACGAGATTGTCGAACACATCCTGCTTGTTGCCCGACACCCCGAACCGCTTGCCATCGATCTCCACCTCGTTGCGCAGGAAGTCGCGCGTCCCATAGAAGCCGCGCCAGATGCGGCGATAGTCCTCGGCGCGGGTGTTGGCGGGCGCCTCCAGGGCGTAGCCGTAGCCGTTCTCCTTGGTGTTTTGGGTGCGCGCTATGACAATGTCCTGGAACTCCATCAGGTTGCGCCGCGAGAGCCGGGCGCCGATCATGCCCACGATGACGCCCTCCGGCTCGAGGCTCTTGCGGTTGTGCGTGACCCGGCCGCAGTTGGTGCGCTCGCCCTCGTTGATGAACTCCGTGTGCGAGCTGACCGAGAGCAGGGCCGACAGCTTGACCTCGTCGTAGCTGAGCACGTGCTCCAGCTGCAGCGGCGCCTGCTCCTGCAAGCTGCCGATGGGCTCGAAGCCGCTGGCTCCCCGCTCGCCCGTCAGCAGCAGGTACTTGTCGTTGCGGGCGAAGAAGCTGGCGCAGCGCTTGCTCAGCAGACGCTGGACGAAGTCGAGCAGCGACAGCTTGCGGTAGACGCGCTGCTCCACCTCGTTGCCTGCGAGCAATTGACGAATCTCACATTAATCGTCGACGACCAGGAGATGTGATTCACTCAATCGCTTACCCCACTGCCCCTTGTGCTCCAGGTAGTCCAGGTACAGCGCCAGGGTGCGCTCGTGTATCAGCGGATAGACGGAGGCAATCTGCTGGCCAATCGCCTCGTGGCGCGCCTTCGGCTGACTCTGCACGCGGCACGTCCCAACGCCAAACTGTGGAAGGGATCGATTGGTCACCGCTTGAGGATTAGCCCAAACAAACTATACGCACCTCCAGCGGAAACTCGGAAGACTTCCGCATGAACGAGCGCACGTCGACCGTTGCCTTCGGATCGGGCTGCTCCACGGATTTGCATTGCTGCAGCAGCTCCCGGCCGAACGGAGTCAGCGACGGTGCTGCAGCCTCCACGGCCGGCCAAATGGCATCGACTTCAGTTCCAAACGTGGACATGGTGTAAATCGCTCAATTTCGCAATTACATTTAATGGAATATTCTTTTGCGTGCGGCATTTTATAAACAATGGTCAAACACTCTGTAAGCAGAGAGAGCTCTTAGCGGGTATATTGATTTGTGCTGGCGGTTGCCCACCAAGGGGTGTGAGCAGCACGCAATTTGCTGGCATTAAAAATCATTTTTAATTTAGTCACAAAATTAAACACATTTCGGCATTAATAATTACTAAATACCCGGAGTAAATTGGCGTAAAGTTAATAATTCTGCAAGTCGAGGGTATTTTTCAGTCTTGAACTATCGATGGTGAAATGTGCAGCAAGTGTGGTGACTAGGTGAGCAAATGAAGAGAGAGATTTGTTGAGTTTGTTTAGGGCTTTTCATATGTTGATATTTATATTCAGCGGGTATATTGATTTGCGCTGGCGGTTGCAAATTAAAAGGTGTGAGTAGCATGCAATTTGCTGGCATTAAATAATTTTTTAGTTTAGTCACAAAATTAAACACATTTTGGTATTATAAATTACTAAAAACCTGGAGTAAATTGGCGTAAATTTAATAACTCTGCAAGTCGAGGGTATTTTTTAGTCTTAATCTATCGATTGATATCGATAATTGCCCAGTATGGTGAAATGTTGAGCGAGTAAGGTGGCTAAGCGAGCAAATAAAGAGAGAGAGAGAGAGAGAGAGAGAGTTTTGTTGAGTTTGTTTACTTAGGGCATTTCATGATTTGTTGATATTTTTTAATACCACAGAACACAGCGAGAAATTAGCGGGTATACTGACTCGCGCTGGCTATTGATAAATGAAATGTTTGAGCAGCTCACAGTTCACTTGCATTAAATGAATTTTTTAAATCAGGCACAAAATGAAACACATTTCAGTATTAATAATTACAACAAAAAAAAAAAACTATTAATATTGGTTAATTTAAAATGTTTTCAAATCGAGGGTATTTTTTAGTCTGCTCTATCGATATGGTTAATTGTCCAGCATGGTGAAATGTTCAGCAAGTGTGGTGGATACACAAGCGTTGCGTTTGTTTACTTAGTGCATTTCATGATTTGTTAATATTTATTAATACCACAGAACACCTATTTAGTGCACACCGTAATACTGGCTATAGAAATCCGTAGAGCCATCATTTGTTGCCGAACTATTTCTCTATACTTGTTGCTGGCCGAGCTGTCTGTGCACCCCGCTTTAAGCTCGACTGCAGCTGCGCACGCTTTCCAATACTGCAGCGCGCACGTTGGCAACACTGGTCAACTGCCTGCAACAAACTGTGGTATATATATATATGTGTGTGTATGCGATAATGCGCAGATTGTTGCAAGACTTGAGTCAGCAGTTGAAATTCGGAAAAATGAGTGCAGCTGGCAAGAACTTTTCGCAACTGTGGCCCCATCCGGAAGCTGGACTCCCGCCGACCCTCAGCGCATTCGCCAAGCAACAGTTGGCCCTGTGCACGGAGCTGGCGAAGCCCAGCCGGCAGGCCGCAGACGTCGATTTGGATGCGCTTATGCGGGTCTCAGAAGAGTTTCCCATTCCGGTAGGCAGCTCAAACTGACGGGAAAAAAGTCGGAAAACCTAATGTTACTCCTCTGCTTGCAGTTCGGCGCGGACAGCTGTCGGGTGAAGGAGCAGCCCCTGGAGCGGATGTCACGCATACGCGAGCAAGTCGCATCGGCGTATCCGATTATACACGAGATGACCTTGTTCCTCTACATCAACTTTCTGGAGCACAAGCTTAAGTTTGGTGCGTGTCCCTTTGAACGAGGTAGTTTCTATGCCTAATCCCTCAATTGCTCCACAGGCAATCCGCAGGAGTCGAGTGTCTATGAGCAGCTCACGCTGGCGGACTTTGTGCAGCGGCTGCTGGACAAGCGTTGCGTCTACTTCCTGGGTGCGTCGGATGCGTATCTGCTGCTGGACGGCAGCCGCGGCCACGGGGGCTTCGAGCAGATTGGCACCGGCAAAGAGAGGGCTCCTCTGGAGCTGAAGAACGTGCTCAGCTATGATGAAGTGAAGCTGTCGGCTCTGCTCTATGTCTCCACCCACTCGGAGTTCATCAACAACGGATCGCGCTCTAATGCCGGCCGTGTGCAGCAGGACAAGTCGCTCATCGAGACGGAGGGCGTCATCATGGGGCTGATTGGGGCGCGCTTCGAGCGCAGCGGTGTTATGGAGTGCGAGGATATATTGATCACGCCGGAGCAGAATACGGCGAAGAGGGGATACGGCTTTGCGGGACCTGCCAGAGACCGTGCGCAGGACTATCGTCGCCTGTGGCGCGAGTTCTACGGGGAGCCCAAGGACTTCCTCTACAACGAGGTGCGGGGAGATGGCCAGCGCTTCATCCAGCTGGACCACGAGACCAAGTTTGACACGCTGCTCATGGGCAAGCGCTACGCCATCAGCTTTGACACTCTGCTCCTGGAGGCGGAGGCGCGTGCAGCTCGCGCGTCCAAGCCGGCGTACATCCACGTCGTCGGCTTTGGCCTGGGCGTGTGGAAGGTGGCGCCGCAGCAGGAGCAGATCTTCCTCGAGACCTTCGAGCAGCGCATGCGTGTGCTCAGCGCACGCCTAACCCACGTTGGCGTCGTGCACTTCTCCTGGTTCCACCTCGAGAGGTGGGCTGGCCTGTTCGATGGCGCCATTATAGAGGAGCCCATGCACCCACTGGGCGGCATCAAGGTGCACATCTCTGTGCGCAATCCGGCCGACAAGCTCAAGGTGTCCATGTTGCCCATTGTCACGTATGCCTGGGATGGCAACGCGCTGCCAGGCAATGAGTTCTGGGCGGTAAGTGCTTGAGTGCTCGACATTTTCGATAGCTTCTACTCTCGCTCTCACCCTCTCTCTCTCTCTTTAGGGAAGCCTCACTGGCTCTGGCGATCCGGCTGCCGCCTGCTCCACACTCATCACCGAGCTGCAGAACTCGCACATCAACAGGGAGTACATGCGTGGCAGCAACCTGCACATTGCGTCCCCGCAACATGGCGTGCTGCACGTGTCGGACTACGCCCGGACGCTGCTCGACCAGGCGGATGCGGCGCCGCCCGAATAGCATTTTCTCTACTCCTGCTTCCGCTTCATGCACTCGGCCTACACACACGCCTATCGCCACATACTCATATATATATCGATTCTGCTGTACGTGCCGCTGGCCTATCTTTGTCACATTTATGCAAAGCCCTCCTAGGCCGTTTGTCTCTGCTCAACTTTAGCTACGCTTTTATTTAATCGTTCGACTAAGAGTTCTACGTGTTTAATACATATGCATAAATAATAATTTATCGAAATTACAGCTCAGCTGGCTAACATTTAAAACTCGCTTGAAAAGAAACAAAAAAAAAAGAATATTTAAGGCCTTAACCAAATTATTATATATAAATGTTTTTTGTGTGTAAAGTGACGTTAGACTGATTGTTATATGTTCGTTAAATATATAGTCTATAAATAACCAAAGTAATAAATTCAATTTGACGTGCGAAAATATACAAAATGCTGAATCCTTTGAGCTAGGCTGTGCTCCTATGCAAACTTATCTATCCCGCCTTGAGTCTCTAGAGAGTCCATTGAAATTGGGACTCTTTCAGTATTCGATGTGGAGTTAGGTCGCTCGGCTCTGTCTAAATGAATTGAACAATTGAGTGAGTGTTTGGCCGGTTGCTTCAATTTTGTTACGAAAAAGTATTTAATTGTATTAAAATTAAAATTAGGCTGAGACTGCAACACATTCGCTCTATACACGCAGGGGAGGAGGAGGGGGAGGAGTAGTTGGTAGTTACACCACGCGCTTGACCTCGAAGAAGCGCTTCAGGTAGTACACCTGGCCGACGGTCATCAGGACGAGGACCAGCGCCTCGAATGTGGACCAGAGCACGACGCGCGAGTTGGTGCTCTCGTTGACCGAGCGATGGATCTTGTCGCGCACCTGCAAGCAAGCAAATCTCTGGGTGAGTGCAACGTTGCATGTTGGACGCACGCGCCATGGGTACTCACGTGCATGTACTCCTGCTCGTGCTTGACGCTGGTCAGCGTGCCGGACAGCTCGCGGATCATGTCCTCCAGCTTGGTGTGGCCCACCTCCTCTTCGCCAGGAGCGCCGGGCGCGCGCTGCGGCGCATCGCCCATCTCGATGGAGAACATGACCAGCTTGGGCGTCATGCTGCTGCGCTCGTTGCTGAAGCACACGGTGTAGACGCCCTTAGCGGGCGCCACGAACGTGTACTTGCCCGACGACTCCTTTTCGCTCTCGTGCATGATGTGCTGGTCGGGGCCGGTTATCTTGATGTCCACGTCCAGGAAGCCGCCCTCGATCACCTCGAACGTCACGCCTGCAACCGGGGTACCGTTAATATCGGACTCTCGTCTGCCTGCCTCACGCATTCTACTCACCGAACTTGGTGCCACCTTCGACATTCTCGAAGAAGCATTCCTCGTTGTGCGCATCGACGCTGACGATGAAGGCCTCGCTGCTCCTCGACAGCATTAGCAGGCCACATACAGTGAGCAGGGTTGTGGTTAACGTTTTCTGCATTCTGGCGTCTTTGTTTAACTGGATCTTTTCGCCCTCTGCCGTGGAAATTGACGTATATTTTCTAAACAGCGGCAGCCACGTAGTTGTACTTGTGTCGATTGCCAATCGTAATTGTCGTGCCTATCGTGTTATCGACCCGTCAACTACATGGAAAATTGCCAAAAAAAAAAAATACTAGTATTTTAATTTGTATACTCTAGTATATTATTTGGGCACACTCAAATGTGCAAAATATGCGTTAGCTTTTAAAGTAAAGTGTGGTTGAAAGAGGTGAAATACGAGTAAAAAATAAAAAATATACACAAGTGACTTTTTCAACTGAACTTTCAAGGCATGGGAGTGCTGTAACATAAAGTTCGCTTTTTAAATATATCAATTTCAGTTTACAGCTATCAAAGTTTGTCTTTTTTACTATTTCTATCGCTAAGCAATCAATTAAATAAAACCTTAGGTACTATAAACCCGATTAACTCTGAAATTCTATATTTAATTTGTCATAATTTAAAATCAACAGAGTGCGCCACGCCTTAACAGACACTTAACAGCCGCATGCCACTGTTAACTATCGATATTGCCGAAAAATACCAAATACTATCGATGCCGGCAGGTATTTTTGGGATTTTGCGATGTTGCGAATTGCGATGGAGCCGACTTGATTTTGAATCTGCTAAACTACAGTTAGCTGTAAACCTCTAAGCCAATCGGATGCTGGGCACGCAAGAGCGAAAAAGCTGGAGAAAAGAGAGAAATAATCAACACGCCTGAAACAAATACAAGACTTGTATCACGTGCATATTCAATTAATGTTATTAATTTTTGTTTTTGTGGTCGAGTGCGAGTGCAGTGCCAAAAAAACACATAAATCAAGCAGATCATTTGCTCTTGTTCTCCCCCCGTGTGACAAGTGGCCCCAGCTGTGGGCGGACGAGCGAAGTCGAGCCAAAGCATAAACAAAAACAAAGCCTGGCCGATGCCATGGCTACTGATTTGGACGCCACGTGCAGACGGCGTCGCCGCCACAGTCACTGACAACATCAGCGACAACAACAACAACAACAATAATTATAATAATTATAATAATAATAAGAGCGAGAGCAACAACAGTTGTTGGCCATAAAGCCCATAAGCCGAAAGTGGCGCCGCAGCATCTTAAAGTGTTCTGGTCACACCATAAATCAAGTGACGGGCCCCGCGAACGGCGCGCATAAACAAAACTCATTTGCACACGTTGTCCTTAGCGCCGTGTGTCCTTTTGTCGCAACGGACAGCAGCAGCCGCAGCAGCAGCAGCGGCAGCGTCAGCGCCAGCGGCAGCAGCGCATAAATTTGCCAACAGTTGGCAGCGCCGCACGCACTGTGTCCACAGGCTCTGGGGTAAGTGCCGACAGTTAACCTGCGCCACATAACTGTAACTGAGATTGCATACTTTTGCGTGCGCGCCATTTGATCACACTGTGCGCCCACATATTTAAAATAGCGGTACAAGCACCGTTATTTAGCGCCAGGCATTTAATGAGCAGGCGACGAGCTGGCAGCCCTGGCGGCGGCAGCGAAGTACCGTTAGCTAACGACTGACGCTGAGCGGCAGCGAAGCACCGTTAGTCCATGATCGAGCGCTGCGTAACGGTAAAAACGTCACGCGCTCAACTCTCATTTCGTTTATGCGTCGCACCATTGGCGATATAACGTCTGCGCGTATTAATTAAAACAGATTCAATTTGGGCGCTGTAATTGGGGGCTGTCAAAGGGTAGCGGTAATTAGCATTAGGCGCTGACACGAACGGGCGTAATGCTGCAGCAGCGTTTGGCCCTTTTGCCGCTGCTGCTGCTGCTGCTGCTTCTTCGCTTGCTTAGCCCTATTTAATGTCGCCTTGCGGTAGCTCCAAAACATGAAGCCAGAGGCAACGACAACAGAAGCAGCAGCAGCAGCTACAACAACAACAACTTTAGGCAGGCTATACAAGCCATCCCTTGCCCCTCCCCTTTCCCCCTTTTGGCCTTTGCCCTTGCCTTTGCTTGCGTCTTGGAGTTTGCATTTTCGCCTGATTTATGCCAAAGGCAAAGCAAAAACAACAACAACAAAAGCGAGCAAAATTATGATAAATTGCTACAAGTCGAAAATGTTAAGCGAAAAAGAAGAAGAAGAAGAGAGAGAGAAGGGGAAGAGGAGGAGAAAAAATAAAATAAATACATATATAAATAAATAAATAAAGAGCGTAAAGCAATTGCCATGCCGTGTCCATAAATTTCGTGCACATATTTTGGCACCGTTATTCCCTTGTCGCAATTAACATATATACAAATTTCGAAACTACATGCACATAAATTTACAAAACATCGACTAGGCGAAATGTTATAAATTTTAACGGTCCGCCTGGTCATAACCTTGCCCTTCGGCCGCACGATCTCGCAACGAAAGGGATGGGAAAGAGAGAGCGAGAGAGAAAGGATGACAAGAGAGAAAAAGGGGAAGGCGAAGTGATGTGGACGGAACAGGTGTGCATATTGGGGGACAAAGGGAGAGGAAAGAGAGAAGGAATATGCAAAATTGTGCGAGTGAGGGTTAAGATAAAGCTTGAGAGAGTGTGATGGACATAGAGAGGGAGGGAAGGTAGGGGCAAGTTTGTCAGTGAGAGTGCAAATGAGATAGAATGTGTGACATAGAGATCGAGAGAAATAGAGGGAGGAGCGAAGTAATTGAATGTAATGTGAAAGAGAGAGAGAGCGCGACAGATATAGAGAGGGAGGGAAGGTAAGGTAAGGGGTGAGAATGCGAAAGAGAGAGAGAGAGAGAGAGAGAAAGTGAGAAAGAATATGATAAAGAGATAGAAAGAGGGAGGGAGGGGCGATGTAATTGAGCAAAAGTGAGGGAGAGGGAAAGAGAGGGAGTGAGAGCGAGATAGAAATTTAGTGATTGTGCTATATGTACATATATAGAAAGGAAAGGAAGGCAAGGGTATGGGAAAGATTAAGGGACAGATAGAAAGAGGCAGAGATGGAGCGAGACAGATTGAAAAATAGAAAAGGAGGAGCGAAGTAAATAAGAGAGAGAGAGAGAGAGAGAGTGAGACAAAACGAGAGAGCTAGACCCAAGGAAAGATTTCTTAGACATAGAGAGGGAGGGAACATAAGGGTAGGGGCAAGATGAAGAAATTGAGAGAGATAAGGAGAAAAAGTTAAAAACACAGAGATGGAGATAGAGAGACAGGAGCGAATTAATTGCGTTACAAAGAGGTGGGATAGTAAGGCAAAAATAAGAGTGAAATAGAGTGAGGAACAGAGAGGATATAGAGAGGGGAAGGGAAGTACGTGAACTATAAAATATTCAGCAAAGTTCGATAATGTAACGGTAACCGAAAGTGTTTGGTAGAGAGAGGAAGAGGGATAGAAAGGCACAAAAAGAGTAAGACCGAGACGTCTATATATATGTCCAATAGCTTGCATTAGCATACGAGTGAAAGAGCGAGAGAGAGTTACATACGACAAAGAGGAGGAGAAACAGAGTCCACATATCATGCGCACTGCTGCTAATAGAGAGACACACACTATATACACCTGATGCATGAGAGAGATTGACAGAGAGAGAGGGAAAGGGAGGGAGGGAGGGAGGAGAAATAGTTTTCATCATGCAACCACTTTTATGCGTGCGCCTATCAGCACGACTTTGATTTGACAAGTGGTTGTCCAGCACCTGTTAAGGCCGAATGTAATTGTGACAGGAAGATGTCACCGAGTGGGCAACGCCCCCTCGAGGTGCCATCGGGGTGGGTTTCCGGGGCTCATGCTTAGGCTTTTGCAGGTGAATGATAGCTGACATGCATGTTAATGCATTGACAGGCAGATTATAAATGTGTTGCCTTTGACAGTTGCTCGCAAAGCAGAGGGAAAAACACGCATTAGCATATTCAAACTATTGTTCCTTTGATTAATTTATCATAAGGTCGAGTTGGACATGCAGTTGCTGTTCGTGTGGGCGAGCTAAGTCCTGGATTAGTTCATGTGTAGTGCTGGACGTTGCATCCCAAATGATTTTGACGCATTTACATGCTCATTTGGGCCAAAAGTTGTCATTGGTTGGGCTCATTAATATGAAATGGTCAGCCCAAACTGCAGTAATTAAATATGCAAACTGCGGTCACCTTAAAACTCTGCTGCAGCACAGCCAGCGCGTGCGAGCGAGATAGAGTGACATGGGGAGGAAGACAGGGACAGAGAGTGAGAGAGGGAGGAAGAGCGAGAGAGGCGTAGCATCATGGAGTCAGCGCATTGGCGGAAGCGAGACAGACAGCTGTACCGCAAAGTCATGGAGCTCAAAGTGGCCAACGCTTGACTGATTTAATGCATGTCAAAGTGTCAAAATGTGAAATGCACAAAGAATATGGTGCCGCCCCTTCCGCCTCTCGCCATCTGCCTGCCGCCATCCGCCATCTGCCTCCCGCTTCATCATCAGAGCCAGCACGCTCCAAGTGGGCAGGAGACCGCAATGGCCAAATGGTTGACACACAGCCAAACAATTATAAATGATAAATGCCAGACCAGTGAAAAGCAGTAGCAAGTAATAGTGCACTATAGGAAGCTGCTTGACTGGCAGATACCCTGTAGCGAGACACGAACTGTTGGGGCTCGTCATCTGCCTAAAGTGAACAAATATGTAGAAAATTAGGTGTAGCTTAAGATGTGAAGAAGCAATATGCCTCCAAATTTTGAGAGCTTATTTGAATATATGTCATCTTAAATTGAATATATGTCATGTAATATCCGGAGCTTTTAAAGTTATCCAAATAGGCAAAGAAAAGCTTTTACTACTAAAATTATATCAATCAAGAGAATTGGAAGAACATGTAGAATAAATGGAGAACTGAGCGGAGAGATTGATATATGCAACAAACTTCCGCATGTATATCGATATTTATCGATAAGTTGTCAAATTAAGAATGAAATATCGAACAGATGAATGGATGGGAAGATGTTACGACTATAGACTACATAGATAGTTACGACTACAGAAACAGATTAGAGGGTATGCCATCGCAGCTACAACTCGAATCTACCCCTTTTTATGCTGACCATGTTTAATGAGTGCAGGGTATCAAAGGCGAAGAGTGGGGGTAAAATGGTATACACTTGTTCAACATTTAAACACACATATATTAAAGTTAATTTGGCTCAGCTCATTAATAAAACAACACCCCACCCACCAACTCAACCACACACACTCGCACACACATTCACACACTCGCACACACACTCACACACTCGTACACACCCGCACACACTGACACACACACGTCAACAGTTTCTCAGTGATGTTCAAACTTTAAAATGCTGTTGTCCTTGTTGTGCGAGAGCAGACAAATGACAGGCGCTTGCATAATTTATGCAAAATAAAACCGAAGCGACGGCAAAATCAACTTATTAAAAATACGCACAGCAAACGAGCAACAACTATAAATAACTGCAAACAGCTAGACAGAGCGAGAGAGAGAGAGAGAGAGAGAGAGAGAGAGAGAGAGAGAGAGAGAGCGAGAGAGAGCGAGTTTTAAACAAAGGCAGAGAGAGGAGGAGGTGGAGAGACAGAGATTTAGAGTAAGACAAAGCGAGTGGAAGCGAGCAAACCAGTCGGGCAGTGCACTAAACTGAAGTTGCACAACTTTTTCAATACCCTGTAACCCATTTAAGGTGGCAATGGGTAGACACGTTTTGTAAGCGACATTTGTTGGAAGCGGCATTAGTATAACACCGTGAGAGCGTAAGAGCATGAAAGTGTGAAAATTTGAGAGGATGATATCACTCAGCCTACTCCGGGATCTGTGCTATAGGGATCCATGTGGAACTGATACGAACTGATACCAACTGACCGCAACTAATTTTAAGAGCGACGCTATTTATTTAAAGTTCTTATTTTATAGCCGATGTCTATTGCCATGGTTTCTCATGATGTGTAATTTGAACATAGATCACAAGTGTAATCTTGGTATATCTCTATATTCAATCGTTTGCACTTGGGGATGGTCGTATATTTCTCAATGCTCTCCCACAGTCCACGTATTGACATCAGGAGGAGACCATGCTTATGATTGAACATCTATAATGTCGATAAGTAGCAATACATATCGATAAATACCGATTTGAAAAACTTTCATTGAACAAACCGTGAAAGCTTTAATTTTTATTCATATGTAGTCACAAATCTTAGGTAGTTTAACATTTACAATTGTTTGTCGATATTTTCTAACTATTGACATCGACAAGAAACGATAGAAAGTTAGTTCTTCCAAGCACTTATCAGAATGGATATCAATGAGTGTATGTTGGTAATACGATCGGTCAGCATTTAAGATGAGCCTATAGATAAGAAGACAACAGATTGAAACAAAAGGTTAATCATTAATTTTTAAAATTAATATTTCACTTAGGAACTAGAATCAAGAAAGTATATGTCTGTTCTATTATATATTCATTCTATATGTATATATATACCCTAATGCTTGATCCACAGTATTTGCCAGTCGCCCACACTCGCCGGTTAAAGCACTTTAACTAGTTTTGCAGAAGTGCCTGAGAAACTGTAGCGCGAGTTGGTCGTGTTGTTGACGAGCCGGCCAACAATTTTGGTTTCATTTTCGTTTAGTGTCAAGTGGCAACAACAGCAGCAGCAGCAGCAGCAGTAGCAGCGGCGGCGGCAGCAACAACAACGATTACAACTAACGGTAATCGCTGCACATGACAACCGACTAAAACTGTTGGCATAATATCAGCAACAGCAGCAACAACAGCAGCAGCAACAACTACTTGTCAAAGGCAGCTGCCAGCTGTGCATTAACAAGAAGTCTCACAACTTTCTCGAGGCGTTTGCAACACACAGAAGGGCAAATGCTAAGCACTTGGCAGATGCTGAATTTAGCAGCTGTTAAGCTTAGGTAATTTGAATCGTAACTCTTGAATCCTTACTTCATATGTTACAAAATAGTTTGTAAACGTTTACAAATGTGACACAAAGCGGAATAGATAAAACGAAGCGATGCGAAGAGAGTGCAGTTCGATTAGCGTTGGTCTTTGATATTGCTGTCAAAGTTAACAATTAGTTTGACAGCTGCTTGCAATGTTTTAGTCTATGGAATTGCGAATATTTATGGAGAGATATTTGAATTTTAGAATAGAGATATTGGATGCATTCATAATTATCAGAGAGAATGTGATATAGGTTCTGCTGTGAACTCTGCTGAAGACTCTACCGTAGACTCTGCTTTAGGAACTGTTTCAGTGCTGGCTCTGTCGTAGGCTCTGCTCTATGCTTTACTGTAGACTCTGTTGTAGGCTGTGCTTTAGACTGCTGTAGGCTTTGCTGTTGACTATGCTTTAGGTCTTTCTATAGACTTTGCTATAAGCTCTGCTTGAGGCTTTGCTGTAGATTCTGCTGTAGGCCTTACTGTAGAATCTGCCGAAGGATATGCTGCTTTAGGCTTTGCTTTAGGTACAGCTTTGGTCTCTGTTTTAGACTCTGCTGTTGGCTCTGATATTTGCTTCACTGTAGATTCTGTTGTATGGTCCGATTTAAGCTCTGCTGGAGGTTTAACTGTAGATTCTATTGTATACTCTGTTATAGACTCTGATGTAGGTTCTCTTTATGCAGAAAATCCGATGCGAAGTTTGTGTTTTGTTTAGAGCTCAAGCTGCTAACTCTCCTGTCATTCATAAGATGAAAAGTTCTACAATGTCTCAGAGACAAAATCTGGCCTAAGCCAGGTATTCCCTAAGGAATACCTCACCTGCATTCGATAAGAAAATAATCTGCCTGCAGCTCCCTTCGTTATCGATTATAGTCGAACTATATCAAAGTCTAACTTCCTCTGCAATATTCACGATTTATACGGCAAAGTCTTTTTACGCCCCTAACATTTCATTCTATACTCCAACATATTCCAGCTATTCCCTGCTGTCACCTTTTTTATTTGAGAAATATTTACTATTTTGTATAGCTCTTGGCTGGTGCTGGAGTTAGAGTATTAAAGCTGTCGTTGTTGTGGCCCCTCTCTCTGTGCTGCTTGAATTTATAGTTATTGTTGTTGTGGCAGTCGCCGCTTGCTTAGCTAAGCGTTTCCCATTGCTTTGCTGATTTATGCGCCCAAAACAGAGCGAGCACACATGCAGGGAAGCTACTGCAATGCTGCTCAAACTGTAAGCAGTGCATACACATAAATTAAGGTAAAGCAACTCCCGGGGTCGCACTTATAAGGCGCCCCTCTCTCCCTCTCTCTCTCTGTCGGTCCCTCGCTCTGTTGGTGGGTAAAAGCTGCGTTTTCTTAACCTTATTTTCGTGTGCATTGCTTAAGCACACACACATACATACATACATATATATGTATGTATATGTATGCATATATATATACCTGAAGCTGCACCCACTTGCATTTTAGCATTTAGCAGCTTGTGCAGGGCATTCCAGCGTCATGATGACCCTGATGGGCCACATCATGATGTCCATTCGCCTTGATAATGATTATCATCTTGATAATAATATGTCTATGACAGTGGAAACTCGGCGAATTCGACGGCAAAGCAATTTTGCAAATTGCACAAATATGCCAAACACTTGCAAGGAGAAAGCGAGAGAGATAGAGAGAGGGTGAGAGAGGGAGTGGCAGAGAGAAAGGCTCAAGCTGGCAAGTGTAAGCGTTTGCTTTACCTTTACCTCTAGACACAGACACACACAGGCACACACGCGTGTGTTGTGCAAGTAAACACACCCACATATACGCACACACACGCATATAAGCATACACACAGACACAGGCATGGTCACACGGTGCGTATGATTAATTTAAATGCAATTCTATTTGCATGGCACAGCTAACACACACACACAAACATACACACACACCTTCACACACTCAGACGCTGCCGTAGCAAAAGTTTCCATTGGGCGTGCTTCGCTTGACTTCTCTGCGCTGCACTTTGAGAGAAATTTTTTGTTTTATATTTTTTTTGTTGTTGTTGCTGCAAGCACACCCATTGACATTTGCAGCGTGTCTGTGTGTGTGTGTGTGTGTCTGCGTGTGTGTGTGTGTCTTATGCTAATATGTTTGTTTCTTGAAGCGTGAGCTGCATTCCCTTAACTTGCGTCAGCCCTACCCACCTCCCTCTCCCTCCCCCCCGTCCCGTCTCTCGCTCTCTCTTGATTGGTTTGCTTTTCACTATTTGTTTGCTTAAAGCGCTTGAAATCAATTAAATGCATAGTTTCGAGTTGCTCGAGTGCCGTTTGCACTTTGGGCCACGCACACAAGCCTCGTCAGCCTCGGCGCCGCGCCGCGCCTCTATCTCTTTCGCGCCCCGCTGGGTGCTGGATGCTGGGGTGGCGTGGTGGTGGTGGCCAAAAAACTGCTGCATACTTTTGTGCGCTTGCAAAAACATTTTTATGCGCCACGCTCGAATTCATTAGCACGCAAAAGTCAAGTTTGCCAGCCGCTGCTATGCCAGTTGAGTACTTTCGCCTTCTACCTTTCAGTGTAACCCTGCCCCCCATGCCGCCCCCTGCTGCCCCTTGAGCTCAGCTGGCAGTCCAACTGTCAGTGCGTCTGTCTGCTTGAAGTGTTTAGCTTATTGAAAAGTTTTCATTTGGCGTCGCGCTCACGTTTAGCGTAAAGTTGCAGTCAGCCAGCAGGCAGCGGCAAAGCCTCAACTTTGAAGCCGCTCGCGACGGCTGCGGGGCGTCCCAGAAATACCCAAATGACAAAGTGAACTCAACTGGCAGCAGCAGCAGCAGCGACGGCCTCAACTGCCATGCTAATCAAGCGGCATATGCAAGGGCTGCCTGGCAGCTGGGGCAAGGCAAGGAATTGCCAGTGCAGCCTCGACTGCAACTCCGACTGCTACTCTGGATGCTGCCAAAGTTGCCTGAGTTATGTAGCGCGACAGTAATTAGAGGCGAACTTTGTTGCCCAAATAGTTTTAGACAGACTCGAGGACTCCCCGAGCAGTTGGCCACGGACTAAGCATTGTGTGCATCCTACTGCACTACTTGTGTTATCGATCAATTGCTTATCGATAAATGGCCAATTATTTACTATATGACAGACACTTCATGCGATATTATCAATCGCTGTGCTCCAACTTGGGTAGTCAATTGGAAGGTAAGTTTCAATGCATTAACGGTAATGTGATTGCTCCCATATGTGCGTTATCGACAAAACGTAATAATCGTTATCGACCAAACCACTGAAACTGATTTATGTGCGTTTTGTTGTTGTTTTGTTTGCTGTTGTCGCACAATGTGTTGCTCTTTAGCGCCACTCTTAACATGTCTGCACCCCAGACACGGGACACACTCACGCACATACACGCACACACACACACACACTCATATGACCTTAGTTGACAGGCCCGACCCTAATAAACCTTAACGAACGAATCGGCAACGAGTTAGACACCGCTAAGCCATTAAAAATGCCATCAATGCGAGTCGCCGAAAGCGAGGCGCACAAAAAAAGAAACGAAGCAAATAATGTGCAAACTATATAAAGTCGAATATTATTTACCCTAAAAGTTGGACTCATAAGAAAGATAGAGAAAGAGGGAGACTGAGAGAGAGGCAGACAGAGCGAGATACAGCGAGTAGAAGCGACAGGAAGAGATGGAGAAACAGAGATATAGAGAAAGAACAATGAAAGATAGGGTCAGATAGGGACAGATGGGACAGATTGAGACGTAGTAAGACAGAGAAAGAGACAGGAAGGGACAGGGAGAGACAGATTGAGACAGAAATGAACAGAGAGAGAGAGAGAGAGAGACAAAGAAGGATAGAAAGAGAGAAAGACAATGAAAGACCGTGAGAGAGAGAAAGACAATAAAGAGAGAGAGAGAGAGAGAGAGAGAGACAGAGAGAAAGAGAGCGAAAGATAGAGAGAGAGAGAGAGTGAGAGAGAAAGAGACAGAGGGCGAAAAATATGTATAAAAGGCGAAGAGAGAGAGAGAGAGATAGATATTGGCAAACAGACAGAGAGAAAGGCAGAGAGAGAATAAATGTAAAATATTAGTTGGAGGTCTTAACACCTTGTTCAATTTTATGATAAATCAAGGAGCTGATAAAACATCAACTCCATTAGGGTATTCTTATACCCAGGGTTTCTACAACAGACAGCACAGATAGTAGTGTCAGACCATCTCCAGACAGCGTGACACAGCTAGCAATAAGATTAGAATACCCTCTCGTGGGGCAGGGTAAAAACCCTTAACTGGCAACTGTCAACTCCCAAAGGCCAAAAGCTAGGCCCAGTTCCGTTTCCAGCTTGCCAGCTCCAACCCCCAAAATCCGAACCAAACCAAACGAAACCAATTCAAATCCAATTCCTATCCCGAATACGGAGAGGCAACAAAAACAACATCAGGCAAATCCATTGTAAATGCGAATGGGCAACGGTGCGGCAGAAGCGTATGGCATAATAATAACCGCCAACTTGTCACCTCACCTCCGGCACGGCGGCTGCGGCGACGGCAGCGATGGCAGCGATGGCTGCGATGGTAGCGACGGCGACCTTTATTATGGGGCGGCCATCGGGGCTGATCCTGGTCGCTAGCTCGTAAAAACCATGTCGGAAAGTACAAAATTACGTGTATCCTTTTTCTAATCGCAGCTGCGTGCCACAGTTGTTAGGTGGGGCCGGCGTCGCACAAGCGTAAGCGATACGCAACGAACTATTACATTTATTTCCTTTTGTGAGCATAACTTGGTAGCATAGGCGTGGTCCAGGGTAACGAAGGGTGCTCGGGGGGTTGGGCTTGTTGTCAGTTTGCGGTTTGGTTCGTTGGCTTAGTTCATAAATGTTGCGGGCTTGGGAACGTTCGTCCGAGTTTCAATCTAAATTCGAGTTTTAGTTTGCAACCGCAAACCTTAGCCGTCGTGTCGAACGTACGCAACCCCCTCCCCACATTTAGCTCTAGCTGCGTTCCATTTCATTTCGTTTCGCTGCGGCTTTTTCTTTTATTTATTTATTTATCGTATTTTTTGTGTGTCGCATACAAAGTGATAACGAAATAAATAAATAATAAATTTCATTTTTATTTCAACGCAGCGTCTCGCACGATTTTCACCAAGTCCCACGCCCAACCGACTCGACTCGACTCGACTGTCATGAAGTTTGTTAGCCGTAGATATTTATATATATAATATATATATATATGTATTTATATGTGTGTGTGTGTGCGCCAAGCCATTGGCCATGATAACAGTGGCTCAAACCCCGCTCAGGACTCGCCCTGCAGCTGGCCAGTTCAAATTTAATAACAAAACGAGTTCATAAATTCTGTGTGGGTCACAAAATGTACTTTGAAATTGGACTAGTCGTGACTATACACACACATATGTATATGTATATAAATAGACTATATGAAATGAATAAAAAATAGAGAGTAGGGCAACCCTACTGACATTCACCAACTGAGTTATGGGCACCCGAAACTGTCTCATAAAATCCCAGCTGAAGTGCAGGTCGGGAGTGCTATCTGCTGGCAAACGAACCGAGCCAAGCCAAGCAACCAACCAACGAATGTTCCACTTAAAGTCAAGTGAACAATGAGTACTCATTGGATGACAAAGTGCATCCATTCACTGGACGCACAAATGAGCTCCACTCACATGCGAAACTCTCACTGAAATTTTTTCAAGTGCAGTTTGCTGCGTGGGCAATTATTTATTATATTCTGCCCCAACTGCAATATTGTCCATGAAACTTGTAATAATTGTTTTGGATTTTTCGTAAAGTAATTCTGTTTGGATATGACATGAGTTACGTCAATAACTTTAGTGATATGAAACTACCGATATAGTATATAAATGATAATATTTAATTTACATATGCTTATCGTTATATGTATAGATATATATATTTATTGATATATTTATCGATTCACGTTTTGGTAATATACATTTGCTTTTTTATTGAGTAATCTACTAAATTATTAAATGACATGTATATAGATATATTTATTGATTTCTTTACATATAAATATATACCTTGATTTATGTATATATTTAACCTTCTGCATATCGATACATTCATAGATATTGTATATATTAATTTGTTTTTTCTTCTAAGTAATCTATTAATTTATTAAACTATAAAATGATCGATATGTATATATTTCACCCTAATTGTAATAAAATATATAATATGAATATTTAATTTCTATTAGTTTATGCCAGTAAAATTGAACTCTTTTGAAAACTAGTTTCAATTAGTTATCGATATATTTATCGCTGAACTTTTTGACAATATGAATTTGTCTGTTCATTACTCTTGCCTTTCTTATAGTCAATTCCATTCAATTATACATATTTAATAAGCATGAATTAGGTATTTTTTATCGATATAAAATTTTATTCTACTATCTCGACAAAAGAGATATGTATTTAATATATACTTTGTTATAGTATATGAGTATCGATTAAGTTATCATTCAGTCTAAAATTCATAATTTTTACTTTTTACCAACTTTCTAAATACAAATAGATTAATCCTGTATATACGGGCATCTTTATGTAGGTTTTTATTTTCTTCCTATATAATTTATATTAAAATTCATTTAATTTTTGAGCTATAATATGCTTTCGTCCTTTATGCATATTCCAATCGATATAAATTTCATTTTTTCTCTATTTTAAATGCATTTATGAGTACATTTCCTTGATATTGATACGTAAGACAATGTACATATCTTAAAAAATTTAACAAGCATACGCTCTACGCCCTCTGTACATTTTTATATATTCTGTCTATCTATATCTATATACTATTTCATTCAACTCTGACATATTTAGCGCTTATCGATAATATCTCAGGTTGCGCACGCGTAACAATGTTTCACGTTGAAAAGGAGAAAACTTTTAATTAGGTATAAGTGTGTTGCGTAAGCTATTTTCTTATATTTCAAGCCAGCGAGGCGAGGACGCTCTGCGTATGTATGCACATATATTAGAGGGAAACAAAGTCACGTTCCGGCCAAGTCCTCTGTGCTGGCGGCAATCTCCTTTGGCTTGCCAGGCGACTTCTCACTGTCTGCCAGGCAGACAACAATTAATCATAAACAGCAGATAAACCTGGAGAGTTGAGCCGTGAGCCTTGGGCCTTGGGCCTTGTGCCTTGTGCCGTGCGCCTTGAGCCGGGAGCCGTGCGCTGGGAATCCGAGCAAAATACATGAGCGGCCCTTTGGCACCAACACCTGAGCTGCCAACACACACATAAGGCAGGGAAGGGGTGTAAGGGGTGAAGATATCAGGCAGCCAACAGTTATGGCCAGGCCAGCTGGCAGTTGGCAGTTGGCAGTTGGGATGTTGTCGGTCTCTCTGCTCGAAGGTGGACTTTGTCAGGCTGTCACATTCGGTGGCCAAGCAAATCCCACCGTTGACTCTCTGGAGCGGGCTAGGTGGGCAGTGCACGGGGAATGCACAGCAGCGAAATAATTCGGTGAGCCGCAAGCTTGTTGCAAAATATTGCGTCTGTGCGTGTTGCCACTCTCACTACCCACACACGCAAACACGTGTACACACTCACACACCCACGCACACTCATGTTGCTGTCGCCATGTGGCACACGTGCTGCAGCCAAACACCTTCTCCTGCCACTGTAAAATGCGGGGCAAATTGCTTTCATACAGCGAATATCATAATACATATCATATGCAATTACAGCTACTCCTCTGATCTAATGTCTTCCACTTGTATAATAAGTCTTTCATCTTTTGCTTTGCATTGCCATATGCCCTGTCATTTCTCATTACTATTTGTGGTTTAATGTATTCCGCATATCGTTATACCCTGCACATATAGGAAAGTGCGGGCTGGGAATACCCACGAAAAAGATGATGAAGAAGAAGCAGAAGTAGTAGAAGAAGATTATGATAATGATGAGAAAAGAAAGAAAAACATAGGAAGAAACGGGGAAAGTAGATGAAAATGAAGAAAAGAACGAAAAAGGAAAAAGAAAGAAAAGGAAGAAGATGAAGAGCGAGAAGAAGAAGAGGGAGAAGAAGATGGAGGACAAGAAGAAGAAGACAAAAGACGCCGAATGAGTAGAATATGAAGGACAAGAAGATGAGAAAGAAGCAAAATAAGAATTAGAAGTAAAAGAGGAAGTAGAAGAAGGAGAAATAGAAAAAGAAGAAGTAGTAGTTGTATAAGAAGAGCAAGAAAATAAGATTTATGTAAGAATAAGAAGATGCAAAGAAGAAAAATAATAATAATAAGAAGAAGGAGAAGAAAACGAAGAAAAATAAAGGGAAAAGAAGAAGAAGAATTTATATATCGATTACTCAAGTAGATACAAGTACTAAGAAGGTTGTTCATTGATATTTTGATATTTGCATTATTTCTTATACTATTACTGCTACTTAGATATTTTTATCATCTGCTTCATTCTCTTTTTCTTAACCATAAATATATATTTTACAACAAGTTTTTACTGAATCCCTAACACTAACTACAGATTGTTCACACAATTTGTAATTTCCCTTCCTCTTCTCTTCAAGGTCGTCCTTGCATCCTTGCCATATCATATAATCGTTTCACGCACATATATATATATGTATATATATTATATATATAGTTAAGTTTTATGCTTTCTTAGCCTATTATTGTATATATATTCTATGCTCATAAGCATTTATTTTATACGCCAGCTTACGACATTTTTGTCACCTGCTTCAAAATGTCTGCGCCCAAATCTGTGCTATATAATTTTGTAAATTATTCGCTTGTACTAGAGTGTGTGCAGGGTATATAGGCTTGCTGGAAATGCATGTAACAAAGAGTTGAAATTATTTCTAAAGGAATATTCAATTAACGTATAGGTATAAATTGGGGAGGTATGCTTTAAAGCTTTATACTATTTTAATATATTTTTTATATTGATTAAATTTATAATATATATTTTATCATTTAGAGCAGCTTAGCATTACTTTTAATATCACTCACTTTTACTATCTAACAGCCATTATATTAGTAGAATATTTGTATGGGCGGTTAGGGTATTCGCTAGTCGGGCATTGCCGCCTAGAGCACGCGCACTTGTTTATATTCCATGTGGGTTGTCTGCTGATACCGACATATTTGAATTAAGTAATAATGCGAATGCTCATATTACATGACATGCCAATGTCTCTCTGTGTGTGTGACTGTGTGTGTGGATGTGTGCCTGTGTATTGTAGGCGTGGCAGCTTAACTGCATTTGCTTAGCTTGGCAAATGGGCACCTGGCTGTGCGCCCGCACCCGACTCTATGCTTGGGTCCATAATTTCCCAAATAGTCTATACTTTTTCTGCAGTCTCTAACCCTCGGCGCTGCGCGCACTTCTGTTTTCTTTCACTCTGCCTGCTGCTGATTTGCATTTAAATTTGCCAATGTTTTGCCTTTTCGCTCGTTGCCAAAACAAAGGAAACAGCATGGGAGAGAGCGCGAGAGAGGCGACGGGGCGAAGGTGCTTTTTTTTCAGTGTAGGCGTTGGTCGTTGGGCGTTGGCATGGGGGCGTGTTATCAGAGCAAGTTGACAACTTTTGCATTGCGTACGCCGAGATTTGTTTAATATTCGCCCGCAGGATGCTAAGACAAAAAAAAATGAAATAAAAAAAATTCCTTCCCACTCCATGCTTACGGCTCTAGCCGCCTTCTAGCCACGCCCAGGCGTCTTTGATGTTTTTCTGTGGAGCAAAAATAATAACAAAAAAAAAAGAAGAGGAAGAAAAAAACCGAGAGCCCAAAAACAAAAGTGCCAAGTTGGCTAAGTTGTTAGTGAAATATATTTGCAGGCAGCGTCGGGGACTCGTGGGGCGTCTGCGGGGACTCGCTGGGTGGGTCGGTAGGTGCTCCAGAGCTGTAGCCAAATATTAAATAACCTTTCGTTTATTGGCTCAGACATGAGGCGCTCCACGTGCTGCCACTCGCGACGCACAGTTGTTGCCCCCCCCCGACTTGCCTCCCCTTCGGCCCCCTTCTGACCCTGCCTCCCTCCCCCTTTCGCTCTGTTCGTTTCCATTCCGTTTCGTTTCGTTTTATTGCCACAAAATTTCGTTTGATAAGCCGGCCAACTTTTTACAGTTGACAGTTTTTGCCTCGTCCGACTGTCCAAACGTCTGACGACCGAAAGCCCACTCGACTTTAGCCTCAAAGTTTTGCCGTCAACCCCTTGCACCATGCCATAGCCCACCGCCACGGCCACACGCCGCAGCCCAAATGTCCACCCGCCGTCCACCCGTCCCCGCGTTCTCCCGTCCCCAAACAATCCGAAAAATTTGACGTAAAAGCTCATTAACGTGATATAAATTAGATTTTGGGTGTTAGTGCAGAAAATTTAGATACACTTTGCAACACTTGGCATAGTTAATGGTCGGTCCTCGGGTCGCAGGGTCCTTTCGCTGGCTGGGCACAGCTCCTATTTATGTGTGTCTCTGGCTGTGTGTGTGTGTGTGTCACACTCGTTAGACATATTGTTGCCCCTTGCCATTGGACTGAAACTTATGTAAGTCGGAGCATCGCATGTTTGTTTTCCGAGCCACTTCGGCAGCTCAGCTCAAAGTTTATCACACATCGGTCGACCCCAAAATGTTGTGCAATTAGTTGAGCTTGGGTCCATTTTCTCTTTTTTTTTTTTATTTATTAGTATTATCATTTTTTTTGTAGGTCCCAACGGCATTATATTTTATTGCTTATTTTCTAGCCGAGCGGATAATTTGAACCCAAGCAATCTATAGGTGATTTAGAATTATTTCAAACTTCCAATAAAGGAGCCTTTTCAGATTGTGAAATATTTATTTGCTATATATACATTAAAGGTCCATTGATTGTTATTCATTGACTAGCGTAAAAGTTTTAAGTAGAAGCCGAAATGATGTGATTAAACTGAATCAATTTGGAAAGTTTCCTAAAGCAATTAGCGCTCAGCTGACAATTTTCTAGCTAATCAGATTATTGGTGAGTACAGTGAAGATTCACTATAATGAGTAAAATCTTATTTACCATTTATCCCTGACTCGATTAGGAATAAGTAGAGCCTTGATGAGGCTTTTAAATGATAAGCAAAAGGGATTGATTTATGTTCAATGTTCTCTCACATTTGCAAAATAACGATAAATATCGATTTTAATCAGACATTAACAAGTGAATAGCCCAAGTACATTTAAGATTCACTATACTAAGTACAATTTTGTTTACAATTTATCCCTGACTCAATTAGGAATATGTAGATGCCTCTGTATGATAGTCAAAAAAAAAAATTTGTTTATGCTCAATGTTTTCTTATATTTGAATAATATCGATAAATATCGATTTTGAGTCTGATTTGTTGACTGCTGTCAGGCCCATGCGAATAGGTCACCGATGCTTCCACTTCGACATTAACTAATTTATTGATTGTGAAATCTTTTTTGTTGGGGCTTAGGCTGGCTTTCGACAGCATCCAGTTCAAGGTTCGGTTAACAGTTAATTAAAACTTGGCTAGCTTCGCTGCGCCCCGAAACCAATTTAATATTGTAGCCATCTAACAGCGCCATTCAGGCATTTTCATTTTCAAACATTTTCATTCCGCAAATTCCCCAATCCCATTGTGAATGCCACTCACTTAACGAGCCGCCCCACGTCGCCCCCGCTCAGTCGCCCGTGCACTGGAAAATAACTGTGCATACCGCTTTATCGCCATTGCGACCCATTGACCCATAGTTAGGGCAGCCGTCATAATCCTAAGCAAATACCATCATAATGTAATGTGGTCAAATATTTCATGCGACAATATTAGCTTTCGTGTGCTGTATGCAATATATATATATAACTATATATATATGCCAGAATCTCGACAAATTGTTTCCAATCCAATGCCTAGAAGTAATCCCATTCCGCATGCCAAGTAATTTGACTCAATTCGAGTGGTTTGCTCTGCCCAATGCACATTCCAAAGTTTTCCGATATCTGTGTCTTTATTCCATTCTTCTCCGTCTTTTGTGTGTGCGTCCCACTCGTCGGACTGCAGCACATGCGTTCCTCACAGCTTGTTCACAGCTTGTACAACGCCTCCACTTTTCGTAACCCCCGCCCATGGCGCCCTCTGCACAGCAACAGCCGCTTGAGTTTTTATTGTGTGCGCTCTGCCCGCAGACCTTGCCGCATAGCCAAAAATGTGGGCCGGGTGCCGCAAAAACCTTAGCAAACGCCACGGCCACGACTCTAGGTGCCACCTACGGTGGCTACGGCGGCTCTAGGCAGCCACCAGGCCGATGGCGAGGCGCCAGTGCGAGTGCGAGTGCGCTGGCTTGTACTTGAGCGCATTGTTGTTATAGCCATCTAATATTGGATTTGTTATTGTTATTTCTCTGTTCGCAGCGATTTTCCTTTCTTTTTTTGTTTTCCATTTTTTATATATGTATATATGTATATATGTTTAAGCTACTCAATATATACACATATCGTACATTTATATACAATATATATATATATCTATGCACAAACAATATTCATACGAGCATAAAGCGTAGGGAGGCAGCCGAGCCCGCCCCCAATTCTGCGGCTCGTGTCTGTTGTTTCAGGCGCCCAAAAAAAAAAGAACTCTCTTCTCTTGTTTTCCTCTTTTGGCTGTTGCTGTTGTCCTTCGACATTTGTGTGGGGTCCTGTCCGTCGCTAAGCTCGAGATTTATGTACTGAAAGTACGTTGAAATGCAAAAAAAAAAAAAAAAAATAGCAAAAACGTCGAAAAAACACGAAATTTCTATATAGAAATAAAATAAAATAAAATAAATTTTATTATTTATATTTGTCGTGACTTCGATTTATTATATCGCTATGGCCTACGCGCACATATACTTACACATATTTGTGTGTATGTGTGTGTGTGTATGGTCATAGTTCAGTTAGATGCGCAGATAAACTCGAACGCGACGCGACTCGACTCGACTCGAATTTTGAGCCTGCCAGACGCGTCGCATATGTCTATCTTTATGTGTTTCCTCCTCGCCCTATTTATGACACATATTCGTATCTGTGTGAGTGAGTGTGTGTGTGTGTGTGTGAGTGTGTGTGTGTAATGGGTGTATTAGTTGTGTATATGGTACTTTCTTTTCAATATGAGTCCCCTTTGTTTATAACCCGTTGTCAATGCTTGAACCCCTAAAACGAAAGTTTTGCCAAATGGATTTTTATTTTCGTCTGAAATTGGGGTTCGATTCGAGCGGGACCTTCACCCGGCTTCTTCTTCTTCTTCTTATTTGGTGTAGTTGAAGTAATTGTTCCCATATTGATGTGCATTTGAGTGGGCATGTCGTCTCGCCTCGGAGCCGACCATTTAAAAAAGAGGCTTCCATTTGCGGTTGTTTGCCCTATCCAATAACAGCTCACACTTGACTTGGCTCAATACCAAATTGTGTACAGGATTTATTCCACTCCTTCCCAACAACAACAGCAGCAGCAGCAGCAGCTCCAACAATGCCCTATTGAATGGCATGCGGAATGTCTTTATGGATTGTCTGCCGCTTGGATGTTAGAAATTGAAATTTGATCAATTTGCCAAAATTGATTTGAATTTCAATTTTATGCGACAAATGCATTGATTTTTTCCATTTTATTTGATTTTTTCGTTGTTTATTGAAGTTTTGTCAATTTGGCATTTGTTTTTAAACATGGAGCTCGATGGAAATAGAATATTTACGAGCTATGTATACTTAATGATAGGAAATATAACAAACAAGGTTCTGTTTGCTTACAGATTGAGTAGACAGCTAGAAGAGCGAGGTTAGATTACTTTCCGTATATAAATATCCTACATAAAGTATAATGATATTGTGTAAATGTATGTAGTATACAAAGTATGTATATTCTCAATCATGACGATGAGTTGAATCGACCTAACCATGTTTGTGTATCAGTCTCTTCGTTCGTCTGAACGTAACACTCTTGTGAACTATAAAAGCTAAAACTATAAAATTATAAATTTATATTCTCGAATATTATACGTAGAAAAAGCTTACATTTTTTTCTCAATTACTCATTTCATTTCCAAATTATCGATAAAAATCGATATATCATTTTGTGCTTTTAAACCTAACTTGATTACCACAAATATTGAAGATTCCATATTTACTGCGTAGGCTCCAATGCTGCATACATGGATTATGAATATTTGTGGCTTTTCATGCCACCTCCAATTCCCACCTTAAATAACACACGTAGAATATTACGCGCTGAAAATGTAATTAAACAAACGCATATAGAATAAAAGTTATTTAATAACTAATTTTCCATCGTTAGGCCCAAAAATGCAGCTCAAACTCATGTGCTGCATAAATTATGCAGTAAATAGAGTTGGTGCTCATGTGCGTGTGCCCAGATATTAGCTATGTGTGTAAATAATAAGCTTAGAGGCATGGAATGATGGAAATAACCACTCTGCATAGCTCAGGGTATTACCTAGTCGGGCACTTTCTACTACCACTCACTCTCTCTTGTTTTTCAACAATATTTCATTTGCACAGACAGATAAAACCGCAAAAGCCCCTCACTATAGTTGGCCAAAATAAATAGGCCCAAGCACTACGACTCGTTAAGTTTCGACCAACTACCCCCACTATATCAATAATTGATCGTTAAACCTGAGATAGCTTTCGTCTGTGACATGTGATTAATGCCCAAAATTAATTACTGCCCTGTGTCGCAGCCCGAAAAGGGATCAACTAAATTGTAATTTATATTTAAACATTTCCGCTTGCTGCCACTGTCAGCTGGATCAATATTCACTTTAACCAACTATCATTAATTGTGGCCCCAAGTGACGCCGCACGCCCGTTAAGCGATGCCACAAGGAAAAAGAAGCAAACTGAACAATTCAATTAGAATGCCAAAAATCATGTCGAAAACAATTCTAATTACTGCGGGACTTTCATTTTAATTCGAGTGCCTCAAACAATGATGCTACCACACGCACGCACACACACACTGAGAGGGAGAGCGGGAGTTTGAGGGAGGTTGAATGGTGCCTTTTCTGGTGACTCGTGCTGTTGGCCTGCTGCCATTAGAGTCTAAGCTCATTAGACCGCAAAACTTTGCCTAACGCTTAAAGCTGCTCGACTTGCTAATGACAACAACAGCAATAACAAAAGCATCAGCAGCCGCATCAGCAGCAGCAGCAGCAGCAAAATATTAGATAGATATCCACAGAAGAAAAAAAAACAGGCATTTCCCAAAGAGAAAAACCAAAAATCAAATTCAGCAAATCAACAAATTAGCGCTGTCAAATCCCAAAGTGCAGAGGGTGACGGCTGTGTGTGTGTGGGTGTGGGTGCTTGGGTGTGTGTGCCTGGCTGTGGCTCTGCCGCTGTGGCCATTGTGTGGCTCCGGAGCCAATAATGTAATTTGAAGTGACCCTCGGCAAACAGGGTCGGCGCACAGTCCAGTCCATTCAATAAGTCAATATTTACGCATTTCATTTAGTCAGTTTCAATTTATAACCATTAAATGTAATTTCTGTTTTCACGCTGCCCAATCGAAGATAAGCACCCGCCCATCCACACCCACCCATCGCCATCCCCATCCCTATCCCTATTCCCATCCCCACCCACGCACGCAAACACACGCTGCCAAGTCTCAGGGCTTATCTTGGGGCCTAGCTACCCCAGGGGAGGCGTCCGGCTCCTAAGCCGTCTCGCTTGCTCATTTGCGCATTCGCACGCATTTGCCACTACAATTTTTCAGCGTTAATTTCAGCAGCTACTTATGCGTCGGAGAAGACATTCGACAAGCCACTTGGCCCATGGCGTTGCCCGCCCACTGCCTCACTGCCCTCATCAGCTCACTCGGCCTAAACTTTTTGGTAATTCATCCTATTGTCTCGAGCTGCCCCAATCGATCATGTTCACTTTGTCGTGCTGCTTGCAACAGCAGCTGAACTAGTGCTCAGCGAACTACTTCCAACGAACTACTTCGAAAAGTATCAACATGTAGGTTAACTGCTTTTCAGTTGTTGGCTTTAAGTGCTTAGCTTTCGTGGTATAGATAATTGTATATGAATGTCTTGGAACTTTTCATTAGTTCATGTTTTCTTCGACTTGGTTTAAAATGAACTAGTTCAAAAACTTTGACTTTCCTTTTATTCTTCATACATTATTCAGCTTACAGTACAGTAGAAATACTCAAAGTATTTAGTTATTGTATGGGTCAATATATAATGAACTAGTTCACTAATTTAAAGGATCTGTTTTAAAATGTGTAGTTCATCTTACTGTTCATCTTACTTATTATTGAATGGAACTAGTTCATTATTTCCAAAGTGAACTAGTTCCAAATGATTGAAAATTGAGCTAGCTTAAAAATTATATTTCTAAATGCTTAATTTAAAGTTTACATTGGTTTTATTCATATGAACTAGTTGAACTAATGCATAAACCAGTTCAATTATATCACTTTTTTTGTATACAAGCTCTAATTTTAAGCCCATAATTTTTTAAGTACATCCATTTTTGTCTCCCTAAAGCTTTCTTCCATAAGCAACCACTCGTAAAGCTCGCATATCTAATTTCGTTAAATAATTAGGTGCAAAAGTTGTTGTGTTGCGAACCACTAAACCACTTTTCTGGCATTACCAAATGAAATGTGTGCTAACTTGGCCTTGACTTGGCTTTGAAGTGGTTAACTTAATAGCATATCTTATACAAGATGTGTAACATCTTGCTGCTCCTACCGCCAGGGCGGAGTGTGAACCTGTGACGCGAGCCGTCGAGCCGCAGCTGTGCCGCTTTAAAGGGGCAAGTCCTTAAAGCCGTGGACGGCACTTGAAGTATTTATCGTTTTAGGGAATCACATTTTCTAATTTTATACATCTGATGCATATTTTGGAAATTGTTGCGGAGCTTGAGCCGCTGTCTACTCAGCAATTCACAGAATTTCCACGCAATTTGCTCGACGCGTGTATAAGCACGCCGAACCACTTGCTGCACCACTTTCAAATCAGCTCCACAAGAATTGTCTGACACACAGATGGGCGCACAGGCACACAAATTGAATTAGATGCAGCGGAGCGTGCTGGCAGTAGGGCATTTAGAGTTCGTTGTGCCGTCGTACATTGAACTTGTTTGAGCTTTTCATTTTGAAATTCCGTTTTAGTTTTTGTGCTGACGGCAGCGTCGGCGGCATTTTTAATGGTTGCCATTTTGTTCCATTTTGTCAGTGGTTGGAGTTGTCGTCGATCTGCACACAAGTTGTAAATTTGGTTAGTGGCGCCCCAGCAGCATCCAGCCCCCAGCCCCCAGCACCCAGTCTACAATTCCCATACCCAAATTTGGCTCGTCTAAGCCCTAAGCAGCCCAACTCCCCGCCTAATGCCAACGGCTCTTTCAATTGTTTTCGCTAGCCCATTGTCATCTAATTTTTTTCCTCTCCGTCTCCCTTTCTCCTTTGCTTTCTCTCCCTTCTCTGTCACTCTCTTTAATACTCTTGCAGAGGATTTTTATCATTTCATGATGAAATGTGTAACGCATAGAAGCGAGCGGGTCTCTAAATGCTCTATTCGAGTAGCTAAGTCAATATTAGTTGCTGTTGCTTGAGCTATATATAACATCTATATATACATAATATTAATGTATATTTATATATATTTCTGTGTATTTTATGAGACTTATAGAGCTATCTATCACTGTCAAGCAAAACATGAAAAGAGCTTAAAACTTTAGTTTTTGTTAGCAACATTTTTTATCTTCTCAACGTATTAAAAAAAAAACTTGACATTACTTATAGGTAGTTAACAACTTCTCAGTATTATATATTCCTATATCATACGTCTCTCCACAAATTGATTTTGGTATGAAAAGCTTATCTATTTATTTTTTGTTTCCCCCTTAAGAAACTTTTTTCAGCGAAATCTCTTGTTGCCATGGCTAGGAAAGCTGAGCTGTCTGGCTCAGGCACTGGCAAGTCGCATGCCTTGCAGGGTATTTGGACGTCGTTCGCTTTATTTTGCTTTTAGGGCGCTGTCGTATATTAGATCTATTTAATGTAACTGCTTGAGGCATTTTGTCGAAAAACTTTTTGCTTGGCGCTCAATTAACGCTTAGTTTTATGGCCAAGAAATGTTGTTCAAAAACGACGCCGTCTATCTGACAACACTTTTTGGCATAACTTTGTGTCGGACGCTGGAACAATTAGGCAGCAGCCACACCCACCGCCCGGCACAACTTCCGGCTGGCGCTCTCGCTTGGTTACCTAAGCAAAATAGCTTCATTTTGTCTCAGACAACAAATCTCAGTTGCTCGTCTGTTTGTTAGTTTTACTTGTTTGTTTTTTTTTCTCTCTGCTGCTACTTTTTTTCTACAGCCTATCTGTAAATATATGTATATATATATATATAGAAAGAGAGAGAGCGGAAGAGGGAGAGAGTGAGACAGCCCGCAATGTCTGTTTTGTACGTCCCCTAGTTTGTTGCCTTGTTCTCATTTCTATTTTTTATTCCTTCACAGAACTGAGCTGCCCCCATCCAAGGCGGACAAAACTTTTCCACTTTACAGTGTTATAGTCAAGCTCCAAGCTTGCTCCCACTTTCTTCCTTCACTCCGCCTCCTCCCTTCCACTTCCTCCATGTTTCTCCTCCTTCAACTTCTATTTTTCATTCTCAGCCTAATCTTCTGGCCGCGCTCTCCTGCCACCCACTCAAAAGATATATATATAGTGAAAATCTATTTTCGAATGTCTGTCAGTCCAGTCTTAGCTTTGTTCTTTAACTGCCTGCCCAGCCGCCCAGCCTGCCCCCTCGTCCTCCCCCTCCCTCTTTCAATCATCCCCCTGTCCCGCTGCTGCTGCTCCAATGCTCTGCGCATTACAAAAAGTATTTTTCATTACATTCGCCAACAATTCAACGCACAGACGCACTGCCCCTGCCACTCCCACCGCCCCCAGTGTCCTGCCCATTCTTCATTATCCCTAGCCGTCATGCTAACCGCTTCCATCTCCAGCTTCTGGCGCGCTCTCGCTCGCCTCTGACCAAAGTCGACTTAATTTATAATTACGATAATTTGCGCGCTACGTTTTCTTTTGTTGCTCCACAGATCTAGCGACCACGCCCAGCCGGCCCCCCCAGGGCAAAACTTTTGTTGGTTAGTTGGCTGCTGACTTAGTTGTTGTCGCTCGCCGCCAGGGGGCGCTGATTGGTCACCGTCCGCAGCGCTTCTGTATCTCCTGCTCTGCTGATGACAGCAGCCGCGATTCGGCTGCCCACGGCTGCCGGCGCCGTTGCTGCTACTGTTCTTCCGGCTGCCACTCCTGCCCCTGCCCCAGCCCCTACCCGTGCTCCTGCTCCTTCTAGTTCTGCTTCTGCTTTGCCTCCAGCGGCTGCCCATCAGCTTATTTTTTTCTTCAGCTGCTTGTGTCTCTCTGCCGCTTCCTTCTGGCGTTGTCCTTGCGGCTTATCAATAATGTTGATTTCACTCTGTGTCGCATAATTGAATTCTGAAGTTGTTAAGTCACAGCGCAACCAAATTTACGCGCAGCGCATTCCCTAAACATCCTGACCCCGCCCCACACCGCCCCGCCCCAATTTCCACTTTGGGGCCGCGTCGCTGATTGAAAATTTGCCAATTAGAAATAATGAAGCGTGTGACATTAAATGCAAGACAAGCAGCAAATCGGTCGAAGGCCTCTCCAGCGGCGCTGGGTGGGCAAGTGGGGCAAATGGGGCGAGTGGGGCGAGTGGGTGCGAGTGGATGGCGCCACTACTTATACGTAATATATGTACATAGAGTTTTCACTTGCCCGCCTGTCGCAGCGATAACAAATTTTGCTTAGACGGAAGTGGAAGCTCTTAAAATCTCATTGCCGCCTAACCAGCAGCCTCCTCCTCCGCCGTCTCCTCCAGCTCCTGCTTCTGCTTCTGCTCGCCGGCAGTCGTTAGGCACGGATATCGAAAATTTTCATGTCTTCCTTTAGTTTGTCTTAGTCTGCTTGTTCAATGCAGCAGCGGCAGCAGCAGCAGCAGTGGCAGCAGTCGCAGCAGCCATCATTAGGCTCTTTGCCACCCAATACGCGCCCATCATTCAGCTACCCATGCCGCTGGGCTGTCGGAAATTTATAGTCCTGAGACGGTGGCCATCAGGGTCGTAGGTAAATGCGCATTAGCCGTGCTACGATACGCATCCAGCAGCATCCAATCAACGCCTCACTCCTACCCAGCGCCTGCCCTCTGGCCCCGCCCCAGTTGCACGTGATGCATTTTTTTCCACTCTGAACTTTGTTTGTTGCCTCGTGCCCGGACTGCATTTCAGCGCTGTAAGCAGCTGGGCGTACACATTACTAGCTCACCTTCACACACACACGCACACCCTAATATATATATGTGTATATATATATATTTCCTTTAAGTAGCTCATTATATTTTATTTTTTTTTGTAGACGATTGCTGGCAGCGCACATAAACCTCTTGCAGCTGGCTAAGCAGCCGAGTTGCTACCTAAAAAAGCTTGTTTTAAATTGGAATTAAGCTAAATTATGTCTTTAAATAGATATTGGCAAAGTGCTGCTTAGACGTGGCAACATTTATTTACCAGAAAATTCGGGAAATCAACAAATATATTTTCTGTGCGAGCTGAAGTTACATTAACTATCTAAGTGAAGTGGCATAGACTTAATAGACTTAGACAAATATTAAGTCTAATTGGTCTAATTAAGTCTCTAAGTGTATGCTTAAGCTACCGCCTTGTTTGACTAATTGAAGACTTAAACAGATTTAAGTATTATTCAAATATGGCTTTTCTTGGACTTAGTATAAAATAAGATTTTCAACTAATTTGAAGGATCTTCACTGTTCAGTTTCGAAATTCGACTCTCCTTTATTACTAGCTGGATAATGAAAAATAACTGCGTTATTTTTCCACCAACTTTATAAATTTGTTGAAGTAAACAAAATCTGTATATCTCTTCTGAGAAACTACATTGAAGTATTGATATTTTTGAATCATATAAATATTTTTAAAATTAAGTTATATTTGATAGAGACGGTTCACTAGTTGAACATAGCTAGAAAAAAAGCTATTATGAGCTAACGTATGTCTGTAACATTTATATAAGTCTGTCATAATATTATTTACTCAATTGGTATACCCGGATTGGTTGCATTAGGATATATGCAATAGGAAGAAGGAATTGTAGTAGTTAAACACATCCAGCTGAGTCACTTTGTTTTCTCTCTCTGTTCGTCTCTTTTCTCCTATATTCCTGTCTTATTTATTTTTCTTATTCTTTTCTTCTGTTTTCACTTCATTACTGCTCTATTAATTTGGTTTTTTATGTTATCTTAGGGAATAATTATATATTTCAATCTTGTCTTTACGTTCCTCTTAGGGAATAATTATATATTTGAATTATATATTTGTTTCTTTAAAGTTTTTATTTACTTATTATATCCATATCATTCTGTAGTTTACTCTTCTTTTTCTTTCTTTTCCACCATAGTGATATCTTCATCTCTTTTCTTCTATATTCCTTGATTTTCTTCTCTTGTGTTCCCTTTTTCACTATATTTTCTTCTTTTTCCGCATATTTTTTCTATTTAGTTTTTCCTTTCTTCTCATTCCTCTCAGTTATTTCTAGTTTTCCTTTCTTTTTCATATATTTTCCTCTCAGCTATCATCTCTCTTCCTTCATCCTCTTCTTTTCTTCTTTATTCATTTATTTACTCTCGCTTTGCCGAGTTCCGGGTAGCTTTCAGTCTGGCAGTCCCTCCCAGTCTACACTTGCTTGCAAATAATTACAGGGTATACGACATTAGCAGTTTCTCGGAATATAATTTTTGTTGGTCACCCGCTAATGCAGACGCCCACTCTGCGATGCTCTCATTTCGCTTGCCTCTGGGTTGTCTTGGTCATCAGTCAATTGGAATCGTTCAAATTGATGAGCAAAGCGAGATAATAGATTTATTTTGATCTTTAAATAGTACTTGGGCTGTAGACGTGGCCATTGCTCATGCAGCTTCCACAGCCTTTCATCTCCGCCTTCGCTGCCCTTGGCCAGACCGCAGCGAGTGGTAGAGTCCTTGTTGCCTTCGGCTCAAGTCGGGGCTGGAATTAAATTAGTAGCAACTTGTCTTCTAGCCATTCAGCAGGGGCAGGGGCACTGGCAGAGGCAGCAGCAGCCCAATATCTAACCCAAACCAATCTTAACAGCTCTTGTGTATATTTACTATATATATATACATATATACCACATTCATTCAGAGGCGTTGAGACGGGGCGTGTCTGGAGCATCGCTTGCGTTAAGCACATAATTACAATTCTGCTTTATATTTACGTGTATTTATATTACCTTTTCCTCTATAGCCATGACGCGCCATTGGTGCGAAAACTTATCACAGGATTGTCAGGACGAACTCTTGATGCTCTATGGAGGCGATATATATATAGAGTTGCCTTTTGAAATCGATGCAAATACCTGACAGTATAATTATTATGGGCCCTCAGACAGTTGCTGGCATTGCTGATGGCTACATTGAGCCTTTCGTCCTTTCTCGTCCTTTCGTCTCCCGCATTCTTCCGACAAAGTGTGACAGCTGTCTCTGTGGACGCACTTCATTCACTTCTAGTTGTGACTGTGCGTGGCAAGCTTGTTGTCTGCGTTATGCTACCTCTGATAAAAGTTTAACGGTATTCAAGTCAGCACGCACATACACATATATAACCATTCACACACACACACTCATAGAGAGAGGGAAAGAGAGAGAGAGAGAGAGAGAGATACTAACTGGGCTCGTCGCCGTCGACATATTTCACGTTGATGTATGGTTTAATTACATTTGCGTGGCGGCAATGCGTATGGGAATGGGCATGCGAATGGGAATGAGAATGGGAATGAAAATGGGCATGGTAATGTGGCGGCTAGGGCAGAGTGACGGGTTAACGTATATCAAGTCAAGAACGGGGCACCTAACCCCAATTCCGACTGCGTTTATAATACCCGGCGCAACAAAGGGGCGTCGGCGTAGCTGACGCGGGGAAGCTGCTGCGATGTCTCTCAGCGCTTTTGTTTAGCTGTCGTCGTTGCCATTACCGAGCGATGTCTCAACAGCAGCAGCAGCAACAAACATCAAGATAGGCGACTGCCTCAAGCTTATAATTATCAAGCCGAACTCTCTCTCTCTCCCTCTCTGCGTCCTTGTGAGCCCGCACTTTGTCCAGGCAGCTGCTTCTTTTATGACTTTTAACACGTCTGCCGAGCAAAGTTTGCCCTGAGAATCCTTTTGCCGCGATATACTCTACTCCTTCTCGCGCTCGCTATCGCTCTTGCTCTCGCTCTCTCTGTCACCGCTAGTTATGGGTTAAGTGGGTATATTAGGTTTGTGCGCCTTTAATTGATGTTAAGCATATATAGTTGACATGCTCTGAGTTTTAGTTTGGCCAAGTCATCACATCCAATACGCCCAATCTGCGGTTGGCGTGCGGCATTTTTCATTACCAGCCAAACGATAATTTCAATTGCTGCACGCACCGAGCGCGACAGCGACGACAGGCACGACAGCTCCGACAGCAGCTCAGCAGCTCGGCAACTTTGGGCAAAAAACTTTAGCTCATTAAAACGATGCCTCCAGGAGCCGACTGGCAATTGGTTTGAATTGCAAAGAAGCGGCTGATAAAGATTCTATAAAGCATGCCGTAATACGCGCAGCACACCTGAGACCTAACCGACAGGTGTTAATTTTCGTTAAAAACTCTTTCGCCTGTCGGCGCAACTCCCAGCGGAAAAGTTTCAACTTTACTTTGCCCAACAAAAAGGTTAATGCGCGCTCTCACATGGCATTCCATGCATTCATCTAACAGCAGCCAAGGGTATTCAAATTGCGCCCGCAGTCATATTTATAACATTTTCCTCTCATATTCCTCAGCCATTGTTGGCTGGAAAGCCAAGTAAGGCCGTTGACCGTCCAGAGTAAGCTTACCTATAGCTTTCACTAATGTTTCGCCTTGTCATTATTATGGATTATATTGAATACAGTCTTGTTTGCGCTAGTGTCAACAATAAATGAACAGCTGGCTCTGTGAGGTAATTGACTTAGACCTTGACACGAACGTGCAAATATGAGTACATTAAGCTATTTTTGTACTCGCTCAACAAGTGAAGAGAGAGTTGAGAAGCTGAAGCTAAACTCTTGGGATTTGAAATACTTACGGATGTATGTTACTCCCAGATATATGTGTTATATATATCTACGCTCATCATATTCTGTAAGTTCCACATGAATTATATATTTTGAGCTTTAATACATGTAGAGACTGTAGACATACTCATTTGACTAGCATCACAATAGAAATATAGATGTATATTTTGATCTATAGATCAAAAAGCTACATCGATCAAACAGCTACAAATCGATTAAGTCTGTATCTTCTATTTCTTCAACAACTTATCATTGGCCCCTAAAGTACTGCTTCAAATTTTATTTTTGCGTCCATTGAAGATGAGTCAATTCGGAAAGAGCTGTAACTTTCACTGCTTTAGAGCCGGGTTCAGCACATCATTTAACAGTAGATAATTTTTTAGGATAATATTAGTTCAGGGCTCAACCGTTTTTATAAGTATAGATGTATCCGATTGGTCACGCCCTACGGGACAAATCACAGAATTTATAATATTATATACTTTTATATATTTTTATATATTTATATATTATTATATATTGATATTATATACTGGATAGGTTGTAAGAATTGTTTAATTAAGCTCGACTTTAAGGTTCTCATTGCCTTGCTCATTCCTCATTTTGACTTTCAATAATTCATATTTTCATTATTTCTTTTGCAGCTCTTCAAACGTGTTTTCGCATCTAATGGGCAATTCGCAGGATGACAAGATTCGCATACTAAATTACGTTTAAGGTAAGTTGATGTGATACCTGTACACATTATTGACATGTATAAAATATACATGTCAAGTATTTACCGGTTGGAATGAGACTTAACATGAACTTGACGTGAAGAAGAGCACCTTTTCTCTTTGCTCCCTTAAATCTTTTTCAACTTTAACTGACTGCTAAATGTTAAGAGAAATATAGATGCTAAGTCTTCAAACATGAAACATAACATGAACATGACGTGAGCAACATCACATTTCCTCTTTGCTTCCTAAACTCTTTGCCAACTTTAACTGACTGTTAAATGTTAAAAAGAATATAGATGCTAAGTCTTCATTACTTGAAATGAGACTTAACATGAACTTGACGTGAAGAAGAGTATCTTTCCCTTTGCTCTCTTAACTCTTTATCAACTTTAACTGCATCTAGCTTACCCCTCATAGATATATATGATGCTAAGAATAGGTTAAATAATATATACCTTATAAGCATTTATCAATTTAAATGACAGTTGATATGAAATTGCCGTTAACTAGACACCTTTCCTTCTTGCTTCCTTAACTGTTTGTCAATAAATATTTATGAGTTGAAATGAGACTTAACATGAACTTGACGCTAACAAGACACCTTTGTTCGTTGCTGCGTTAACTCTTTGTCAACGTAAGCTTACTGTAACGTGGCCTACACAAATGCTTGATGCTTTCAGAGCATTTTTCATTGAAGTTGCTTTGAAGTATTAACTTTCTGTCAACAAGAGGTTGAATAACATGCATTATAAATGTATTTCAATTAACATGAAAGCACATTAAACCCCTTTTCGTCATTTCGGTTTCCCTTTCTCAGTTGCTTTTTGTATTCTTCTTTGCTCCCTTAATTCTTCCGTCAACATCTAATGAAGACTTGAGCTCAGAGCATTCAGGACAAATTTAATATATTTTGAAATGCCATTTCGTCTATGTTGCTGTGGAAGTTTTAACATTGAGTCAACACGAGGTTAAATAACATGCATTATAAATGTATTTCAATTAACATGACCCCAAACAAGAACACGAGCGTGGGAGTTGCTGCAACTAAATGCGTCACTCTCTCTCGCTCTCCCCCTCAACTCCTTTGCCAGCATTTACTGTGGACTCAGCCCTCGGGATATTACGCCCAAATATATATTTTCAATTTACATGCCATTCAATTTGCTTTGAAGTTTGAGCATTTGGTTTGCGCAACACATACCCAACATGTCTTACAATTAACATGGGCCTCAACACGAACTACTTTTGTCACTCTGCTGCACCACTCCCATTCGCACTCCACTCCTGTGTCAACACTTAATGTGGACTTTAACTTCGCCTCGGGCGCTTCAAAAATGAAATTTCATTAAAGTTACTTGCGCTGCTCTAACATTGGGTCAACAAGACTGTTCACTGTCAATTAGCATGAGCTTCAGCAGGAAGCTGACCAGTTGAGAACATTAAACTGCTGCTGAGCTCTCCATTCTCTGTCTGGGCGCTGCCCTAATTCCACTGTCAACATCTAATGTGGACTTTAACTAAGCTGCAGTCGCCTAGAAATCGCGTTTATCCAACTGCTTGCCGCCAATTACCTACCATTCATTAAGGCTAACCTCAATTTGACCACACTTCAGCTCCAGTCAAGCATTGCACAGCACACACACACACAGTACACACACACATACACACACACGCGCGCGCACATTCAATTGCAGCACTTTCAAGTTTCGCAATATCCAACTCGACCGCATGTCCTTTTCTCAGTTTACCCATTTGCAGTGCGTTTCCATTACGCGCTTTGCTTGCCTCATTAATGAGCGTCTCCTGCCCCGCCTTTGCTTTGCTTGACTTTTTACCACTTTTCACTTCTTCTTCTTCTTGTTGTTGTTGTTGTTGTTGGGTTTCGCTTTTCAGCACATTTCATTTATTTATGAGTAACTTGACTTTAATTAATGTATTTATCGCTCCAATAAGTCGTACACAACTTTCAGATAGTCGTCCCAAGCAACGAGCCCTATTACTTTTTGTAACACGAATGAGACATATATAGAATATATATAGGAGGGATCTTAGGCAATGCTTTGTTTAGGGTAGAGTCGTATTTTACAGATGTCAAAACAGAACCCTGACTCTACTAGACCTAGTCTGGCTAGGGCATTCCGAAGTCGTCCTTTGTTCTCTCGCTGTTGCCGCAAATATTGTTCGCAATAACAAGCTTTACGCAGAGGCTCACGAGTTGTTTTCGTTCTTTTGTATTTCGCTGGTGGTGGGCGTGGCACGGGGCAGCAAAACTTTTGTCAGCCATCTGTCTGTCCCATTGTCTATTTGTCATTCTGCCTGTACGTCCGCCCGCCCGCCTGTTCGTCCCTTAATCTGTCCGTTTGGCCGGTCATTTGCTTTTAAGTTTTTTGGCTCATTAGAAAATCTTTGTAATTCCCGTTCGCATTGTGTTGACGCGAAGCCGCTGCGCGGACAAACTTTCAACTCAACTCAACTCAACTCGAACTCAACTCCAACTCTCTACTTGAAATTATATTATTATTTGTCGGTGTCAGTTACTTTGGCTTTTCGCATGTCCTTCAACTGGGGCCCGCTCTGGCAGCAGCCCCAGCCTTCACTCAATTAGGTACAGCAGATACCTGCCCGGTTTACCAAGTGACTGAAGCTGCGGCTCCCCGATTCCCTGTCATCTCGCTGGCTCGTAAAATTATGCGCACTTTACATTTTGCGGCTTTCGGGCCCCAACAATTGCGGAGCGGACAAACTTTTGGATGATTATTTACTTAGTTCTCTGAACGTGAATTTAACGAAATCATTTTGTATCTTAAGCACAAATGAATTACTTAAGTACAGGGACAACAGCAGCGGCAGCAGCAGCGGCAGTGGCAGCGACAGCGGCAGCAACTGGGACAAAGACAACAAGCTCTTAAGCCAAAGCAGATGAAGCTGCCAACGTGTTTGGGAGTTGGCAGTCGCAATTGTTTGTGGCCAGGCTGGAAATTGCAGAAGTTGCCAGCGAACAATTGAAACAATAACACAGATAAGAAGCAGAAGCGCAAGCCGAGACAGGCGGTACAGGGAGTGGGAGTGGAACGTGGGAGTGGGACACCTCTTCGCAGTCCTTGAGGTGTGCTGCGCAAGGGGGCGTGCTTAGTGGCCAAGACGCTACCGCCCATAATAGAAAAGCGATAAGCGTTTCTCTGCCTCAATTCCACGGAGAGTCATTCAAAAAGGTCACAGGCAGACTGCCAATTGAGACGGGGGGAGCATGGGCGGGGCCATGGGGAATGGGGAATGGGGAGTATGGATTATGTACAATTGAAGGTCAAGTTTAGCTCAAGAAATGGCTAAAAAAGCACCGAAATGGCCCCAAAACGAAGCAGAAACTGCATATAAAATAAGGAAACGGACTCGCTTCGCCAAGCACGGCGAAAGGGAAAAGTCCGCCAAGGATCGCAGGGGGGACAGGGGGCAGGGGGCTAGGCAGCGGTGCGTGCAAATGGTACGAGTGGAAAGTTGGCGGAAAGCTGACTATCGTGAAAGCAGCAGCAGCAGCGGTCACATTAATATGATTAAAGGCAGCTCATAATTGTGGCTCAATGCGAGGAGAGAGGGGAGAGGGAGAGAGAGAGACAGGGTGACGAGAGGTACACTCAAAGAGAGCGGGAGAGAGGGAGAAAGCAAGCGCGAGGGATTGGGTAGCTGGTTCTGGTCCTCAGCTTTTGGCCATTAGAAGTTGGCCGCGTGTGCGTCGATGCGATAACTGAGCAAGGCAAAAATGTCAGGTTGAGCCCATAATAGGTAAATGGAATTGGGATCGAGCGAACGGGCGAGCGGGCGAAGGGGCAAGGCGCAGCCCCCGAGAACAAAAGAATAGCAAACGGGGTTAATGAGAACCTGCTGAATAGACAATGAGTTTTATATTGCATCAAATGAAACAAATAACAAAAAGTAAAAATACAAGAAAAAAGAAATAAAATAAAAATACGAAAAAACTTTCCAAAATCAAAGAAATTGGTAAAAAAAAAATAAAATAGGAGAAACCAAATAAAAGCCGAATCAATAAAAAGGGAAATAAAATGGAAATCGAAAGCATTCAAATAGTGTAATCAAGCTGGGTCGCTGCGTATGGCACAACTTTGGACTACATTTATTTCTATTTAATGTGAATTGAAATGTCCTAACGGCCACTAACCCGCACAGACTCACAGATGCCTCCACCGTGTAGTGTGTGTGTGTATAGCGTGTGCTCACTGTATGCAGCATTGAAATATGCTCTGGTGGGCTTGTTTGGCTTTGATTGGCCATGGATCGGAAGGTCAAGTGCCGCTTTAGCGTGTGTTTACTGTATTTTGTTCTTCCGCTGTCTCGCTCTGCGGCATACTTTCGGGCGTCATGTACTTCATAACGTATTATCCATTATATATTATCCGCTATCCGTTATCTGCTATCCGCTTGCCCAAATTGACTGGCTACGCGCGGGCATAAAAGCTGCGCTTATTTCACTTTTCCACTTGGCTACCAGTGCACACGATTGCCAGTGAGACAGTGGGAGTGAGAGAGCGAGAGAGTGGGTGAGAGAGTGAGAGAGTGTGTGTGTGAATGAGATAGTAATAGCGGGAGCAAAAGCACAAACCAATCCAGTTGAAAATCCCACCATATAAGTTTATACAAATGACATCCGTTACACACACACACACACACACACACACACACACACACACACACACATATATATATATATATATATATATATATATATATATATATATATATATATATATATATATTATATGTCCTCACATACAGAGAAAATCGTCCATTGTTGAATGATATATGTAGTCAGGGGCGCCTTGCAGCTGCTTCAGCTTATGTCTAAAGCGGACCACACAAACAGTCAGACATACACACACAGGACACACCCACACACCAACACTCCCACATACCCACCCACGCCCACGCAGAGTCTACCTATGCTCATCTGTACCGCAGACGTTGTATGGCCGCTGTAGACGAGGTGTAAAATCGTGTTTTAGCATCCAACAGGCAACCAAGTCGACACACCCACACACACAGTCATACACACACATAGTCACACACACAGTCATACACACACATAGTCACACACACACTCACACACCCCCACACCCACACACATACACATTCAAATCCAAGCCACCGCAGCTGCCTCGCACTTCTACACGCAGAGTGAATTGTAATTTATTTGGTACAAGGCTCGATTAGTTGGCTCTGGTCAGCGCTGGCTCAAATACATCCACGGCGGCCATGCATGCGCACGGCCACTGCCACGGCCAGTGCCACGCCCACGCCCACTCGCCGCAGTCCCAAATGCTTAAGCATTAACGGCCGCAAAACGGCCCCAAAATCGCCGAGATTGTTGCCCAGTTAACGGCGCCGCTATGCTAAGTAACTGAAATGGGAATTGAATATGCCGAGTGCAGGGTATTCGTCGTGATGAATTGCCGAGTATGCTCGAGCCGAATTAACTTTGTGGCCTGCTGCGAGTAGCTGCTGCTGCTGCCATCAGCGATCAAAATTAGTTACAGAATCAGAATCAGTTTTACGATTGAAATACGACAAAGACACGACGACAGCAGCAGCAGCAGCAGTTGCTGCCGCCTGCAGCAGCAGCAATAACAACGGTAATATGCCAGTTGAACGAGTCTCGTAAGCAGCTTAGGGCTCGACTGCAAATACCCGCTGCTGTAATTGTTGAGGGTATTTAAAAAATGGAAAAAGCCAGAAAAAAAGAGAAATTGATGCTCGTTACGGCAGAGCGTATCAATTTCATCATGCGTGTCCTTACTCTACATATATGCATGTGTGTGCGTGCGTGTGCGTGTGTGTGCGTGTGTGTGCGTGGGAGTGTGTGCGCCTGTGTGCGCTAAATGCCGCAAATTGAAATATGGTTTTCGATTTTCAGTTTATATGCAGTCATCTATAACACAAACGAAGCGAACCAAACCGTATTTATATGCTTCTGTGTGTGTTGTGTGTGTGTGTGTGTGTGCTTGTGTTTATTGTGTTTACTTTATAAAATTTGAAGTCGTTTATTTTTATGCACGCTACACTTCTATTGCATCGACTGTGTATCCCTCAGCTGTATTAAAAATTTGGCTAAAAATGGGAAAAAATATCATAAATTTCGTGGATTTTAAGCTGATTTCTTTGCTATTCATGAAATATTTACTAATTTATTAGCGCTGCGCGTAGCATAAGTAGCTGATATTTTATTTAATACGAAATATGCTGCATCTGTTTAGCTGCCTTTTGTGCCATCGCAATGAACCCGAACAGCTTAAAGTAGACCAAAAGTTTTTGGCTATGAAATTTATTTAGTTTTATAACTAACATTAGTAGAGAACAGGTGTATATATAGGTTTATATATACGTAAATATATATGTTTTTTTATTCAGTTGGGGCGAGGAAAATCTTCTGTCTATAATTTAAAGATACATATATTTAATGAAATAATCTTTTTCATGAATAATAAAATGTATTTAAATTTAAATTAAGAAAACATATCTATTAAAATTATCTATTATATATCTATTTCGATTTCTTTAAGTGTTGATATGAATAACATTTTTTTTATATAAGAATCGTAATTCGTATGTTAAGGAAAATATTCTGCCCTTTAAGTTTTTTGGTATACAATTTAAATTTTTTTTTTTTTTAATTTTTGTTTCAAAAATTCAAAAATATTCAAAAAATTTTCAAAAAAAGTTATATTTTTGGTCAGCTAAGCCTTTAGATGCTGTAAGTATTTAAAAAATCGATAAAATGTAAAATTTCTAGGCGTTAGATAACTTAAATAGTAAAGGACACTTTAACTTACAAATTTTGTGTTGCTTCTGCTCTTTTTATATGTCGACTGAACCTCTTGACTTTCGCATCGCTTCTCTGCTCCCTTTGAACCTTCTTTTATAACTTTCTGTTACTTAAAGGCTCTTAGAACTATTGTAAATCAAAAAAATCTCTGAAATATACAATATCAGATAAAATACCCAACATAGAAAGTATACAGCTCTCGGCACCAACAACATCCTTCCACCATATCCTTAACCATTCTTCTTCATAATCCCATCTGCCTTAAGTTTTCAGATACTTAAGCTTCTCTATTCAAGCGAACCCCATTTTGCCTTAACAAACGACACTCTTTAGCCATATTCATGCAGTTGTTGCTATCCTTTTGCAGAGTATTTCAAGTGCGGCGGCATTCGTGAATGCAAAACGAGTTCAAAGCTATTTTGTTATTTTTAGATCCTGTGTATAGTTTTGTGATTGAATAACGGCTTAGCCAGCCCATTGTGCACATATATAAACGCAAATAGAAATACGCACACACACACATACACAAATCTATATGTATATACAGATTTTGCATGCACAGCAGCAAACACATTGTCATATTAAATCATACAATTGGTCAGGCGCGCCCAAAATCGGGCAGCAAATTTGTGAAACCGAATCTCGACCTCCATGCGCCCAGTGCGCCGAGTGCTGACACATTTTGCCATTCACTTTTCACGCTCGCACACATACACACGCACACACAGCCACACATACAGCACACATAGATATACATATCCACACACCGAAGCGTAACGATTTGTGTATCAGCTGCGCGTGAAAATAAAGCGAAAAATTTGCATGCCCCGCGTGCGTTTTTGCATACCCTGCACTCCCACGCTCACATGGGGAGTGAACACTTTGGAAGTTATGCTACAGGCAAAAGTTATTTACCCTGCAGGACATATATTTAGTACGACTGTCAATTTAATGTGAATTATGGGTGTATGGATAGAGCTAACTTACCGGCAAATATAACTGGGATAGGATGGGATCACTAACTCTAAGGTGTTATACTCCTATTATAATTGAGTTTCAATTGATATATGTTGTTGATATATAGATAGAATGGGACAGGAGGTGCCTTAAAGGTATTGTATATCCAACTAAACTTCAGTTGTAGCCGACTATATAGTTAGGCTTTGTTAACAGGTTAACAGGCATATGTATGTATACCTTGGACTTGCTTTACTTATAGTTAAGTTTCAGTTTATATGCAGTCATCTATAACACAAACGAAGCGAACCAAACCGTATTTATATGATCTTTTAGCTTATATTACAGTTTCGTCAGCGCGTAGACTGACTCAATACTTATTCATTTAGCAACTGTTTGATCACGCTATTCATACTATTAAAAAAAAAAGTGATATATTGAAGAATATATGAAAAATTCCTTGGCCTAACTTATTGCTTCCCTTTCTCCACATACCATGCAAATTGTCTAATATTTTGATTTTTACCGGGTATATGCTAGCTGAGCGCATGCCACATTTATTCACGATTTTATTTTTATTTGTTCGTTGGGAGTTGCTTTATAAACTTTTCAATTTTGGTGCGTGGCGGGATGGTGTGGGGCGTGTGCAGCTGTGTGTCTATTTGTGTCGTTGGATTCGGTTGTTAGTTGCTGTTGTTGTTTATTATTGTTGCTGTTGCTGCTGTCGCTGCTGCTGCTGTTGTCGGCAATAGGCGGCTTAGCTAAATTTGCATTTATTGTTAAAATGTTTCGTTTCATTTCATGTATTTCGCACCCCGCAGTCGAAAAAAAAGGAAAGCTCGCAGCCAATGCGAAAAACTGCACACGTGCGTATGGGCAAAGCCTCGATTCGGTGACTCCGGTCGCTTTGCGTCATTCACATGTGGTTTTTCTTTCAGTTTTCCCATTTCACATATTCGGCTTTTTTTCGGTTCGGTTCGCGGTCTATTGGTCGATTGGTCTATTGGTTTTTTGGCTTTGGATTATGACAAAGTTTTGGCAAGTGTGATGGCGACCAAAATGGCGTAGGTTAGGGGGAGTTGGTCTGGCGGTCTGATGGGCTGCTGGGTCGCTGAAACCCCTCGTCAGGGCGACGTGTGAATAGAATCAGCTTAAAACTTGGGTTATTTTTTCTGCGTGGGCGTGTGTTTGCTTCTTTCTTTTGGGTTAACTGAGATAGTTGCTGGAGCATAAGATTCAGCATTGTTATAATGTAATCGGCTTATATGCTTATGCAAAGGCATCCAAGTTTGCATTTCTATTATATTTATTATTATTACTTCGCACTTTCCCACTTTTATTACTAGGTGCTTGTCGGCAGTTGTCGAATTGGCAAATGCCTTCGGAATGCGTAAAAGTCACATAAATTACAGATTGCAGTCGCTGCTCGATGAGCCCTAATAGGCTGAGAAAATACATAATTTATGCTGATTGTTGTTAATTGCATCAGCTTTAGGGGAAGGTAGGACTGCAGTGCGAGATACGCTAAAGACGTTTGCGGACTATTACTTAAATGTAAAAGCTAGTAAAATCATATAATATTCTGTAATCCTTGATCCAAAAGTAACAGTTCATATTACTCTTTCTCATCTCTGCATATTAAAGTTGGCATTGCTTTGCTTGGCTTACTAACAGGGAAGTATCCATCCACTAACTCTAGTCAAAAGATAGGTTGTAGCATAACTGGAGAATGCCCACGACTGACTCTAGAGTAAGGTCCTAGGTGCTAGACTGCTCCGTGACCAGGACTAGACGACCAGTCCTGATCCTAGAATCCTCCTTCCTCATGTAACGATATCGACTCTTCAGCGCAGACTGATGACGATAGCTCGTAGACAACACTGGCACTAGATCTTAGTTAATCTCTGGCCACGCTGAGCAGCTGCTCTTGTTCCATGAGCATAACATCGACTTCATCTAGCTTCATTTGGAAATTATTAATGTCATCCCATTTGTTAAATAACCACGACGTCACTATTTCCTTTGTTTTATCTTGTAGTAGCGCTCTGATTGCCCCCTCTAGGGGCAAAAATACCCCTATTAGATACGGTAAAGACTTAACCATCAGCATAAATTGTTATATCTCCAACGATGGGTAGAGATCTATGGATAGAGATCGATGGATAGAAATCCATTGTTTCAAATATAACAATTTATGCTGATGTTTAAGACTCTAACTTATCTATTAGGGGTATTCTTCTTATAAATCATAGCTTTTTCCGCGGCAAAAAATTGGAGAAAATGTTTTTCTTATATTCGAAATCTCTGGCCCATGTCTTCTGGCATCAACATTGTCGATAAAGCGACTTGAATGAGTTGACCTTTTATGCTTGAACACCATATTGCCGAGGGCTTGGTCTCACCCTCTAGCCAGGTTCCGTTTTCTTGCTGTTTACAATGCCCGCTGATGACCTTTAAGTCGACCGTGTGCTTAGGCGTGTTTGGCGTCAATTAGCTTCTAGAATATTTATTATTTTATGGTAGCTTGTTTAGTCATTTCTCTAATCCCCGATCGACCGCGCTACGTTCTACATCAGCACAAGGGAGATTCATTGCAGTCTTTCATCGTCTGCCCTGCCTTCCCACATTTATTATTATCGAATGGCAATCATCTCGATAAAAATATTAATCAATATCTTGGCCATTAAATTAGCTAGAAGCTAACAATGTGTACTCGTAATAGGAACGATCAAAAGCTATGCATATAGGTCAGCGGCGCAGTATGCCAGCTAATAATATTGTATTATATTGACGAAGTTCTGGAGCCATTGAATTCGATTGTTGCCCAATTGGTGAGTTGCCTTATTCCGGGCAAGAATTGTTTCTTTGGCTGCCAATTTGCTGTGCATACATTGAGTCTACCTTTTTTTGTTTGCTCTGCGGAGCCGCTGCTTGACCTGTGGCTGGGCCGGGCGCCTCAGATCCGTTACATGACGGCGCCCCAAAAGGATTCGAGCGTATAACTTAATTTGGTTGTTCACAAGTGACCGAAACAGAACAATGCTGAAACAAACAGAATAAGCTCAGGCTATGCGAAACAAGAGGCCAAAAATGGCCACAGTGTCAACACGTGATGCGGCTGGCAGACGCCCCCTGCCTCTGCCTCTGCCACGGCTGCTGTCGCTGTCGCTGTCGCTGTCGCTGCCACTGCCACTGCGTCTGCGGCGTCCATTGTGTGGCAAGTTACAAAAACGTTGCATACAATTGGGCATTGCGCTTTGTGCCAAATTCGTTGCATGCTTTTTGTAAGGCGGCAAGCAGCGGGCGAGCGAGTGGACGAACTGACGAAGTGGCAAATTGACGACTGTGCGAGTGTGTGTGTGCGAGTGTGTGTGTGCGAGTGTGTGTATGTGTGTGTGAGGAGCCATTTAAAAAGGCATTTCCATTGCATTTTCATTCATCGCTCGTAATTGTGGTGTAAAAACGATCCGAACTGCCCACTTTTTTCTTCTTCTGGTCTCGGCAATAGGCGAAGGGCAAAGGCAATAACTGTCATTTCCTGGCGACCTACTAAATTGTGCCGCTGTGCGCCACGACTGTGCGTGTGCATGTGTGTGCGTGTGTGTGTGAATGGGTGTGTGTGCTTTCGAGTGTGCATAAAAACGCAGAGGCTAAAATGAAAATTTGCTGACCTCTGCAAAACGAGCCTAAGGCTCCACAAATGAGGCGAGCACACGTTACGTGCGCTTTGAGGCGCCTCCATGGCAGACATAGACACGCACACACACACACATACTGCGAGACGTGTGTGCAACAATTGTATTTGTAACGAGAGCTGAAGGCGTGCTGCGACTGTCAACTGAACACGAAGCTGAACACGTTAAAAGACAGCTCCAAGCACGAGTCCTGCATAGTTTTTCACACGATGAACGGTGACAAGTAGGGACTAATATACTATATATTAATATATAGTATTGTACTATATAAATATACTATATATTAATATACTATATATTATAAATAATATTCTTATTTTTATTTATTATTATTAATTATGAAGTGATTACAGGATACTTAATTCCTATTACAGTCATCAAAGCTTTTCTTATATATAAAGAGAAAAATTGTTATATTCTTTATTAAGTATTATTTCTTATTATTATTATTATTAAATGTATATTTATTATTATTATTATTATGAATATTATTATTCATGAAATATCATTCATATAAGAATCCATTCGCCATGAGAATCAGAAAAAAGACATCATAGTCCGTGACTCACGAGTCCATCTCTATATCGTAACGCCCCCAAAACGAAATTGAGATGTCGACCCATTGCATAATTCGTTATCTAAATTCAGGTTGTATGTCGAAATGGTTGGAAATGCTATACTGATTAAATTTACCCCCCGCACACACACCTACACCCACACACACACGCCCAGAGGGAGGGAGAGTTATATACAGACGCACGTCTAGAGATAAAGGACATGCGGCTCTTGCATTGAAAATAAAATCCTCCAGCTCCTTAACACGTTTCGAGGCGGGAACGAACGTGTCGGCCGCCCATACATGTGCGCGCACAGCGAGTACAGACGCGCGATACTCAATCCCCTTGGAGTGGAGTCTTGGTCCCATTTTCAGTGCCCATTGCCCGTTGCCCATTGCCCATTGCCCATTGCCCATATCCATTGCCATTGCCATTCCCGGGATTCGTGTCTGTGCAATTTTAACTCAGTCCGTTTGTCGGTCGGGCGCAGAGTCACCTCAGTCAGTCGGACTGGCAGTGAATGGGCTTCTTGTTGTTTATGCATTTGTAGCGACAGCGAACGCAACAGTAGCCACTGGCAGGCTCTCGTTCTGGCCTCGTCCTGGCCACGACACGTACTTCATTCGCTCTCGATGATGCAAAAGATTACCAAGTTGCTGGCATGTGGTACAACAACAACAACTACAACAGATACGAATGAAAAAAAAACAGCACAAAAAGAAAATGTGAGAGAAAAGTTTTCTATGCTTGTGGGTCATTATGCAGACAGGGCTGCCTCTATCCGCCCGTCCCGTCCCGTCCCGTCGTCCCTAGCCGCCCAGCCTGCCTCAATTCCCTTCACTAACGTCGAATCCGGGCACCCTTCCGGCAACGTTCCGTTACGCTTCCGAAGGCCTCTGGCACACGAACTGACGGCATCAGAGAGACGCGTCAGTTATGCCTGTGTTTGGTTTGCATCCATGACTGCCCCAAAAGATTTATTTATTGCGGCTTTTAAGTTCGCTCCTTGAGTTGGGTCTCTGATTTTCGGCAGCTCCGCTGCGGCCGGCTATCGTTCTGCTGCGGCGTCGGCATCACGCGCCCGATGAGTGATTTACTTAACTGATGCACGTCCATTGCCACGGATAATGAGTGCGCATACGCCACTGGGCGGGCAGTGTGAACAATTCCGGAGGCCCTGAAATATTGCAGTGTGGAAAGTGTGGAATTCGCTATTTGCCAACGCGTTGAGCCCCATAGCCATTGCTGCCTATAATAGCCGAGCAGCGAAACATGATGTAACGACTGCAGCTGGCTGATTGGGTGTAAAGCTATTCTCTGCTCTCCTACTCTCCTTCTCTTCTACTGTCCTACTCTCCTACTCTCCTTCTCTCCTACTGTCCTACTCTCATACTCTCTTGCTCTCCTACTCTACAACTCTCCTACTGTCCTACTCTCCTTCTCTCCTTCTCTCCTACTGTCCTACTGTCCTACTCTCCTACTCTCATACTCTCCTACCCTCATACTCTCTTACTCGCCTACTCTCCAACTCTCCTACCCTCCTACTCTCCTTTTCTTCTACTCTCCTACTCTCTTACTCTTCTACTCTCATACTTTCCTACTCTCCTACTTTCCTACTCTCCTACTCTCCTAATCTCTCACTCCCCCTACTCTCCTTCTCTTCTACTCTTCTACTTTTATACTCTTCTACTCTTCTACTCTTCTACTCTTCTACTCTTCTACTCTTCTACTCTTCTACTCTTCTACTCTTCTACTCTTCTACTCTCCTACTCTCCTACCCTCCTACTCTCCTACTCTCCTACTCTCCTATTCTCCTATTCTCCTACTCTCCTACTGTCCTACTCTCCTACTCTACTCTACTCTCTACTCTACTGTACTGTACTCTCTCTCTCTCTCTCTACTCTACTTTACTCTCGACTTAACGACTGTCCTCGATGATTATCTGATTCTCTGCATCTCTGAGTTATGCTCCAGATGCATGCCGGGAGCATATTTCATGCAGATTTGGCAAGGAAAGTCTTTAGCGAACGGTCTAGGTCTCGGCGCCTAATCGCAGCTAGATGTTGCGCCATGTACTTGGTTTGTGTGTGTTTTGGGCTTTTGTTTGGCGAGATGGTTGTTGGCAAAGCCGCAGCTATTCAAACACGTACTTTGGGCAGCTGTCTCAATGCCAAAATGGCCGATTGCTAATTGAAGGCACTCGGTCATTATCTGTGGATACACATGCGCATTCATTGCTGAACAGCACTCGAGAGTTGCGAGCTTGTTAGAAGGGCGCCTGAAATAGATGCGAGATGCGAGCTCTGCGCTGCGCGCTGCGAGCTGCGAGCTGTGGGCTTTGGGCTTGCGAGCAGAGATGAAAATTCAGCACATCGTCTGGCCTTGTGCCAATCAACGGCAGCGTCAACGTCGTCGCAGCGCCACTTGTGGCAGTGACCCAAGCTCATCCTCATTCCAGCCTCCCATCTGCCCAGCAGCGTGCACCATGTTGTGCTTGGCATCTTTATTGTGATGCACACGCATGCACACAGCTCTATAGCTATGTGTGTGTGCATGTGTGCGTGTGTGTGTGTGTGTGTGTGTGTGTGTCTGCGTGTGTAGACAAATCTGTAAGATGCAGGACGCTTGGCGAGTGCATCAAAATTCGTGGCACAGCACTTTGGACTTGCATCTTGTTTTGCTGCCCGTTTGAGTCTTAGCCTCAGTCTCAGTTTCTGTCTACGTTTCCATTTCTTTTTCACTTAGTTTACCTTACATATTTCATGATTTTTGCCAGCACGTGTGTCTGTTCGTGTGTGTGTGTGTGTGTGTTGTGAGCTTCTTCTTCTACTTTTTCACTTTACTTTTCTATTTTCCGTTTGGATGTTATAGACTAGTTAAAGGTATTGCTAATTCGTAAGGAAGTATGCTACGCACCCATGATTTGTCTAGGCTATATAGACTATATATATGTTGTCCTTTCTCAATTTTTAAGTTTTCTAATAGGCTCCATCCATCCTAATCTGCAGATTCTAACTAAATTCACATTCAACAATATACCAAAGATTTCTAATTATTTTTATAATATTTTTCATCGTTCTCCTCAGCAGATCCTAACTAAATTCCCATTCAACTGTATACCATATCTTATCAATTTTAAAGATTTTCAATTAACTTTCTAATAGGTTCCATCCGTTCTCCTCAGCAGATCCTAATTAAATTCCCATTCAACTATATACCATATCTTATAAATATGTTTATAGTATACTAAATTTCCCTATTTTCTCACCATCTTAGCCACAAGCTCTATAAACTCTTCACTCAACTGCGAACTACTAGCGAATTCATTCAATTGCAGCCATCGAATGGCTATTGAGCTCTACTATAAACAACTTTTTAGCCCTCTAAGGGAATTTAATCTTCGGTTAGTCGCTCTTTGCTGTTATGTTTAGCACAACAATTTCGTGTTGGTTTGCTGCCTGGCCGCAATGCCAAGATATCTGGCCGCCCCTCACGGGCCCCCAGTCACTGTCGGCCCAGTGCCGTCCCGCTCCACTTCTCGCTTTTGCTGCTTTGTACGTGCAGCTGCTCTAGAAAAATGCACACAAAATTCTTCATTTGCTTTTACAGGCGACGTCAGCGGCGCCGTCGCTGGCGACGTCAACGTCTACGTTAACTTCGACGCCAGCCGAGCTGAGCCCGAGCTAAGAGTTTCAATTGAATTTAGAGCTGAGGCTTTTCCACACACATACACACATGCACACACACACGCATGACTGTGTTGTGTTTGTGTAGGGGCATTCAATCATTGCAGGACTCGAAATTGACGAAGAGCCCAAGTTGCCTGGCTTGAACGTTTTCAGGGCTGCTCCGGGTCGATTTTCCTGCACATTTTACATTTTTATTTTGCTCTTTCTCTATTTTTTTATTCCTATTTTTTTTTTTTGCTCAAACAACGCTATTTTGATACCCTAGCCGTGTGTACTTTATAAAACGTCTAACGCACTGAATGAGGCATTTCCGAGCCCATTAAGTATGCATATACGCTTAATCAATCAAACGAACCGAGTGGCTTTTATCTGGCCCAATCTCGCTTTGGCTAACAGCTCGACTGACGGGGTTGCTGATACTTGCCCTTCGCTTTGCTACAGCCGGAATCGAAGGAAATATGTTTATATATTTTGAGCAAGACTTAAGCGAGCAGCTCGAGCGTTTATTTTTAAGCTCGCATAACTATTCTATTTATTTAGCTAACAAGTTCATTAGGAATATTTACTTGTTATGCTGCCCTTTAGAGCATATTTTAATTTTCTTACAAATTTACATAAAGTCTTTGTGATTCGTAAGTAGCATTAAGAGGCGACTTGATATGGCCTTAAGAGTTGGCTCGATATGTCTTCCTCCGCCCGTCAGTCGGCAACGTAGTTCGCATTTTATAGGAATTTCCTTCTGTAACTCAATCATTTTGTTTTCAATTAGGAATTTGTACATGCAACACACAAATCTCATCATTTGCTGTGCTATCAAGTCACTGAGCACTGGCTAGTCTCGTCTCGATTGCTAAAAGGGTATTCAGTTTTCCGTGCTCTGCAGTCAACATTAGTTTTTTGTTTTTCTTTCATTTGCTCTAGACTTTTCTGCTATTTTTTTTGTTTTCAATTTATTTGCTTGCCCCATAAAATCACCAGCTCCCAGCAGCAACAACAACGGCAAGGACATCAACAACAAGGAGATACTCTCTCATTGTCAGACGTGACTGCGTTGAAATTGTTTTTTTTTCTCCTTTTTTTTCATTTTCATTCTGCCTCCCGGTTTATTTGTAGCACATATTTGGGTTTACAACACTTTCACTATTTGTCCCGCTCTCTGCGCCAGCTCCATTCGGATGCAATTTTTGGGTGGAGTCACACCCGCACACATCCGTATATGGGCGCCACTCGAAGCACTAATGGGTTAACTTGAGTTGGTTACAATCTAAACCAAGGGCCGCTCGAGTGGGCAAAGCCCAAGCATTTGTCTGACGACGCCCCCGGCTCAGAGCTCTGGCCACTGGGCCATCAGGCCTCCAGGGCTCGAGTTCTACTTGTTGGCCAGCAAATTGTAAGGCTTTTCGTTTCATTGTTGACCAATGTGCCACTGGCCAGTGGCCAGTGCGGAGATTCCAGCAGGCGACGTAGCTTAGAGTGGGATGAACAATTGGGCAGACTTATGTAAGCAGAATCAGACATGCATAGCTCGTTGCCACTGATAGCCTAGCAGTCTGCCAGACCAGAATCCCTGCACCCTGCCAATGCCGTCGAGTGTGTGCAAACTTCGCTTCATTATTGTAACAAATCTCCGGCTCTTACTCGACTTTCAGCTCGTCCTTGGCAAACAACTGTCCATTTCTGAAGCTCAGCAAGACGTTTTGCCTCTTGGCCTGGCCCGCTCCACAGCTTTTAAGTGATTTAACCATTCGCTGGCCAACAACTGTTTTGGAAAGTTATCACAACAAGTGAACAAAATCTTATCTAGATTGTAAAATCGTTGGCTAAGAAATTTTTTTCTTTTTGTGTGGATTTTTTTATTTCTCGGCCAAACTAACTTTCACGTTGTTTAACAAGTTTATGATTCTTTTGGATATATTCATTGCATTTATCGGTATTATAGGTCTATTCTAATATTCTAATTTTAATTCTTTTTCAATCACTCTTTTGTTTTGTGCGTCTATCTTATATTCTTTCGTTTTGTTTTTTTTACTCCTTCACTCTCCTAGCCTGTCTCTTTTTCTCTCTCATTCGCTTTCACTCTTTCGCTTTATCTTCCAGTTTCTCACTCTTTGTGTATCTCTCTTTTTATCACTCCCTCTCTCTTTATTACTTTCTCTCTTGTCTTCTCTTTATCTTTCTTCATTGAAGTCTTTCTCAATGTCATTCTGTCCCTCTTTATCTTTCTTTATCACTCTCCCTCTTTCTTATCCTCTGTCCCACTCTCTTGCTCACTTTCTGTATTTCTGTCTCTCTCTCTCTCTCTCTCTCTCGCTATACTCTCCTTCTCGCTCCATTTGCACCGCTATCTATTTGGGAGCCTAATCCACTCATAGCAGCTGTTATGTTTCAACTGGAGCCAGCTTTTGCGGCTGAGCTGCTTAATCCGCATTTCCATTCGCATTTCCATCGGCAACTGCATCTGCATCTGCATCTGCAAGTGCATCCGCATCCGCATCTGCCAGCAAATTCTTTTGCCCCATTTGGCCATTTGGCTCTAGGGTTTTTGAGCCTTGTTTTCGTCTGGCTTGGTTTGGTCTGGTCTGGTCTGGTTTGGTTTGGTTTGGTTTGGCTTCGTTTGGCTTGCTTTTGGGTGGCTGCACTGGACTGGGCTTGGCTTGGCTTGGATTGGGTCTTGGCTCGGCTCGGCCTGGCTTGGCTCCGATTCGGCTGTCGACCAGCCCGCCTTCAGCCATGCTCCAATTTTTTGTGCCATTTTGCAATTGCTTTTGTGCGGCTGCTGCTATTTCCCTTTGTTGTTGCTGTTGGATGCCTTTTACCAAATCTGAGGCGTGATTTGCAGTTTAATTGTGCAGCAAGCTGCCAAAGCCGAACCGCACAAGCTGCAAAAGGGATATTCCGGGATGCTTTGCAGTCCTTTGCAAAGAACACATTTCCCAGCACACTTTGGCCTGCGGCCCGCAATACGGCGTGCTCTTCATCTCTCCATCTCCCCAGCTCTCAGGAACTTTTGTTGTTTAGCGCCTGGGATTTGATTTCGAGACAGCAGCTGCAATGCGAATGATTTTTTCTGCCTGTGGCAGGCGGTGCGTGTGCGTAATTTTCTAGCCACAGCTGCTCATCAATAAGGCCAAAGCAAATGAATGACATGGTGACAGCTGGCAAATACTCTACTTGATATTTATCGATTACCAAATATCGGTAGCTTTTTAATGGCAAGCTGAAAGCTGTTCATCAATTGGGTCACAGCAAACTAATGGAATGTCAACAGGTGGGAGATATTAGGTTTAGCTCTTTAGCTTTCTCTGATATCGATTAATAAATATCGATAACTGAATGATGCATAAGAAATGAAATTAAATGAATCATCAAATAGACTAAGCCAAACGAATGCATTGGTAATTTAAGGCTGCCTATAAATAGAGCCAACGCCCCTAAATGGAATGGAAACAGCTGGCAGATACGATGTTTGTCTGTTCGACATTTATCGATTATGAAATATCGATAATTTTAAGATGTAAAGCAAATTGAAGGCTGCTCATCAATAAGGCTGAAGCAAATGAATTGAATCTCCTTATATATATATATATATATATATATATATATTTTTTTTTTCAATATTTATTATTAAATATATATTATTAAATATCGATAACTATAATATTCAAAGCACTTGAAAGTCTTTTACAATGGAAATATCGCTGCTATAAAGAAATTCTCTGCCGCTTTCTGAGCACTTGATTGATTGATGCAACCTCCCATTCAGCATTGTCGACTTTTGAATGGGTATAGCCAACGAGACAGCGCACAGCACTTAACGAAATACACAGTATCTGCTGCAGCTGGAAGTGCGGTATCAAAATGTTGTTACAGCTGCACGATGGGGGCTGGTTGGGAGACGGATGGGGCTTGCGCTGCGCCGAAGATGCTGTTAGGAGTCGCTTTATTTGATTTGCCATGTGGGGCAAATCAGTTGCAAGCTGCCATCAAAATGCCTCAAATAGTTGCTGCAGCTAAACGCCTGCGTGTCCCGAGCTAAAACTAACTTTCGTCTCAATCAGGAATATTGCGATGCCATTGGAATTTTGAAAAGCCAGCCAGGCAGCCACCTAAGGAGCCAGCCAGCCAGGCAGCCATCACGGATTGACAAACGCCCGACGAGCACTCAAATCGACTGGCAGACAGGCGGTGGCGGCGGGGCAAGGACTTGCTGCAGCTGCGACAGGAATTCCTTTCAGCTTTCAGCTGCTCTCTTCCGCCTTGCATTTGATTAAGTGCTGGACGTCGTGTTTAGTGTGAAGAAAAGAACATATGAACTTTCTCATCTGACCTAATGATCCGTGTAATCTGCTTGAGCTGCTCCTTTCTCTCTTTTTTTTTGTGTGCGTTCCGCTCGTATACCCTGTACACAGTGCAAATTGGTAAATGAGAATATAAATTTGGGTGTTTGTAACGTGAGTACAAAGATATGTGTGTGTATGATGGATTATATATTGTAGTATAAATATGAATGGGATATAGTTGAGGCGTTGCTGGCTTTAGAGCTATATCTTAGAGCAGCTTTTATTGTACAAACTTCACTGAGGTGTATTTAAGGAAATGTGAGTGCAGGGCATCTTGGCGAGAGTTGATCCCTACTAGAAGACTCCTCTACCCATTCCTCCACATCTTCTGAGTGTGTTTGAGAGTGTGAGGTTTCATGGCTGAGCTGTGTGGCAAAGGGAAAGCGCTACATGGCAGGGAAAAGCTGCACATAATTGGCATAAGTTTGCACTTAAGTCAAAGGCACACACGCACACTCACACACACTCTCTGGTATACACACACACATACAACTGCCATTCAGGTGCTTTCTGCTGTGTGCTTACGGTAGATTTAACACACGGCAAGCGTTCAATAAATGTCAGCAATTAAAAAGGTGCGATGAATGTGTATCGAATGTCAGAGCCGAGCACTCCACATGCATGATGGTCTGGCTCTGTCTGGCTGCGTGAAAATGGGCGGCTGGCTGGGGCTGGTCTAGGGGCGTGATTAAACAGCAGCAACTGTCAAAGACGAACCAGAGCCGGGGCGGCCATATGGGCCAATCGCAAATACTCGAGCGAGCTGAGTCGAGCTGAATTAAGACGAAGCAGCTCGAACTGAAATGTGAAATTGAAATGAAAACACTAATCGACATATGCGAAGGGCGCTCATTTATAGAACCGAGTATTATGTCAGACAAACAGGCACAGAGAGTGAGGGGCAGGGGAAGAGAGGGAGAGAGAGAGACAGGCGGCAGACAAACCAACTCAAGTACATTCGACATCCATCCGAGCGTCATAATGGCCCCAGCGAAAATATCCAAAATATTTTCGATGAAACATGCCAAGACAGTTTCTGACTGAGCGCATGTGATTGACATCTGTACTCACAAGCGCCACGGAGCCACTGAGAGGCAGATTAAATGAACAAGCCAGCTAGAACATATGCTCAGCGCGCCGCAGCTTAAATATCCTTGCAAACGTTTGACTGTAAGGAGAGCTATCTATACACATATATGTAAGATACCTGAGGTAAATGCTTGCCCGTGCTTCAATCATTTCGATATAGTTGGAGCTGTTGCATTCCAAGTGTCACACTTTTCCTGCCAAAGTCCATAATCAATGTTGTAAGCAGAATGCGTTAGTGAAACATGGCTAAGACTGTTTCTGGCTCAGTACGTATGATTGACATCTGTAGAAATGTGTTTCATAAGGGTTTAGGCAGAAGTATGATAGAGGACGTGACGAATAGCAAATGCACTACGATTTGACTTGGAATTTCCAGAGCGAATGCTTGCTGAAATAGAAAATAATTGGAATTAATTTGCCCATATCATCTGTATTCAGCTCACATAGCAGCTATCGAGGCCTACGACGAACTATAACTCATTCTCCCTCTTTTTCTTTCACTATTTCTCTTATTTTCTGTGTTTCTCTTTCTTATCCATTTTCTTTTAAGCTGTTTCTCTTTTTCCCTTTTTTACTCTTTCGCTCTCTGTTGCTCACTCACTCTTGTACTTTCATTCTATCTCCTTCTATCTATATCACCGCTTCATTCTCTCTTTGTTTTACTTTCTTTCCCTTCTTGTTTCCATCCCACTCTTTGTTTTACTTTCCTTCCCTTCTTGTTTCCATCCCACTCTTCTTATCTCTCTCTCTCTCTCACTGTCTCGTTCGTTCGATCTCTGACTCTTTCTCGGTCTCTCTCTCTCTCTCTCTCTCTCTCTCTCTCTCTCTTTGTATCTCTCTCTCTTTCTTTGTATCTCTCTCTCTTTCTTTTATCTCTCTCTCTCTCTCTCTCTCTCTCTAGATCTGTCTCTCTCTTGATCTGTTTCTCTCGCGCGCTCTCTCTCTCTCTGTCTTTCTCTCTCTCTCTCTCTCTCTCTCTCTCTCTCTCTCTCTCTCTCTCTCTCTCTTGACCCTTTCCCGGTCTCTTTCTTTCTCTCTCTCTCTCTCTCTCTCTCTCTCTCTCTCATTCCTCCGCTTTTTCGTACTCACTCTTTCCCTTTCTCACTCTTTGTCATCCTCTCTCTCTAATACACTTTCTTCCTCATTCTTTCTCCCACAACACTCTCTATTTATTATGAAGCTCGCTTAGCAACAATATTACTTGACAGTTGATCTTAGGGCATTCCCTGTTCGACTTTTGCCTTTGATGCTGCTCTTACCGCAAGTGAAACTTCCCACAATTGAAAGTTATTCGTGTATTATTGAAGCAGAAAGGCTTTCGAATTGTGTGTGTGTCAAGTATTTTAGTTTGTAGGCACGCTCAAGCATTCAGCTTTAGTGAATACATATGTGTATGTGTGTGTGTGTATATGCTTATGTATATTTGTGAATATATTTTATCATTTTCCATTTGGCTGGCTTTTGGCCCGCTGCCTTTGTGTGGCCATCAATGGCTGTACTTAGCTTTGTCTGTCGCTCGCCCACTTCAAATCCTTTTTGAGCACTATAAATGCGCTTATATCAGGAATCATTTGCTGTGTGTGTCTCTGCTGTTTTTTGTCTTAACTGGGCGACTTAATTGACAGTAGATTTTAAGTGATTGCCATCCCCGACTTAAGCGGCTTATAATTGTTATGATGTGGCATTATATCTATGTATAAAATATAATGAACACGCTTGTACGACTGACTTCTATATGTCATAGGACCTGTTCGAAAACACTCTCTAAAGAAACCAAAAGTTATGCTGACTAAGCCAATGCAACTTTTGAGCTGCTCTGGCCAGTTGAGATCTATGAAATATGAATGAATTTAAGGACAACCGGATTGACTGCAAAGTGTTTGACTCTTAGTTATAGCCAAACGAATGCTCAGTGAATTAAAAGGAAAATAATCATTTTAATGCATGTGTGCACATCTGGGTGTGTGTGTTGTGTGTGTGCATAAAATAAATGTTATTAAGCGTTTGTTAATTCGCTTGATTCATTTAATGCGTCTCTTTATAGCCATAATTCACTTAGCGCCTATCATTTCAATAATCCCAAAATCTGCCTCGCTCTCTCACGCTTACTCGCTCTCTCTCTCTCTCTCTCTCTCTCTCTCTCTCTTTTTCCTCTCTCTCTGTCTGCCTGTCGACCTCTGTCTCTGTTCATTTTAGGTAGGCGAGGTCCTGTGTGGAAAACGTGACGTGATTATGCGTTGGAATTTTGTAATTAGCATTGCGAATGAGCCAGCAAAAATGCAAGTCATAAGCAAAACACACAACGGCAGCGGCAAAATGTTAACTTTCGGTCCTAATTGAAGTGCCATTGAATGAATGAAAATGTCAGCACACGTGCTCAGCAGCAGCAGCAACAGCAGTAACAGCAACTCGACAACTTTTTGTGGCTTGGCGGACAATCTTTAATTTAAATGTTGGCCATCTTCACGTTTATCAGATAACGCGCTGGCTGGCAGCACCTACCGCACAGACGGCCGCACTCTCAGTTAACTTGAACACAGTACATTTGTTGCTGTTGCTGCTGCCATTTCCTATACTCTAAAATCAGCGAGCATATTGACTAGGTGAAATTTTGAGTTAGTGTTTAACAAAGCTTGTTTACTGATTACTAAATGATATATGTTATAGCCTATGTTAAATGTTATTAACATTTTTGTAACATAATGATATTCACATAGATTTCATCCAGGCTTTACCAGTTATAGAATATTATTATTCATTTAACATAATGCAATTAACATAAATGTAATCCGGCCTTATTCACTTGATTACTAAATAATAAATGTTATGGTCAGAATTGCTACGCCCATTAACAGCTGTGTTAGATGTTATTAACATTTATGTAACATAATACCATTCACATAGATTTAATCCAGGCTTATCCGAGTCCACTGCGCAAAAGGAGTCAAATAAAATTCAAAATTTTATAAAATATTAACATTTAGTTAACATAACGCTATTAACATAGATGTAGTCCGAGCTTTTTGACAAGTGAATGTCGAATAAAATTTCCTCCCATAATTTTTCTACAATTTATAAATTTTTTGAATCGTGTTTCACTTATCCTGGGATTCCTCCCTCTTAAACATATATATATAAATTATATTTTCCCTCATTTTTTCATATATTTGACTTCACTTGAACTTCCCTTCTTGCTGTTAACTAATTGCAGTCATCACTTAAACTGGCTGTCAACAGTTTGCTGCATTCTCTGTCAGATTTGCCAGCTTAATTAGCTGCATCTCAGGCATATTACATTCCTCCTTAAAGTGTGGCTCAATTGAAAACTGAATTAACTGTTAAGTGTTAAGTTAAATATCTTGCCTGAGCTGCTGTCAAATGTAGCGAGCACATGCAGTCATGCCGCTGGCACTTGACTAGGTGTTGAGTTACTGCATCCCGCTTCGTGTCATAATTTAAATTGATATCAAGGCGGCAGACAATTTAGCTGTCAGTCAACTGCCATTTCTGTGAGCTTGGCATAAAAATGAACACGAAATTCAAGCTGTAAATTGTATATTGTGTTGCGAAATATGAGAAATGCCAAATGTGAATTTTTCATTAGATACTTTTATTTCCGAGATAAAATCTTGAGCTCACAAGCATTGCAACTCGTGCAACATGTATGCAAGTGTTGCATAAGCCATTCGCTTGCCAACAACAATTGTTTATATTAAATAGCTGAGTGTCCTTAGAGATCGACAGCTTAAACAAGACTGGAGTCTAGAGAGAAAGAGTGAGGATGTTGTTATCTATGACTGTTTCTCCAACTCTATCTATCTCCATCTATCTATGGCTGTAGTGTATTAAATGTATCGGCTTAATAAGACAGTTGCTGCCATAACTTTTTCCCCCCGCTCGCGGCTAAGTCAATTACACAACATTTGCCATGCAATTTGTCTACACCACAGCCAGTTGTGTGTGTGTGTGTGTGCCTGTTTGTGTGTGTACTTTTTGTGTGTGCCCCGAATAGCAATTTTCATTTTCATTTCGCCAGTTTTTTTTCACACAAAAAATATTTTGCATTTGCAGCATCCGGCGACAATTTCTGCCCAAAAACATTTCCGCGCAAGAACGACAGTAACAACAGCAGCAGCGACAACAGCAGCAGCAACAACAACTGCAACATTTTCATTGCTGTCGACAACATTTTATGACGGTCACATAATAACGTGTTGCGACACAACAACAAAAAAGGCGGTAAAAGCCGCGCGACTGCGAGAGTCGCAGAGGATGCAAATTACGTGCCACATGAGGCGCCAAAGCTTTTGATTTGATTGCAATACGCTCATTCGCTCATTTGGTCATTGGGTCATTTGGTCATTTGGCCATTTGGTCATTTGGGTCATTTGATCCGTTGGTCATTTAACCAGTTGCTCATTTGGCCAAAGAGTGGGCTTAGCCTGATTGATTGGCTGCAGGAGGCGGAGCTCACGTTGATTGCCTCGTTTCGTGGGACAATGAACAAAAATTCGTCACTGCCCCTGGCCACCTTTCTCACCGACAACAACAGCCACAGCAACAATAGCAACAGCAACAGCAACAGCATTAACAACAGCAACAACATCAGTAACATCAGCAACATCAACATCTCCACAGCAGCTGAAAACGTGGCTAGCAGCAGTTCACGAATCGGTCGCCAAAGCGGCTCAAGCATGTGCTTTGCAGGCGGCGCCACAAATGGCGCTCAGGGCGGCGGTGCCAGCACTTCAGCCGGTAGTGGTGCGGGTGCCAGCGGCTCCAGCGGCTCATCCGCATCGAAGGCGGACAAACAACGGGACGGCGGAGGTGGCCTCTGCGGCTGCCAGAAGGCGCCTAAATCGCATTGCATATCAGCGACAGGTGAGTGGACCCTTATGCTGCCCCACTCAGAGCACCGTTGTGGCTGCAGCCTATTGAAATCCTTGTTGATACAACAAGCTGCAGCACGAACCACTGTCAGTTGGGCATTGCTGCTGGCAAAATAGTGGAGCCAGCTACTAAGAGCAGCAGATGCAGCTGAATTCCGTGTCGAGTGTGCAGAAGTATTCTAAACATCTTTTTTTTTTGTGGCTAACGATAGTTAAGGTTACGATAGAAAGTTCAGCCAATTTAGGAAGATGTTCTTATGAGAGCCTAAAATAAAAATGATTTGCAATTAAAATTCAGTTTTATATGTATTCACGGGATGAATTGGACTTGTGCAATGCCTGTTTTGCTGTCGGTCCGACTCTCACTTCAACTGTTCTTCCGACTGTACGTCCGACTATACGTCCGATTGTCTGTCCAATTGTATGTCCGTCTGATTCTTCTTCCGACTTTCCGTCCGACTGTACATCCACTTGTACGACCAACTGTTCGTCCAATTCTACTTCCGAGTGTACGTCCGACTCTACGTCCGATTCTACTTACAAGTGAATGTCCGACTGTTCGTCCGACTGTCCATCCGACAGTCCGTTCGACTGTCCGTTTGAACGCAAATTAGTTCACGTGTATTAAATACACTTAAACATTGGATTGTATATATCGAGCTGTGTAGATAACTCTCGGAGAGAAATATCCTAGCTCATATATCTACGCCCATTACAGGCGAAGCTAATTAGTTAAAGCCTACAGGTTGAAAATGTTTCTGTATTGCACAATAAAAAATATATATATATAACGTTTCTATGGAAGGCATATCATTAATTGACTGCTCTATAGATTTCTATATACGGTATAACCTACATGGGGCGTGGTAAATTGAAAGAATAAAGTTTTCTTTACTAGCTTTAGACTTAGAATATTTTTAACCTCTCTGTAGATAGATGCATAGATATGTTCCGCCTATTATTTCATAAGATTGATTGAGCTAAAGTAGGCATATTCATATATATTTCCGAGTTAAGTCTTACTTACCCACTTCATCACTGTCCCTTTCTCCATCTCGTACTCATGCTCCACAGGTGTTTTGCTTTTGGTACTGCTCTATACGGCCATGGGCTCGATTATATTTGTAACACTCGAAGGCGAACTGGAGGATGGGACAGCACTAGAGACAGCTGTGGCCGCCTCCAAACCCTATCCACGCACCGAGCTGGCCAACGCCGAGATACGTTCGAGGTGAGTTTCATTTAGCTGGTAACTTGACGCTTCAGTCCAATAATAACCCCTCTCGATTATGACAGAACTGTTGATCGACTGTGGTCCATAACCGAGGATCTGAACATACTCTACAAGGAGAATTGGACACGGCTGGCTGCCCAGGAAGTGCAATTGTTCCAGGTGCGTTTACACCTCAGTTAATAACCGAAATCTCATGCTAAATCCATAAGTGTGTGTGTGTGTGTCGTTGGCTTTGTCTTTGCAGGACACGCTGCTGCGTGCGGTGCGCCAATCGAAGGTCTATCAGCCAGGCGGCGTGCAACTGAATGCACCGACGCACAAATGGACCTACGCCTCGGCCTTTCTCTACTCCCTGACATTAATTACAACGATAGGTGAGTACCGACTGGGGACCAACTGACCCAGCCTCCCCTTTCCCCTTTGCCTCCTCTGTCCCCTTTTCGCACATTGTTCCTCTCTTAGTGTCAGCTCACAATCGACAGTTGGGGAATTTATTAGCACTTCGACTACTGACGTTTTCCGTCTGCCAACTGCAGAGCCAACGGTTCGCATTGGGTTCCGGGCTCGACGGCCCCGCCGGGCGGGGGTGCTGGACCCACAGTGGGGCCCGAGTGTGTGCGTTTGAGACGTTGACTGAGCGCCTCAGTGCACAGCTGACCGGCTGAGTGGATGACTGGATGACTGGATGACCAGTTGACCGCCGCCTGCCCAGCTGCTGGTTTTAATTAACAAACTGTCAACTGGCGGCAAAGGCCAAGCCTCGTCTCCCACTCCTCATGTACTTGTTGTTTTGTATTTGTTTTTGCTTTTTGCTTTTTTTTTGTGTATTTTTTGTTTTTGTTTTTGTTTCGTCCGCCCACTTGACAACATTTTTCAATTTACGAGCGCGTTGATTTTGCAATTTCCCCCAAATTGGCGACACGAACGAGCCACGCTGAAGGGGCTCTGGGCCTTTCTGATTGTAGGCCTGCTCTGGCCTTCTGACTTCTGCCTGCTGGCTTCTGGCTGGCCGCGATTTCAATAAATTATAAGCAGCTCGAGGGCTAAGCAATTTGGCTGACAAGCGCAGAGCGCTCGCCGGGCACTTCGGGCCCAGTTCGACCCGGCCAATTGGCCCGAAGGATGCGCCAGCAAAAAGCCAGAGACACGCAATTAAGATGTATGTAAAATATCATTAATTTAACGCAGACTCTCGCCCACTCTCTCACACTTCTCTCCCACTCTCTCCTACTCTCTCTCTCATTCGCTCTAACAATGAGCATGCCTTTCTTTTTTATGACTTTCCTCCTCCGCTAGGGTCGCAAATGGCTGAGGGAATTACAACATGGAACGCACTTAGCTAGCAGCTTGATAACTTATTTATATCTGCTACAAGGGCATATCGTAGAGCCCAGCATAAGTTTGATTAACTACGAACTAGTGATCCGTGAATGAAACAGTTCAGCTGTTCATATGAACGAGCTGATTTGCTGACTCGACTGATTAACGAAGCATTTGTAACTGATTGAAGTAGCTGGTCTAGGATGTCTAATATAGTTTACGAATCAGAAATAGATATGTCTATATTATATATTCTCGATTAGCATCAATAGTCTAGCTTCTACATTTTCTCTAGCTCTGTCCTTTGTTATACAATAACCTTGCTATTGGCCACACTACCAAACTGTTATACAGAACGCAACTGTGCTTAAACTTAAGCTCCTTTGGCATGTGTTTATGTGGGTGTGCTTGTATGTGTATGTGTGTGTATGTGTGTGTATGTATGTGTGTGTGTATTTGTGGCTAGGCTGTGTTATGCAGCTCAGATCAATTACATACGTCGAAGGCTGTCAAGTGGTAGATGCAACTGCACAAACACAAGCTCATATAACCACACACACACTCTCTCACACGCACACACACACTCACACACACACACAGAATCACATGTTGCTGCGGTTGTTAGCATTTCGGCTACATTAACTGAACCTAGTCAAACGCAAAGAAACATCAAAAGCAGCGAATGCTTAGTGGCCAAGCGGCTGACCCCAAAGCATTTCTATAAATCGCATGCTTTTATATAATATATATATATTTATTTTAGTATGTCTATAGACACGTGTGTGAGTGTGGCCAAAAGCAATCGAATTGTGACAATCGGCGAAAGCTCCACGTCGTCATTTGTCGCGCATCGCATTACGGGAAATTGGGTTTCAAATCAAAACTCAATTTCGGACACGCTCGGCGGCATCGCGAGGCCGTTGGCTCTGGCCAGGAGCTGTCTCTGTCTAAATAACTCAACTCGCTGTGGCATGCCGGCCACGCCCATTACCACAACAGACCGCCCCCATCGTGTGGGCCAGAAATTATTTTGACATCAGACAGCGAACAGCAAAGCGATCTGCGGTTGGCAGCTGGGCCAAAAATTGCAAAAGTAAACAAAACAAAAGGGCGAACAAAAAGCGAAAAAAGCGAAAAAGCAATCCAGGACACATACGTTACCCGGTGCTGGCCGTGGCCGTGCGGAACCGTGCCAGGATCTGGCCAGGAGTTGCAGCCCAAAAAACAATCATTGGCGGGCCTAAGCTGTCCCGCAGACCCTTGCATATTGTGTCTATATATCAGACTGATTGTATCTGCAGACCCCATCTCGCTTCCCCTCCCTCTCTCTCTCTCTCTCTCTCTCTCTGTGTGCGTGCGTGTGTGTTTGCCTGCACATCAATCAATTATGAAACAATTTAAGCAAAATGCGTTTTCGGGGGCAAAATTTTGTCGTTGGGATTTTGATTGTTTTTATGCTTGGCGCTCCTTGGCCCTGGTCCCTGTCCGCCGCAACTGTAAAACCGAGTTAATGTGTTTTCTATAAATATAATAAATAGCCAGCGTCTGGGGATTTGCCATGGGGTTCAAGCACACACACGCACGCACACTCGCATGCTAGCAAAACTAAATCGAGCTTGAGTTATTATTTGCCAAGCTCCTTTGCCCCTGCAGCCAGCTAGCTGTATTGGCTAAAGTTGCAGCTCAAAGTTTTCTTATTTGTTATATCCCATACCCAGTGAAACTGAATAAAAAGGGTTTATTGGTGTCTGCATTCTGATGTTTAATATGAAGGTTGAAATATTGCTATCGATAGCTGCTTCAGCAGTTACTAATTCGATGAATATCGATAGATTTGGTTTTCTGTTTTCATTCCCAATTAAAATTACGTTTTTTGTTTAAAAATATCAAGAAGGGCCTACTTTTTATTATGCTATCTTTAGCTGCCTAAGCGGTTATTAATAATCTATAATTATCGATAGACATGTTTTTCTCTTAATATTTTCAATATTTAAGATGTTATAGAAGAATATAGAGAATATATTCGTTTAGTCTTAGTGCTAGCTGTTAAGTAGATTCGATAATTGTCTTTTTTTTGTTTTAATTAATATTTTCGTGTTTGGATAGAGAAATGTCAAGAATGCTAAGATTCATCAACTGCATGTTATCGTTTATCGATAAAAATCGCTTTGAGAACTGATGTGCTACATTATATCTTAGAAATATCAAATATACTTGACGTTGAACTTCTTGAACTTTTCGCAGGGTATTTCGAAAGTCAGTCATGCTTGGCGGCAAACATTCTTCTGTTTTGCCCCATTCGTTAGATGTTGTTGTTAATGCGCTTAGCGCGCATTAGGGCAGCCGCAAGGAGCTGGAGCTAAGCCGCAGCCGGAGTCAATGCCAAAAACTGTAACCAGGGCTATTAGCCCGAATTGGTTAACTCAAATCGATTACCGTGGCATTTGCTCATTATGCGCATTTCCAACAAGCTGCTGACTGGCTTTAGCCGGGCTCTTGAGCTCTTTTTAATGGAGCCCACCGCCTGACGAGCGAGTCCTTTCAGCCCGGATACACCTTTCAATTAAAATGTTGGTCCTGACAGCCGACCCGGCCACAGCTCGCCTGCTCCATTCTCTAATCAAATGAACGACTCACTAACTGTCTAATAAATTGTCTGTCTGTCTGCTTGTCTGGCTGTCTGTTTGTCTGGTTGTGTGGCTGTGTGGCTGTCTGACTGTCTGATTTGGCTGTCTGCCTAATGGCCGCTGTGTTTGTCAGCAATTGGCGCATAAAACAAATTTCATTGCCTACTTTTTGGGGCTGCCGCACATGAAGCATTAGTTATGGGCTCTGCGCTCGCTCGCTAGCTAGACGCCAAACAACTTAAGTGCAATGTCGCAGTTATAATACACACCATCGCACACAGAGACACCCGTCCGCCCACATCTATCTAAGTGCACGTAAATCCTTTCAGAGATCGGATGCGGATCTGTATAGGTGTCATGCCTCGACGGTTTTATACGCGACACGTTTTGTGGCAGCCACATCTAATGAGCCGTTTATGCAGTTTAAGAGCTTTCGCTGCCTGATTGATTGCACCCAGGTGGCAACGGCTGTAACCAGGCGACAGCTGTGCTCCTTTTTTCGCTCATTTTTTTTGCAACCACTAAATCGCTTAAGCAGCAACCAATTCAATTCAATTCACTTTTATTATTTCCAATATTTATTTGACTATTGTATACTCTGCACTATTTCATCAAGATCATGGGTCATAGTAGACTTATAAGTGAGAGTGCGCTGAGCTGATCGGAGCTCAGCCAGAGTCAATCAGATGTGACTTTATCATGGGCCGGTTTGGATATTTAGAAAGGTAAACTTGTAAGCGAAAGGAGTTGCAGGGCTTTAGCAATCAAAGCTTGATCTTAGCTGATGTACACAATACAAATACGTGTTTAATGGGCTAGAGTATATGCAGTCGATACGTTTCGAAATATTTCACATCGTTTATTATACCCTACATTCATTGAAAATGGGAATTCAGAGTATAATGATTTTGTAAAAATGTAGGTAACAGGCAGAAACAGTCAAACTTCATAAAGTATATATATTCCTGCTCGAACTTAGTCGCTCTAGCCATGTGCATGTGTCCATCCGTCCGTCCTTCCGTTTGCTTACCAGATCGTCCGTAAGCTACAAAATATAGAGACTTGAGATTTAATTGTGTTCTTGCATTCATGAGCTTCTTATGTATTTTCCTGTAGATCATACGTAGTACGAATTTATCATGTCTTTCCGATTTATCCTATTTCCTTATTATCAATAAAAATCGATCATTGGACTTCGCTTTCATAGTGTTGCTTTCGGAGCGTTGCTAGGGCTTAGGGTATCTTCCCGTCGAGCACTCTCGACTAGAGCACTTTTACGTTTTTCCTTTTTGTTGGTGGCATAAAAATGTCATTTGGTGTTTCAATAATTTTTCAGGCGGCTTTAACTAATGACAGAACAAAGGCGATGCAGGGACTCGGGCTGAGTGTGGAATGAAATGAATATAATTCATGGGCGCGTGTGGCAACAATGCCGCCAATAACAATTTCAATTTATTTGCGCTAATAAACGAGTCGAGATTATGGCAAATTAATATCGCGCATACGCCATGTAAACGCATGCATTTGGCGTGCGTGAGTGTGTGCTTGTGCAAGTGTGTGCGTGCTTGTGTGTGTGTTTATGTGGGTGTTTGTGTGTGTATACGAACGCCCACAGTGTTTGTAAAGTAATAAAATTAACACATATATGGGCATAAATATAAACATCTAGGCAGCCGGCAAATGCGCTTCTATTGAGTACGCACACACACTCTATTGATTGTGCACACACTCACCCAGCAAACGCAACAAACCCCCCTCGTTCCTCGCTGCTCCTCGTCCCCCTTCTATAATGTGTCGCCGTTTTGATTTATGTCTTTCAGGATTGCTGACAGCCATGTGTTGCGGCTTTAATGTGTGTGTGCCCAACAGAGTTGGACTACGTGCTGTCCCTCTCTCCCAGTCTCTCCCTCTCTTACTTCAACAGCTTCGCAGGCCTGTTAACATAATGTAATTATGACTGTGACAGCGGCAATTCACTTATAGCCGCTGCACTGCGAGCACCGGCGGCGCCACAGTCGGGTCCACAAATTTGTTTACCCTTCACCTGTTTGACTGCTTATTATAAATTGATTAGAATTAATTTGCGTCGCTTCGCACTGCGCTCCCAGCGCGAATCGTCTGGGGTCAATTAGTTGCGCTGCGAAATGCAAATCTTTTAATTGATTCTTTTATTATTCATTCAGGCTCCGTCGTCGTCGTCGTCTTGCCTCACATTAAACTGCTCTGCATCGTGCGATTGCCTAGCTGTCTAGCTGACTAATTAGTATTCAGCTTGGAATGTTTGCGAAATGCTCGCTTAAGTTTCCTATGAATCACCAGAAACAGTGAACATCAAAATTCAAATCTCTTTTGTAATAGTTTTCTTGATTTACGTCGATTGGAGAGTTAATTTGAAGGGTCTGTGTGTGAGTCTGTGCAAGATAAACGATTAGTTTTTAATTGGTTCTATTTGTTATTTTATTGATTTCAAATTATTTTACGCCTGTGGGTAGGGGGAGAATGAGTTACAGAGTGAAGCTATTATAGTTAGAGTTCCCCCTCCTAAAATATTTGAAGTCAAGACTTAGTACAATAGGTCTTAAGGATATTGGTACAGATATTAGTTTTCTTCTAGTTCTAGTAAGGTGAGTGCTAGCAGATCTTAATGCAGCAGTACCTAGTCAAGTAGTCAGGCGGTTTTGGTTAAGAGTCTAGTCTCTTGACATATTTGGCAACCTCTTGCATTCTGTCTCCAATTTTTAGCACCTTTAGGTATCTCTCGTTGTCCTAATTGGCATAAGGATCTTTCTCAGCTCACTTTACTTACAATTTAATGCACCTTGAAGGCATAGAAGACCTCAGTAGCTAAGATACTCTTGTAGACTCTGACTTCGTTGTCCAATGATTGCTTTTTTTATGCTGTAAGCAAACAAGATATTTTTTGCCAATTTAGGCCTAAACTCAACGTCTCCTATATCTTCCTCCTCTCAGTTTCCATGCCAATTCGGAAGACCTCAAACATCTGTAACTTGCCCACCACATCAATAATTTATAAATGATGCTAGATGCTAGCTGTCAAGCGAATTGTTGTTCACAAATATCTTTTTAGTCTTTTATTTTTCAAGATATCTTGAGCCAACTTGACACTTACAAGGAAAGCTTCTTCAAAATGTGCCTTAAAATAACTTGATTAGTTTGATTAAGCACCTTTGCAGTAGCTGAGCTTGTTCAATGCCGTAACAAACTGTGATTTGAGTTCAAGATTCAAGATTAAAATTGAAACCTGGCTCTAGATAAACGTCATGTGTGGGCGTTGCTTTAACATTTATTCGCACATTTCTTAAAGCGTATTAGAGTCAAGCATGAATGCGCAATAAGCAAACACACAGACACACACTGGCACACACACATGTGAAGGTGCATTTACCTGGTCTTGAAGCATGCTTGAGGCCTGAAGCGCTGAGACGTCGCCTCTGCTGTTGTTCGATTGCAGTTTTGTGCGTTTGTGGTGCAATTAGCTTAAGCACAGACACGCACCAGCACTTCGGAGAGAGCTTAGACACGCACCGGCGCTTAGAGTGAAATCCTCTCGATAAGCCCCCTCAGTTTTGGCCGGCAGCGCAAGGGCTTAATCGAACGCTGAAATTCATTGCATTCTGGCCACAAATTCATTTTGGCAGTCGAGAAATATCTTTGACTATTTCCTTTTGTTCAATTAAGAGCAAATGTTTATTTTCTTTTCTTTCGATTTTTGCTATTCAAAAGTGCAAATCTCGTTAGATTTTCTGTTGTTGAGCTGAGGCGTCGGAGCTCTCTGCTTTCTCAACTCGCCTAAGCCCGCCTTTGTCTCTATCAATTTTCATCAATTTAAGGTGTGCATTCTTCACTTACTTCACTTTATTTGCCTATTTATTTCCTTTTCTCTCTCTCTCTCTCTCTTTTGTATTGCATTCACTTCACTTCATTTGCATCCGCCTCGCCCTATGCTCCGCTCCCCCCTTTACTCTGCCCCAGTCGAGCTTTGTATAGTGTTTAATGTTAATCCAGCTCTTTGGTATGCTTTAATAGTTTTCACTTCCTTTTGATTTCTCTAGTTAAAGCTCCTCTCTTTCTCTCGCCTTAATTTCATATTTTCGCTCTCTGTTCGCTCATTTCCATTACGTCTTTATGTCTTTCATATTTAAAGGATATCTTTTAAGTGACCTAAATAACTATAATAGAAACAAGTTGGAATGTTGCAGTCGGGCGCTTCCGACTGCATAATACTCAGTCGCGGTTAGCTCCGAAGCATTGGAGAGTATGATTTTTTCTATTAGCCCTTCTACATGCCCTAAGCGTGAGCATAAGAATGCAGCCAATCCGTAGAAGGACTCCATAGTAATGTAACTGTCAAACTTTGGCTCTTAGACTCAAAACCTGAAGATATTGGCGGTATTCAGATAGTTTTTGGTAGAGAAGGTTTACAGTAACTGTTTCTAGCTCTGATACTTAATAAGTAATGGACTTTTGTGATTTACCACGATACAATGGACGTTGATATATCCGTTAGGTTTTTTGGATCTTGGCTTATCCAAATTTAAAGTCTCTAGCGCTTTAGTTGTTTTTGAGTTACCGGAAGTAGTACTGGTCGATTTGTCACTCCCTAAATTTGCGTATTGGGAAAATCTGAACATTTTATCAGACGAGGTTACCCCTAAATACATTTCATATATATTCCATTATATTGTATATTATAAATTTCGAGTCTTATGCGAAATGGACAGAGTTCCTACAGCCAGATGGGCGGACAGCAATTTTCACTTCGCAAATGAGTATGAAGGGTAAGAGCATGCGACGGAGTTAGAGAGTGCGAGAGAGAGAGACTAATAAAGAGAATTAGATGGGAAGAGAAAAGCAAGACAAACAAACTAATTTAAAATTTTATGCTTGTCTCCTTCTTATCATCTCATTTTACTCTCTGTTATTCTCTCTCTTCTCCCTCTTTCTATCTCCCTCTCTCTTTCTCTCTCTCTCTCTCTCGCTCGATGTTTTTCTTTTTTATTTACCTAATTTCTGTTGCTCTCCTTTTCAGTAGATTACCATTAAATATTTACCACCCGTTTCTAGGTTTCCCTTAATAGTTTTCTGTGTCTAAGTTCTCTCGTTATCGCACTTTTTCCTCCTGGCTCTTCTTACTTCACACTTTCTCTCGTTTATGCTCGTATTTCCAATAGACTTGCATAGTTAATTTAATTCTCGCGCATTACTTGTGCATTCCTTAACATTTCTCCGACTTGCCCTGACTGAGTTGCCCTCCTTCTCTCTCTCTCTCTCTCTCTCTCTCTCTCTCTCTCTGTTGCCCTTCCCACGGCCGTCGCTCAACCACATAATCAACTTTAAATATTGTTTATGTTGCATACTTATTTGCATTGCTGTCGCCGTCCCGCTCGGTCGCCGCCATTTGATATTGACAACTTTATTAAACATTTCGTTGTTGTCCATTATTTGAAACGATTGCCGCAAATGGACGCCAGCTGCAGCTGCCAACGTTCGCATTTCATTCACCACCGCACACATACGTCTACTCATTGCCATTCGCATTCGCATTCGCATTCTCCCACTGCCATTCGCATTGGCATTCTCATTCTCATTCGCATTCGCATTGCCATTCGCATTCGCATCTCGTCAGTGTCGCCTGCCCCAGACCTGACCTATGACAGGCGTCACGTTTTGTTGTATGTAATATGTAATATTATTATTACACAATTTGTATGCGCTGGCTTCTTGTTGTTGTTGTTGTCGTGGATGTTGTTGTTGTTGTAGCTGTTGTTATTGGTTGACTGGCAACTATAATTTGCGACACGTGCCGCCAAAATCTATGGCCGGACACTTGGGCCCGAGTGGCACCCACTGGGCATTGCTTCGACCCAATTGGCCGTTGCGGCCTGTTGTCGTTCCCATTGTTGTGGCCCATGTTGCTGTTGCTGCTGTTGCTGTTGTTGCTGCTGTCGCATTGTTGCTGCTTGTTATGTGTGCAAAAACGCGGCAGTTTATTTTATTTTTATTGCAATTCGCTGCTCGCCATTCGACATTTGACATTCTCACTCATTTTTATGGCCCGAACGTTGCGTGGGCGGCCATTGTGTGTGTGTTGGTGTGTGTGTGTTTGTGTGTGGTGTCAAATATAAAACAAATAATGCCAAGAGCGAACGCTAGCAACGGCAACAACAATCACAGATAAGTCAACATTTTGCTGATGCGAACAATTTCGTAGAACCAGCAACAAGGACAACGCCCACGCTACACACTTTGGCACACACTCAGACACACACACACACAGCTAGACAGGCGCGTAACGAACCACTCAACACTTTATGCGCCGCTGTTGGCTCCGCTGCCCGCAGCGCTTGCCAGGCTGCATACATTTTTTAATGCCTTTGCTGTTGGCCAACGACAACGACAACAGCAACAGCAACAACAACAGCAACAGCAGCAACTAAGAGCAGCAGGCTCAATATGTGTCACACTTACAAGGACTTAAAACAACCCACACTCAACAACCCGCTGCCCGTTTGTCTTTGTCTTTGGCTCCAGCTTCGACTCTCGCTCTGCCTCTGCCCCTGGCTGGACTCTGCAGTTTTTCATCTACAGCGCAGCATCAATAGCAACAGCTGCGGCTGCTTCAGCTTACTGCAGCCCATCCATCTCTGCAACTGTGGCAGAGTGGCGCTGCCGAGGGGGTGGCACGGCCAGTTACGTAGACGCAACAAATTTTTGCCAGTCAGAAGCAGCCGCTTTCAATAATATCAATGCTTACAAATGCCGTGCAATACATAACAGCAACAGCAACAACAACAGCAACAGTTGTTGCTGCTCCTGCAACATTTAGCTTCTGCTTCAGCAAAATTTGCCAGAGTAACAATGGTTGCTCTTGCAAGCACAATGAGAGTTGCAGCTACAGCAACAGCAACAATTGCAGCTACAGCAACAGCAACAATTGCAGCTACAGCAACAGCAACAATTGCAGCTACAACAACAACAACGTTAATTACTGCTAAAGCAACAACAACAACAACTCGTCAGGTTTAGCAACATTTACAGTCAGAATAGTTGCTGTTTCGTTTCATCAGGCAAAGCAGTTGCTGCTGCTGCGAGCAGAACGACAATAGTTGCCGCTACGCCAGCAACATTTGCGGCTGCATCGACGACGCCTTTGCCAGCGCCGTTCGAGTAGCCACTCTGTCACAGGGTTGCCGCCCACCGCCCACTGCCACTCCCACTGCCTTGTCTCGCCTCGCCTTCTTCTTCGCTGGGTCCTTGCCCCGAGGCCTCTTAACCTTCTGCGCGCTGACAAATTGTTCAGAAAACTGCAGAGCGCAGCTGAAAACTATTCGTTAGTCGCGTCTCTCTCTCTCTTTCTTCTCTCTCTCTCTCTCTCTCTCTCTCTCTCTCTCTCTCTCTCTCTCTGTGTGAATGCGTGTGTTTCGGCATTAAAAAATGCCAACAATTTGCTGGCTAGAAAAGTGTTATACAAACACATTAACTCATCTCGTATCCGAACAAATGCACTTGCTCGATTGTTGTGTAAACATGTGCTGTTATACAATGGCTGACTTAGTGACGAACCAAGCAATATTCGTCAGTGTTGTACAAAACAGTATTGTTCGACTAAGTGTCATACGCAAAGTGTAATACTGTTGATATACTAATAATATATATATATCAGTTATACTTAGACTTTGTTCAGTTCATATGTTAGCCAAAACTGCTGTACAAACTTTTATACAAACTGATACTCAAACTTTTATATAAACAATTATATTTACTGTTCTACCATCCGATATAATCTGTTATACAAAATGCTATTCAAACTGTTATATAAACAGTTTTACAAACTGTTTTATTAACCGTTATTTTTGCTTCTCTACCAACTGATACAAACTTTTATACAAAATGGTATTCAAGCTGTTATATAAACAGCTATACAAACTGTTATATTAACTGTTCTGCCAACTGCCATAAATACTGATATATAAATTGTATATCAGCTGTTCTACTAACTGTCCTACAAACCATTTTTTACACTATTCTAAAAACGATTCCACAAATTATTTTATAAACTGTTCTACCAACTGTTATAAATACTGATATACAAATGTTTCTATAAGCTTTTATATAATCCGTTCCACAAACTGTTCTACAAACTGTTCTTGACACTACTCTACAAATTATTCTACAAACTGTTATACAAACTGTTATACACACCTTTAAATAAGCTGTTATACATACTTAAGTTAATAATCAGTTGCTTTTCCGAGCATAAAATGTAAAGTATCTAATAACTATTCTACTAAAACCTAAATTCTAAGATTGAGCATTGTCTTATAAACTGTTATACTAGTTTTAACGACAACTGTTGCATAGTCTTCATAGCTCACATAGTCCACCAACTGCCAACTGACAAAGTCAAAAAGACGCTCGACTAATACGAAATGACAACTGATTTATTAGCGTAATCTATTAGTCAAACTGTTATACACGTGTTTACACACATATTTGTGTGTGTGTGTGTGTGCGTGTATGTGTTTGTGTGTAATTGCCCCACAAGATTTTCATTTCGCTTCAATTTTCATGCGGACCGCAGCTGTTATACTTGGCGGCGAGACTTGTCGAAATTAGTTCTGCCCACTAGACAAACTGTTTAACGGTGATTTTAATGACACGTTGGCTCTGCTCCCCCCCGCCCTCATTTATGTATATATTTATCTGTCTAACGGCACTTGTGTGCGTGTGTGTGTGTGTGTGTGGACATTAAATACGCGCGCTCCTCCACTTCGCGCTGGCCTTTTATGCATGTTTCGACATGTTTATGCGTCGCTGACGTCACTTCACAATGTGACAAGGCGCATTCATCGTTTTACGAGCGCAGCCACGCCCCGTGCAGAGCAGTGGGCGCTGATTGATTGCTGCAATGGCCGTTGCTTGTATGCGTGTGTGTGTGTGCCTGCATGATTGCTTGTGCGTGCGTGTGTGTGTGTATTTGGCTTTTATTTTCATTTGCAGCGCATTTGTTTGCCATTTAAATGGCCGCTGCTGGCATCGTCGTCGCCGTCGACGTCGGCGTCGCCGCGTCTCGATAACAATTTTAATAGGCCATTTAATTTTTAATTAATTCCTCAAGCGTTTGGCATTTGGCAAGTCATAAAAATTTTTGTTGCCATTGCTTTTGTTGTTGCTTTTATAGTTGTTGTTGCTGTTGTTGTTGTTGACTCCGTTGTTTTCGCTGCCTTTAAAAGGCGTTTAATGACATGTTTTACTGTCGCCTTTTGTGGCCGCATATCATTATGATGATTATATGTAATTTTAATGACATTTACATAATTTCAACTTCACAATCAGCCGCTGTCCCGCTCACTCACCCTCCCCTCTCTCTCCCCCTCTCTCTTTTGCTGCTTGTCTCACATTTATTTATTGAACGCTCGACTATTTATAAGGACGCCACGCGTGATTATGTCGCAATTTCATTGCTCAAGCACACACACACTCGCACACTCACACACACTCGCACACACACCTTAATTAAAATGTTTAAAGCCCAGCAAGTGCTGCCGTTGACCGCGCCAGAGCGAGACAGCAACTGGCTACAGCTCTGACCTCACGGCGCGGCGCTAGTCGCTGCGACCACGCCCACACACCCAGCCGCCCATGCCGCCTGGCCAACAGCGTTTATAGCATTTATGCGAATTGTTTGGTTTTATATTTGAGCCATTTTTGTGACTCTCTCTTAATGGCTTTTTGTGAAAATTAATTTCTTAGCTATTAGAGACGTTGCGCCGCGGCGAGCAGGCCAAGCAGCTCCAAGCTGCCCTCAGCGCCGCAGCTTCAATTCCAAGTGCTACGCCCGCACCTACTACCTCTCTCCCTCTCTCTCCCTCTCTCTCTCTCTTTCGCCCCCCTTTCTCGCTGTTGTTGTTTCGCTCCCTTCGCTTCTTCTGTGTGTATTTTGTAATTACTTTATGCCTGAAAATTGGCGTTGTAAAATATTTTATTATTTGTTGGTTGGAGTTGCGCCCTAGCACCGCCCCTCCCTCCCTCCTTTCCCCCCCCCTCTCTCTCTCTCTTTGGCTCCATTCAGCTTTGGCTGAGGCAAAGGGCCGTCTTTGAAGCTGGAGGTCATGCCTGCGAGGCCGGACATCGCTCGTTGTTGGCTTTGCATTTGTTGTTGTTGTTGTTGCTTGTGTTGTTGTTGTTGTTGTTGCTGCTGCTGCTGCTGTTGCTGCTGCTGCTGTTGGCTATCGTAATCAATGGCCGCTAATCAAATGAAACGAGTTGCGTAGCTGCATGCGCAATATGCGCCAGCGCTTACCGCCACCCGCCCCCCGCCCCCCGCTGCCCCTGCACTTCCGCTTCCTGGACAATTGGCCCAGCCTCTGGGCAGAAGCGGAACCGGGCCACTTTCGCCATGAGCCGGAAACTCAAAGCCAGCCTCCCCCTCGCCCCCATCGCCCCTGCGCCACCATAAAAAGGGAGTCGAACTGCCACGACAAACCGAAAAGTCGCTCAGCCAAATGCGACAACTGGGCGCACCGGGCTGGGCCCCATTCGAATTATCCGCTCGTTGTTTATGAACTGCGCGAAAATCGCTCGAGAATTTCAATTGAGATGCATTTATCTGTAATTTATCAGCGCCGGTTATCGAAATAGTTGACAGTTGTATGAGCACAGACGAAATCTAAATATAGATGTTTGAGTAAATATAGAAGTCAAATGAATCTTAGGCAGCTATATTTAGTCTTTAAATGCTAATTAATCATGTTAATAGTTGATTTGGCTAACTAAGTTCCTATTATTAAAGTCATATTTGTTATATAAGCTGTTATACGCAAGGAGTGTGCTACATAATTTATATAAATTGTGTTACACGAAGTTGTTATATTATAGTAACTGTTATATGTAATTAAACTGTTATATAGAATACAACTGTTATATGTAACAACGTTATAGTACCTCCTTACATGTTCGTCAAAGCATAACTGTTATACAAACTATTATTTGCATAACTGTTATACAAACCATTATTTGCATAACTGTTATACAAACTATTATTTGTAATATGTTAGGAAAAATATAATTTTTATATTAGCTGTTATACTGTGTCGTGGTAGGTACATCGTCAGTGTCATATTAGCTGTTATATGTATTAAAAAAATTGTCTTTCATATGATGCAAATCTATTACACTGTTACTTGCTTGGTAAATTGTCAATGTCATATTAAAAAGTACTGTCTTTCATATTAAGTAAATCATAATTGTTATATTAACTGTTATACGTATCACATATGTTAATCTGTTCTACCTGTTGGCCTAGTCATAATTATGTTAATTCGTTGCTTAAGGAAAGTCAGCTTAATCATAAGTGTAATTTGACTGTTCTAAGCATCGTAACTGTTATATTGTCATAATAGTACTGTCTGTCATACTGTCATACAATTGATTATTGTTTGACAGGAAGAAGAAGATGGAAAACAAGTCTTCAGTTGTCTTCTTTTCCTCTATTCAAAACTTCTTTTTGCATTCACCCCAAGCGGCTCAGTTCGACTGTGTGAGATAGACTTCCACACAGCTTAGCTAGGTTTGAGTAAGACATTTCCCTTTTAAATTGTATTAAAATTTTGCGTAATGAATTTTTAATCTCTGACACGAGATCCTGAGTCAACGGTGAAAAAAGTAAACGTTTTGTCATGTCACATTTGGCTCTTTAAATATTCTGCTTCAATCTGCGTGTCATGTGGATGACTGAGCGGTCTTTGAAGCGGGGCCCGTATCCCTGCCCTGCACCTGCTCCCTGCCTAACCACACCCAGACCAGGCCAATCCAATCCAGCCTAGGCAGCCCAAGAACAACAACAACATCAACTGGATGAGGTATAAAAAACCATTTTTCAAATAGTTTTACTAGGCAAAAACTTGCAAATTGCTAAACATAATTGGCAGTTTTTGCAGGGCCTGCGGGTCGCCGTTGCCTAAACAGAAATCTTTATGACTTGGCCGCCCCCACCCCAACTGCATGTGCGGACTGCACTGGATGGGGGGCTAGGGGGCTTCCTTATCCGGAGGCCGACATGTGCTCGCCGTTAGTTAGTTAGTTATAACCACATACAATTTTATGCAGACCATATTGTAAATGTTATAATTTTCACTAACAATTTTTGCCATGTGCCTCGCTATGGGTGCAAATTCATGAAATACAAATGAAGGCGCCAGCAGGGAGGGTTGGGGGGGTGTGGCTCTGCGTGGCTGGACGGGTCTCCAAGGCGTGTGGGGGTGAAGGGGAGCGGCTACGACATGGATGATGATAATTTTTAGCAACTTTTTCATAGCTAGTGGACAGAGTCCACCTTATCCCTTCAGAGGCAGCTTTTGCTATCTCCCAATCCCTCTCTCTCCTTCTCACTCTCCCTCTCTCTGTCTGTCTGTCTCTCTCTCCAGGCAGATGTGCACTTAAACGTGCTTCGGGTTTTAAAGTATTATTACATTAAGGCTACAAGCAAAAGCATTCGCCGAGCGTATGTTCCTGCGTGTGTGTGTGTGTGGGCGTTTTAATTTTTAATACCCTGTAAATGCGAGGTTGCAGTCCATTAAAAGGCAATTTGTGTGAGCTGCAATTAGAACTGTGAACTGCACTTAATATTGGCATCATATTTAATGGAATATTTATGGCTCTTGCACATGCATTGGAGTCATTTTATTAATTGCAAATAAATAAATATATAATTTGTATATAATTTTAAACAATATTTTTGCTAAGCTACATTCGATTAGGAATCGATTTTATTACAGATAATTCTTATATATTCTATAAAATATTTTTGCTAAGCTTTTATTGACTTAAATTCATTTAGTTCGATTAGAAATCGATTTGTATTTGTATTTGTATAATTCTCTTATAATTTTTAAAATATTTTTGCTAAGCTTTTACTGACTTACATTCGATTAGAAATCGAGTTTTGTTTTTATTACAGATAATTTTTTTATATTTTTATATTTTTGCTAAGCTTTTATTTGCTTACATTCATGTAGTTCGATTAAGGATCGAGTTTTGTTTTAATTATAGAAAATTCTTATATATTTTATATAGTATTTTTCTTAAGCTTTTTTGTAGTTCGATTAGGGCTCGATTTTTGTTTTTATTACAGATTTTTATTTTATTTTTGCCAACTAATTTGAATTTATAATTTGTATGCATATTTCTTCAGCTATTTTCTGTCTTTATTAATTGAGTTTTTAGCCATTTTCTTGAGGCTCAAAGTTAAATTTGAATATTGGAAAGTCAGTAAAAAAGCAAATCAAACGTGAAATTCAGCTGCTCCGCTGCTATTTTTGTGGCTTATGAAATTCCAGCTTGATTGCAAGCGGCTCACCTACAAGAGGTACATTGCTGGGGGTCAGGCATTGCATTTTTATTGCTCGTGCCATGAACTTTGATGCTGATCTCTGGCACAACAATTGTCAGATGCTTGCCTAATGGAAGCCTCCCAATCTGTGGCATGTGGCAATGCTGCACGGACTATTTGCGTGGCATTTTATAGGCGAAGCGCCGGCCCTTAGCGACAGGCGCTTGTTTTTCTCAGATATTATAGCTGTCGCTGTGCTAGCTTTTTATTTTTAAGTAATAAAATTTAATACATGGCTACATAGTCGCCGCACACACACTCGCGCACACTCGCACACACTCGCACACACACTCGCGCACACAAAGCCATTTATATGTATACGCACATTTTACTCAATTATAAAAGTTTCCACATTAAAAGTTCATTGCTGAGGCAGGCGAAGCGAGCGACGGCGCCGTCGTCGTCGTCGTCGCCGTCGCCGCCTCATCTTTTTGGTTAGGGTTGCCATCGTGTTGGGTTAGGTCGTGCCCGGCGGCTGTAGCGACTGCGAGCAGGGTTGCCCTCTTGCTGCTGGCCCAGCCAGCCAGCATGGGCGACAACATCAAAGACGGACTCAAAGCAAAACGTCTGGCCGTAAAAGTTGCTGTTTTTTTTTTGTGGCCAACACAGGAAAAATTAAAAATGTTGTAGTTGGTATAACAGTAGCTACAGCAGCAGCAGCAGCAGGGCAGCCCCATCAGCAACACCAGCAGCAGCAGCAGCAGGCAAATTACTCCGTCTGACCCTCTGGTACTCCAATGGTAATGTAATGCAATGTAATGTGCAGATACAGGAATGTGCTATAAAGTTAAAAAAAATGGAAGCAGAAGACGAAAATAGAGTAGAAACAACACTAAGCCATCAGAGTGCTGTAAAAATTGTTAAGTGATAGTAAAAATATTTCATTTGTTATATAAATATAGCGTAACACACATAAACTGGCATAAAACAAATATCTCGCATAGCACTCGAGCTGTGGGGCACATCTAATTGGAATTCTCACTCAAGTGCTGGAATATTTCGTAAGCAACGCATATGAGTATCTGGGAAGCATAATTACATTGTTATACCCAAACGGCACGCATATGTGTTATACTGGCACTCAACTGCATTCCAATTACTTGTCTACGTTATGAGACTTTAAATATAGTTGATATGTGTCTATTAGCGTATTACGATTGAGAGAGATACAAGAAATACTTCTGGAATTGACATGTGCAACATAAGTACGAACTATTTATTTTGAGTTCTCGTTTATAATTCCATTATAAGAGCTGTTCTAAAGAGTGTTTTACTGTTATTATGTGTTATAATGGCCCTCAGTTGCATTCAAAGTACTTATCAACATAATGACATCTTGTTCATTTATTATTTTGCTCTTAGCAAATTACAATTAAAAACTGTTCTACAAACTGTTATACGTAACCAGAATTCGTTCTGCAATCGATCTATCCAACATTACATCGAACTATTTATTTTCAACTTTCATTTTCATTTATAAACTCGTTAAAAGAGCTGTTCCAGAATCTGTTATACACAGATTAAGCAATAGTGTATATAAATATGGGTACATTCGATGTGGAACCCATTATGTATGTCTCTGAAGAATATGATCTGGTATATAAGCTGTTATACTTATATACAAGAATTTAAGAATTTTGGAGTTTATGACTTCGATTCGATTTTATTTATCCTATATTTCTTGTGCAGTTATCGCTAGATGCTGAATACAAATAGGAAAGCTCTAACTGGTATACTGTTATACTATACAACAACCCTATTAATATAGGCACACATAAATTGGTTTCGCCAACTGATATACTGATACTGTTATACTGATACTGTTAAACTTATACTGTTATACTGATACTGTTATAATCGTATACTGTTAACCTGATACTGTTATACTGATACGGTTACACTGATACTGTTGTACTAAAACTGTTATACTAATACTGTTATACTCGCATACTGTTATACAAGGAAATAGTTAATATAGGCACATTCAAACTCGATTCGCTAACTGTAATACTGATATTGTTGTACTCCTATATTGTTATACTGAACATTTCATTATACTGTTATACTTATATATAAATATTCTCTCTATATTACAGGCTATGGCGGCATTTCGCCGCGCACCCAGTGGGGCCGCGTGGCCGCTCTGGTCTACGCCCTGTTCGGCATACCCATCGTCCTGCTCTATCTGTCCGCCATGGGCGAGGCCTTGTCCACCGGGATGCGCTGCCTGTTCCGGCGACAGCGCGCCAAGGGCAGCGTCGCCAGTGGCCCCACACCTGGGCCGAGCGGCAGCCGCAAGCCCGACAAGACCAAGGGCCAGCAATACGGACACCCGGGCACCAGCAAGATGCATCAATACGGCGTGCCTCCCTCCGTCTACCAGCAGCAGCAGCAACAGCAGCAGCAGCAACAACAGCAGCAGCAACAGCAACAACAACAGCAGCAGCAGCAGGGAGCTAAGACCGCCCTGGATGGCTCCTCGAGCGTCCCGATCTCGATCTGTGTGTGCGTGCTCGTGTGCTATGTGACCAGCGGAGCCATACTGTTCCACAAGCTGCAGAGCTGGAGCGTGCTGGAGTCGCTGTACTTCTGCTTCACCTCGCTGGGCACCATTGGCTTCGGCGAGCTGGCACCCAGCGGCACCTTGACCTTGTACACGGCCTCCGCGTACATATTGGTGGGCATGGCCGTGGTGGCCATGTGCTTCAGCCTGATCCAGACGGAGATCGTTATGTGGCTGCGTCGCTTCAGTGTGCAGGATCACGTCACGCCCAAGGTGGAGGAGTTGGCTCTCGTCACGGTGGCAGTGACGCCCAAGCCCTCCTGACAACGACCCAGCGCGGAGATGCTGGGCGCCAGCGGCAGCGCTGCGATTGGCTCCGGCGCTCAGTCGCAGGCCAACAGCCTAGGCCAGCATCAGACCATGTTCTTCGGCCCGGCGCACACCTTGACCCAGTACAGCTCGCTGCCGCGGCGCAGCCACCTGCACGGCGGCGTCGGAGGCGCCTCGTCCTCGGCGTTCCAGCGGAACACACCCATTCGCCGCTCGACCGGCATCCCGGAGCATCACATGGAGTACTTCGTGCCGCGCAGCATAAGCGAATTTAATCTGTCCGGCGTGGGCGACCTGGCGCTGCCGCCGCCGCGCCGCTTCTCGCCCAACATGGGCGGCATGGGCATGCCCATGGGCGGCATGGGCGTCGGCGTCAACATGGGCGTCAACATGGGCATGGGCATGGGCATGGGCATGCCGCACGGCCTGCAGCTGGGCCCGCCGCAGACGCTGCTCTGCGCCGCCGGCACGCCCTCGCAGCCACCGCCCGCCCAGCTGCAGATTGTGACCCTCAAGCCGCGCAGCGAGAAGATGGTGACGTTCGAGGATGAGTCGAAGGCGGCTGCCGGCGCCGCTGGCGGCTCGCATTGTCCGCACGGTGTGCCCACCACGCCGCGCAAGTCCAGCGGCGCCACCACGGCAGACATATTCATGTGACCAGCCACCTGACCGACGGCTGCAGGCGATCCTCAGCCACGCCCCAGCGCCAGCGACAACGCCGACGACGAGCTGAATGCGGCGCTGCGACTGCGCGACAGCATCGACGACGCGCTCTGCCCGAAGCAGGCCCCGGGCGAGGTGATTCGCGTCTAGGCGAACCAGCATCCATCTCGCACTGTAAGTACGTGCACACCCAAAGAGGCAGCAGACAGCGAGAGGGGGAGGAAAGAAGAGGTGAGGGAGTGTCCTACAAATTGGGAGTTACTGTAGGCTAATTAGGTGAACAGCTTAACTGCAACAACAATGAGTGTAAGCTAAGCAAATATTGCTATAAATGAAATGAATGCGTGAGAGCACAGCGAGCAGCAACGACTAGGAGATACCCTGTAGCCAGTGTCGAGGCGTGACAAATTTCCTTTATGCAGGCGGCTCAGCTGTGCATCTTCCTGCCCTTGCCGATGCGGATACGGATCAAGCATGCATATATATAAATATATATATAATATACGATTCGAAGAAGACTTCTATCAGATACTACTATGCCCTCTTTGGTCCATTTTAAATGGTTACAGGGTAGGTAGGGAAAACGAATGAGAAAAAAAAAACATTTAACGCCTGTTGTAAATATATATACAAAATAACCAAACAAATAATTATAAAACATACATTTATTAAAATCCGTGTGCAAAAGCGAAAAACAAAGAAAAAAACAAATTTAAATTCACAATACAAAATATAAAATACAAAATACAAAAAGAAAAAAAAAAAGACAAGCGAAAGAGAAAGAGAAAAAATAAATAATTGAACGAGTGAAAGAGAAATTAATAAATGTGTGCAACATGCGACTAAAACAATGAATAATAAATAACTGCACAATCCCGAAATGCAAATGCAAATGCGCAATAGGAGCTGGGGTCAAAGGGCCCCGCTCACCGGGGGCAAACAGCATGCAAATTGCAAATGCGAAATGACAAATTGTGCGCAGTCCGAAAATGACAAAGTTTATTTAAGCGATTTGTTCGTCCGCTTTGTTTGCTTTGTTTATGTTCTTTTGCTTTGTTTATTGTTTAATTGATGTGGAATTTCGAATTCTGTTTGAACTGAGTTATGCGCCATAGTTTGTAAAACAGTTTAACTGTTATACTCAGCGAGAACTTTTATATGAAGCAAGTCAGCGGTTATACAAAGTGGCCTACCAAGCTCTCAATGCTATGTACAACATTTTTTGAAGTATATGCAACTGCTTTGTAGGACAGTTTAACCGTTATACTCATCCGAAGCTGTTATATGAGAGAATTCTAATTTTTAACAGTTTTAGAAGTATTGAAAGCTGTTATACTCAAAGAAATTTTATATAAAGAATGTCAACTGTTATACAAAGGGCGTACTTAGCTCGCAATGCTACACTTACTGTGTGTAATAGTTTTTGAAGTACTAGTAACATATGTTGTATAACAGTTAACCTGTTATATTTTGCTTCAATTGTTCTGTAAAGCAAATGAAGTGTTATACAAACATTTTGGTGAACTTTCAATGCTGTTTATAATGTGTTTAAACAGTTTTTGAAGTACTGGCTAGCAGTATAACAGTTCTCTTTGCCTATGAATTTGCGAGCTCGTTCACGAGTTGAGTACAACTTGCTAAAGAAATACTTTAACGGGTTTTTTAATACTCTACTCGAATATCAGAAAGAGTATTTTAAAGCCAACAATTTTGAATTTATATTTGACCAAAATGGCTATTAGAAAACTGTTATACGATATTTCTCCAATGCAGAATTCTGTCTGTGAATAGAGCAAAAGCGTCGAACCCGCTGCGAACGGGTATTGCTCTGTCGGCTATGGCCGACAGAAACACTTTGCATTTACATGTGTCCTAATTGAGCAAACCGATTCGGCAAATGGCAGCTAATTACTAACTAAAGCCCATTAAAAACAAAACTCGCCGAGCGGAGCGGAGCGAGCGCCATCAATTATCGAGTTGCATAAAATTTGGATCACTTTTAATTTTTTAGTTTCTATTGACATTTCGGACATTTGTATTTTGTTTTTTATTAAATTTAATTTGGCGATTTGTTAGCATTGTTGTTGGCTCCGTGGGCAGCAGCAATTAGGCTTAAATGCTTTTTAAACGTATTTTGATTGTCGGTAATTGAGCGGACGACCGTAAATTTTTTATTTGGCATTTGATTGGGGGCTGCCAACTCGTTTTGCTTTCAGCTTGTGACTCGAGGCTGTCAACTGAGTGGCTCACTTGATTTTTCCTTTTAATTGAAAATAAATTAAATTTTAACATCCCGCAGACTTCAATTGTGTACGTGTGTGTGCGTGTGTGAGTGAGATAGAGCGCGAGTGAGTTTGTTAATTTTTTGCCGCATTCAATTTGTGGTTTTAAATTAAAATAATCGAATAGTAGCAGAAATGGGATACGGACTAACAAAAAAAAAAAAAATGAAATGAATAAAAATTACAAATAAAAACGAGAAACAAAAAAAAAACGTCGCTTTAAATTTATGGGTTGTGGCACAGACAAAGAAACAAATGAAATGAAATCAAACGAAATGAAGTGGAAAAAAATAATAGTAATAAAATAAGAGAATCTACTATTGCATTCTATTTGTTATACTGCAATTGTGTCATACTGTCATACTGTCATACTCACTTACAAGCCAAATAGCAAACATAAACTGATAGCAAAAACCAAAAAACCAAATATTTAACGTAAGTTCATGTAATTACAATTAAGCCCTACTTCAAAGTAAACTCTTTAATACTATATCAACAAAAGAGAGAATTAATAAATACCCAAAGCAAAAGTAAAAGAAAAAATAAGCGTATATAAATAAATAAGTACAATTACCAAAAACCACTAAATACTAAACAAAACAAAAAGAAATCAAACTAAATAATGAGATACGAATTGTTTTTTTTTTTAATCGATTTCTAGCTGCGTAAGTCGAACTTTAGCATTTAGGATCAACTAAAACTAGTATATATATATTAAATTTTAGTCAACCAATATGAGTAAATGTTAATTAACTGGCCGTTAAAGACATCTACATCTATGTATAACAGTTTATGTAATATGCAACATCCAAATATATGCAGAAATATGTGTGTGTGTATAACAGTTTGATGTACGATACGCGCTACGCGAATTTTCATATATATAAATAAATATATATACACATATATACATGTATACATATGTGCATAACTAAATATATATATATATATATATATATATATATATATATATATATATATATATATATATATATATATATATATATATATATATATATATATATATTATTATATAGTAAATATATATATATATATATATATACATATATATATATATATATATATATATATATATATATACACATATACATATATACATAAATGTTTTTTTTTTTTTTGTGTATTACAACAATAATGGAAAAGAAAACTCAAAATGAATGTAAAACAAAACCAAAAAGAACAACAAAAAATACCGCAGTTCGCATTATACATATAAATATATATTAAAAAAATATATATATGTATATATATACGTATATGTCCTACATATATATATATACATATATTAAATAAATAAATCATAAACAATTTAGTCAAACATCTGAAATGTATAAAAATGTGTTTTATTTAAGGTTTCGGCATTTTTTCTACAGATTTATTCAACCGATTTTAACTGATTGATGATCAATGGAAAGCTAGTATTACTCTGACGTGCTATAAGTTTTCTTTTGTGGAAAATGAAATATGAAAAGCTTGCAGCAATTGAAATCTATTTGCAAGCTACGAAATGTGAAACAGAAACTAAACTATTCATTTCCTCATATGCTCAAACTGTCCTAACAAAACTTAATGATGAACTGCTATGAGTGAGCTGCAGTGCTGCACTGCTCCGAGTACCTAGTGGGGAATAACCAGAGAGAATGAGACTTTGATCTATGATGCACTTAGGGATGTGAAATATGCTCCAAATTTGAAATTATTATATAATATCTCAAGACTTTAGCCATGAATTCCCACAGCGTGAGCATAGGACACAAGCGTTTTATCGTATGTCCCCTATACTCTATCAATACTCGATATTGGAAATGGTCGTAAATTTGTCTATGGTATCGGCAGCAGGCTTTTGTAATTATTTATAATTTATATTTATTTAAATTTAATATGTATCCATATTTATTTTTTTTACAAAAAATATTAAGCTATTGAACATGAACATGAGGCACTCATATGTCAAGCTTCAAAATTCATCCAATACGTTTCTTATACTTGGGAACGGTTTCATTCGACTATCTCTCAAGTTGTTATTCAACGATTTGCATCCACCGACGACTTTATTTGATCCATATCGGCTTCAAGAGTTCTTCCAGGACGTTGTGCATCCTCAAGATCGGAATTGCCGGAACGAAATTCCGCAAACCAATTTTTGCATTGGCATTCGGTTAACGCATCTTCTCCGTACACTTGACACAATTTTCGCCTCATTTGAACACCATTTCGATAGTAAAACAGTAAAATATGCCGAACATTCAGTTTTCGATCTTCCATCTTCGACAGGGCTCCAAACTTAAACTATTCCAATAACCTTAACCAAATTTTGTACAAACTTGCCTCATTATATAAACTATTCAAAAATGTAACGGTTAACTTTGAAGTTGGCTTCGAAAAAATGCATTTCGTTCAGCTGTTTCAAAAATACGAAATTGCTTAATGAGCAACCTAATATTATTAAAAAAGTATTCATATTTAATATTTATATTTATATAAAAAAACTTAAATTTATTTAATTAAATTAAATTTATATTTTCAATTTGAATTTATTTAACTTAAATATATTTTTAATTGCAACTTTTTATATCATATTTTTGTATATTTAGTTTAATATATATTTCTATTGTACTTGCTTTGTATTTCATATTTATAAACGCTTTTCATGCTGCTGCCCCAGCTGAGTCGAAGGGAAACTTCAAGTAAATGCAAGTGACAAGTTGTTTGCAGTTTTGTTTTTCAAGCCTTAAACTGAATGAAAGTTTGAAAGAGTTTTGAGTACTTAAAAACAGTTATACAAAAGTTTTTAAAGTCTTCAATGCATATATATAAATAATAGCAGCTCTTAAATTCCTCGATGTATATATATTATAAATAGTTATACATATAAAAATTCTTTAAGTCTTCCATCAACTCGCCAATGTCTTGAATATTTGCACCCCCAAAAACAGAATAAGGTCTGCACTTCGAAGGTGACTGTACTAAAATCTCTATAAACTGATTAAAGGAATAATTGTGCGCTTAACTCTCCAGACGTATGCAAATGCTAAATGCCTATGGAGTGCAGACATATGCACATGTGTTTAATGTATGCAGATGAAGCATATGAATTAGATTATGCTTTAATTGAATATTTATGTGGAGCAGACGGCTCGTGATGCGAGTTTATGTTTATGTTTATCAATCAGCTGAAAACCAATTGCCGCCATAATTGACAATCACAAACAACGAGAGATTACAGAGCCAGACAGGCAGACGGAAAAAAGCAAATCGTTGTAATTCTATAAAACTTATTTGCATTAATCTGCAAGCATAAAAATTAATTCACCTTTTTTAATTTTAATATTTTTCATTTGGAATTTTTGTCTCGTTTGATTGGCCTTTGCAATTTCGCCTCATCAATTATTTCGTGAATAATTTATGGCAAGAAATTTACATTTAGTTTATTGAAACGTGTGTTTTTTTGCCAACATATTACATAAAAATATAATATATTTTTTTTGTTTGTTTATTTTTTTTTATCCGTTGGCAATTTTGTGTCATTTTTCGTCAGTCATTTATTTATTTTTTATTTTTTCAAAAGCAATTCAATTTACTTCTGATAAATATGCTCATGCGTATGCATGTGTGTGTGTGTGTGTGCGTGTGTGTGTGTTAGTGCGTGTGTATACAAGAGGGTGTAAGAAGGAGCGAAAGGCAATATGGCCTGGTTGATGGCAATCGGAATGGCTGGCAAATGCATTAGCCAGCAAATGTGCAGAAATTCTTGGAAAATAAATTTCGGTATCTGTAAGTAATAAAATAATACACTCCATGTACATATATATATTTGTTTATATATGTTCACACGTATTTTAAAAAGATGGCAGCCATAAAATTGAATTGCCAAAGGTGCCACAGATAAACAGTCGAAAAGGCAAACCAATTGAGGCGGAGCAGAGTCGGCTACACACATTTTTAATGAGAGTCTAAATAAAAGTATATCAAGCCACAAATTGCAATATTTACTCCAATAATATGGATATTCATTAGGAAGAGCACAGAAAAGTAACCAAGCTGATGAGCAAGTGCAGGGTATACGGCCGTCCACAAAGCAGCCTATCTGACTGTTGAAACACAGACACAGAAGGCAATTGATTTAAAGAAAATATTGAAACATAAGCAATCAACATATGAATATCGAGCAATATTAATTAATTTTTCCAGCGACTAGCCATAAGTTGAAATTGACAAGAGAGCGCTCTTGCCCGACTAGCGAATACCCTGAGCAGCTGCCTTTCATTCTACGTTCCTTGCATACATAAATTAAAGTATATAAATTCTTTTGCTGTCGAGCAACAAATATTTTGACTGCTGGCACAAAGTTGTATGAAAAGTATTCTTACAAGTTTGCACTTGGCCTAAAACTGGCTGCTGCTGTTACCACTGCTGCTGACGTCGCTGTCGCTGCCGCTGCTGTTGTTATTGCAGCCTCTGTGTCCCATGTGCCTGCTGCATGCACTGCTGCCGTGGTAGACTTCGTCCAAGTCGCCTTTGGTTTTGGTAAACTCTGTCATGGCCAACTCTCACACACAGACAGATTCACACGCACGTTCACATAAACACGCGTTCTACCCTGCGGACTTTAGTACTTTGACGTTTAAAATTAGTTACTGAATTAATTTTATACGAAATGTACTATCTTTCATAAATTATTAATAATTTTTAAGATCTAAAATCTTTTCAGAACGCAATAGTGATATATAAATGGATATTTATTCCAATTCTAAATTCTATTCGATCTGAGCTTTTATTACACAAATTTGTAACACTAATTTAAGGTCTCTTTTATGGCCTTCAAGAAATTGCCTAAGAAGAGAGTTGAATACTCAGAATATAGCAGAAAATATATCTGTCCCATTCAATGGTATTTTCCTATAGATGCAAAATAGGTATTAAAATATGCGTATACTTGATATAATTGGAAATAATATTGTTTATTGGTACAAAAGTGTCCTTTATTATTAAAATTATCTAGGGCGATAAAATTCTTGATTTGTTCTTAAAATAATTTTCTTCATCGCAACAGACTATTTTCTTTTTATATTATTGATATCATTAAGAGATGTAAACACTGTTGATCAAGAACAACAGTCAAGTCGATTAAGTCCTGTCCGTTAATCTACCCTTCTGTCTGCCCGCACATCTGAACGTGTCAATCTTGCAATGTATAAGAGCTACCGACGTTCAACACCCCCATAGAGAGAAATATATTTCAATGAAAATCGTTAAGTATCAAGAGTTATTAATGTAAAAGTGCTGTCATATGGCAACAGCGCGTGGCAATTAGCTCCAAGCGTTGCTATTTTCACTATGCACACGCCCACACAAACTCACTCAGATACAGCAGCACATGTGCGCTCATTGAAAAGGAATGCCTTTTCGCAAGTCTATAAAAAGAATCGCAATTTCGATAGAATTTTATTTGAATTGTCAGCTGGTAGTTTGGTTTTGCATTTCTCACTTTCAAAGGACGCTCTGCAGTGGCAGCGTAAAATGAGATGTTGACAGAAGCGCGGCGTAGTTGTGGAGACTTACGGTCGCATATAGACGGAGGCGAACGGTTCTTGCTCAAGTAAACACTTTTGTCACGCTGGCTTACATCCCATACTATTGTGGAAGGAGACAAGTTCGCGGGGAACTATAAATATATATATTCTGTAGTAAAAACCCGTTTGATGTTTACGCTTTTATCAATTAGACGTGTGCGTGATTGTGCATGATTGTTAGTACAGACACGAGTTGAAGTGTTGTTGGTTAGTGGCGGTATGTGACAGTCGAGCACTCCTAACTAGCTGTCACTGTTGATTCTATGCTCATTCACGCAGTGAAAGGAGTATATTCGGTCTTGTGCAACGCCCGCCTTGATGTTTGTATATATCTGTGTACATTGGGGGCGTAGCATATCGAAAATACCTTGTAATTTCTAATTTTTTTACCTTGATTCCCAAAATGTAACAGTTATGTTACTGTAGCACCTTTCTAAGGACTTGTTAAAATGTTATTGTATATCTACGTCCACTAGAGCCATCTAAAAGCTATATATTACAGTTACAAAGTCACAATTGAACAAACAAATTTTTGTTGATCTCCTTTATTTTGTTGTTTCTTCATTTTTAGTAGCCACTATTCTTTTTTTGAACAGCTCCATTTTGAGAATTGTGCTTTCTCAAGGTCTGAAGTGTACATGTCCTAAGTTTTTAGAAAAAAATCTAAAAAAATAAGAATAGATGTTAATCTTAATATTTGTATTTAATTTTTTTCAAAATTTTTTATTTAATACTAAATTAGGTTATTCAACATACAGTGCTGAGTCGCACTATTATTTTCTTACAGCTGTACAGCTGTACATAAGCCTTTAAAGGACGTGGCAAATGGGGAAATCTCTCCCTCTTTTTTTCTTTGGCTGATTTTTTGAAGCTGGCAGCGCCTGGTACGTTATTGGGTATAATGTAGTCGGTAACGCCCGACGACTTTCTTGCTTGCTATTGCTATTGTACTTGAGGTTTGTCGGTGTTTCGTGTTCCCCCCCGTCGCAGTTAATCGACGCCCCACTGTACCAGCCCTGACAATATATCCGAGCGGCGAAGTGTGAGTGGCAAAGTTCAGTTTGCAATGTGCATGCAGACGTATTAATTGCAGGCAGAGCAAGAATACGCTGTCAAAGGGAAATGAAATATTTTGGAAAATATTATTTTTAAGAGGAAAACAACAATTGAATTTAAGCCTGATAAAGCAAAAAGTGATTTTTGCTTCAATTTCAATCAATTAGCAACTGAGCCAGGTAAATGAAACACGAATTGTTGGTTGGCTGGCAATAATTGAGCGCCAGCTCGGTCCGGACTCCGGAGCCTCGTCCAGTTATTATCTAACCAATTTATTTGAAAGATATTTTTCTTATTGGAATTTCTTGTTTGATTCAATTACCTTCGGCACGGCACACTGGTCTCTCGCATATTGTTGACAGCCTCTGCGCCTGCCCAGCCAATTACAGCTTGATAAATATTTTTTATTGCTAAAAACAGAAACGGACCGTAAAATAGAGAGAAAAGATGAAGCGAGCCTGAAAGCGCAGATGAAACCTCATCGAGGCAATAAATTTGCTTAAATGCGCTTTGTTCGAGTCATTAAAATCGCATTTGGAGCTCACTTAACCGACTTGCCTCATAATGATAATAATGATGTTGCACGCCCGTGCATGCAGACGCACATGTGCGTCTAGTAGAGGTCGCTGTCGCCTCGTCAGCTGACATTAACGTCGAATGTTATTCGTTGTCAACACACTTGACATATAATTTGATTACGTATACGCATTTTATTAACTCATTTTTAGCGTGCGACGGATAACAGCGAAGGAGGCGCAGCAGCACCCTCTCAATCGCGCCCGTACCGCACCGCGTCGCACCGCAGCCGCGCTGCTCATTACGGCTGGCTTGATGTGTATATGATATACTCTCGCCCGCCCTCCCCCCACTGTGTGGTTGAGTCAGTGGCAAGCACTTCACATTAACGGTAACGGTTCTTTGCTGCCTGCGTGGGCGTCGTGTGTGCGCGCGCGTGTGCCTGCCCCTCCGCACTGAACTGATCCTTCTGACCCTACCGACGGCTCTACAGTTTGAAGGCTCGAGGCAGCCGGCAACTAATTTCTTTTTACAACTGTGCAGCAGTTCTTAAGCTTTATAGCAAAATGGTAAACACACACAGGCAGAGTTCAACACACACATGTGTGTGTGTGTGTGGATGGTTGTGCGTGTGTGTTTACATAGCCGCACAGCTGGCGCGCCGCATAGAATCCAAGTCAAACCAATATTCTAAAGAGACTCCTCGACTCGACTCGCACGCACATCAACAACAACAACAGCAACAACTGTGTTTGCTTAGCCCAACCATTTCTTATAAGCACACACACACACACCCACACACCCACACACACACAACACTCGCACAGCAGGCAGGACACAAAACTTATGCCTTGCCTGGCTGAAGCCATTGAAAAGTCGTTAGCAAAACGACAGACAACAACAACAGCAGCAACAACAACAACAACAATCATATGAGGTACGAACCTTTATGGTTCGCAGTCTGCTACCCCTGCCCCCCTCCCCCACTCTGGGTCGGAGCTTCTCCTTGGGCTGCCTAGAAAAAATATTGATGGTCAAAACTATTTCAGTGGCTTGGCAAACAGAGAATTAGTCAAATTATCCTGAGAGGCCCATGACACCAGCCCATAGAGACCTGAAATAGATAACTAGGCAAAGCATATGACATCTCTGCCAGACTGTAAATAACTTTTAAATAGTCCTTGTTAGAGAAAACAACAACACTTAAGTGACAGTGACAGAGACGGAGATGGAGACAGAGATGGCGATGGAGACAGAGGCAGTCGAGCATTGAGGACTTCGGCTGGAATGTAACAAAGCAGATTATATATATGCAGAGGCTATTAGTATGAATACGAATGAATGAGATTTAATCTATGTATTAGCTGTTTGCATAACTTAAGAACGTTTATAAACCTATTGGCAGATATAGATGGACAACACAGATATATTCCAGCTAATAAAAATGAAGAATTTTTATAGGAAGTTTTCATAACTATGTCCCATAAAAGACACAAGATATAATATAAAATATAAATAATATTCAAGACTTTGTCCAGAGTTTTCAGAGTTTCATATCGCATAAGACTTGAAGACTATGTCGCATTTTATTTTGTATATAAAATAAAATATTACGCGTCATCAGGATATCGCACCCCTAACGTTCATCGTTTATGCTCAATATTTGCTATATCATTCCAGTTCTAGTTCTACAAATTTTTCTATTGCTTATGCTTTTTAAATAAAACAAAATTGTACTCTGAATGATTTCAATTGAGACCTTCTTGAAATCAGCCTCAAAAAATACAACTAGTACCTTTACCAAGCCGAATACATCCTCCAAAAAAACCTCGCACATTAACCTAAAAAATGCAAATAAAGCATGAATATTCTTATCAGTAGGTCTCACTAGTACACAATCCTCCCCTTTTTAAAGGAATTCACACACAAAGCTAAGTCCACCATAATAGTGTTTAAAGTTCTCCTTTGAATGAATAAACACAATTAACAATAAACTAGTCTTATGAATATATATATAAAATATTTACACATATGTATTTAAATATTATATATCTATTTTTTATATATGTTTATATATAAAAAAATTCATTCAACATGCGAGGTGTGTTAACTTATATAATATATAAGTCCAAGAATTTTATATTTATATATAGAAAAGTTCATTCAAGCTTATTGGGTAACATGAAGCGCCTGTTAGCTAATAAATTATATAAGTCTAAGAATTTTATAATTATGCATAAGTTTAGTGAATGCTATTCTGTAAAGAAGGAAGCTTGAGGCTGAATGAAAGCAAAGAAATAGAAGCATTAACAGACATGACAAAAAGTTTTGAGCCAAGAACGTCTTGGCTAATAAGAATATTTATTTTCTGTTATTGTTACTATCAAAGAAAGTGATTTTTCTTAAGGAAAATGCATCGATATAAGCTTCAAGACGCACTATATGCTATGTCTCAAATATTGTTATTATATTCAATCAGTCTACATATCTATAAATTTATTCAGTCTATAAATCTATAAATTCAATCAGTATAAATACGTCCATTCTACCCTCACCTTTAGTCCAAGCCACTATGCAATGCCTGGCAAATGTATCGATAGTCGATAGGTGCGATACAGAACTTTAAGTTGGGCTGCCAAGCTCAGTGAATCCATTAGAGAACAACGTTGGCAATCTGTGCGGGCCCAGCTGCGGCCCCAATCTGGAATTGGAATGCTATTAGCCGTAAGCTAATGCAGCCACCTATTCTGCATGCTGGCTCCGAGTCCCGCTCCACTCCGCTCCCCGCTCCCCGCTGCACGCGCGCTCTGAGCCAAACAAATGGGTTGTTAAGCGCTGCAACCGAATTAAAAGTCCAGCCCCTGGAGATGCGCCACCCGCCCCCTGCAGCCCCCTCGCTGCCTTTGATGTGCTAGCACGGTTTCCGTTTCCGTTTCCGTTTCGGCTGCCGTAAAGCAAAGTGCAGCCATTTTGCGTACGCCCATAAATCTATTAAGACAATTTGGCAGCGCCGAAAAAAAAGGCGCAAAGTTTGCGACTTTCGGCCAACTGCTGCTTTTTTTTTTTTGTTCAGTTTTGGGGGCTAACGCAAACCGCACAGATTTCAAACGCAGCAAACAGCGGCAAAATTTGCTGAGCCAAGATACACAGACACAAGCACACACACACAAAGAGCAGAGGGAGAGGGGGGAGTGGGGGCAGAGGAAGGTTGGCAAACAAAAGTCAACTTTTTTATCCTTGTTTTTTAAGTACTGTCAAGGGTATCGCTATCTATCTATATGTATACATATATATGCATATATACCATACATTCCCTTACCTAACTCAAGTAACGAGAGTGTGTGCGAGTGTGTGTGCGTGTGTGTGTGTGCGCGTGTATGTGTGTGTGTCTGGTTGATTATATGACAAGATGCTGGTGCTGTTGCTGAAGCCGATGCTGAAGATGCACATGAATCCGCAGCGATCCACTCGCCCTGGCGAAGACAACGACGAGTAGATGGCAAAGCACGCAGCATACGCTCTGCGTCTCAGTTTCGTCTCCATTCTAACTCATCCCAGCACCAGCTCCCTCCGCCCTCCTTCTTCTTATCTGCATGCTAGCTCTTCCTTCCCCGTTTTCTTTTTAGCTATTTGCAGGGTCCTTTAGACGCAGCACGTTAATGTCAACTTGGCGCGTTTGCTTGTGCGCCTCGTAGATACTGTCACATTCTCGTTTTCTTTCCAGCTGCCATACACCCACACACACCCAGGCACACCCACTCACACATAGACCGGGCTACATTCTGTAATAATCTATCAAAAATTGTACGCAAACAAAATGTGATTTGGCTGCGGCTAGAGTATACCCAAGTGGTTGCAAGTGCCGCGCAGCTCTGCATAAATTTTCTTTCGCTTTTCGCATTTGACAATTGCATGGGAAATATTAGCACCGCTGTTTGTTTGCCTAAGGCCGAAGGCGAATGGCGAAGGGGGCGAGGGGGAGAGGGGGTGGGGCTGGGAATAACGTTAGCTGAGAAAACGAGCGGAATGCAACTAGTTGACTTCGTTATGCATGCAGATGAAAAGCGATGGCAGCGCATCGCATCGCCTAGACTGAGAATTACCACAATAATAAACTCCACATGGGAGTTACAGTGGGATTTAGTTGTCTGCTGTTTTGCATTCGAACTGGTTCACTGATTCGATTTATTTGCCATACGAGTAATTGTTCTAGTTGACATTTCGAGTCGATGGAACGCTTTGAATTGATAATGACAGTGGAACTGGTTCAGTTTACAGACAACACTTAGAGCGCGCGACTCATTTGGCATATAATATTAGATTAACCTTGGAATGCTCTCTTTTGAACTCATATGAGCTAGTTCACAAGCATATTTAAGAAAATGGAGTGGAACTAATTTTATTTGAATAGCAATATAATAGCATGGAATAGTGCAAGTGAAACTAGTTCTTTTTTTGAGAACTGTGCAAGAGCTTTGAAATAAAAACTAGAAAGCTGGTTCATTTGGCATACGAATACTATGCTTAGAATACTCTCTTTCTCTAAGTGATATTTGTTCATATGAACTAGTTCACATGCATATTTAAGACATTAACGGAATGAAACTAATTTTAGTTGAATAGCAATCACAGATGAAAGTGCTTTGGATATTAAGGTGGTAGACAAACGGGATATTGCAAGCGAAAAAAGTTATTTTTTTGAGAACTGAACAAGAGCTAGTAAATAAAAACTATAAAACTAGTTATTCTAAGAATGCTCTATTTCTCCAAGTACTAATCGTTCATATGAGCTAGTTCACTAACTAAATAATCATATACAAATTAGCAACCATTTAATGTCCATCATGTACGGATTCAGTTCTATTTGAATAAATACGCGCAAAGAGACAGTAGGAACTAGTTCTTTTTTGAAGGAACTGACAACGGCTGAGGAACTGGTTCACTTGGCATATAATATTAACTTCAACTTAGAATATTTTCTTTCTCCAAGTCAGCCAACTGTTTATATGAACTAGTTCATTCGATCTAGTTCTTTCTCAGCAGCTGTGCCAGAGAGTTAAGGCAACAAATAGAGAAGTGGGTAACTTATTTATTTGTTTGGCCCCTGTAGAACTAGTTCATCATAGTTGAAAGTAGTTCAGTCGTTAAGCAGCTGCGAACTAGTTCATTAGGCACACGGGAACCGCCCGTTCGATAAGATATGGAATTCGAAAAGTTTTGATCCAGTTTTGTTTTGTATTCGCTCGGTGCTTTCGGCTGTGGAATTTAACTCGCTTACATTGCTAACCAGGTTATAAATTGAAACATTTTTCGCTCACAACTATTTCATGTTCGATATAAAAATCTCTTTCTGAATTACTTTTTAAATCGTTTTTGTTTCGAAGTTTGTCTGTTGCACTGTTGTATGTTGTGTGTGCAGCTGCAGTTGTCCTCTCCCTCTCTTTCTCTCTCTTTGTCTAGCTCAGTGGAAGTCGCATCTTTCTCTGTCGCAATCTGTCAGTCAATCTCCCCGGAGCCAGCCATACAACAGCATTTCTTGTGTTCCACTTTTTCCAAAAGCGACAAAGTTCAAACTCAACCAGAACTTTGCAGCACGAGCACGCCGCGCTGCCAATCTCTCGCTCTAGTCTAGTTTTGCCTATACGCTATGTATCCTATGTATTCCATGTCTTTGCGGCGCTTTATGCCCTTTGCTCAGGCTCATATTCGGTGGGCGTGGACGTTGGCGTGGGCGTGGGCGGGGGCGGGGGGTTGGCAACTGGCAGTTGTCCTTGGCTTGGCAATTTTGCTTACACACAACTCGAATTGAATCGACGCGACTTTGCTTTTACTTTTGGCGCGCAGCAGACAAACAAACAAACAGTCGAACAACCTAACAGCAACACCGACGGCAACGGCAACGACAACAACATCCGAACGAGAAATTGCAAACAACAACACGATGAATTGCAACTGCTCTCAGCAATTGGGCAACAGCAAAAACAACACGACTCCCTTCCAAGAAAGCCAGCAAAATAAATGTAGTCAGAGCTGCGCGCTGATCGACAGCAGAGATACTCTGTAAGGGACCAAGGCGAGCTGCTTGAATGAAAACATTTACAATTCCTATCGTCTCTCAGGTCTCAGAAACAAAGTTGAGTTGAGTTGAGCTATGATCGGACAACTCTTTATGTCCCTAACTCTCTCCTTTATCTGCCTGTCCATATACGAGCGTCACATCTGTTCATTAAGCAAGACTTGGTTTCAGATAGTTATGATTCAATTTGTGGTCAAATATCCCTTGGTTAATCCATACCAAGGGGCATACCAAAACATTGGCAAATCGTTGCGAAAACGAAAATTTACTCGAATTACTCAAACAAGGGGCACGAATGATGGGACAAAGGGAAATTGCAATTTGTGGCATAGTTGCATAGACGTTCGACTCGAAGCCTCAAAGTTGCAAGCCGAATCGGGTAAACATTTCAGCTCAGGGCTCTACGTCCCTGGCCTTCACTGACCACACTTGAAGGCCGCAACCTGGCTGTCCGTCGTCCATCTGTCCGTCTGTCCGTCCGCCTGTCCGTCTGCCCACAGTTCCGTCGCGCGGCCAAATCCTATAGAAATTGCATTTGCGGCTGCAATTTGAATTGCAATTCCAGCACATTGAGGAAACACCCCTGCAGAGCGCCCGCCCGCCCCCCGCTGCCTCTACAAGCCGCGACACCCCGAGCGTCCGCCATTTGCGATTTGGTATTCCTTCGCAAAAAAGTTTTCTCATCGTCGTTGACTCGCCTCGACTCGACTTTTTTCTTTGTCCATTGGCCTGGCATTTCGATTTATACCCTCGGCTGGGAGCGCACAGCAACAGAGCTGACGACCAAAGAAGATGAGCCGAGAAGAGAGCTGCGGTCTCTGCCGGGCTGCCTGCTAGCCAGGAGCGAGCTGCAGCTCGTTTATCAAAGCCAACGCTTTGAATTTCTGAAATGTCCTTTCCGGCGATTCGAGAACTGCGACTGCGACTGCAACTGCAATGGCAACTGCAACGGCAACGGCTACGGCAGCGGCTACGTCAGCGGCAGCGGCAGCGGGACGGGGCTTCGGTTTCAGTTACGATTAGGGTTTCGGGTGCCCGGAAATGTATTCCAGCAAATTACGTTGGCGTTGTCGCTGCCGCTTTGCCCGATCTGCGCGAACAAGACAAATAGATTAGGCTGGTCCACTGACAGCGAGCACTGCCGTCGCAGTCCAGCAGCTCCTGGCGCCCGTCTGGCAAGGCGCCCCTTGTACGTCGCTTGTACAACAGGATATTTAATAATGACACGCCAGCTGCAATTAGTTGGAGGGGCGAGAAATTGAAACTGTTGCTGCCTTTGCGGTTTTCTCTTTTTTTTTTTTTGTTTTTGCCTCCCCCACATTTGTTCTATACCCTGCGGAAACTGGCAATGGGAAGTGTGAATGCGTGAAGCTATATGTGACAGCGTGTAGTCACAGCGAACATACAAGTGACCTATAGGCAGCAAGGTCAACTAAAGTTTCGTATTGAGCAATCATGTACGGTTAGTTAATTGATGAATCACAAGTGATGACTGCGCGGCATCTTCTAGTCGAGCACTGCCAGCTGCAACAATTTTATCTTTTCTTCCTTTTTTTTTGTTTTGTTTTTTTACGCTTGCAGTGCGAAACGTCAAACGCATGAAAAATTCGCAAGAGCGCAAAAAATAGACAACAGCAGCAGCAGCAGCAGCAGCAACAGCAGCAACGGCAGCAACAGTGGCAGCAGTTACACCAAATCTAGCAGCAACAATAGTGGCTGCAGCAACAGCAACAACAACAACAAGAGCAATGTCAGACACACGTTTTAAATAATTAAACGCCGTTTCACAAAAATAAAGAACGAACCAAAAACAAAAGCGGAAAACAACTAACAATAGCATACATATAATTTCCTCCCTTTACGCAATGTGTAAATGTGGAAGTGTGCGTGGGTGTGTGTCTGTGTGTGTGTGTATGGTTATTATACTCTATATTTAGGGTCAAGCAACTACTTCACCTCATTTGACCTTCTTTTAAGTGCCTTTTGGTTGACACTGCAGATTTCAGTTGTAAATAATCTGTAGCGACCTGACATAACTATAAATACTCAATACTGTTTCCAACATATTTTTATATATTCCATCTCAATCAATATGGCACACCCTCTCATCAATAGTATAGATACAGTTAGTTTGTTTGTTATTTTTTCAACGTTTTTTTGCCGAGTCAACATCAATTATGGAATTGATAAATCTGCTTTAAATTAATTAATTATATCAATACTCCATAAATCATCAAATGGCTGAATGAACTTGTTTAATATGTAATTGCAGTTAGCATTTACATAAGCAAACATTTAATCTGATATACTCATTCGCTTTTGAGCGTACTCTCCACCAAATAGGTCCAGCATGGATAACATAACTTAACAGATAAACCAATAAAACGCAAATCGTATTTACTCAACTCTAGTTTACCTCTGACTAAAGAATTTCAATAATATATTATATCATTTTGCATTACCTACGTGCTGACTCTTTCCTAATAATCTTTAGCTATTTCTAATTGGATATCGAATATTAAGACTAGGATGGGTAAATATTACCCACAATATACAACTGATTGTAAGTTATTTTACCCATGTCAATTGATATTTAAAATAGAAAGGAAGTGCACGGCATAGAGATCAACATCTCGGCTTGCCACTCTACGAAGTTGCTCAAATCTAGTCTGAACTATCATGACGATCGCAATTGTAGGTGGCGATCAGGCAGCTTTGTGTCTAGCAAGATACTGAACGGCTAGGCTCAATTGATTTCGCTCCAAATCCTCAGTAGATAAGCTTTTGCTCCACTCTTGGCCTATTCTATTCACAGCTTGCCTAGTTGGTATACAGGTTAATAGTTCGCGTATTTTTATCCATTTTCGTCTCTGCTTGTTTCTTTTCAATTTACTTTTAGCAATTTTCCGAAAGCCCTTCTCATTTCATTTAGCAATTTATTAAAGCCCACCAAAAGTGTTTCAAAGGGTCTTCATAGTTTTCATAGAGTATATATCACTCGTGGCAAGGTGTTTGCTTTTATGTCTTTATGCTGCACATCGACCAACTGATGAAGTGCCTAGCAGCCTGATCTATGAGCCTTCTGTTGCTTACTGCGAGCACGAGCAATAGAGAGAGAAAGAGAGAGAAAGTGTGAGAGAGAGATGGGCATACAATATATAGGAATTTGGTGCACATGTGACCGCTGCACATTTATGGATATTAATTTTCGTGCAACACTCCAAATTGATGGGCATAATTGCCAATCGCATGTGCTGCAACTAAGGGAAACGCAGGCACACACAAATGCCAAAACAATTACGTAGAAAATACTAGATAAAGAGGGGGATGAGTACGGGTTGCACATGACATAGTGCAGCAACGTTTCGCAGAAATATGAACACTAAAATTATATGGAAAAATAATAAAGCGGATTTCAGGTGAAAGATCGTACCATATATTATAGCATATATATAGTATATATAAATAAATATCTACGTACAATTGCTAGAGTGAAAGAGCAAGGTATACTCACTGTAGAACGACATGCAATCAAGGTATATAAATATTGAAAAGTAAGAGTGCTCTAGACGAGACTGCTCGACTAGAAAATACCCGAAGCGTTAATATTCCTTGTTTTATACATTCCATACAAGCAAAACACGCAATACTGTGGGAGCTTCATTGTTAAATACCTTTTCTTTCAGATGAAAGGGGGTGAGGTATCCAAAATACAAAATCCTAATACAATTCTCGAAACCTATACAGTAAATTGAAGCTAAAAACGAAATCAAATAATTGGTTTTAGCAACAACAAGAAAATTCGTTGAGAAATGGAAAAAAATGATAAGCTTCTAAAGCGTAGAGGAGTACGGGCTGTTGGATGGACAATAAGACGAAAGGACGAACGGACAGACGAACATGGCCTCGGATCTAGATCAACTCTCCATCCTCATCAATATAAATACATTATGGGAACGCCTTCTTCTGCCTGTTAAATACATTTTCACAAAAATGTATTTGGCAAACGATTAAAGTTTTAAAATATTTAGTGGCAAGAAGATAAAGAGCCCACAACTAGAGCTGTTAAGTGCTTGAAATGGACATCTATATATAGACCACACATTATTTTGTTTACCATATGAAAAAGTAAGATTCAGCCAATTGAAAACTTGAATTTATATATAATTTATAAAGCATATAATATTTACAATACTTGCAAGATGTGATTAGATTTTCTTGGAATCATTGTAAAACTTGTGAGGGAATTTCCTGGAACTGACCTGGCTGCTCACTCGACTGTTTATACCGATCAAAAGGCCGTCCGCATGTCTATATAATACGCTCGCATGACATAGAAAACGCATTATTAATCTCGTGTTTTGCTTGTTGCCAACTGGCGCTGTTGACGTGCTGAAGTTTATCCAATTAAATCAAATTTCTGATAAACTTTACTCGCAGTTGTTGAAGTCCCATTTGAGCCGAGACTGAGATACATAAGTATCGCATTTTCTCAACTCATTATGAAAATGTCGACTGCCTGCTGATTCGAGCTGCGCACCTTAACCGCAATACGACACAGACACACACATGTACAGACACACATACACACGCACACACACGCACACACACGCGCACACACAGACAGACAGAGACAGACACACTCGAGCATTCGCATCAAGATTCCAGGATCCGGCCACATGGAAAAACAAGACAAATACAATTTATAAATAGTTTTTGGCTCGAGACGAGAGAAAATTGAAAAACCAAGGCGAGGCAATGGAAAACACCAGCTTCAGCGCAGAGATGAAGGGGAAAAAAAAGGAGGAAAAAAATGAAAGCTGAAGGGAAAAAATGCGGAAAGTAGAAAAAAAAAAAACGAAACGTAGCAAAAGGCAGAAATAATAAAATAGAAAAACTTTTAGCGGCGCATTAAGTAAACCGAAAAACTGTGACTCTGCGGTTGTCCTTGAAGCAGCTGCTGGGCGGGGCTTGGGCTTGGGGCTGGCGCTGGCGCTGGCGCTGGGGTTGGGCAGGCGGTGTGAAAATGTGTTGCTAACTTAAATTTATGCGACACGCCATCAAGCTACCCCCCGCCCCAGATGCCCTCGATCACATAGTATATGTATATATATCTGAAAGCGGGCAAAAGTCGCATAAAATTCAAACGCAAGCGAAAAGTTTGCAACAAAGCTCAACCGACTCAAAGGAGCGGAGAGCCAACAATGCCCGCCCAGCAAAGCTGTCGAAGCTGAGCGAACCGCACTCCAAGCTGCCACTGGACAACGCTCAGATGTGTCCACTCAATGGGCCAGCAACAATACACCCACACACATGCAGCCAAATGAGGTGTGCGTGCGCGTGTGTGTGTGTGTGGCTCATAAGCTCAACGACATTTTGATTTATTTCATTTGACGCGTTGCAAACCTGAAATTTATTCATGCCTTGTTGAGAGAAAAACTCTTCTGTCTCTGAGCCACGCCTCGGCCTGCCTGAAAGTGGCTTAATTAGGACACGGTCGAGGATTAGCCAGAGGAGTATATCAATCAAATGATTTTGGCTGAAGTTATCTCCGCAAGAGGTCTTCGAGTAGGTCCAGTCGTCCTTCCAGTTGTGAGGGGGATCAGTGAACCTAAACAGATTATAAACCTATCTGTCAAGTCCTTGGAGCACCTCTGATGTGAAAATCAATTTTCTTCGTGCCAGACACGCCTGGGAAATTGACACCCATGGCCGGCAGAGGCCGCAAAGCTGTTCAACACTTTTCACGTGGCAAAACACAATGGCCAGGCTTTTCCAACAATAAAAGTAGTTTTAGTGCCTGCGGCGAAGACTAAACAAGAATTTCTTTAATTTAATTTTAGAACAAAGCAAACACCGAACAAAAGGCAACTGGACAAACAATTGCACTCTATACATAATATACATTTCATTTTGGCCACTTTGCTGTACATACATTCACCAACAAGCTTGAGTCGTGCAGGCGGCTCTGCGCGACTGTCCAATACTCGACGGCAGTCTTAAATTCACGAATCGAATAAGACGAGTTTGTGTTCGTCTATGAATTGAATGGAGTATATTGGGCTTAAGTTAGTGAGTTCATAGTTCATTGAGTAAAGCTTAAAATATTTATTTGACTATGACAACAGCAGATAAAAATATCATGTTAAGTCAATTTAGTTAGTATTGAGCTCTTTTGCAGATTGAGCAAAGAATAAATACAAATATCCATTGTATACGTGACACATTAGAATAAACTTTAGTTGTAGAAACAAAAACCTTTTTAATTGAGTAGAGCCAAAGAGCTCGTCTACTTCTTACTATATTTCGAAAATAAACTTTCTGGCTCGCCATCTGGCTCATGGTACATGCAGTAATAAAAGTAAGTAAAAGTAAGTAATAAATTTAGAGATAATCAAAGAAGTAGTGAAAGTAATCTTCGTAGTAGTAGGACAACCAATTTTTAGAAGGCGTAATAGAAGTAGTAGTACAGGTATAAGTACTAGTATAATAGTAGAAGTAGTAAAACGAATCTTCGTAGTACCAGTATAAGTATTTTTAGAATTAAATGTAGAAGCAAAATAGTAATAATTATAGAAGTAATATTAGTAAATAAAATAGTAGTAGTACCTGGTATACTAGTAGTAGCAGTAATAGTAGTGGTGGTAGTAGTAGTTGTAGTGGTAGTAGTAGTAGTAGTAGTGGCAGTAGAAATAGTAGTATTAATATAGTGAAATAGGTGTAGAAGTCAAAGTAGAAGTAGAAGTTTAATAAGCAACGTTAGTTGAAGTAGTCTAGGTACAAGTAGTAAAAGAAGCTTCGTAGTAATTGTAGAAGTCTTGTAGAAGTAGTTGTCGTAGTAATCTAAATCGTCTAAGAAGTATAAGTAAAAGCAGTACTAGTGATAGTAGAACGGTCAATAAAGCATGTATTAGTACTACTAGAAGTAATACTAATAAAACAAACAAAAATTTTAGTAAGTATGGATTTAGTAAGTTAGTGGCAAGAGTAAGTAGTAGTAGCAATTGTAATAGTAATTGTAATAAGAGTAGTAGGTAATCTAAGTTAACCTCATTGGGGGAGTAGTAATCATAGACATTTCAAGTGCAAGTCTCTCTCTCTCTCAGTTTACTGAGCACAACTGATATACTCCCTTTCACCGAGTCAGCGAGTATGGACATGATTTATGTTCAGTCACCGCCCGAACTACAGTTTAGATTGTGTGCTCTGGGCAAATTCGAGTGTAATCGGCGACTGTTATCGATGATTGCGATCGAATGGCCCTTGCACATTGACCGCATTTACAGATGCACAAAATTAATTGGAATTCCAAGAGGGGAGCCGCCCTTCAGCGACAATCAGTGGGACAAGTGTAAACAAAAAACGCATAGTTACTTGTTGATTCAGCCTAATTGCATTTACAACAGTTGCATAATTTGCTGTGAGAGGCAGAACGAAGTCTCTCTCTCTCTCTAGAGAGAGCTCATTCAACTCTTCTCATACAATTAAATCTAGATATCTCTCGCTATTAATGGAGCATTAGCTGCGAAAGAATTCAGCCACTCGGAGCTACATATTTTGCAGCTGTTAGTCTCGGTGGATCCTTGTTGAGCTTCTGTTAAGTGATTCGATTTTTTTTGCTCCTGCTGCTGTTGTTGTTTTTGCCTTAGTCTCACCTGTTCGAGCTGTTTGTTTTGCAACTTCCTTGGCCAGACTGTGGAAACTATGAAACAAATCTATTTATTTACTAGTTTTAGTGCAGCTGCTGTAGTGTGTGTTTGTCCAGATGTCTTTCTCCCACTATCTCTTCCTCTCTCCCACTCTCACCTTCTGTCCCTCTCTTTCTCTCTCTATCTCTCTGTGTGTAGGTTAGATTGGTGCGCTTGGCTCGCTCATTTGGCTTTCCGTTTGAATTTCCTTTGCACTCAATGAAATTTCAACTTGATTTCCGTCTGACATTTGTTACTTTTATTTTGAGCTCAGGCGACAAAGCGTCCACACACACACCCCCACACACCCCCACACACCCACACACACACACATACTCACATCGCTGTTGTTGACTGGGTGTGAAATTGCAGAAGTATTTGTGTGCATTTGTTTGTTTGTTTATTTGGCTTAATAGTCGGGAACAGTAGCCTTCTGGGAGAGCGTTGGACTGTGGGTGTGTGCTCTGACCTCTGCCTGGTTTGGCTCGAATCATAAAAAAGGTACACACACGCACACGGTCAGAGAGGGAGAGGGAGAGAGAGAGAGGGAGAGTCACATACATACATAGATGAAACATATAGCCAATTTTGTGAATCCGCTTAAGTGCGACATTGATTTCCGTCACAGATTCTTGACACTGGGCCAGCAGTGCGCCACAGCGAGCCATGCCGAACGACTGAGCCAAAGCCGGAGCCAAAGCCAGAGCCAATGCCAACAGCAGCGGCAGCAGCAGCAGAAGAAGCAGCACGAGCTTCGCTCCTTTTAAGTTTGGGTTCGTGCGAAACTGAAGCACAATCTATATTGAAATGCCAGCTAAAAGGCACACACACATAAGCGCACTATATTAGCCACGCATTCGAACACACGCACACACTCACACACACACAGGAGTTCTATGAGTGTGGAATTAGGTGTGCAAACTGGACCCCACAGCCAGCTAACGCCCCGCATCCTGCGATCTACATCCGCCTTCGCACGTTGAAGTTGTTGCTGCCGTCGTCGTTGTTGTTGTTGCTGTTGCTACGACTGCCTGGCGCCTGTGGCACTTTGCAAATCTAAGAGTTTGTACGGCTGCCGACACTCCCACACACCCACACACACCCCCACACACATACACACACACGCATACACATGCATATCTATAAAATATTGCTGCCAACCAATTTTTACATACCTCACAATTTGCGAGCGTCTTTTACGTTTCGCCTAGACTCTGTGTGTGTGTAGGTGTTAGATTAAATTCAACTAGGTCAACACACGTATAACAAACTCCGGCCAGTGGGGCGGGGCTGTGCGGGGCGGGGCGGGGCGAGGTGGTGCTGGGGCAACAAACGACTTGTCATTAATAACTGAGCAATCGTATTGGGCAGGCCCGACTGGCAGGCCTCCCTCTAGCTCCACCCTCGTCACTGGAGAAAAGCCTCCGCCCGAGGCTTAGAAAGGCTTACAACTCAACTGCAAGTGACACCACATCGAGTGACTGATCAAAATAATACTTGGCCCACAGTTGCTGGCCACAGTGGGCAGCGCCAGTGACTGGATGCTCGGGCCAACTTCAATCGAAAACAAGTACGACCATTGCAGGCAGACGCTACCAACTGCATAATACTCGTTCCCGGTCGAAACGCTGACAGCTCCACAAACTCAGGTAGATATGTTTGACGGATAGACGGATGGATGGACGGACAGACGGATAGACGGACGGGCTGATAGACGGAAGGACGGATGGATGAACGGACGGACGGGCTGACGGATGGACGGGCGGACAGACGGACGGACGGACGGATAGACGGACGGACGGATAGACGGACGGACGGATAGACGGACGGATGGACGGACGGATAGACGGACAGATGGACGGACGGACGAATGGACGGACAGATGGACGAACGGACGGATGAATGGCCAGATGGACAGATGGACGAACGGACGGACGGATGGACGAACGGACGGATGGACGAACGGACGGACGGATGGACGAGTGGACGAATGGACGTACGGATAGATGAACGGACAGTCGGGCATTGCACAAAACCAATATGCCCATTTAACTTCTTGAATGAGTGTAAAGAACTGAAAATGAGACATTGATAAGAGCATAAGTTAGGGCATAATATACATGTCAGCAACAAAACCAAGGCCTGAGCAATGTTCGAGAGAGTATGTGCTACAAAACATATTAACTACATCCTCAGACATGCAGACGTGCAGCCAAAGCTGCTCCATTCCCCTGTTCCGTTGATGCAAATGTAACTAACTAGCTCGCCTGCAGCAGTTGATATAAGCCAGAGTTGGCCATCGTCGAGTGCAGCAGAGACTTGATTTTGATATTTGCCCTGACATTCGATAGACGTCGAGTAAGCAATACTTGTCATATTCGATTTTTGGACATTTTACAACGCTCCGAGCATTGCGCCTCACAAGCTGCTGTCCGACATTGCTTTTGCTATTATTTACATACTAGCCGTTGACGTTGACTCCGTCGGACTTCTTATTTGTAAGATGAACTTTCAATAAGAAGTGACTCTCGGCCACGTGCGGACCTGTGAGGTATTACTTTCATTTAAAGCATTTCAGGCAGCGTCGAGGCGACCGTTTGAAAACTATAAGCAAAGTGTGTAAAGACAAAGGATGCTGCTGCTGCTGCACCTGGTCTAGCCAGAGCACCTTTGCAAGGCCTAATAGCCTATCCATCAATCTGAGCGCTGAACGTTTTGGGCAATGACCCAAAACCAATCTACGGATATGATGCCAGAAGGCAAATATGTAGGTCCTTCATTGAAAACGCAACTAAATCAAATGGACACACAGAGTCGAAGAGGCACCGAGTCGAAGAGGCGTCGGGCAAGAGGCAAGATGACATGCCAGAGGTCAATCAGCTGCAACATTTATCTAAAAGGCCAGGCGAGAGTCGGGGCTGGCGGGGGCCTCGGCAAACTGAAAGATTGGGAAGATGCTTTCAATCAGGGCCGCCCGCTGCTTATCCGGTGCGCTCCCTCGGTGATTAATTGTCGGAGCATGGATTTTAAGAACGTTAATTTGTCATAAATGCGACGATTTATCCGCTTGTCCCCAAAAAACGAGGCGCAGAGCGGCAGCGCCAAGAAATGCGACGTAAGAAAATGGAGCAACAGAAATCAAATTAAAAATGTATAATCGCCGGATACAGCGAGACGTGGAGATGGCAGCACGGCGCAAAGAGAGAGAGAGAGAGAGAGAAAGAGAGAGAGAGAGAGACAGAGAAAGAAAGAGAGGGGGAGGGAGGGAGAGGTCTAGGGTTATACGTATGATGGCACACTCAGAGCGGGCAGACAGCAATCAAATCAATAATTCAGATTATGAGAAAGGTTGAGGAAGCGCCGAGCCAAATTTGGATTCCCAGCCAAATTGCGGATGGGCGACTGTGGGCGTGGCTGGGCGGCAAAGCAAATGTACATTTTCAATGACAACGGTAAGTGCATGTAAATGCAAACAGCAACAAGAAGCAGAAGAAATAGAAGAGCTAGAAAGAAGTGGACCAGCAGCAGGACAAGCACCAGGAGTAGCCGGGACGAAGGACGTGCACTAAGCGCAGCAGCTAAATATACAGCGAGTCACACACACACACACACATGCACACCCACACACATGGACAGAGCAACAAAATGCAATTCAAATAAATTTTCATCTATTTCAGTTTTTGGGTTATGCTCGCCCTTGTTTCACTCTACCTCTCTATCCCACTCTCCCTCTCTCTCTCTGGTCTTGCCCGCACAACTTACCACTTTGGTTGTATTTAAATACTTGCACGATTTCCGCTTGTTAGCGCTGTTAAGTTTCAAAATGGCTGTCACACACACACACACACACACGCACACACGCAATGGCTGACAGCCAACAAAATTTCATAGCCTACTTTCGAGCGTCGTCGCCAGTCGGCATCGACATGATTGTCGCATTGTTATTGTTCTTCTTATTTATTGATTGTTGTAGCTGTTGTTGTTGTTGTTGTAGTTGTTGTTGTTGATTTCTAGAGTCTGCACTCGGACAGCTGCAGCAGCTGAGCATGAAAGGACTGCTCTAATGGGCGCCTCAGCTGGCTCCGGGTTAACCAGCAGAGCTCCAGCCGATAGCAGCTGTCACTTTAGCATGATGAATGATGTCTGCAGGCATCTGAGGTAAGATAGATAATTTGTGTGCTCCACGACAAATAAAGAGCCTAGCAAGACATTCAATGGCACAAAGTGAAGATCTGCCGCACAGTGAGGCTGTAAGCAACGATTGTTAGTCGCTGCCATAGAAATAACTTTGCAACTTTTTATTGCCTGTCTCGCAATTTGCCTCTATCTAATCGCTATTATAATTATGTGCTTGCTCAATTGTGCATGTCCGCTTATCTAGGAATCAATCAATCAAATCCCAGTGCTGAAGGCAAGCTCTCAACTCACAGCCAAAGCCAGATCTATTGACTTGGCCACTGACTAACTTATGCACTATCCGCCCAGGCATTCCAGCACTCCCACACACACTCACACATTCATTAAGACTCACATTTTTCTATTGTGCTTTCTGCTCATTCTTCTTGTTGTTGCGCTCACTTATTTATTGTTGTCAGCTGCTGTTGTTGCCTTTCTATATACCCTGCAAAGATATGAACTCGCAGAAGTGGCTAGCTTAGACCACTATGCCGTATACTTAATATATCAGCATTGGAGGCAAGGCGAGGTATAGCCACGTCGAGCAGTGCTGCTCGATTGACACCTTCAATATCAGTATGTGTGTGTGTGCGTGTACTTTTTGCATGCAGTGTCGGCAGCTCGTTTACGGTATTTCACAGCTATGCGCACTGCTATCTCCGGCATGCCGCTTATGCCGCACAGCTTCACCTGGCGCGCCCGCCTCCGCCGTCCGCTGCTGGAATGCCGTTGATTGGCTGGAATCGGCACTGAATAACTGAATTGAATAAGCCAATTAATGCGCGAATAGATTGATTTATAATGATTAATGCGACCAAGTTATGCCGCAACAACAACACCAACTAGGACAGCAGCAACAGCGACAGCTAAAGCATGAGCAACTGCCACTGCCACCCAAATGGTGTCCAAGTGCGGCGAGAGGAGCCGCAGACAATTGGCTGGCAAATTGGGCTGCCACACCTTGACGGACTCCGATGCGGTTGCTGACAGTTAATCAGTTATAAGACATGGCCCCAGCTTGTACAGCTGCCGAGCTGCACTCCACCGCCAACAACAAGCTGCCAAGGGGCGTGACAGAATTTTAAGCGCCTTACCGCATGCCGCTCGCCGCTCGCCACTCGCCGCTCGACCGGTGGCTAGCACTTAGTGGAAGCTGCTTAGTTGGCCTAATGAGAATGCTAATAAGAACTCCAATTGGAATTCAAATGCGTGCGTGCGTGCCTGTGCCTGCAGGTGTGTGTGTGTGTGTGTGTAAGATTTGAGTTGGCCCCACCGCAAATATTTTCATATCTGTGCAATGCAGGACTCCCATTCCCATTCGCATTCCCGTTCCGATTCCAATTTCAATTTCAATTTCGCTGCTACTTGAGACCATAAAATATAATTAAGTATTTTGCCCACTCGCCAAAGTGCAAAAATAAACTGTCAATTTCGTTGCCGAGTGGCTAACAATAAGCCACAACAACAACAACAACAGCAACAATGATCAACAGAAATAAGCTATTTGTTTAACAACTGCAAGTCAGCAGAAAGAAGAAAAAAACAGTAAACGTATGTATGTATGTGAGCGACGCAGCAGAACGAAGCTCCAAATACACTATGTCATATGTCACATGTTGTCTTACATGTTGTATGTTATATGTTATATGTTATATGTTATATGTTATATGTTATATGTTATATGTTATATGTTATATGTTATATGTTATATGTTATATGTTATATGTTATATGTTATATGTTATATGTTATATGTTATATGTTATATGTTATATGTTATATGTTATATGTTATATGTTATATGTTATATGTTATATGTTATATGTTATATGTTATATGTTATATGTTATATGTTATATGTTATATGTTATATGTTATATGTTATATGTTATATGTTATATGTTATATGTTATATGTTATATGTTATATGTTATATGTTATATGTTATATGTTATATGTTATATGTTATATGTTATATGTTATATGTTATATGTTATATGTTATATGTTATATGTTATATGTTATATGTTATATGTTATATGTTATATGTTATATGTTATATGTTATATGTTATATGTTATATGTTATATGTTATATGTTATATGTTATATGTTATATGTTATATGTTATATGTTATATGTTATATGTTATATGTTATATGTTATATGTTATATGTTATATGTTATATGTTATATGTTATATGTTATATGTTATATGTTATATGTTATATGTTATATGTTATATGTTATATGTTATATGTTATATGTTATATGTTATATGTTATATGTTATATGTTATATGTTATATGTTATATGTTATATGTTATATGTTATATGTTATATGTTATATGTTATATGTTATATGTTATATGTTATATGTTATATGTTATATGTTATATGTTATATGTTATCCAATGGCTATACAAGCGAATCATCTGCATACGCAGCAGATTAAGTTCGCCCCCTTCAATTATCGCCAGATAATCTAATTAAGAACGACAAATTGTGTAATCCGAGAAGAAACATTTTGAAATCAATTCTTGGCGTAATAATAAATGCGCTTCACATAATCAACACTGGCTCACCTGTAAGGGTATACAAGGAGAAAAAGGAAAAGGAAATAAAGAAAACGAGAGAAGGAAAGAAAAATGACTGGACCTTTCTGCCTAGGTGCGATTGTTGTTTTGGCTGCGGCGATTGCTGTTTGGTCGGAAACTGAAACCGCATTTATGCCACACACACACACACACAAGCACATAAATACATACATATATATGTATGTATGTGTGTGTGTGTGTGTAAGTACATGGCACGTATTTATATATGTATATAGAGAGTGTTATATGAGTGGGTCACTGTTTGCTTTAGCCGCAGCCGCCGCCTCCGCTTGGCCAACAGCAATTTTGAGTAGGAAGTTTCGCTATGGGCCGCGAGTGAAGCGAGCGTTGAATTCGTTTTAAATTTTAATGACCTAACCATTGCTGTAAAATTGTTGTTATTGTTGGTGCTGCTGTTACTTAAACATGCAGCAGCAGCAACACCAGCAACAACAACATCAACGCCAGCCACACACCAAGCGATATTAAAATTCATTAAAAATGATTTGCGTAAAACGTAATTTTATTTTTCTACATAAAAAAAAGAGAGAAAAAAGCGCGTGAAAAAATATGAAAAATTGCCCACGTTCTGAAGCGGCAAAAGGGGCGGGGCGTGGCAAGGCGGCAGGCTGGCCAACTACGCGTAATGCACAGGCCGACAAAGTGAAGCAAATTCTGGACTCAATTCGCGCTTCACTTCTGCTGTTTATCTGTTTGCCGCTGCTCAATTGCCTGAAAACGGGCTGAATAAATACAATAATACGAATTCCACTTCAGTTTATATTAGTGCGAAAGGAGTAAATATTATAGGGTATAAATAAAAGAGAAAATCAGGTGCATTGAGACTGAACTGCTTTAAAATCCTGCAGAGCCTTCCAGCAGATGTTATACTAAAACTTATAAAAATACTTTTTACTATTTTCTAAGATTATTCAATATTATTAACGATCTTGAGTGAAAGATTTTTGCTTGGTACATACTTAAAGATACTTGAAGTTCCATGACTGAACTTTATCTGCTCTCAGCTCTATCAATATATTTCTAGGATAATGCTCTTTTATGCTTAAAATTTATTCTGTTTTTATTGTACGATTTTCATAGTCTTATTTCATGATTTCTATTCAGCTGCCTCCATAGCATAGTTCACCCTGCGGGTCCACAGCTCGAACACTAATCAGTTCATAAAATTACTTTCCTTTTATTTATTTCCACTAAATCAATGAAGCTCATAAACTTTATGAATTTATGTCGCATTTCAGCTTATATTCATTTAACGTACAGAAAGTTAGCAAAATAAATTAAATAAAACTGTTTTAGATTGAATATATATTCATTATGTGTACATCATTCAAACGGAAATATCTTCTTTTGCCTGTTACATGAGGTCACATCACGAAAAAAAAATGGCAACTAAGAGTGCACTAGTCGGGAGTGCTCGACTAGAATATACCTGAATCATTCTACACGCATAGCCAACAACACACATATACACAGACTCACACACACGCACATGCACACATAGATGAGCACTTGGGTTGCGCTTCTGAGCTTTACTGTGGCAACTTCATTGTCGAATAAGTTTTCCTCTAGTTGGATTTTCTTAATCAAACTTTCAGAGCGTGATAATGACATTCAGATGTGCGTATTTGTCAAAGCACAAGTCTCAAGTAGAGGAATAGTTGAGGTATATACAAGCAAACAAATTCCTTAGTTGATGCAATTGAGAAAAACTCTTTTTGCACAACTCGCGCACTTGAGCTTCTTGTGGAGACGCAGCTTAACAAAACTTATTCTACTCATCATACCGCAAAGTTACCAGTGGAGCCGGAGCATACACCAAGGCAGGATGATACTCGGTGCCTCGTGACTTCCTATGTCGATCACTAGGCGCTGGCGTGTGGGTGTCAGACTCCCATGCGAACTGAGATGGGACAGCATCCCATAATTTTCTATAATTTTCTCTGCGCGTGTTAGCTTAAAAAAAACACTTAAGGCTTCTAACTTTTATGGTATTCAAAGTGCGTTTGAAAAAGAAAATCAAATTATCGATTTTGATCGATAAATGAAAAAGAAGCATAAGTTGTCCAACATGAAAGTGCTAAGCGTATGAGAGACATGAAGATACGAAGGACGGACAGGCCATCAGTCGGACAGTCGGACTCATCCCGATCAAGACCTTGTCTGAATTAAGTCGCTCTGCCACGCCTCTGTCCGCCCACTTCATACCTTTTCAGCCCGCAATTATGGACCGAATCCGCATTGCCGTTGGCGCTCAGCGTGTAAAGGGACTTGCTTATGAGGCTTACGCCGCTGCTCGATTGAATTCAGCGCCGTGCAGGGTATACGAGTGGCAAAAACAGAACTCAATGTAAATTAATTTGCTCTGTCGAATTATTCGAACGTTTTTCTGATGCGTTTTCTATGGAAATGGCTTCTGGTTTTTATCATTTCATTTGTGCATTTGCCGGCCTCGCCGGGGATTGTGAATTCAATCACTTTGTTGATATGCATAAAATATTATAGAAAATGCAATTTTTTGTGTCTTGCGCGAGGGGCGCTATTACTCCGCTCCTCGTTGAGTTTTTGCCGTTTGCGCTGGCGCAATCAATTAAATTGTCTGCTCTTTGGCTCGCAGTTAATACACTGGGAGAAAAAGTTGTTATCGATATGGCTGTCGCTTTGGGCGCATCACGCGAATAATCTCCATGTGACCCACTTGTGTGCCAGCTGGCCAGGGGCTGCTGCTGCTCCTCCGCCCCGCCCCCTCCCTCCCTGCTACCCATGCAATGGACACTAAAAAATTAATGAAAAAATTGGCACACACACACACGCACACACTCGCGCTTACATACATATAAAATTAAAAAATTTATTGCTTTCGCTGATAGGCATGCCGACCATTGGCCTGTCCAGACTGCCGCCACGCCCCCGCAGCTTGCTGCTGCTGCTAGCAAATTAAAAAACAGCAACAGCAGCAGCAACGGCGACAAAAAGTGGGAAATGTAAAAAAACGCAACACTTAAAAATATTTCGCATCGCATATATATTTAACAGTTCATGCATTTTATATGTCGCGCCGCGCTGGGCGTGGCACGCGTTTGTAATTTCCCATGTAGACAAGACAACAGCCAGGTTAAAACAACAGCAACACCAACAGCAACAACAACAACAACAAACACTTTCATCTTGTCACATTTTCAATTTTCATTTCCATTTCTCCATTTTTTGTTTCATTTTGTGCCAATTTTTGTTTCACCTTTTTTGGTCGAGCAATAGAAAAAGACCGCGAAGAAGGGGCAGAGGAAGAGGAAGAGCAGCTGGCCCCGGATTCGGGGCTCGGATTCGAATTGGCATTGGCGGCGCGAGTTTGGTTCGTGCACAATTTTGAGGCTCATTAAATTTGACAAAGATTTGCGCCAAAGTTTTGTCGCTGCTTTTAACGTGCTCGACTTGACAATTTTTATGAGTTTCCTTTTCAAGTCAGCCATCATCAAATTGATTGCCCCGCAACACGAGTGTGTGCCTGTGTACCTGTGTGTGTGTGTGTGTGTGTGTGTATGCAAATTGCAAGTGCTTTGTCAGAGCAGTCAGAGGACTTTGTCTCTTTGCCGACTGAAGCCCAATTAGCCCTAAAAGGTGACAGAGCAGACGAGTCAAACAGCTGCCAGGCAGCAGCCACAGCAGCCGCCCAGCAAGCAACAGGCATTGTGGCACGCCCCCACACACAGTAGGCACACACAACAACAGCTAAAATATCGTTGCACCTCGCCGAGCTTGCAAAGTGCCAAAGGAGCCGAGTAAATCGAGCTGCAGCGAGCAAAGCCGCTTTGTGTGCTCCGGCCTATGTTTGACTACTACGGAGACGAAGCCCTTTCGAGCGGAATTCAATCTGCATTTTCAGGCTTACCTTAAAGCTTAAGCTGCTGCCAGATCAGTGGTAGCCGAATGGCCCTTAAGCCTAAGAGCAACGAAACTATTTGAATATATTTATATAAGAATGATTTAATCTACTCATGATTTTTGTGATTTTCTATATATTTTTATATTTTTTATTTATATTTATTTTTATACAATTTTAGAATGATCCAATCCAATCATGATTTTCTTATTATACCCTGAGCCCATTGAAAATGGGAAATCAGGGTATAATGTTTTTGTTGGATGTATGTAACAGGCAGAAGGAGGCGTGGCAGACCCCATAAAGTATATATATTCTTGATCAGGACGACAAGAGAAATCGATTTGGCCCTGTCCGTCTGTCCGTCCGTCCGTCCGTCCGTCCGTCTGTCCGTCTGTCCGTATGTATGAACGCGTCGATTTCAGCTCTCACAAGAGCTAGAGACTTGAAATTTTTTTGTAGATCCCTATATACAGCGCGCATATCAAGTTTATTTCCGATAATCGATAAATTGTTTCGTTTTTTTGTTATCGAATAAAAACATTATCGAAATTCAGTTATAAAATTCTATCTCGCCCATCTTTTAAGCTAGAGACACCAAATTTTATATTTAGCTTTATATGTATTTTATGCAATTTCGAATTTTGTTATATTTTGGATACCGGCCCCAAATTTCCCCCAATTGAAGTTCAGTCTCAAATATAGCCAAAATGCGAATGAGTTGGCACTTTTACTAAACTGACAAATATGCCCATAGAATATGTTGATCATATGCCGAAACTTTCATTGAAATCCGTTAAATAGCAAAAAAGTTATTAAGCAAAACGTTTGGCTACTTTGCAAAAACACGCGGCAGCAGCGCCAAGCAAACGCACTTGCATACACACATACAAACGCTCGCATTCTAGTCGAAAAACTTGAATTTTTTTTAATTTTACGCAAAATATAAGTGTATTGAAAAACACAGATTCGACGAGGCTCAGGGTATCCCCTAGTCGGTTACGCCCGACTAGAGTTTTCTTACTTGTTTTTTATCTATGTTTATATTTTAAATTTATATTTATACAATTTGAATATATATTTATATAAGAATGGTCCAATCATGATTACATGATTTTCTGATTTTCAAGATATTTTCATTTTATATTTATATTTATACAATTTTTAATATATACTTATACAAGAAAAATCCAATCTACTTATGGTTTTCTGATTTTTTATAACTGTGTATATATGTGTGCATGCCTTATATGCAATGTATATATAAAAGAAGCGCAAATGATGTTAGTAACAGTTCCCACAGGGTTCAGGGTATCTCTTAATCGAGCCGTCTCGATTAGAGCACTCTTACTTGTTTATTTTAAAATGTTCTTTAATATTTTCTGATTTTCTATATGATTTTCTCATTTTCTATATACTTTTATATTTTTAATTTATATTTATACAATTTTGAGTATATATTTAAGCAAGAATGATCCAATCTATTCATTGTTTTCTGATTTTCTTTATACTTCTATATATATATTTTATATATTTTTATGTTTATTTTATTTTCATATTTAAACAATTTTGAATACATATAAATATATATATAAGAATGATCAAATCTAACCTTAATTTTTTGATTTACTACAAAATTCTATTTTATTTTCGTATTTAAGGGATTTCCTGACTAAGCCAAAATAACAATTGAAACCATAAACGGAATTTATGAAGTTCGTATAAATTCATTAAGATTTTTGCCCAAACTTTGAACACTCGAAATGCAATTCGCCTAGAAATGATTTAAAACAATATACCAAACAGTATATAAGCCATTATTCAGCTGACCAAACTTTGCGGCATGGCCCAGGGCAGAACTGGGGAGTGTGGAGGAGGGGCTAGGGCAGGGGCGGGGCCGGGGCCGGGATCCCTGCGAAACATAACTGAATAAAACAGAGGCAACAAGCTTTGGCTAAAAACAAGCATACGCAAAACACGCAGAAGCCTACACACTAGCACACACACACACACACACACACACACACACACACACACACACACACACACACACACACACACACACACACACACACACACTAACACACACTCATAAATTTACAGAGTAACAAGCGACTGCTGAGCTGGTTTTCTTGTTGCTTTTGGCACTCTTTGTTGCTGCCGCCGCTGCTACTGCTGCTGCTGCGGCTTCAGCTGCGACGGCTGCTGCGCAGGTAGGCGGCAGGTAACGCCTAGACAGGACCAGAGGGAATTACGGGTGCGTTGTGTGAAAAGCAGCGTAAAAAATGCTTAAGCTAAAATGGGATTAGAAACAACATTGGCCGAGCACAAAAACAAACAAAACAAAAAAAAGAGGAGAGAGAAGTGAAAAAAAAGCAGTGAAAAGGGCAGCCCACGCGGCAGCTGAAAGCGAACAAATTGCGCGGCTCGAGAGTGGTTCCAGTGCCGGGGAGCCAGGAGCTGCGAGCTGTTAGCCGGGAACAGGAAACTGGGAACAGAGAGCTGGGAACCGAGAACAGAGAACTGCAAAATGGGCAAGAGCAATTGTTGGGCAGGTTAACAGTGCGGCTGTGTATGAGTGTGTGTGTGTGTATGAGTGTGAGTGTGTGCGAGTGTGTGCTTGCTGCAAGCCAGTTGTTGTTATTTGAGTGGCCGCACAGCTGGTACGCCAAAAAAAAAGAAGAAAATAAAACACAGCAACAAAGCAAACGCACTTTAAAAGCAACGCTCCAAAAAGCTGATAGGTACACCTGCCAGGCAAAAAGAGAGAGGGAGAGAGAGAGAAAGCAAAAAAGAGAGAGACAGAGAGAGCTGCAGTAAAGTCGACTATAATTGGAGCATTTGCGTCCTTCAAAACGGTTCAATAACAAGGCTAAGCTCTGTCCATGCTCATGTCAACAAAATACATTTATTTCTTGATTGTTCTTCTTAAAAGTTGCAATATTTTTGGAGAACCGCCCCAAATGCGCCCCAAACAAGTGGAGGGAATCAATGCAGTCAAGGAGCAGAGGCAAAAATCAATCAATTTTCAATTTGTCACGTAGCAATGGGCACTTACAGGGTATCTCTGTGCGGGTGGTCAGCCCACTTTGGCTGGCAAACTAATAAAGATATTTGCTGCCCATTGGCCACGCCCCCTGTATGCGCCTACAGCTGGAATTTTTAATCAACCCTCAGAAGGCGTTGACGATTTGCAGCTGCCAGTCGCATTAGATGCAGCTTAGCTCGCTTTGCCACGCCCCCATCTGATGCCCTGATGCCCCGGCGCCAATAGCGCTCCAGGTATCACAGCATCTATGCTAAGCACTTGACACTAAACACGTCCCCACTAGCCACGCCCCCAATCGCCTTACATATTTCCCATGCTGTAGCGCTGTCAGCCTGGGCTGCTGCAACTGTCATGTCGCTCGTGTGACACACGACATTCTATATATTATATATATTATATATATGTGTGGACATGTCCAATCGGCGATGACAACTAGTGAGGAGGAGGGAGAGGGAGAGGTAGCTGGGCATAAGTAGCTGGAAGTACATTGACGCTGTAAGAATTCGCATTAAGTCTAAAGTTAAAATCAAGTCAAGTTCACATAAACACAAAGAATCAGGTTCAACTCGTGCGACAAAGCGGAGAGTGAGAGACAGAGAAAGAGAGAGAGAGGAGGAGAGGGAGACAGGGGGGGGGGGGAGAGGGCTCTGCTATTTGTTGTGCTCTGTTTAGACACAAGGTTTACTTTTACCTTTCCGGCAACTTGGCTTTTGATGTGGGCTTATCAGATATCAAAGCGCAAACTGATAATGTGGCAAATGGTGGACAAATCCAAAGGCAAAAGCAACAGCTAGAAACAACAGGTGCTTATTTGCCCAGCCCACTTTTCTTTTCTTTTCCTTCGTTTTTTTTTTTTTGAGCGGTGCTCGCCCTCGTTTTCTACATTTCCTCCAATTTAGGTCCTGTTCACTTTTTTTCGCTTCGCCTTTTCTCTGTGGACCCTTGGCGGCCCACCTGCTGCTCGTTATTTGCCTTGCCATTGCCACATAAGACTATCTTGATTGGGTCCGACTGTGAGCTGACCTGCCGCAGCAGCAGCAGCAGCAACAACAGCAACAGATACGTACTCCAGAAATTTGTGATTGACCAGGACATATCCTACAAGCGCCTCTCATGCTAAGAGTAGAAATAAAGCTCAAAGTCTCAACTGATTGATGCGAGCATAGCTATGATTGACTAGGACATACCACTCTCTGTCATGAGAAGAATAGCTTATGCTTAGCTATGTTAGATATACAAGTCTATGATTGACTAGGATATACCCTGCCTATCCTCTCATGATAAGCTATTTCAGAGATATAACTCTATGATTGACTAGGATATACCCTGTCTATTCCTCTTATGAGAAGTATGGCTTCAGCTCGAAATCCCAACTGAGACAAATCTCTTATTGACTAGGATATACCCTGCCTATTCCTTCTATGAGAAGTATAGCTTATGCTAAGATAGAGACAAAACTCAAAGTCGCAACTGATTGATGAGAGTATATCTATGATTGACTACTACAGAAAGATGAAAATACATCTATGATTGACTAGAATATATCCTGCAACGACTCTCTATTATGATATACGATAGGAGTAACTTATGCTACGAGATTATAAAGATCAAACTCAGAGATTGAATTTGTTTTACCTCAAGTCTTAGACAAGCATATTTTACAGGGCATGCAATAGCAAGGCACATTCCCTCTCTCTCTCTCTCTCTTTCTGTTTAGCTATCTCTTTCGCTCTATCTATATGCCACACTTTCACGTGCCATCTGTGTGTGTGCGGACCTTTGCATTTCCAGGCTTGTGATTTTAGACATTTGATTTGTTTATGTTGATAATGATTACAATGTTTTCATTGTTGTTGTTGCCCGGGCCGAGACTGGGCCCCGGGGCCATGGGCAGACCCGAAACCTGGCGCAGTCAATTGCCATATCGGGCAACATGCAGTGTGCCCCGCCCCGCCTCGTGCCGCATGCCAGCTGCCAGACTCTCATTATCGCGGCCATCTTTCAAATGTTGCCAGCATATGTTAGTTCTGCGTAAACTTGAAAAGCTGCTTTACATTGTCAGGGGCTGTGGCGAAGTTAGCAAAGGGTGCCAGGCACACACGATCGCACACTCACACACACACGCGCACACACACACACACACAATCCGATGCTACCTTGGCAACGGCAGCGCCAGCAAAAATGTGGCCTACATTTGTGGGCTGGGCATCCCCCCAACCACCCACATATATATATATATATATAAAGACACGCCCGCCTGCATGTAAGCATAAAATCTGCTAAAACGTTACCACAGTGGCAACACCCATACACACACTCACACACACACACTCACATACACACACTCACATACACACACTCACACGGGCGCACTGCGAGCATATTTATGCGCGCTGCTGAGCCACGACACAGTCTCCACACCTTGTGGCATTTAATATTTGTGTCGGCAGCAGCAGCAGCAACAACCAGGACGCTAGCAGGACGCTGCCAGGACACTGCCAGCGGCGTTAAGTAGGCGACTAGCGTAAAATGTTTTCCATTGCACTTTTACAACCCCGAGCCACCCAACCACCCAGCCACCCAGCCCCTTGCCAGCCACACCTTGTAAAATTAAAGGCTTTTCGGGCAAATATAATAATGTCAGCGAGTCGACTTATTTACGCTTTATGCCGGCTTCCGCCAGGACGATTTATGATTGACCGCATGTCCTGACAACCTGCGCGTGCATATTTCACCCACGATCAATTCAACTAATCTCTATCGCAGTACAGTGGGACGCATTGAAAAGGTCCTTTAGGCATCGCTCTACAAACTTGTACTAAGGCAAGTCAACAGCTAAATTTTGGTCCTTAAATAAGAGTGAATATGTCTCTGAAGCTATTATTGTTCCTTTAGCATATAAATTTAATGATAAATGAAATAATACTTAAAATGCGTCTTAATCAGGGGAAACAATTGAGTAACAAGCCAGCTCGCAATAAGATAAAATTACATATTTCCACATATTTTGACACTATATACCTTTCAAATAGGATGAAAAAGTACTCAAGTAAGAAATGTTTCATATACGTTTGCTAATTATTTATTTATTCACGAATATCTACAATAATTTGTAGCCTTCAATTATTTTTCCCATCTTCACAGCACTTCAAAAATCGTCGTTTGTGATCTAGTTTAGCTTCCCCTTCGATTCCATATTTATGTTCTTCTTCATCCTTTCAAGTACTTCTACAATTTCGAAGACCAGATACATAACAGAAACAGGTCAGAGGAATACGGTGTCTGCATCGCACTCAGTGCATTGCTTGTAGTCAACAATCTGAAAAAGATTCCTTGCATTCCATTTTTTGTAATAATCAAAAGACGAGCCAAAGGACATTCCAGTAGAATAGCTGTTAAATGTTAACTGAGTACTCAAAATGACATGAATTGTTGGCATAAATAAGTGAGATACCAACAGAATGACAAATAAAACGAATAGACAATACTTTTTGAGCACACCTCGTATATTTATACATACATCTACACATGCATACAATGGCTGACTATTTAGCTTTAAAAGCCAAAGCTTCAAGTCGGATTATTTATTATATCAATCGAGCTCCCAATTACAACGATAATTAATTTTACATTTACTGTGTCAATGACATTGATGGCAGTAATGATAATGAAATCAATGACAACAATGATACTATTTTTTATTTCATGTCGAGGTAGGCAAAAATGTTTTATGCATTGTCAGTCAGCTCGTCAGTCTGACGGATGTGTCTGACTGCATTACTGCTTATCGACTGAAAAAAGCCTTCTCTTGCTTTGACTGCCTCTCACACTGGAACCAGGAGTTATCCCTCAATAGGCTTCAAGGTGAAGCCTTTGTATGCGCTCGAGCTGAGCATTGTCATTCGTGTTCCCACTCTTCTAACTCTTTTCTAAGCACCTTTGCTGTCGCATCTAGTCTCTACTCTTACTTCTCCTCCAGATTCCTCTCTCCTGTCCACCTTTCGCCGTTAAAGAAAGTGTGTCCTGCGCTGCAGTAAATGCAGCTTGATTAAACCGTTTTCACTATCTTTTGTGAGTACTTTCGGAAGTTATCAGCTGCAGAGAGCGTTTGTGTCAAATAAAAAGGCGTTTCATTGTGATTGCTGTGAAGTCACTGGTAATGAAATCAACAATGATAATGAAATCAATGGCAACAATGATAGTGATACCGATAATGATAATAACAATGATAGCTAATTATGGTCGAGAGTGTAGAAGATAAGCTGAGCACAGACCGAGCTACTTTTACGATTTACAGACGAATCTTTTTATTTTTAGCAGATTCTCTCCGGTCACGAATGCTTCCGCAATTATTTGAAGCAGTTTTGACCACTATGACACTGACGAGTGTTCCTAGTGCAGAAGAGAACTGGTAGAAGGCACCAAACACACATTAGTCGAATGTGGACGGTTTCTGGGAAAGAGGCGGCGTCTAGATAGAGGAATCATTAGGACATTCCAGCAGAGCTGAAACCCAATCGAAGATAGCTCGAAATTCAATGAGCTCCTTCATCAGTAATGGTGGAGCTTCTCGGAACTCAGTGCAACAGGAAGAGAGCTTTTCCAGCTGAAGGTAGCAATGCCTTACGGCCATTCCGAACGTTCGCTACTTCTTAAACACAGCTACTTATGCTATGATATATTACATACTATTAGAAAAAAAATAAACATAAAAAATAGATACTTACACACAAATATATCCTAAGCCACGTAATATAATAATATATAGTTATAAAAAAAACTGTGTACTTAAAGTGATTTCAGTTTTCAAAACTTTAACTAAGCCCACCATAACTAAATCATATTCAGCTTCAATTATATAGATGCATTTAGTTGAGTCTGGATTAATTTTGTTTTATTGCGTACTTTTGAGTGCAATATTTCTTTATATATATTCTATTAGCTAAGAGGTTAAATCAAAATGGAGACTACATAATTTATTAAAATGTTTTGCATATACAAAATATCGTGTTTAAATTGCTCTAAAAAACGAAATTACTTGGTTCACTCACCCAATAACATCATCTAAAATATAGAATTGTCATTCATATATCATAACAATTATATCTTCTATCTCCTATACCTATAAACAGACATAAGATGTAGTCGAAAAAGCTTAGCTCTCCGCTTGAACCTTATCAATATCATATATAAAATTACGAGCTCGGCCACGCCCCCTTCTACATGTTACATACTCGACGACAAGGACACAATACACCGAATTCAATAATTTCAGTTTAGAAACAACCAAAAAAAAAGAACTATGGAATGTTCGAAGGTTATTAAAGCTGTGTTAGCTCAAAGCAGATTGTGTTTGTGCGAGTGTGTGTGTGACTATATGTGAGTGTGCCTGTCTGTGTGTGCATTGAACATGTGTAGCTGTTGTCCTTGCCGCAGCCATTGTCCTTTTGTCAGACAACATAAACAATTAATTTAATATTTTGCGTTGCGTACGCCTCAGTTCCTTCTAATAAAGCCGCAACAGCATTGAACATGGGCGCGTGTGGGCGGGGCCATGCCGCAACGCCGAAGGACAAACGGAATGCCCATTTTGAAGGATGTGCCCAAAAAGTGCAGAAACAAATGCATTTTATTGTGCGCCATTGTTGTTGTTGCTGTTGTTGTTGTTGTTGCTGGTTGTTGTTGCTGTTGTTGTTGTTGTTGTGGTTGTTGTTGCTGTTGTTGTTGTGGTTGCTGTGCAACCAGTTAGCTGTTTGATCAAATTAATTAAATTATCATTATAATTGATTAGCTTGCAAATGCAATTGGCCATACACTCAAATATCCCCGCCCACCGCCCCAACGCCTCCAACCCAACCCAATCCAGCACCGCCCCCGACAGCGCCCCGCCCCGCCCAGCTCGCATTCCCTGAGCACATTATTTTCAATTTGGGCAACTGCATTTTGAAGCATCGACTACACGAGTCTCGTACAATATAAATCAAATTGCATGCCAATAAGGCAGCTCTCAGAGTATGTGTGTGTGTGTGAGCGTGTGTGTGTGTGTGGGTGTGCTTCACGCACTGAGAGACAGTCTGTGGTGGGCGGCACATTTTGTCGCCTGCTGGTTTTTATGGAGCCAAGTAAAAGTGGATGGCAGCCAGAGGCAGCGAAAGGGCTTGCGGCTGCTCTGGTCTCGGCCTGACCCAGAAGCAAAGTGGGAACAACAAGAAGAAAATTGAGAGCAGGAGATATCACAGGGCACTTACAGTTGGATATGTCACACATATAGATTATACACACACACACACAGAGAGAGAGAGAGGAACGCAGCGGGACAGCGCCATCACAGCAGCAGTTAAGGACAATGGACGGAGTGAGAGGACGGAACGACACTCAGATAGCTAGACAAAGAATGGGATTCGAATAGCATTTCGTAGACAATATGCAAACATATACCGTGCTAGACATGCCAAAGACTACACACACTCACACACACACACACACTGACACTCACACACACACACGTACAGTTGGCACTGCTGTGCGATTTACTTGTATTGCAAAAAGCTTTTTCACTTGCCGTTGCCCAGACAACAAAAATCTGCAAATAGTCTCAAGCAGCTGCTTAAATCCCCTTACTTAACCGATTTGTCCATACATATATATATATACGTATACTAATATAATATTAGTAGTTCAAATAACATTAAGAGCTGCTCGATCATTTTTCAAGGAAATGCAGCTGGCAAATTGGAATTCGGCAATTTGCCCTTTTCTCTGTCTTAATGCTAACACAGATTTGGAAATGATTTCGAATTACATTTAACAGCTGCTGTGAGGCGAGTGTTAAGATAGCAGAAATGTTAGCCTTAGACTGTTAATGGTGATGTAATGCTTAACTACTGGCTGCTTAAGCTGACAAAATAAACTCTTATTTAATTTTTGTATTCACAAAAGAAAACTCTACCAAGGCGAGAACTTAACAGTCTTGGCTATATTATGTATATGTAAAATGTAGATGTGTATAATATATTAATAGATAATATAGAATAATATATATACAAATGTTTGTTTATTGACTGAAATTGATTGAAATTATTTGCTAAGACAATGTGTTTCCTTGAAAGTCAGTCTTATCTACAGATTTATCCTATACTAATCTGACACACTTCACCCTTTCGATTTCTCTTTGATAAAGTTGGTTATAGTGGGGCAACTGGCTTTGGTTTTCTTGCAAGGGTAAAATGACAAGCCCTATAATGTAAATCGAAATGTGTTTAAATAAATTTACAAATAATATATACATATATATGATATATTTATATATGTCTGTAGATTGAATGTTAACCACGATTAAGCATAGCAGTGATGCCCGATTCAAAGAGTTGCCAAGATACTGACTCGCTGCCCGGTTATCTGCTGATATCTGTGGCATATGCAATATATGTATGTCTATCTGTGTGTGAGAGAAATGCCATATTTATATGTGTATCTATGGCAGCGGCAGGACCTCGCTTGGCAATAGCTGAATGTGGGTAATGCACATAGCTTCGCCACGTAAATCGAACGTGGAAGACGAACGGTTGGTCAGAGCGGGCAGAAGCAGCAGCAGCAATAGCAGCAGCAGTAATGCTGCCATATCGGGCATATCTTTTGGCTGACCTCCCACACACACACTCACACACCCGCCCACACACATGCGTTAACAAGTCAAACAACAGCCGCAAATTGTCAGGAAACGCAATGCTAAAACACTCGCCTCCCGCCCCAAGCTCCAAGCTCCAAGCTCTGTGCAGCAGCAGCAACTACAGTGACAGCCGCAATAGATTGATAAACATGGATAGCAGACGCCGCCTCCAAGAAAGTTGCATAGCAGAGGACATCAAGGACATGCCACATACAACTGGGAGCACAGATGGATATACACAGCAACAGATATAAAGATATATCTGTAGTCGTTGTAGATACTTGACTCTTGATATCACTGCTGCTGCTGCTACTGCTGCTGCTGGCATGTCGCACATTGTTTGCTGAGCTGCTTAATGGCAAATAGTTGAGCAAATTCAATTAATAATATTTAAGCTTGGCGTCACTCAGCCAACCTATGCTAATCAGCAGCCAAACGTCGACCGCACGGCTCGAGGCCGCTTGCCCATGGGGCCGTGAGGGCCGGGCAAATTTGTGGCTTTCAAAATTACCGTTGTACACGCCTCAAATAATATTTAACGATGAATTCAATTATCGATTAGCATTGATGGCCAGTTAAGTGCTCACCACATCAGCACATCGAGTGTCCAGCACTTCGAAGTCAGTTCATCGAGCCGTTTATGCTTGGCTAACACAAAGGGCAAATACGTTAAGTGAACGCATTCATAATATCAATATGAACTATTTGCCATAATATTATTATGGGTGCTTGGCACTGGCGCTTTGTATCTGAGGAAATCAAATTCGAAATAATTGTAAGCTTGACCTAGGAGCACGTAAGGGAGCTCTTAGCCGGGTATGTGCGACTAGCATATATCGTGTGCTTCGATCTGTGTTTTTAAATATACTTCATAGATGTTATCTAGTATAATAACAATAAGGAAAGCTCTGTTCGGAGGTTCAAGACAAGGAATTATCCTTAGCCCCGTCCGATGTGATTTTTCAATATTTTCTATATATCTAAAATAAACTAAAGAAGAAAACTCGACAGTTAGGATACCAGAACGAACGGCCGGACAGACGGGCAGATGTGCGAGCTGACGGACAAACGAACAGTCTGACGAAAGGGCAAAAGGACGGAAGATCGGACGGACGAAAGGGCAGACGGTCGAAAAAACAGATGGACGAAAGGACAGGCGGACGAACTTACAGACTGACGAAAGGGCAGAAGGACATATAGACGATAGAGCAGACGGACGAAAGGACAGACGGAAGAAAGGGTAGACGAACGAAGGGTCGAACGGACGGACAGTCAGACGAACAGGCTAAGTCAACTCAGCTCGTAGTCCTCATCAAAAACATATATTTTTATGGGGTCTGCCACGCCTCCTTTTGCCTGTTACATACATTTGAATCAAATCATTATACCCTGACTTCACATTTTCAAAGGGTAGAGGGTATAAAAGCCACGACGACTCCGCTGGCAGATTGAAGCATGATTGAGATTTTCATATGTCGATCGTTGTCTTTACGTCTTTTGCCAACCTGTTAGAATTTATAACAATTTGATTTGATTTCTATTTACGTTGTTGCTATTAAAAATCGATGATTATTGTTTGGATTGACTTTTTGGCATCTGACTCTAATTAGTTTATACAAAGTTTAATTCGATTCAGTCATAATGTGAAACGATAATAGTCGAGAGCCGAGAGCCACAATCAAGTGAAATGAAAATAGATAGTTCAAATACCCGAACTATACAATGTGCACACAAATGCAATTATATTTGGTTGGCTTAGCTGTCGCCTTGTGCTGTCCGAGCTCTGCTTCAACTGCTGCTGCTGCTGCTGCTCTCAAGAATCACTTGCCACAAGAAATCGCTTTACTTAACAAGCAGTTGAGCTGCAACAACTTAATGAATTTCTAATCATCATATGTGACAACTGCCAGATATGACCCCCCGCCCACTAACCCCCCTCTGTCTCTGTGTGGCTACTAATCTGGCTAAGTTGCAGCTGCAACCAGAAGTGGACCGAGATGTGAGTGGCCCCTGAGCTGAGGACACATCCACGAGCTGTAAACTCGGAGCTGCAATTGCTGTGGCATTTACGTTGCTAATTTAAAGCTCAGTCCGGGTCAAGAGCTGCTTCAGCTTACCTAGGGTGTGCGGCTATCTGGGTGTGTGTGTGTGAGTGAGGTAAATAGTCAAATGCAAACTATTTGCCGCAAATTGAACAACAGTTGCATAACTAAGCATTACAAAGCGACCAACTGCGGTCGCTGCTCGCTGCTAACCGAGCCCGAGCAGCCAGAAAGTAGCCAAAGATAGCGCCCACTGTGCATGCAATTTTAACTATGTCACACACACGCACACACAGAGAGAGAGAGAGAGAGAGAGAGAGAGAGAGGGAAGGAAGGAGAGAAGGAGTGAGAGCCAGATAAAGTCCGGCCAAAGACATGGGGCAGTCGAGTGGCACTCCATTAAACATATAAGTACACCTATTAATGGTCAGGCAAGCAAGGAAGGCGGTCAGCAAGTGGGCTGGGCTGTGTGGGCGTGACCGCAAATGGCATGCGAAATCAAAAGTACAATATTATACTTTATACTTTTGCCACATTACAAAATGAAATTTCCCACTCGCAGACAATTACAAGAACAAGTAAGAGTACTTTAGCCGAGACGGCTCGACTAAAAGATACCCTGAACCCTGCTGGAACTGATATTAAGATAAGTTTACTCTTCATTTATATATTGCATATAACGCATGCACACGCACATACACAGTTATGAGTAGGCAGTCCAATTATTGATTGTTAAAGATAGTAAGAAAATAGGATGAGTTATCGAAAAAAAGATAAATTCCTTCAGCGTAACGTATACACGAGTATTCATGTTAAATTTCAAGTCTCTAGCTTTTGTGGTATACGAGATCGGTGCGTTCATACGGACGGACGGATGGGCAGACATGGCGATATCAACTCAGTTTGTCTTCCTGAATATATACTTTATGGGGCCTGCCACGCCTCCTTCTGGCTGTTACATACATTTTCACAAAACCTTTATACCTTGAATTCCCATTTTCAATGGGTTCAGGGTATAATAAGCTCAAGAAAATGGCTGAGCTAGAGAAACAGACAGAGAGAGAGACAAAGAGAGAGAAAGGGAGAGAGAGAGAGACTCAGACTTGGCCATATAATGTAACTCATCTTAAGCACATTAAGTGCTGGAGCCAGAGCCAAGCCCAAAGTCAGGACAGTATGTGGCCAAAGCTGATGGGCGGCCCGGTTGGCGGCCACAAAAGCACAGCCACTGCGGTTAGTGCTACATATGTGTGTTCGAGTGTGTGTGAGTGTGTGTATGAGTGTGTGTGTGTGTATATGGATTAAAAGTCCATCAAAATGTACATAAAAGTCATTGACTTAACAGGCTGGCTGCAAGCCTGGTTACCAAGTTATGCGACACCTGGGCAAATCTTGAGGCATCATTCGCCATTTGCATGTGGCAGACACACGCACACACACACACATACGTATGTCTGTATATACATATATATATTTATATATGTAGCTGTGTGTGTGCGGCGTATCGGCTGGCTGATTTCACATGCCGCACGACAACACTGGCGCTCGCGTGTGAAATTAAATTGTTTGTTGGTTCGCAGAAAATGAAAATAAAGTCGTTGCCGCCGCCGCCGCCGCTGCCATCGCTAGGTCTGGAGCCGTGCCACAGTGACAGCGAGTGGGACAGCTTTTGGCTCGCAGCCCACGCGCGCCACTCGAGTGATGAAAAGCCGCCGAGCGGCTGTCACCTGGCGGTTGGCGGTGGCTGCGGTCGTCTGTCTCCCGTTTCCCCTCCCAACCGCCCTGCGATCAACATTTTGCGGCACGTTGAGCCTCTGAGGTTGAGCATTGAGTTGTGAGCGACCGGAATGCCAGCACGCCTGTCAAAATTATGTCACAGAGCCGAGCAAACTGCGGTCGCAGTGAGTTGACAATCGGGTCCGCTCCTCGATCGCAGTGACTGCGCGGTGTCAACTCAATGCGCAATAGAAAATTCCAAGCATATGACATGGGGCGACGGAAAAACAATTTAATGAGCGCAGTGAACCCAACGGGAGGAGCAAACGCAACTCAAGTTGGCTCAAGTCAAGTTGGATTTTCAATGGCCACAAGCCGAGCCGAGGCGGCGCTGTCAAAGGAATAACTTCGTCTAAAGTTGGATCGAATTACTGAAACAAAATGTCGACAGCACTTTGCTTTGCTCGAAACTATTAATTGAATCCGTGGAAGGCCGGGTAATTGGATTTGCCTGCTCTACCAACTAACAGCTAACAGCTAGCAGCTACCAGCTGCGGCTGCAAGCAGTACCAGAGCTAGTAGTACAAGCTTAACTCAATTAAAATAGAATTTGCTAAAATGTTCGCCATTCGATTGTCAGGCGCCTGCCAATAAGCCTTTATTTAGCACCTGCGCTCATCTGCCTGCCGCCACGTGCGTGCGCCACACACACACACACACATCCCATTGGGGGCCATGAAAAGTGCTTTTGTAATGAGTGGAGCATGATTTTGGTTGATTTCACGCATGTTCCGTCAAATTCCACTGCGATGCTAAAATAACATTCAGACACACGCACGCACACCCTCTAATGCGGCCTTTGCCCTCGCTCATATTTTATGCTGGTCATTCAATTTGTCATAGCAAAGGTAGCTTCAGCCACCCACCACGGCCCCAACCCACCATTTCGACGGTCCATAATAAAGTTCATAACAATTATGCAGTGCGCTCTCGTTAGTTGCGCTGCCTTTTCAGCGGTTCCGCTATCTGTTCAGGTCATTTTCATGGATTGCGGCATGCTTATGCCTACAGTTTACACCCACACACCCACCCGCCCACACACCCACCCACGCACCCACCCATACACCCACACACATTTCCCAAAATATTGAACTAAGCTCGGACTTTGGGACCCAAAAACCTCAACAACACGCAACGCTCCTCAATTGAAGCTCGCGAGCATAGAAAAATCACGACGCCCAGCCACAAGAGCGGCTCCCCACCACCCGCTACGCCTAACCCAACTCCCCCCCCCCCTCTGCCCCCTCAGCGGCTACAGCAAAGTTTAAATACAACATGATTTTATTATTTTAGGGCATGCAACACGCTCGTTCTGCCAACAAATTGCAGCATGTGAATGCGTTGCATTCGTGTGCATCGACACCACCAAGTGGCATTCGGGCTGGCTACAACTGCATTGCAGATTCAGTAGAGTTCATGTATTTACCTTGTGCCCTCAGCTCTGTTTCAATCAAGGCCTATGCCGAACGATTTTTGGTTGAAATCTAAGGCCAATTAATGGAAAATTCAACTGCTGCCCAAAACTCAGAAATTCATACCTTGGGGATACCTTGAACTTTGAGCAGAGCTACAATTGCAATCGTTATGCACATACACAACACACACAACATGCACACAAACAAACAACATATTTAAAATCTCAAGTCTCTAACTTTTGTGATTTACGTTAATTCGGACTGACAGATGAGCACGGCTAAATCAACTCAGCTTGTCGTCCTGATTTTGGACCCTTTCTGTCTGTCACACACTCACATATTCATATTCGCAAAATTATTATGCCCTGAATTCCCAGCTTGAAGTGGTTCAGTGTGAAACAAGCCAGACTGCTATAGTGGCGAGTGCCAGACTAGGAGATACCCTGAACATTTATGTATATTTAAATGTGTCTTTTTACAGTAAATTTGAAAGCACTATAAAACTAGACAAAGGTATCGAAAGCTGAAGAAAGCTAGATATAGATATAAAGGGGGAGAAAAAAGCTAAAGAAAGCTAGATATAACTAGAAAAGGCTACAAAAAGCTGAATAAAGCTATACAGCTAGTATACAGCTGAAAAAAACTTATGGGCAGCTAGAGAGACCTAAAAAACAAACTAGGGACAGCGAGAAAAAGCTAAATAAAATTAAAGAAAGCTACAGACAGTTAGAAAAAGCAAATATGATATTCACGATAAGCTTAAAAACAATATCAGTATATCAAAGATGTCGACTATTATAGATAATAGCTATCGAAAAACTATGAAAAGCTCGTGCTGTGTATGGCAGAGAGGAATATATCTCGTAAGTCTCTAGCTAACGTCACTTCGAATAACGTTTCGTTTATATAAACAGACAGACTTCAGTCTGCTTAGATCAACTCAAGAATGTATATACTTTATGGACTCTACCACGCCTTGTCCTGACTGTTACTTCCATATTCACAAAACCTTAATATCCTTACTACCAATTTTCAAGCGGTGCAGAGTATAACCAATAAGACTACTCTAGGAGATACCCTGAACATCTGCAAGTCTCTAATATTTTCAATAAGTTTATTATTGTTCAACTTGATGTTAGGGGGTAGTTGGGTAGGTCTCCCTAATAACATCAAATGATATATGCTGCTATAGGGGCATGCAGCATTGCCTGAGCGGAAGTGTATCTATTATAATTAAATTATTTTCGTTGCAGTGGCACAGCGTTGCCAGACCAACGCCATTTGCCACATTTATGAATGCTGAAATGGAGCTCGAGCAAACAGACACAGACACAGACACGCAGACACTCGCACCCTTTGGCACAATTGCTTTGCATCTGTGACGCTTACATAATTGTTCGCTGCGAGCCGCAGAACTTTTGTTTAATAGACCCAATCACAAATGGCCTCCTGCCACACGAAAACCGCCTCAGTCTGCTGCGCCACGACTGTTGCCTAGGCGAAGCCACACGCACACACTCAAACACACACACACATGCACACTTAACTCAAGTTTCATTCAATTATTGTTAAGCACCTCAAGTTTTCTTAGCCACACACCGCAATACACTCTTGTGTGCGCCTAGGCAGGGGGCTGTGGGGGCCGTGGGGCCGAAGGGGGCGCCCTAGAACGAGGCCACTCGCCGGCAGGAGTCGCCGACTAACTACACAAACACAAACCAGGCAACGCCAATAGCAGCTCATCAACACAATTTCGTGGCCCAGGGCCTGTAGGCTACAGCAGCTGTTTGTTGTTGTGCCCCCATTGTTGTTGCTGCTGTTGTGGTTGTTGTTGTTGATGTCTGCTTGGTTTTGCAATTTGACAAAAATGTTGGCGCACAATTTTCATGTTGGCCAAATGACGCGCCAATGTCTACACCGCCGAGCAGGCGAGCAGGCCAGGCCATGCCGAGCCCGGCCAAGACCACAAAGAAGGAGCCCGGGCCAGACGCCATGGTGTGCGCTCCCATGGCGCGTCCCGACGCGCCTGACACCAATACTAATGCGTGCGATTAACATTCGCAATGGTCCTCTGGCCACGGGGCAATGGTCCGCACAATTGGAGCCAGCGAATGGGGCCTGTGGCCGTAACTGTAGCGGGCGCAGGGCCAAGGACTAGACGGAGGCAAGGCCAAAGCCGGTCGGCCCTGGGCATGAGCACGTCTAGGTACATGCGGCGAACACGGCTCGAACATGGTCAGAAACAGATCAGGCCACAAGCCCATATAACACACATCTGCAAGACGGGAGTGAGTGAGCGAAGGGAGATGGGGCCAAGGGGGAGCTGCATATGTTGTTATAACTCTCGGTTCGGCAAAAATGTGCGATAAACTACTTGGCACTTAGAGGGGCGACAAGGAGTTGGCGCTCACCAAAAATGGCTGCCCCAAAACACAGGGCTGCAGCGCAGTGATGTCATTTCATGTCATGTCCAAACAAAAAAAGCTAGATCGACGAGATAAAAAGGCTAAAAAAGGCTGAATCAATAAAGACAGACAGCTGTGTGCGCAAAAATAGCAGTGCCCTTGAGCCTTGACTTCAAAGTTGATAAATCATATTAAAAAGACCATAAGTGCACCAATCTTTTATAATTTTAGAATTTATATTTATATATAACAAAATTATGAATGAAAAAATGTCCCCCATTTTTAGAAATGACAAATTTAGTGAGAAAAAAAAACATTTTGTGCTGCTCATAAAAATAGCAGTGATTGCTAAATATAAAAATCTGTCGATTCCAAATTATTTGAAACTTTAAATACAGGCCAGCCTTAATTCATAATATTTAATACTTAATATTATCAGTAGAATATCATTTAAAAATTGAAAAAAAAGTAAAATAAAAAAAAAATTAAATTTGCTAAAAAGGTTAGAATTCCCGCAGCCCGCTGTTTTCAAATTTTTCCCGCAATCGCATTTTCAAAACAGCCAGATTTGACGGGAAAAAAGCTAAAATAACAACAGTGCTGCAGCACAAAATGGAGCATTCGAGGTGCCACGGGGAGATGAATAGGATTAGGCAAAGTGCGCGAAACAGTTTAAACTTGGCAACCAGATCGCTCGCTCGCTCGCTGCCCAAAGTTGGCCAGCAGCAAGTTTTAAGCGCCGCTGCAATTGAGTTCACAAAGTGTTCGACAGCCAAGGCGTAAGCGGTTCAAGTTCACGTCAACCAGTTCGATTCTTGCAGCTTACGCAGCCCTAAAAGCCGTTCACGTAGCTCGCATAACTCGCCTACAATTTACGCCTATTACACGTAAGACTCGCCGCCGCCCCCCGAAAACCCAAGCGCAGCCCCAATAAAGGGGTGCGTATCAGCTCACACTGTGTGTGGGTGTGTCTGTGTGTGTATCTGCGTGGGTGTGTATTAGTGTGTGGTTGTGCCTAGCTGGCTGGCTGGCTGGCTGCCTGGCTGACTAACCCACACGTTGGGCGCCAGGGCGCGTCTTGAGTGGAGTTTATTTTCAGTGCGGTTTGATTTTATGCAAATGATTTTGCGACGAGTCGCCTGCAAAGGGAATGTAAAGAATGGTGAATGCTCCTCAACTTGCAACAACTTTCAGCCAAATCAATTCGAGCTTGCCAAAGTGACACAACTTCACACACACACGCACACATAGCCAGCTGTATATGGTAACTAGAGCCAAAAAAATATAGAACAAGTTAGAGTGCTGCAGTCAAGACTGCTCGACCAGCAGATACCCTGAGGCCTGTGAGAGGCAGATGTTCCTTTCATTACAGGTTTCCTTTATACATACAGCTGTGTGCACAAAAATAGCAGTAAAGTAGATGCTAACAGAGATTCCAAGAATTTTGGCATATTTCTTTTAATAGATTCAGCTCTCTGACTTTGTTTTTTGTTAAATTGAATATAGACATTCATACATACATACATACAGATAATATATACCAGGTATAAGCAGGCGCTCTGCTTACTGCGCAGTTACACGCGCTTGGGCTACGTCTATTCGCCTTACAATGGGGACCTAATTATTAAATATATTCTTCTAGATGGACTTTCTTAGTGAATAGATGCAATTCTTTATTTTCTGAGCTGAGTTATGCCATTTAGATATTTGTATGTGCCAAAGCACAAGTCATCTGTATTTTAAAAAGGTTTTTTTTTGCATATTTATGGGAAAATCAAAAATATAATATATGTATAAAGCCTATGTATTTATTATAGAAACCTACCTGATATCGATATCGATCGATTTTTTATCGATAATCAGGAAATAGGATGAGTCAAGTCTCTAGCTTCTGCGGCTTAAAAAATTGCTGCGCTTACACGGACGGACGGACCAACGGACGAGCTGACGGACGAACGGACCGACAGACGTACGGACGGAAGGACAGATGGACGAACAAACAGACTTGGCATTTAAGATAGATCAAGAATACATCGGGTTAGCCACGCCTTCCTCCACCTGTCACTTACATTTCTACAAAACTATTATACCCTGACTTCCAATTTTCAATGGGCTCATGGTATAAAAAGAAATGGTGAGTAAAATGTGAAGGAAGGCGCCGAATATGCGATTTGTGTGTGACGTTTGTTCCAAAAAACCAAAGACAACAACAACAATAGCACAGACAAAGGCGAACAGCATGTAAATGGCAAATGGACGCTGACACAGAACGGAATGGAATGACACGGAATGGAACAGTGCTGGATATGCAAATAGTCCAACAGAGTCGGCTGGCGGCGAGACATGACCTTTTCCAAAGGGCTTACCAGCGACGTTTGGCATTTGATAGGGGGCGGACGCAACCTCTGACCTTACAGCAAATCACAGCGCATTTAAGAGCAAATTATCACTCGGAGAATCGGTCTGGCTCCGAGAGGGCCCAACATGTCCACCAGCCAATTCAGCAACCACGAAACGAGTCTCACTCAACTGCCATTTGTTAATATTCCAATTATATGAAGATTACGCACGTAAATCCGCTTACATAAAGAACCAACCAACCAGCCAGCCAACTGTGCATAATATTTCATTTTATTTCACTGTAAAATGGAAATGGAACATTTAAATCAATATTAATATAAGAAGCCACCGCTAAATATCCTTTATGCAGTTTCTATGGCACTGGAAAGTCGAGAGACGAGAGCTGAAGAGTTTATTTCGGTTAAATTGAATGCATATTGTTAAGAGCAGAGGAACATTTCGTTAACTGAAAATCGTAGATTACAAACTCAAATTTATGATTTTCAACACAAGCCAAAAACTAAGCTCGATATTTGACTTCAGTTACGAAAACTGTGAATCTGCCCAACTTGAAGCTAACAATTACTTCAGACAAACAACTTCCAGCTTATGTACATAAAATAATAATTTGTTCAGATTCTGTGTGTGTGTGTGTGTTGTGTGTAGCTAAACTTATGTCAGGCACTGTGCAGCCCCACAAGCATTTGTTGTTGTTGTTGTTGCTGCTGTTCTAGTTATTTTCGCTGTTGTTATTTTTGTTGATCTGCAGACGTGCGGCATGTTTATTTGAAGGTTAACAAGAAGGAGGAGACTCAATTCAGGTAGTCGAATATCGAATATTCTTTAAGCAATAATATATTGTTTCTTGAAAGATTATATTTATTTAATCTATTTTATTTTGCTTAAGTATTTATTTTTCGACTTGCATTATTTATTTTATTTATGTTTTTAATTGATTTTTTTTTTAATTTATTTAATATAGATTTTCTCTTTTATATATTTTTTTGTTTTATTTATTTTATTTTTATTTTTTTTTTTTTTTATTTCGTGTCTTAACTTATTTAATTTGTTTTATTACATTTATTTACTGTTTATTTATATATATCTAAAGAATTCTTTGATAGAAGTCATTTTTTCTCTCTTATTTATTTTATTATACCCTGAACCCATTGAAAATGGGAATTCAGGGTATAATGGTTTTGTGAAAATGTATGTAACAGGCCGAAGGAGACGTGGCAGACCCCATAAAGTATATATATATTTTTGATCAGGACGACAAGAGAAATTGTTTGAGCCCTGTCCGTCTGTCCGTCCGTCCGTCCGTCCGTCCGTCCGTCCGTAGAAGCTCCTAGATCTCCGAAACTACAAAAGCTACAGACTTCAAATTTGGCATGAATACTCGTGTATACCATACGCTTAACGAGTTTATCTTAAATTTTCGATAACTCATCCCATTTCCTTATTATCGATAAAAATCGATAATTTGACTTAGTTTTTCATGCGTAACTCTGTAACCGTAGAAGCTAGATACTTCAGATTTGCAGTGTATGTTACTGTAATGAATGCGCACATTTTGTCATTTTTTGATTTTGTATACCGGCCCGCATTTCCCCCAAATTTGCAAATTTCTCCAGAAGTCGTATATCAAATACTAGAGACTTGTACTTTGGCAAATACACACATATGTACCATCTAATTATACTCTAAAAGTTTCATTAAAAAAGTCCAAGCAGAAAAAAGGTTATTCAACAATCAATTTCCCATAGTAATGCTCATATTGCAGCCCAAGCGCTGCCGCAGCGTCAACTGCGCAGTAAGCAGAGCGCGTGCCTACACATAACTGTGTATGTATGTGTGTACGCATAGTTCGTTTATGTGTTTGTGTGCGATATCCGCGATACGCATAAACACTAGGAAATTCCAATTATGCCATTTTTTCGCTGCCAACTTCAGATTTCTAAAAGGGTCAGCAGGTACCAAAAATATGTAACATTCAAACCCCTATGCCTACGCATAACTGTATATTTATGTGTGCATGCGTTTTATGCAATGTATATACAAAAGGAGCATACAATGATTTTAGTAACAGCTCTCACAGGGTTCAGGGTATCTCTTAATCGAGCCGTCTCGATTAGAGCACTCTTACTTGTTTTTTTCTATTTTTTTTTTCATTCTATTTAGTTATGTTTTATTATTTTATTTGCTTTATTATTTCAATTATATTGTATTTATTTTATTTTTTAATTTAATATTTTATTTGTCTTATTTATTTCAATTATAGTTTTTAAAGAATTCTTTTTATATATTTAAAGAATTCTTTGATATAAGTCATTTTTATACCCTGAACCCATTGAAAATGTATGTAACAGACAAAAGGAGGTGTGGCAGACCCCATAAAGTATATATATTCTTGATCAGGGCGACAAGAGAAATTGTTTAAGCCCTGTCCGTCCGTCCGTGTAAGCTCCTAGAAAAATTAAAAATTAAGAAGAGAGAGGAAATTTTTATTAAAATGATGATAGAGTAAAGCAAATACTAATGGTATGTTAGTGAGTGCATTGAAAAACCTTTTGAAGATTTTGATTTGTAAGCTTAAAGACAAAAGTTTAGTTTATGTAGTTAATATGTATATAAATATGAACTGTTTATTGAGCTAAGTCAAAACCATAACCATTCTATACTTTCTGTAAGGCCGACAAGCTTCTTACATCTCTGACAAAAGCCAAGGACATGGCTATATCAGTACTCATCAAGCATATACAGTGGCTCACAGCTTATTGGGTTCTTGGCTAAGCTGAATAGTAAGTGGCTCATATATAAGTTGAGCAACTGTACTTAACAATATTTTAATATTTTTTAAAAGTAAAAGTAAAAGTAAATTATCTCATATTTGATAAGTTAAAGCATTAGACTAGTAACTTTGCAATTTTTCGTATTAAAAATATTTTAATATTTGTTTTTAAAATATTTAAAAAGTAAATGAGACTTGATAAGTTAAGGTATTAAACTAGATACTAGCACTTGCAATTTATGTTATATATCTTCTTTAAATTAGATTTTAAAAATACTTTAATTTTTCTTCGTTGGTTTAACATAAATTGTGAACCACTGTATTTACTTTATGTACTCAGTGTTATCTGTTCCTAAGCATTACACATACCTCCAGCAAGTGCATGCCCTCAAAATACATAAACTTTTCACACCCCCAAACACGCATACCCGCACCCGTATCCGCACCCACACCCACCTCCCCCCACCCACACACTCAGCCAGCGCACGTTTGCGCTTAGTTATTAATATTTAAACTTGAAATTTAAATGCAATGCATGAAACGCAAATGATCGAAGGCAAGGACAACAACACAGAAGGAGGGAGCGAAAAAAGAGAGAAGTGAAATAACGGTTGCTGCTTTATCTCGCAGCTGCTCGCACAGCCGCGCCAACCGCAACACCAACTCGCCCGCCCATAGGGCGCTGTCTGTCGCTCGCTCGCTCGCTCGCACGCTGGCTGAGCTGAGCTGCTCTTGTTTTTTATGCTCTGTGCAAATAGTTTTGGGTGTGCGAGTGTGCGTGTGTGAGTGTTGTTTGTCCTTGTTGTTGTTTTAGCAATATATTAAAATTCAATTTAATACAATTTCAATTGTTTGTGCGTGCGAATACAATTGCCAGAACGAGAGGCACATAAACACAGACAAAGGGAGCGAGAGTTGGGGCAGAGGGAGAGGGAGAGCGATAGCACGGCAGATAGTTACACAGATAGAAATAGTCAAAGAGCGCATTCACCAAAATGGCAAAAGGTGTTGATGTATCAGTGTGTGTGTGTGTGTGAGTGTGTGTCTTAGTGAATATTTGTGTGTTTTTTGCAGCGCTTTGTATGCAAAATGTGCGAGTTGCCATTGCTGTTGCTGCTGTTGCTGCTGCTGCTGCTGTTGTTGTTGCCATTGCTTTGGTTGTTGCAGTCGGTTCATCTGTTGTTGCTGCTGCTGCTGTTGTTATTGCTGCTGATGCTGCTGTTGTCATTATTTATGCAACGCCAACGTCCCTTTGCTGATATTTGCATGCCAGCGACAACTTTTATGCCAGTTGTTGTTGTTGTTGCCGCTTAATGATGAGCTCCAACCTGAGCCACATACCAGAGTCGAGGTCATTTTGTGTCATGTCAATTGCTATTCCTTGTTGCTGCCGCTGCTGCTGCCACTGCTGCTGCTGCTGCTTGTTGCAATTTGCATTTCATTTTTGCCTTTGTCGTGCGAAATGTCATTATATTAAAGGGCCAGCCAAAAATCAAAATCCACAAAATTTCACATGTGCGCAGCACACGAGAGAATGTTTTTGTTGCTGTTGCTGCAGCAGCAACATTGCAAAACGTAACAAAATCATAGATCAAAATATAGACAGCCAAACATGGCAGACACGGACACACACGCACACACACACACACTCACATCACTGATGTCATTTCAGCTTTTTTCCCGTCAAATCTGGCTGTTTTGGAAATGCCATTGCGGCATCAATTTGAAAACAGCGGGCAGCGGGAATTCTAGCCTTTTAAGCAATTTTATGAGCTGTTTTTAACGCGTTTGACGGTTGAAATGTTATTTTACTGTTAATACTAAATATTAAGTCCTAAGAGTCAAAGCTGACCTGCATTTAAATTTATTAAATAATTTGGATTCAACAGATTTTTATACTTAGTAATCACTGCTATTTTTATGAGCAGCACAAAATGTCATTTTTTTCTCACTAAATTGCTCATTTCTGAAAATGAGAAACTTTTTTTTAACCCAAAATATTATTTATTTTTCTATATAAATATGAATTATAAAATTATAAAAGATTGGTGCACTTATGGTATTTTTAATATGATTTATCAACTTTGAAGTCAAAGCTCAAGGGCACTGCTATTTTTGCGCACACAGTCTGCATGTCTTTATTGATAACCAAAAAAAACCCATTAATTTATATTAATCAGACTTTTTTTCAACTTTTTTCCCCGCTGATTCTTTTTTTTAGCCTTTTTATTTTGTCGATCTCGCTAAATGACATCACTGACTCACACACGCAGAGAGAGAGAGAGACATGTGCAGCATAAATGTAAAATAAATGGCCAATATTTGTGGAGACTGACCTCTACTTGCCTTTGACAACCTCTGTGTGTGTGCTGTGTGCGTGTGTGAATAGAATTTTTGTTATGAAACGACAAAAAAAGAAGAAGAACTTCTTCTTCTTCGACGAATGCTTGGCCAACAATACAATTTGGCATATTAATTACTTTGACTCGGCAATATGAGAGGGGGAGAGGAGATGCAGGCGAGTTGTCGGTCGGAAGTGCAAATCGAAATGCAGAAAGGCGCTCGATTGAGCCATTGTTGGGCGCACAAGCTGATTGAAACGATTGAATTCAGATGAAATCAATTGAGCCAGGTGCTAATTAGGTTTGCAACGTGCCACAAATTCGAAGAAAATATAGATGCCATAACCAGCCCGGCACACGAGACGAAGAAAAGTTGCAATTATATTCCGAGTACAAGTGGCCAGCTGCCCCCGGACTCGGCTACAAATGCAATTAGTTATAGTAATGCAGCCAGGCGAGACTTACGTGTGCGGGGCAGCAGGTCAACCATATGCCACATTGCACACATTGCGCAAACAATCGGTGTGTATATAGAAACGATATCGAAGCAGAGACTCGACTGTTTGTCGGACGAACCGCAGAGGAAGAAATTATCGAGCTGCCTGCTTATTAGTTGTGCCTGCCAATTAGCATTGATTGCGCAGGATATCAGCTCGTCAGGCACTCCCCACTGCTCTTAAAGAAATCAGATTTTTGCCCAATTTTCAAACTGAAAGTTGTGTTTTTAAGTATGCATTGATTGAGCAGGGTATCAACTCGTCAGGCACTCCCCACTGCTGCACTTAAAGAAATCCGATTTTTGCGCAATTTTCAAAGTGAAAATTGTATTTTTAAACGAGACTGCACAGGATATGAGCAGCTAATTAAGGCCAGCAAATGGAATTTAGAATAGACTGCGAACCAGAGAGAGAGAGAGAGAGAGAGAGAGAAGGAGAGAGGGAGAGGGAGAGCGAGATAGTATAAACACTTTAGCTGGCATACAATAACGTCTCGACAGGGTCCCCCCATGTGGCCGCATTGTGAATCTGGTCCACTTATTCATGGCCCACAAAGGAACCGCACTGTTCGCACTTTGAGACTGCGCCTGGCAACTGTCAATCAGGGTTCATTTTGCTGCAGCCCTTTTGTTGCCACAACACAGCAGCTGCAACACAGGGCTGCACTTAAAGCCGTCCCAGCCAGGGCCCTCGAGTCGGAGACTCGGCTATGTGCAATTAGTTTGGTTGCGGCACCAATCAAATGCTGCCGCTGCCGACACTCCTGCTCCTGCTTCTGCTGCTGCTGCATTGGGTCCAGCTACGAATGCGCAATTTTAAAATTGCAGCACACAATTTTTGTGACAATGCATTCACACCTTTGCAGCGGGAACAGAGCCGGCCGAGAGCAACAATAACACATGAAGTCGCTTTGGCTAAGTGTGTGTAGTCGACTGAGTCGGACAAGCGGCCCAAGGGCAGCCCGAGGCAGACAAGCGTCGGGCCCATGATCGTAATTTACTATTCACAAAATATTCAAAACTGTGGCGCAAGTGACACTCGAATGTCTTTTGGCAGTCCCAGTCACAGACACAGGCCAACTCAGCGAATGCCAGCCAGCAAAACCAACTGAGTAACATCATCATCATCATCGTCGTCATCATGGCCAACACAGTCTGGCAAGTGGCAAAAATGTTTTGTGTTGCCGTCAGTTTCATGAAAGGGTAGAGCCACTGAAACATGCATCGAACGTCAAGCATAGGTACGGCTCTCTCTGCATGTTGCGGTGGCCGGTGCTCACGGCTGATGATGGACAAAGGTTGTTTTCGCTCCTCATTAGTTAAATCGTGTCCAAGCAAACACTGCGTGTACTGCCTTAAAGCACATGCAGCAAGTGAAAGCTTTGCACTTGAGCTGCATCTCACAGCCATTCACATTGAGGCTAGAAATTTATTTTAGGCAACAGTTGAGCTCGAAGCTTCACGATTGCTTAAAAGCTTATTAAAGTTTTGGGTGGGTAGAGCACTTAAGAGCCGCGTTAAAAAAAATTATGAATCATTAAATTAAAGCTCAGACTTCCACTGACATTCAAGCTTTTTATTTGAGTTGAAAGCACAAATTAGAAGCTCATTAAAACTTTGGATTGAAGGACAATTTGATGAAAGCTGAATTAAGTTGCACGCTCAAAAGCCATGAGCATTAAAGCTTTATGCTTGCTAAAAGCTCATTAAAGTTTAGCTTGAAGCGTAATATATCCAGCTCTGTAGAGCTGTCAAGACTTTAGTTGTCCACCTCAACTAGTTACTTAGCTCTAAAAGCACTTTAAAGCTCTGATTAGCACTCATATTAAATACTATTTTAGGTGAGAGCAAACTTAAAAATTTAAAAAGTTTTTAAAGTGTAAAGTTTCATTAGAACCTTTGATTGATAAAGAGTACGATTAAAAAGTTAATCAAAGCCTAAGCTCTTAGAACTACGAGTATTAAAGCTTTATGAATGTCAAAACTGAACTAGATTATTAAAACCGATAAAACTGAACGAACTAGATGAATAACATTTTAGCTTTGCTTACCTCCCATATTAAAGTCTTATATCAGATGACAGACTATAAAACTTGTTATTATTTTTGATCAAATTTAATTTTATTTGCATTTGACAATTTTTTCTAGTTTCCTGTTGCTATGTAGCGATCTGAATTAGAGTATTGGATGATGCGATGTAAATCCAAACTTGTTTGTTCGGGGCTTTCATCAAATGGGAGGAAAAGCCTTGTCTTAAATCAAGTATTATTCCAATAAAGATATGAAAACGAAATAAATCAATCTGGGAATATTGGAGTCAGAGTCTTCTGTCAAGGATGTCAAGGTGGGAGTAGAGTTTGCAGTTATATGTAGCTGATTGCATGTTTGTTATGCCTCCGAGTAGCATTGTTCAGTGTTCTCCCTCTCAGCAGCAATCACACCTTTGAGGAAGGTAGCCTGTGTTGTACATATTTTGAGTACATGGTAGTTTTATGTAATTCAGTAGACTTGTATGCCATACCTTCAAATAGAGACAATATTTTTTTTACTTAATTTTTCTTCATTTTTCTATCCCTTCCGACCACTAAAGCACACTCTCCCGTTACAGTTGCCAATGTATATAGCAGATTACGATTTGTACAATTCTCTTTATGTTTTACGCTTCAGTTTTAATACATTTTTTACGTATGGCCCTCAAAACTCTCTACCGCATGGAAAACATATTTTTTACAAATAATTTTTCTCTTTTCCTACCTTTGACTTTTATGCTAATCTTTTAATTTTCCCTTTGTAACTTTACTTTCTATTACTTACTTATAGCTATTTAGCGTATACTTAATTAATAGTTGTAAACCTAATAATTTAGTTTAGTCTACATTAACTTCCCTCCACATACTTTCATGTCACTGACCATATTTGTCTTTGAGTTGGAGCATAGCAGGCAAAAATAAACTATCCCCATTTGATGTCAGTGCATTGCATGTGCTTTGTATAGATTGAAGCTATATAATGTCTGTTTTAGTTTAAGTCTCGTAGTTGACACAATGTTCTTTGTGTGCTTAAGTAAATTGATACTTTTGTATATAAATATTTTGAGTTTAATTGAAATTTAAAAGCTCACTCAAACTGCAGGCTTATCTGCTTAACGGCAAACTATTTGTATTTTATTTGTACTTAGACGGTCTTTCAACTCGAATCCCTTTGTGCTGGAATCAACTCTCTTGAATGGCTTTGGCCGGGGAAACAATCGTAAATGGAAAGCTACTTATCTGCCGTCGAGCAGCAATTGCCTCGACGATAATAACATCTTTGAGGCCATTATAAAAGATTTCATTTGATTTCATTAGCCGGGCTTTAAGCTTGAATTAATTCATATGAAATTGCGCAATTCCGTTCGAATGTCAATTATGTTTTCACAGCCGACTGTTGCCGTTGCCGTAGCCGTTGCTGTTGCCGTTGCCGTTGCTGCTGCCTTTTGGTGGCATTGTAAAGCTGCCGCCTGTAGCTGCTGACTGTGGCTATGGCTATGGCTATGGCTATGGCTGTGGCTGTGGCTGTGTTATTGTTGCTGGCTGCTGAATGATTGAAGCTGGCGCAATTACTGTGGCCAGGAAGCTGTGCTCGGAGAGTGCTTGGTTGGAGCAAATTTCATTAGCAAATACATGGACGAAAGCATTTCATTTTACCTTTTGCATGCGACTCAATTTGCCACGAAAAACAGATTCGTCCACCGTGTACACCTCGAGATCAGACTTTCGATTGGCCCCGAGCCATAGCTGACGCCGCCTGGCAAACAGCATGGCAAAGCAAATGAAAGGATGCACCACCCACCGCCCACCACCCAGCGCCCTCGCCCAGCGCCCACACCCACTCGACAGCTGGTGTCACCCACTCAAGCGGTTTTCAATAGCCAAGCTCAAACACAAGATTCGTGCACGCGATTGCAGTGCCAGCAGCCAAACACGGGCCAAAGCAGAGCTGCCGGAACATAATCAGCTTTGGGTTGTAAACAACTCAAAGCAACATCGAGAGCACAAGTTTTGCCAATTTCATCCAGCTGCCCAGCTGTTGCAGCCCAGTTGAGCCGTTTGCAGAAAAAAACCGAGCAAGCTGCGAAGAGCGAGGTGAGCTGCACTGCCAAATACCCTGTAACTGTAACCTCTCTGCTGATATCGATATTTATCGATAGTAGTGAAGAAGAAGAATCGAAGCTATTTTCAATTAAAACTATGAAATCGGCTATCTATATAACTCTTTATACATCTTTAATTTTTACTGTCGCATTTATCGATATTAGCAAAATCAAATCATCTAAAAATCAAAAAGAAAAATCGATTATTAATATAAAATCCCTAGCCCGAACAGTTTTTCATATATCCTAACTCTTTGGTATGACATAGTATGTTAGATATATTTGAATATCAATATTTTATTTAGTTTATTTATCAGTCGAATCGTATTGTGTACTATATTCAATTGTAACTGGGATATCTGCAATCTGAACTGTTCTACAATATATCTTCACTCTTTAGTATGACAGAGTATGACATATAAATTTATAAGCGATATTTATCGATATTAGTAAAGGCAAATCCTATAGTAATCCAGACTATATTAACTTACAAATCTTAAGCCTTCAACCTGGGGGCTCTTCATATATGCTCACTCTGTAGTATAACAGAGTATAACAAGTCTGATATACACTTGCGGTACGTTCTGCGAATATATTTTAAAAGAGAGAGGGGGGAGGAGCTGAAAACTATATCTCGAATGGAACAAAGTTTTGGCTTATTGTTTCCACTTTTGAGCCGGGCCAACCATGGCACACGTTAGCCGCGTGAGTACGGCGGGTACAGTAAGTACTCGCAGAGCAGCAACTTGCAGCGCTATAAAACAAGCCAAACTATAAAAAATATGAAGAAAATACGAAAAGAAGAAGCAACAGCAGCAGCAGAAAGCAATTACAAATGCAAACTACACAAACAACAGCTGCGGGACAGGTGGAGGGGGCGGGGTGGGGACTCGACGTTCATCAGCCGCAGCGCGCTCAGCCCTTTAGCCCCTCGGCAGGCTCGCACCTCGCACCCTCAGCTCTGCCCCGCCCTGGGCCATGCATATGTTTATGATGCCACGCGAATAAAAAATCTTTTTACGACTCGCTCGCTACACATTTACCAAATCTGCAACACTCTGACACACATAGCCTAGCCCCACACCCACCCCCAACCCCACCCTCTTGGCCTACTCCTTCATCTTGGGCCCATCCTCTCCTCTCCCGCTCCTCACATTAGTAATGCGGATAGCCGCTTGGAAGTTTTATAGCCGCTACTTGTGGCACACAATACATTGGGCCGCCCACGCTGCGTATGCTTGATATTTGATGCAAGCTCTAAAAGCGGCAGCAGCAGCAGCAGCAGCAACTTATCAAAATGTGAAGGCTTGCCAGCCATGGGAAGCGTGTGTGGCAAGTGCTGCTGCTTAAGCTGAATCGGATGATATGCCGCCACTACCTGTGTGCTGCTCGCGTTCCCCCTCATCAGCGATGAGTTAATTCGAGCTTGCAAGACTCTCGCACACACACAGACACACACACGATCGCAGGCATCGCTGTCCCAAAGAGCTGTTGGCCATAAAGTGCAAGGATATGTAATGCAATATTTAGCGTCCTTTGAGCACGCTGCCAGCTAAGTGACAAAAAGAAGGCGCAGGCAACGCCAGCTAAGCGACTCGCAACGTGCAACGTGCAACTGCCGCCCGGCAGCCTGCTGCAGATCCTTAAGCTGCTGGCGGCTGCTGCCGCTTGCTACGTGCAACTCGACGCATATCAAGTTGCAACTTGCAACAAATATTAAATCAGTAAAATGTCCTTTAGGGCGCACTCAAATGTAATTGTTGTTGCAGCAACGTCTCTGGTGTTGTTGCCGCCGCCGCCGCCGCTGCTGCTGCTGGTGATTCTTCATCTTCAGTTACGAAACGCGTCAAAATTGTTGCCAGCCCGCGAGTGTTTATGGCGCGTCATGGAAAGTGGATGCCCGCTGACTTTGCACCGCTCGCCTTGCCTTGCCTCGCATGCCGCGCACAGTGGCACCAAACCACACGGCAGCAAATGTGTATTCCCGCACAAGCAAAAGTTGACTGGAAACTTTTAATGAAAAAAAAAAGACCTGACTTACAAATTATGTTCAAATAATACATATATCTCCATTAGAGCTGCAACAGCAATCAGTGCAAGGCTCCAGCTCCCAGAGAATTGCGCTTTTGCAGCCAGAACCCTTTTAAAATGGGAATTCATCATTTTTGCCTCGCGTATATATAGATCTGTCACGCCATCTATAATATTTATGTTTGTATTCATACTCGGGATGACTGCGGAGCTGACTAGCAAGACCTCACCATGTCTATCTGCCTGTTTACTTAGCCGTCCTTCCGTCCGTCCGTTAGTTTATCCATCCATCCACCCCTCCATCCAACCCTCCATTCTTCCCTTCGTTCATCCGTCCGCCCATCCGTCCATCCATCCTTCCGTAGGTCCTTCCGTCCGTCCTTCCAGCCGTCTGTCCTTCCGTCCTTCCTTCCGTCCGTCTGTCCGTCCATCCTCCCATAGTCCCGTCCTTCTGTCCGTCAGTCTGCCTGTTCGTCCGCCAGTCTGCCTGTCCAACCGTTTCTCTGCCCGTCCGTCCATTCCCAAATTATGAATGTTATCCATAGAGATAACTTTACAAATTATTGAGCTTTTCGATTTAGCGAAGGACAAATTATCGCGACTCGACTATATTAGAAATGTCTTTTTGCATAAGTCATGCTATAAAAATAGCATTAAGATAAGTCAGTAAGATATGTAAGCTCAAAATATTTGATAGGGCAGAGACTAAGCAAGAAAAATTGAGCATAGTGGGACTTCATATGAGAATCCAACATTTCTATCTAGCGCTCGAGGGGCACTGATGCTGAGGTCCGACATTTTTGCTGGTCGTAAAGGGTTTTCGAATTTGATGGGTTTGAAATGTTTATATTAGGAGGTAACTTATTACTCATGGTGAGTAACTGTACTAAGGACAATCATGTATTTTTGTTTAAAATTCAAGATGTTTGCTGCTAGTCGGACAGTACCAACTAAACGACTTGTTCCTAAACATTCCCTATCCCATTTTTAAAGAAAATGTCTAAGCTGAAGCCATCTTCTGAACTAAGGTATATATGAATTTTGCTCTTCTACAGATTTCAGCAGAGGAACAGTGATCTCGGGGCACTGTGCCAGTTGAGTCACGGCGTTTTTTATTACGCACAATGCGGGGACAATGTTGAGCGTGTGTTGGTGATAGATACCGCTACTTAGGCAGCTGAAAGATTGTGCAAGTGCAAATGCTTTTCACGGCGTATGGAATTACGGCCGAGCAGCCCGGTCCGAACCTGTCCGCAACCAGAGCCGTAGTCAACTGCCTTGGCTAAGTGCTGCGACGTGGAACATGGCGCTTGGCGCTTGGCGCGTGGCACGTGGAGCGTGGAGCGAAACTGAAGCCGCGACAGGGACTAAGGCGAGGGTCGTGGGGTTAAGACTGCGGTTGACGCTGCCAGTTTTGGAATTGTAATTTGATGTTGCGGTCCAGGTACAGTTGTGCCTGGCGACGCGCGCTGCGGTCAGCGGCGACGCCAGCGCCAGCGTCAGCTATAGAAGCAGCGCCTAGCAACTGCGGATATACGAGTTTCGGCAACTTTTAGGCGCCTGCCGCCAGCAATTTCCTGCCGTCTACAAACCAGCCTAGCCGCCAGCCACCTGCCACACGCACACACACAGTCGCATGCATATGTATCTGTGTCATATGCATACATTTGTGCAATTTATTTATAGTTGTCGCTCGGTTATTATATGTGCGCATAAATATACCAGGAGAATTTATTAAGTTTTATTATGCTCGGGCGCACAGCAGTCGACTTCGACTGCACTTTCAACTTTGCCTGCTACGCCAAGCTACGGCGACACGCACTGCGCCAGCTGTTGCCTCTCTCTCTCTCTCTCTCTCTCTCTCTCTCTTTCCCTGTCGTCACCAGTCTCCCCCTCTCTCTCTCTCTCTCTCTAGCTGTTTCTTTCGATGTCTTCGGTTGCCCTTACGTTGTGCGTGCGTGGCTTTAAAGCAAGTTTGTCAAGCTTAGAAGGCAACAAAAACGGCAGACTGCATCAAATTAGACTAATGCGCTAGTGCAACTCAAATACTAGATACCCTGTAATGCATGGAAGTCATTGAAAGGTGACCAAGTCTGTTGAGTATGCTCAGCTAACAACTGCAGCCTTGATTGTCTATCAGCCAAATATTAAGGTCTTATATCTATAAGTCTATATATTTATTATATATTCATATTATTTACAGAGTATTTACAGTCGACTATGGCTTCTTTTAAATGCTACTACTGCTATTTACATATGATATATTACCAAAGTTAACAATCGAGTATTGCCATGAAGTGTATAGGGTATCTCTATTCTACTACTGCCTGTTGCAGACACCCCTACCGGGTGTACGTATTTTACTACTGTTCCTTACATATGTTACATTACCAAAATCAAACCCACATCTATTCTCATCACATACTTTACAGGGTATCTCTGATCTACTACTTATACTACTACAACTACCACGTCTACACTCTTGCAACGTTATTACACATTCCAAACACCTATTTGGCTTCAGATTATGTAAAACCATTATGTATTTGCACAGCTAATGCTATTTTAAACATACAGGGTATATGGGGTATACACAACCATTTTGCCTACTAATCAAAAACTTAGTTATGCCCAAGCTACATGCATTGTAAGCATTACCCCCACTTTACAGGTTGCATGTACTTCGGCTTTAATGCACTTTACAGGGTATTCGTAGTGTACTACTGCATGTCGTTGAGCTACGTGCATTACTAGAAAGTTATTACATATTTTTTTGGCACATACTTGGCAACAGGGTATAAAATACCCATAGACAAAAGTCAAGGCAGCGCATTAGGCACGTGTTACTACGGCCGGGCTGGGGGACGCGTCGGGGCGTGGCAGGGGGCGGCACGAGCTGTTAGATTCTGTCATATGGGCGTGGCGCAGTCGCCGCTTTGCGCATTTGACGCGCACTTTGCTTTAACGAGCCAAATTGTGTGCAGCAAAGTTTGAGTTTTTCTTCCATTTCAACTATTTAGATACGTGTGATTTTTCCGTCTTGCGGCAAGGGGTAGACCGAGGGGAGGCGGGAGGGGGAGTGCCCTAGTAGGGATGCTGGGCGACTGCTTGGGCGAGGAGCTGGCAAAGTTGAAGCCGCTAAGTGATTGATGGCGAAAAACTACTTGAAGCATAAGAAAAAGTAGTTGACTTTGTGGCGGCAGCATTGCCACAGGATGTGCCAGGCTCTTGGAGAGAAGATTCCGCTGTGACGGGTGAACCGGTTCAACTATTGCGAAGCCCGCTGCTTGGTTTATTTAAACAAACTATTCTTTAGATTTCACTTGATTCTACGCCCAATATTTGAGGAGTTACTGCGGCTAGATAAAGGAAATTTTACAGCGCGCAGCTAAAGGGCTAGCCCAATTGGTTAGACAATGGTTCAGATGCTCCTTAAGTTAAGGTTTCTCCATGAGAGAAGCATTTCTATTGCAGTTGAAAATGCATCAAATATTTAGAGCTGATTCAACTGGGGCGAAATCAATTAAAAAACCAATTTCGTCCGCAACTTCTTTTTCCGACCTGACGAACCGAACCGTATACGCCTCGCACACTGTGAGTCGACAGGTCTGACAGATTATGAAATTATGAACAGGGCTTACACAGTCATTAATGTTAAGCCGCTGCCAACTCTTTGGAAGCAGCTGCAATCAATGGGCTTCTGCTGGAGCTGGAGCTGGGGCTGCTGCTGGTGCTGGTGCTTGTGCCTGGAGCACAACTTGAGGGCAATTCAGTTACAGTTTCCTTGCACCCTTCCGCTCGCATCGTATCAGCAGTTTTCAATCGTTCATCTCTGCGCTCACGTATTCCTTAACATTGCTCATCAAGCAGGCACCGTGGGAGGGGCCTGCCACTTCCGGTCTGCGCACCGGCTGCAAACTGCAGCGTTGACAAGCTGTCCCATCAGCCAAACAGACCCCATCCCGCTGGCCCCTTCAGCGGTACAACAACTTAATTTGCACTATTCAGTGTCGTTGTCATCGTCGCCAATGCCATCTCCGTCTCCGTCTCCGTCTCCGTCTCCATCTCAGTATCCATCTCCGTATCCGTCCCCATCTCACTCTCAGTCTCTCCCTCCCTCTCTCTCTCTACGTTTACTATCTATTCAGTGACTTCCAGTGCCGCTTGTTCGTGTTGTCTGTGTTTTTTTTTTTTACTTTTTATTATAGCTCTCTCTGCCAAATTGTATCCGAGCCATTGTCGTAAAGCATATGAAGTAGCTCGAGCCGCGGTGCGTATGTGTGATATTTGCAGTCATTGTTAGCCCCTGGCAGGGCTGGACAAGCTTACTTTTAAAGCTGCCTGGGGGACAACCGGAAGTTATGAGCAGCCGTAATTGGTGCATTTGGTATGAGCGTATGGCTGTGTGACCGTTTCATATGACTGCAGTGCAATGTGACCGTATATCAAGTGTAGCTTCTACTGCAGCTTAATGTGAGCAGACCTGAATTATTTAGCTGGACTCCAGTGTTATGTGACCGTATTCTGTATGATGTGTATGATATGACCGTATTTCTTTATTACACTACCAGTTGTTTATTGTGAGGTCAATTATTTAGTTAGGCTCCAATGTTGTGTGACCGTATTCTGTTTAAGTGTGATGTAACCGTATTCTGTATAAGCATAATGTGACTGTATTTACAGCTTATACTTGCAGCCTTTAGGTGTGACCAGATATGAATTATTTAGCATGGCTCTTATGTTATGTGACCGTACTGTATAAGTATAATAAGGCCTTATTCTGTTTACGTATAATGTGACCGTATTTTTTGCAGTTTTTAGTATGACCAGATAATATTTAAGTGTAAGTCAGATAAGTACAATACATAATGTGACCGTATTGCATGCAACAGTGCAGCTAAGTGTGCCCGTATCTGTGTTAGCATCAACTTGAAAGCCATGAGCCACTATTGCCTCATTTACTTGCCATATCTCTGGCAGAATGTGACCTTATTTCATTCAAATAATTAAGCATAAATTTTATGCGTCCTACTTTAATGTTTACACATACTACAATTCGCATTTATATACATATATATATGCATATATACATCTGTAATACATCAGCGTAACTTTAGCCCACCCAAACATATTTCAGTGTGACCGTTTATCAAATAAGTTATACATGAAACTCAATTGATGGCTGCTGGTGCTGGCCAGCCAGGCCAGCCCTGATTGCCTCAGTTACGCTTGTTGCTTTTACAATTTTTTCAGTTATATAGCTATATATATAAATACATACGTATATATAAGTATATATATATATATTTATATATACTTTATGGTGCGCTGCTGTCACTTTTGATTTGGCTTTCCTTCTGCGGCTGGCTGTCTCTCTGTTAACCCTGCCCTCAGCCCACGCCCGCTGCGTTCCGAATGGCCACGCCCACTTCATATATATATATATTTATCTGGAATTTCGCAACCTCATGCTCGATGCCACGACGCGTCGACGTCAGACTTTTCTCTTCGCATTTTCCTTTATTTTCCGTTATTATTTTCTTTGTTGTTTTTCGTTTTGTTTTCTTCATTTGTGTTTCGCCTCGCGTGGCGTGTGTCACAGTTTTAGTGTGTAAAGTGCAAACAATCAGCACAAGCGAGTTTTTTGCAACTGCCGCATGATGCACTTGCCAGGCAGTGTGTCCCAGCCCCAACCCCGCCCCCACACCTACTCACTTGGGGCAAGTTTGTCAGCTTCACATTGGTTACTTTGGCTGTTGCTGCTTACTTTGTGGCTGTCAAACGCTTTTTTCTTCCACTGTTTTTACAGCTAGTTTCTGTCACTATTACATTTCATATTTCTATGCTGTGCCACCCCCAACACAGCATACCACGCCCCAACATATGGCTGCCACTGGTCTGCTGTCTGCCTGGTGCCCGCCGCCCGCGGACTGCCGACTGCCGCCTGCTGCTGCTACATTTTCTCCTCTCCTATTTTTTTTCCTTCTATCGCCTGGTCACATTTGTTTGTTCGCTCCTGCTGCGCATTAAGCTTAGTATGGAATTTCCGTCACTTTCAGCTCCTTTTCCTAATCTTCCTCCGCCTCGCTCTCCGCTCTGGCTGCTGTTGATAGACCCGCTGGCGACATCGGCACACCTAGCCAGCTGCATGTACTTGAAAGCCGAATGATTTGTGTAGCGGGCGACTGAATGGAACGAATGCCAACTGAAATCATTTTTACCCATAGATCAGCCAAATTGAGCGTGCGGTTTCAGTTGACTCACCCCTCCCCATTTTGGCCAGAATAAATCCATTTCTTGCCCCACGCAAATTGAGCACATGGACTCTTCTCTTTCGACCACATTTCACAAGATGATTTCGACTATTTTGCATCCAATTTGCTGAGTTATTTAAGCACATTCCTCACAGCATGTCTCAGGCGAAGATTTATACTTTTATGACGCCTTTAAGACATTGCGAAAGCTTGTGACTAGGTCAGTTTAAGGTTGGGGTCAAGTATTCAAAAGATGGGAGGAAATACCCAATCGAATACCTGCCGAATGCAAGCATAAAAAGTCTCCTTAGCTAAGATGCTTGCATATATTGCATAATATATATCCTTATATATATATCGTGTGCATCTATGACTCGCAGCTGGCATACTTATGCTTTCCTTTTTATTTCAACATAATTTACTAGATAGCTTAGCTTGAGACTCGGAGATACTAAGACAGCATAAAATCTAATATCATAAGAATGCGGCTTATTAACTTTTTACAAGCTTTCAGCGAGTCGCCTGCTCTCGCTGGAAAGTAGGGAATGCACTAGACGGAGAACTTCAGACAGGGGCATGAGATATGCAACGAAGATGGTGTCATCAAGAAACTTTTCTGCTTTCCATTATTTACTAGGGTATTTCTGCCATTTCTAGTGATTTCTGAGTGGAGTCTTATAAGGTAAAGACAAGTTGATTTAAAATTAAGTAATAAAATAAAGTAATCATAGAATTCCGATTTGAATTGTTCGTGATACAACAACAGAGTTCACCTCAAGAAACAGCTCAGGAAAGAAAGAATTTTTACCCTTCGGAAAAATGTTCGAGGATAAACATTTGAATAACTCTACATTAGGAAAGAAAGCATCAGATGCAGAATCTACTGTTCAAGCTTAAGCACCTGGAAGGATCTCACAAGCATAAGGAAAGAGAAGATTGTAAGGCAAAAAAATATCCCTCATGTTTCACCCCTCGGAATAATGTTCAAACATGAACATTTGAACGGCTCTACATCAGGAAAGAAAGTTCAGATTGAAGGTCTACTGCTCAAGCCTGAATATCTGAAAGGTTATATCTAGCATACATCAGGAAAGAAAGGATCAAAGCTAGCATAGACATCTGGACGGCTCTAAAACGCATGGAATATAGGACGCACGAATATTCCTCCGATAGAAAATAAGGTTCACCTATAAGTGTATCCTTCCGACGACTCCAAGTGAACTACGGTAGAGGATTGCGCACCCTCCCCAGCGTCCAATCTCCAAGTATACGAGGGCATTTGCAATTCGTTATGGCTTGATTCTAGCTTCCACTTATCCCTCGTCCGTCCACCATTCCGCCAGGCTTCATTATAGAACCCAGTGAGGGGCATTTAAATTTTAAGTTCTCATTGTTGTGTATGCTTCTATTATTTCTGCTCCTCTTTACCAAGATCGCCCTCGCTTTCTCTTTAAATGTCAGATTTATGCGGAATGCAGAGACCAGTAAAAAAGAGCATAAAGCAACAACAACAACAACAACGACGACAAGGACAGCAGCGGCGGCAATAACAACTCCCCGGATAGTCTCGGAGCGAGTGAGTGAGTGAATGAGTGATACGAATGTCCCGCTGTCCCGCTGTCCCGACATCCACCCGTAGTCCAAAAGTCCGGCAATGCAGTCGCATGTGAAACAGTAAAACAGTCAACACCGAAACGAAGCCAACCCAGCGCCCATCCAATCCAATTCAATCCAATCCGCCAGTTCACTGCTGTCATAAACGTGTAGAGCCGGAGCAGCAGCTATGCGGGGCGGAGGACTCTTTGCTCCCCGGGATAGTCGTAATCCCAAAACATATACTTGCAAGTGCGCTTAAACCAACAGGCAGGCAGGCAAACAGACAAGCAAACAAACAAACAATAAACAGGAAGCATAACGAACAACAAAGTGAATGCGGCGGAGGCTGGCGTAAGGGGGGGTGGCATGCCAGCAGCCGAGTGGGGGTGGAGCAGGGGCCAAGGGCGAGAGACTGAAAAAAGCTGTAGCTGTAGCAAAAACTGAATAAAAATAATTAAGCTGCTGCTGACGCACTTTTTCGGCACGCTAAGCACGTGACAGGAGCAGGAGTTGGAGCAGGAGCAGGAGCTGGAGCCAAAGGGTAGCCGTAGACGGCGCAGGGCACAGGGGGCAACCGGATGGCCGGGGCATAAGACAATGGCGTGTAGCTGTGACACGTAACGCCATCAAGTAGGTGGCCATTAAGCATGAGCTGTGGAGCAGCTGCTTGGAGTTCAAACATCGCTCCGCCTCGAGCGCAAGTTAAATACAATGCGCACCCCTTGCCCAAATTGTTTTTCTAATTTCGCATTTAGTCGTATAAACATTTCGCTCATTATTACAATTTGCTCCAGAGCCGTATAAAAAAGGGCTGTTTATGGCGCTGCTCTTTAATGCCGGCATGCTTCATACTTAATTCGAGCTGCATAACTCGAATACTTATCTCTCTCCTAGTCGCCTCTGCTCGGTATTCCTTCGCAGCATGCGTAATAACTGATTCATTAGACCGATGCTGGCCAGCTCCCGCTGTCGCCGCACCGCTCTCGCTCTGGCCCGGCACTAATTATACAGTCAGCATTTGTCGTTTGCCCATTTTCAAGGGTTCCACTCCGAAGTAATTCCCCAAAAACATGACCCACTTTGAACCACTTTGACCCTGATGCGAAACACCAACCAACTAACTAATCCAAGCGAGATGCTGACGTCGACTGTCATTTCAGCTGAACGCTTCTGGCTATTGTGCTCTCTGATTGTTGTTGCATTCGTATTTGGTTTTCAAATACCCTGTAATCAAGTTTTAATTACCCCAGCAAGGGGTATATTAGAGTGAAAGAGGAAGGAGGTGAATGCTAATGAGCCTCTGCCTTCTTAAGCAGCTACCTAACACTTGAAGTCCTAGCATCATACCATATCATTTCATTGTCTACAGTAAGTGACTTCAGTATTGCTGCAGGGTATCTCGCAGTCAAGCATATCAATCAAGTGTATTACTAGTTTTTGAATATTGTTTTCTTTTTTTTTTTTGGTTCTTCTTCGTTTTTTTTTTTTTGTTGCCTCTAATGAATATGAAGAGAAGTTTGCATAATTTACAATCCTGCAGACAGCCAAAAAGGACAACGCTGACAAGGACAATGGCGCAAGCAAACTCCAATTGCATTGAATGACATGCGTTTTGGGGCTTTCTGCTTTCTAGCCCAGCCCCACTCCTCCGCCTGCCCATCAAAACATGCGCTCTCATCTTGACTGCAATAAAAAAAACAATTGCACATTAGTGTGCCAGGCGCTGACCAAGAGATACCCTGCAAATGACAAGAGCCTTGACTGAGGCTTAGACCGATGAGGAATGAAGACTTGCCAAATCTAGTGGAGGTATAACTAAGTCAATATATTTGATGTAGTTGCAGATGGAATTTGATTTGCTTAAGTCCTGGTAGTTTGAGCTAAGTGAAACACGATAAGAGATGGGATCTAAGATAAGATCTTTCTGTGTCTTGATGTCCCTAACTCTGTCAAGGTTTAATTAGCTGAAAGATGATAAAAATATATGCTGAGATAATATATTTTGGACTCTTGATGTCCCTAACTCTGTCCAGGTTGAGCTAGCTGAAAGATGATAAAAATATATACTAAGATAAGATATTTCAGACTCTTGTTGTCCCTAACTCTGGTTGAGCTAGCTAGATGATAATAATATATGCTAAGACCCGATCTTTAGGACTCTTGATCTCTCTAACTATGTCAAGGTTTAGTTAGATGATATGCTCAGATAAGATCTTCCTGACTCTTGATGTCCTTAGACTAAACTAACTGAAATATGCTAAAAGATTCTTATCGACGTTAAAAGTTCCTTTTAGACTCTTGCCATTCTCATCCGCCTCACCCGGCCATGCTAATCATGCACACCATCCTGCCCACATTACAGGGCATTGGAAAATAAAAAGTGACAGAGATAAAAAGCTTGTTTGGCCCTTATAAAAGAGACAAATGACAGGGAAATGTGTCAGAAATGGTGCAACTGGCAAAACAAGTTTTTGCATAATTGTTAAATTCGAGGATTTGGTTTATTTTTGGCTTGTGGCACGCGGCGTATGCGCAACATGCCAACCACGTCAAATGAACTGATTAAAGTTGCAGCCGCAAGTGGAGCAGAAACGAAGGCACGCACCTCACCACGTGCCCCAATAAATAAATAAATAAATGCAAAAGTCGGTTAGCTGACGACTGACAGAGGCCTCGCCAGACGCGTCATACGTATGTCCCTAACATAACATATGGTATAACAAGTTTTTCTTTTTATTTTCCGCTTCAGCTTCGGCGTCGGCGTCAGTTTCGGCTTCGGCTTTGGCCAGGTAGCGCAGGACTCTGGCAGAAGGTGCGCATTTGTCAGCAGCGAAACGGACGAAAATGTTTGACGCTTTGATGGCTTGACAGCTGCGGCAGCGACGTCGGCGCTGCCAAAAATCAAACGGGCCGAAAGACGCGCCACTCGATTTACCAGTTAGCAGTTGGCATTTGGCAGTTGGCAGTTGGCAGCTGGCAGTTGGCAGTTGCCAACACGCAAAACGTCCTCGTCAATGGGACATTTTCACTTTGACAGGGCCCCCGAACGCTGCTGACAATTCCCGATGATGGCAACGACATCATGACCATGTCTCCAATGATGCCGCATGTTGATGCGGCATTTGGGGCACACACACACCTAGCGGCCGTGAAACATGTCGCGGCAGCTCCTCGACTTGGCTAAGGCCAAGCATTCCCACCAACATCCGGCCAACTGGCTGCCAGGACACAGCGGGGGGGAGTGGCGCGGGGCGCTGTCTACAGCGCGCGCCCATAAATATATTTCACTGCACGTTCTCCTGCCACTTACGAGCGCTTTTCGGTTATTTTTAATATGACTACGTGACTTTCCTCTAACAAAATTTATTTGCCTTCCGACGTCCTTGCGTGGCAGCTAGGACTGCCGCAATGTCCAGGCAGTTAAGGCGTTGGCCAAACACCCAGCCGATCAGCACAGCGCCGTTTGGCCACGCAACAAAGTTGCACACGGATCTATTAGGGCTAAGCCTTGCGATGAACCAATAAGCTAAAAGCTTACTTAACGACATTCTCTTAGGAGCTTTAAAGCTGATGGAATGAGAGGCAGAAGATAAGACAAATATCATTTTGCGAACTTTTCGTGCACTGAGCAAAGCATAAGTATGATCAAACGTAGCTTTAAAGCTAGACTTGTAAGCTTTTTATACCCTGAGCCCATTGAAAATGGGAAATCAAGGTATAATGATTTTGTTGGATGTATGTAACATGCAGAAGGAGGCGTGGCAGACCCCATAAAGTATATATATTCTTGATCAATACGACAAAAGAAATCGATTTGGCCCAGTCCGTCCGTCCGTGCGTCCGTCCGTCCGTCTGTCCGTATGTTTGAACGCGCCGATTTCCGCTTCTATAAGAGCTAGAGACTTGAAATTTTTTGTAGGTCCGTGTATAGCACGCGCAGATCAAGTTTATTTTAAAAAATCGATAACTATCCCCAAATATTTGTTATCAATTTTAAACAAAATCGAAATTCAGTTAAAAAATTATATCTCGCCCATCTTTTAAGCTAGAGACACCAAATTTTACATTTAGCTTTATGTGTATATTTTATATTTTATGCAATTTTGAATTTTGTTATATTTTGGATACCGGCCCCTAATTCCCCCAAATTCTATGAAAAACACAGATTCGACGGGGCTCAGGGTATCGCTTAGTCGGTCACGCCCGACTAGAGTTTCTTGCTTGTTCTAAACAAAAAGCTAGATCGACGAAATAAAAAGGCTAAAAAGGCCTGAAAGAAAGTGGGAAAAATGTTCAAGACTGGTTTCAAGACTGATTGTTATAAATTAATGTTCATTGTTTATTTTGTTATCAAAAAAGACATACAGATGTTACCACAAAAATAGCAGTGCCCTTGAGCTTTGACTTCAAAGTTGATAAATAATATTAAAAATACCATAAGTGCACCAATCTTTAATAGTTTTAAAATTTTTATTTATATTTAACAAAATTAATACCTTTTCAGAAATGATTAATTTAGTGGGAGAAAATTGACATTTTGTGCCCCCCCTTTCCACAAAATTAGCGAATTTCTCCAAAAGTCGTATATCAAATACTAGAGATTTTTGCATTGACAAATTATATTAAATTACAAATTATATTAGATTAAATTACAAATAACATTTTATAAACAAAAATTAAACTCTACTTAAACTAAAAATGAACAAAATGATTAAAATTAATTTTCAGTGTGAGAAGAGAAAGTCGTATTGATGTATTGTATAAGCCTATTTATGATTGATATAGAAGCTATAACACGTAGCAGTTGCTTTCTGATATGATGTCTTATTTTCTCTTAAGATCAGTCGCAAACATCTCAAATGACTTATGAAATAAGACTAATCTATCTTAACTTCTTTTTAGATCAGTCATAAACATCCCAGATTATATCAGTCTTAACTTCTCTTTAGGCCGGTCCAAGCTTCTCCTTGCGTTCCTTCCAATCGAAGCATTCTTTAGGCCAGCCTAGACTCCCAGGTCTTTATGATTCTTCAGATCTGCAGATAGTTGTTATATTAAACAAAAATATTTACATGTAATATATATATAATATTAATATGTAATATATATATATATATATATAATTATATATACATATAAACTTTACCTTATGTTATAAAAAGGAATTCTATAATTGTATTTGAATTTTCACTTCACAAAATATATATAAAGCACTAGGTTTTTTTTTAGAATTTTCATTATTTGTTGTATTCAGCTGTTTAACTCGACTGAGACTGAGGATTTCATGAACAGAGCTGGTGCTTCGAAAAATCCGACGAATTTCAAAGCGCCGTCTACTAAAAAAAATAAAAATTGTCTATCTTGTAAACGGGCGTAACAAATAGTTTTTAACAAAAGCTAAGAGCTAGAGAATAAGGAACTTTAAAATATTATAAAATATGGATTAGTCATAAACATCCCACAACAGATCAGTCTTACCTTCTCTTTAGGCCGGTCCAAGCTTCTCCTCGCGTTCCTTCCAATCGAAGCATTCTTTAGACCAGCCTAGACTCCCAGGTCTTTATGATCCTTCAGATCTGCAGATAGTTGTTATATTAAACAAAAATATTTACATGTAAAATATATATGATAATATAAAATACATATATTATTATATATACATATAAACTTTACCTTATTTTATAAAAAGGAATTCTATAATTTTGTATTTGAATTTTCACTTTACAAAATATATATAAAGCACTAAGACTTTTTAGAGTTTTCATTATTTGTTGTGTTCAGCTGTGTAACTCGAGCTGATGCCTCGAAAAATGTCTATCTTGTAAACGGGCGTAACAAACAGTTAAAAATTTAACAAAAGCTAAGAGCTAGAGAATAAGGAACTTAAAAATATTTTAAATACACAAATATACAAGACAATTATCAAATATGGATTAGTCATAAACATACCACATCAGATCAATCTTAACTTCTTTTTAGATTAGTCATAAACATCCCATGTTAGATCAGTCTTAACTTCTCGTCGGATTAGTCATAAACATCCCTAACAGCCTGGCAAGAAGATTAAGCACCACGGCGATAAGATACGCCAACCCTAGAACAAGAACAAGAAGAAGACTCAAGCGACACCACCCTCAAGACCTACCCAACCGGGTCTTGACATAAAAACAAATCATTTCTCACCTTACACAACTCACTATTACACTGTAAATATCTTGTTCCAATAACACACTACTACAAATAATATTCAATTCTGACATTTGACACTTTTACACTGTAAATATTGTTCCAATAACAAACTACTACAAATAATACACAATTCTGATTAGGTTAAGTTGCCAAAATGGTAACAGCACACTAACCATTGTAAATAAAGAACCTACATTTCATAAAACAAAATATATATAAAGCCCTACGACTTTTTTTGGAGTTTTCAGAATTTTTTGTGCTCAGCTGTGTAACTCGACAGAGTCTGAGGATTTCATGAACAGAGAGCCGCCTACTAAAAAATTAAAAATTGTCCATAACAAAAATTTGACAACAAAAGCTAAGAGCTAGAGAACTTTAAAATATTTTAAATAAACAAATATACAAGTCAATTATCAAATATAGATTCAAAGTTTGTCTCCAAATAATTCAAAAATAATTATATTTTTTTTATTTTATGAATTCTTATTTTCAATGGGTTTATCAGGGTATAATGGTTTTGTGAAAATGTATGTAACAGGCAGAAGGAGGCGTGGCAGACCCATAATGTCTCTATATTTTCGATAGCTCATCCCGTTTTCTTATTATCGATAACAATCGAGAATTTGACTTTGTTTTTCAAGCGTAACTCTGTAACCGTAAAAGCTATATACTTCAGATTTACGTTGTATGTTGCTGTAATGAATGCGCACATTTTGTATGTTTTCGATTTTGGATACCGGCCCTCCTTTCCCCAAAATTTGCAAAATTCTCCAAAAGTCGTATATCAAATATTAGAGATTTGTGCATTGGCAAATACAAGCCATTACCATCTAATAATACTCTGAAAGTTTCATTAAGAAAGCAGAGCGAGTGCCTACGCGTAACTGTGTATGTATGTGTGCATGCGTTATATGCAATGTATATATAAAAGAAGCATACAATGATTTTAGTAACAGTTCCCACAGGGTTCAGGGTAACTCTTAATCGAGCCGTCTCGACTAGAGCACTCTTACTTGTTCTAATTACTAAAAGCTAAAAAACTCACGCTTTAGAAAGCAAATGATCAGTAAGCTTAGATTTGGTAATATACAAAGCGTTTGTCCTTAAAATTTTAATTTAAAGTTTGTTTAAAGTAATAATTCATTGAAAGCTCATGTTCATCAAATACATTTTTAAAATTTCTATACAAAAATATGAAAACATAAAATTAGTTTAACTAAAATAAATGCTTTTGCAGTTAAAATTGTCTTTAAAGACGTTTCAATAAACCTTATAAAATACGTATAAGCTTAAAAAGCTCTACCTTTATAAAACCTAACAGCAAATAGCTAATATTTTTGTATGTACTCCAAGCTTTTATTCTACATTTAATTTAAAGTGCCTTTCAGTTAATAATTACCTAAAAGTCTCATGACTTACACCAAGCCGTATAGCAAATCTAGTAACACACTTTAATAAAAAAGATTTTAAGGTATTGTATTATAAAACCTTTGAAAATAAAAAATGTTGTAAGCAAATCTCAAATCTATCACAAAAAAAAGCTCACTTAAAAAAAAACTTAACATCAATAAGCGCATGCTTACTGTTTTCGAACTTTAAATTCAAGCAACTCGACTAAGCCTTCAACGCCTTAAAGTTGCACACACTTGGAACACTTTGGCCTTTTGAATTCAGGTTCATTAAGCTGCACTCGCTTAGCTTCCGTTCAATCATTAACAAGTGAAGTTATGCACACAGCGCGGACTTAGCTGATCTGTTGTTAAGCTCTTCACTTGCCGTCAAACTGCATAGTGAAAGGTCGCTTTAACCGTTCGGCAACTGTTATTGAATGCAAGCTGATTAGCTCTCGAACCCAGCCTAACCGAGCAGCAACTAGCAACAAGTCAAAGTCGAGAGTGTTCAACGGGCAAATACCCCAACTCATATCGAAGTGTGTGTAATGAAGCGATGGCAGTGCAATTGAGCGGGACAGGATCATTTTGTATGGAATTAGAAGAAGCTAAGTATTGTATCTGGCAAATTTGAATATATGAAATAAATTATGTATTTACCAACACTATTTTTAAGTACTAACAGCAGCAGTAACAAAAAAAATGCGTCTTTCTTTAATAGATTCCGAGTGTGATGCATTCATGCATGAGGATAGACGAGGAAAGGCAGCCTGACTGGCATCAACTCGCCATTCTAATCAAGCCACGCCTCCTCTGACATGTTGCATACACTTTAACAGAATCATAATACCCTAAGCGTGCGCTTTCAACGCCAATGGCAGTGGAAAGAAAAGCCAAACCACACATAAAGTACAAATGCGCCAAATGATAACATTTTTGGGCGCAAGGGTCGGCACCAGCGCCGCTTGCACATTTGCATCTGCAACTGTGCCGCCAGGTATGCAGCGCCTCTGCGTAGGTGTGTGTGTGTGTGCGATTGCATTCCTTGAATGCTCATTTTGCTCTGCTTTCAATGCACTTTTGCCTGCCTGCCAAACTGACACGCCCCGCACGCAACAAGCGAGCACAAGGAGACAGACAGAGAGAGAGGGCGTGGCGAAAAAAAAGAAGGGATCTCTGCTGCGGTTGCTGCTGGCATTTGTATTGGTATTGGTATTGGTATTGGCATTGGCTGGCGCGTTGATGCGATTTTATGTATTTCCATGATGCGCTTATTCGACTTGGGTATTATGCCCAACCCGCAGCGCTTTCCATGCATACAAATTGCTAAATTATTTAAGCAGAGCAGCAACAGCAACAGCAGCAGGAGCAGCAGCAGCAGCGGTAGCAGCGGCAGAGGCAACAACAATAACATGCAACAGCCACAACAACCGCCCGCTGCTATTAGTTCAACTTGTCCCAAATCCTGTCCAGCAATTCGCCAATGTCCAGCAGCAGCTTAAGGTCAGACCGCACAGCAGGGACACACAAAATGTACAACTGCGGCAGTCGCACGTATGTGCGTGTGTGTGTGTGTGTGTGCGGGTGCGTGCGTGCGAATGCGTGCTTGTGTGTGTGTGTGTGCCAAGCCAATAATAAATAAGTGCCCAAAAACCGTAGCATACTTTTCTGCGCCGTTCAACTTTTTACGTAAATTCTGCGTTCGGCGGTGCCACACGCGCATAACTCAGTGCGGCACACACACTCACACACACTCGCACACACTCACACACACAGCGTCTGCTGTTCACATGCGCATACGCATTAAATTCAATTTAAAATTCATGGCATTAACTTTAACTTCAACTTAAGTCCACCGCATGCAACTTGTTAAAATGCCAGTGGGAAATGGGTGTGTGCGTGTGTGTGTGTGTGCGAGAGAGAGAGAGAGAGAGACAGCCCTGGAGACGTGCGTGTGGGCATGTGTACTAAGTTATCTGAAATCTGGCCAGTTGCCATTGCAGCGCTTTTAACTTAGTTTGCTATCTGCAGCGACTCTGCGCTCCTCTGACTCTATCCTCCCTCTCTGTCTGTCTCCATTCCTTGATATCATTCAGGACGCTATCTGCGAGTGTGTGTATGTCTCCCTCTCTCTCTCTCTCTCTCTCTCTCTCTCTCTCTCTCTCTCTCTCTCTCTGTGTGTGTGTGTGTGTGCAGTTCATATGCCCAGCAACATTTTTGCCATTTTATAATTTGATTGCATACTTTTGAGATCCACATTAACACACTGCGTGACTGAAGGGACGTGCGGAGTCTAGCGCTGTGTGGAGTCCCATCTATGTATGCATGAAATCTTAGCTGAGCTAATTGCGACCACAGTGCAACTTTGTCATCCAACGACGGACGACATAAAACTAGATAAAAGCATTGCAGTCGACTGCTTAATACTCGTTCACTGACCGACGAGAACTCAGTTTATTAGTCTTAAATTTAATTGATAAATTTATTTATCATAAAGAGACCATATCTTATTTGGGTCTCACTGTGGAAGATATAACTATACATATATAATTTGTAATCAATCTTGCCAAGTATCGATGCTCTTACTTTAATACTCTAGAAAATGTAGCTTGATTCATATGACAACACACCCAAAGGGTGTTCACACAGAGACTTAATATTTAATGAATGATCTATGATGATGATGAGAGATGATGTGCTGCAGCGATTTATGCAGAACTTTTTCACGACGTGGAATCCCTTCAGTAGTGTTGCATGTCTCATATATGATTTGTAGTTGCTGACACTCATTATAGTTACCTTGTAGAATACAAAGAAGTCAAATAAAAGCTAAATACTTATATTTAATATCTACAACATATACTAATATATATTCTCATTCATAAGAGTGTTTGACATTTAGAATTAATAGTCTTATAATATATTATAAAACAATTAAAAATACACTATGGTTTTTATACATATAACAAATATATAACTATGAATTTTCAGATTTTAATAACATAGAAAAATTGCTAAAAAAAATGCTTTATTAAAAAAAGTCACAAATTTATTTCTTTCTCTAAGATACTCATGGGAGATACTCTAACAGGCTTCGTGGAAAACCGACCTGTTGATATTCATCAGTTCAATATCATGTTAATGCCTGAAAATGGAAGAAAATCCCTCAGTCGAAAACAATTCCTTTTCTAGCAATCTTTAGAAGTAAGTTTCTCAAAATACCATAAGATGAGCTATGTGTCTTGCTCATATAATAGCGAGATTAAGATGAGCTTTGTGTATTACTCATCTTATGGTCCTTCAAGAACCGATACACTCTCAGCTGGCTATGCAAGAATGTAGTGAACGTGCAAAACGATGTCACTGGCAAAGATAAAGGTCAAGAAGAGGCTTTGGATGGTCTGATCATGCAGTCACTTTGCTTAGGAAAAGTTTTGTATGGACGTACAAAAACTCTATTTAGCCTAGTTACATATTTCTCTTTCTTAAGCTTTAAGCAACATAACTCTGTTATTACTTCACCTTTAAACCGCTGAGATTATGCAACAGAATGACTCAATCTTTCTCATATATATTCTCTTAACAGACTCTAATTCACTAGAGTATTGAGAATAGGTAACAATATCTATCAAATATTCCAGCTGATACCTATAAAAAGTCAACTTTAGTTATACAATAGCTCGAGCATGGAAGCAGAGGTCACACACATCGAGTGTACTCACTTAGCAAAGTTCCACACGCTGTGCATTAGGGCGCGTCCCTTAAAAATGAAAAAATAAAGCGACACCCCCACTTAAAATATTAGAAACTAAACTAACTTAGTAAGTGGCTGGCTGGCTGGTTGTGTTTATGCAAAACTGTCCGGAGCGAGCTGTGAAAATGGCAGCTGTATGGACACCGGAAACAGTTGCCGCTCTTTGTATCGCCTGGCTGGAGAGCGCGCGCGCTGTGGCCAGCACTTTGCCGTCGCTCTAAAAGCCAATTAGCTAATAAGTTGTCATAATAACAAAGTTGCCAACTTCATTAATTGCATCCATGCAGAAGGCGAGTCTTTGAATATGGCAAAAATGTACGACAACTTTCAATTGAATTGAAGGTGTTGCCGCCGCTGCCGCAGCCACCGCCGCAGCGCACAGCGATAAAAAGTAATTAAATATTGCGTCGGAAAGTTAAGTGTTGAGAGTGTGCTCGAGAGCGTGCTGACTGCGAACCCTTAGATGGTGGGGCTAAAAATCGAGAAATAATTAAGACCGAACGAATGCACGTATGGTAGAGAGAGCGAGTCGTCAAGGCTGTGTACAGGAATTGCCACATATTCAATCGAATAACCGAATTCACTGTGGGCGGACTTCATTCAGTTGCGTCGAGTAGCACAGAAGTCATTTAAGAAAATCTGCGGTCAATTAGCCAAACCGCAAGGCAATTAGCGCCAAGCAAAGGCTTTTTCACTATGCATGTGCGCACACCCACACACACACGCACACCCACACATATACATATCTATCCTAATTGGAATTCTATTAATTGTGTTTGAATTGTCAGCTATTACTTTAGCGTTCCATTTGTCACTTTAATACCAGAAATATTTCATGGCAATTGAGACTCAACTCGACTTGACTTTGAATTTAAAAGGAGAAATTTCTCTCTTTTATAGCTATTATTTTATTTTATATTTATTACTTACAAATTGGTATTCTCCTATCTTTTAATCAATTAAATCTAAAAAAAATGCCTTTTTAGGGGAACAATTACAGAATTATTTTCTAGAGGGAAAGCTTCAGATATGATGTAACTACAGTGAAGTTTTAAGTTTCAGATATTTTATTTGATTTATTTCAGATCAAGATCTAGTCAGATTGATCTTGAGAATGGTGTCGTCTAAGCTTACGCCTAGCTTCAATACGTGAGCTGCTAGACATTTGCGCTGCAGGACATAGACGCCTAGCTGGGGATGCAGAATAAAGACTACTTCTTTAATTCCTTTCACCTTTAGATCACGCTCAATATACCTGACTCTCATATACCATATATACCACTTAGCTGCAATTCCATACACCTGGATGGCATTGAAAAGGCCAAGAGCAAGGATGCTCTTGTATATTCTGACCTTGTCCTCCAGAGATAGCTCTTTACGTGATGCAAGCAACCGAGACATTTTGGGCAACTTAATTATAAATGACTGCTGCAGCGACGTGACACGTCCTCTAAAGGTGAGACTGTTCTTTCTCTGATGCCTAATATATTATTCGATTGTGGAAATGTAAATCATTTGGAATGGACATATATATATATGTATATGTATGTCATATAGTATTATATATGACGTAATACTCTGTCTTCTAAGTTTGCAGTAGTGTTTAAGTAAAGCTGAGAGTTTTATAGAGTTATAGGAGGTATTATCCGAGTGATTTGTATGCTTTGGCTGCATGCATAATGCTGAGTGAGAGTAAGATGGATATTTAGGTCGTTCAGACAAGGTCGCACTAACATTAGTTAGTAGACGAAGCGAAATGAGAGGAATTCGATTTTCAAAGGCGGCATTTCGAGAATCCCTTATAGGAACTTTTTATAACTTTTAAGGAAGATAGATAGATTTTAAGGGTGGTAGCTTTTGAGCCTTCTCCTAATTCAGATAGCAGATCTGGACAGTTATCTAAGCTTTTTGGGCGAAAGTATAGTCTATTTAGGCTACAATTTTGAAAGGATAGATCTGTCGGAGTTCCAGGTATCTGCTAGTCGAGCATTCCCACCTCTAGCTAACTGCAAAAATACCAAAAAATGATTTGTCTTGGTTGATTTTCAAGCGACTGCCTTCAAAAAGGATTGAACAATCGAAAATCTGAATTTACATTTGCTAGCAGCTTACTTTTTCCGGCTTGCACCTGATACGCTGACAGTCGAAGGAGCTGCGTCTTTCAGCTCCAACTGCTTGTCAAAATATGAACTTAACTTAAATAATAGAGTCAACAATCGCTAATACAATTCTTGGAAGCTGATGATACATTTGTACTTCAAGTGGCTTGCAAGTGATGCCAGCTAAGGACCTTAGGAGCTCCAAAAGCTGCGCGCAAACAAATGCAAAAGTTTAGAAACAATTCTTCAGCTGATGTGGCACAAGCGACAAATGCATTTGCATCTGCATTGTGCAGCGTGTAGCCATGGCAGCTGTTGACGCTGATGCTTTTGGCTTTTAGAACAAACAAAAAAAAAAGCGGATAAAATAAAAAGAATAGAAACAAGATAACGTTGTCAATTTGAATTTGGCTTTGTTGTGCGCAGGGTAGAAGAGAGAGTACATTGGCTGTGGGCTAAGAAGTGTTGCTGCATTCTTGATGTTGAGTATTGTCTAAGAGTTGTGAGAGAGTCGAGAGATCTATTATGAAAGGTATTAAACTTCGTATATAGATATCTGCTTCGTCATGTCTTACTGATAGCTAGCCTGTCAGTTCTATGATTATATTCAGAAAACTTTTCGTATATAATACTTGCTTATTAACAGATTATGATTTGATTATATCACTTAACACATGGATATCGAGCAATGCCGATGCTAAGTGTCGTTTAAATTTGCTAGAGGTTATAAAGTTACATTATGAAAGGTCTAAAGCCTTTTTTATAGATATCTCCTTGAAAGTGACATATATATTATAGAAGCCAAGGCAATCATAGCAGTATATCATATAAGTCAAACTCTAGTGTATAGTGTAGACAACTAGCAAACTGTTAAGAAGCTAGAAAGGTTAAGGCAACGTCTATAGATATCTCCTTCGTTAGGTCTAGAGGACAGCAAGTATCCCCATCATCATCGGATATAGATATCTCTTTCTTATCCTACATACAGCTAAACTAGCAGGCCTATGGCTATGCTCAGAAGACTTTTCATATATAAGATATGTAGTGTCATGTATTGAACTTGCCAATTAGAAGAATATTGTCTGACTGTCTCATTTGATACAAGGACATATTCAATGTATATTAGATGATAAGTATTGTTATAAACTTGTAAGAGGTTAGAAAGGTCTTCTTCATTAAGTCTTACAAATAGTAGGACTGTTAATCCTATGGCTATGATCATTAGACCTTCCTCAAATATTGAAGGCAGCTCTACAATACATCATAAATCAGCATCTATATCTTAATCTCTGCAGTGCTTAGCTCTCACACCAGAGCATTTAAAATTCGTGGTGCCATCGGGAGAATTTCTTTTCTTGGCTTTTGGCTAGTTTTTGCTGTCGTATCGAGCTCATAACTAGAGCCAATGCATTTGCTGAAGTACCTCAGGTAGAATAAACTTTCAGCTACCCCACATTCTTTTGCGCACTCCCACTCCAGCAATCTCCGCCTTATGCTACTCATTTTTATCCCCTTGGCTGCAATCATGATTATCTATGAAAGTCAAGTTTAGAGCTCTTCTGTTGCCACTTTGATGCTGCGCTTGAAGAGCCTTAGCACCATATGTAGGTGTGTGTGTGTGTACCGGTGTGTGCTCTGGTTAAAGAACTTCAAAGAACTTGAAGCTGAAAACACTTTGGTTTATTAGTTCCCAGTTCTCAGCCATATACCATATAAAATCTAGCTGGAGCCCGGCCCAAGCATTGACGTTTATTGAATCAAAATCGTTTGTGCCCTACGACGCCTTTGCACCGTTTCCTGTTTCCCGCACCCTCGGCCACGCCTCCAGCGCCATTTCCCGTTGCATTGTTGCCGGCTGAGTGTGTGCAAAAATCCGCGCAAACTGGCAAAAGGCAAGAGCGCAAAAAAAATGAAGCTAAAGTGCTCCACTCAGGCGTTACTAACTGGCAGATACCCTGTAGCCACTTGACTAGCTGCAGTTACAGCAGTTGTCAATGCTTTGAGCTTGGCTTACATTTAGGAAAGGATGTTTAAGAATCTTGAAGGGAAGTATATATAAAGATAGATATATAAATAGATGGATATATATATATATATATATATATATATAAGCCTCAGACTCTTAGTTCTCAATAGATATATAAATAGATGGATATATATATATATATATATATATATATATATATATATATATATATATATATATATATATATATATATATATATATATATATATATATATATATGGCTTCACATTTCCTCGCTTTCAGATCATTTTCAGGAAATCACTCATCCACATTATCCATCAGATCGCCTTCTCTGCTAATATATATATATATATATATATATATATATATATATATATATAGATAGATTGATATGTAGATAAATAGTTCTAAATGGAAAGCCTCAGACTCTTAGTTCTCAATATTTTTTTAAATCCTTTAAGGCATAGATTTGATATGTTGAAAGTATCAGATTTGTAGTCCTTGAGTTTTATGACTTCATTCAGCTGGCTTCACATTTCCTCGCTTTCAGATCATTTTCAGGAAATCACTCATCCACATTATCCATCAGATCGCCTTCTCTGCTAATGATGATCAATGATCTAACAGAGCTCATGGAGTCACAGAAACCTCTCGCTACCTACTCCCAACCATCATACCCTTCTTCTAGCCCACTCGCATTTCGATGGGCTTAGGGTATGCGAAAAAAACAAAAGAGATTTCCCCATGGAGCGTGTTCAGCAACTGCCGAGCTTTATCGTACAACTCCACCAAGAGCAAAGTCAGCCCAGCAACGCCCACGCGCACGCCCACGTCCACGTCGACGCCCACACCATCGAGCGCCCACCATTCGATCCGTCCACCCGCAAACACTCGACGCTGGGGCGCAAACATTTCAAATCGCCGGGTCATGATTCAAGCACTCAGTCAGCTGTATTTTATTGAATTAGGGTGAGGCGAAGCGAGGCGCCGGGCGCCGGGCGCCGAGAAGCGATGCGAAAAGCGAAGCGACGAGCGCAGTGCAACAAATGCGACTCTAGGGTGCGGGTGCCTTTCGGGCTGAGCATGTGGATATGAGTGCAGCACACATACCAACACACACACACACACACACATAGTCAATAACTTCATAAATCAAAGCGTTTGCTCAGTCATTTTACGAATTTGCTCGCTGCAACGAATTGAAACTTAACCCGATCGACTAACAACCAAGCCGCCCCACGCCCATGCCGCATCTCTGATAAAAAAAAAGAAAAGATTTTCCACTTTTTGCGCTATCCTCTATCTCGCTCGCCCGCCAACTCTCAGCCTCTCTCGCTCTCTCACTCTCTCTTCATCAATCTCTGCATTGCTATTGTAATGGCTGCCTTTTCGTTGCATGCCAGTGCATGTGCGTGTGTGTGTGTGTGTGTATGTGTGTGTGCATGTGTGTGTGACCTATACGAATGCTTGCTTGCTGCTATACTGTCTCACGCTCCAACTCTCATTTTCCCCTGCTCCACATCACTTCCACTCCCATTTACAGGGTATTTCGGTAGTCTTGCCAACCGGCGCTGCAGCTGCTGTTGACGTAAATGGCAATTGACATGGCGCAGTCGGGTCGTTGTGGCTGCTCATTGATGCGACATGTCGCTCGCTTGCTCGCTGTGCTCTAAGCTTTATTAATGGCCGCGAAACGGAAAGAAAACGATTTTTTCGGCCCCAAAAAGTATGCAACAATTTTCGGCTGTCAATTAAAAGTCGCACGGGTAACACGTATTGGCGCTGCTCTGTTGCATCTGCTACACGAGCTTGAGCCACCATGCCGGCCAACCTCCACGACAGCCAGTCCGGCCAGCAGCAGCTGCCTAATTAGTGTGTTTTTTTCGCTGCCAGCGAAGGCCCTCAGCGGCTCCAAGCAAATTTAACCTTAAACCAGAGCACACAAAAAATTAAATAACCTAAGAAACAAGGCAACACAAAGAGAAAGAGAAGCAGAGGAAGAGGATGAAGAAGAAGAAAATGCCAGAGCGAAAATAGCTAAGTAAATAACAAAAAGAAAGCATGCAGAAATGCGAAAAGGAAACTCATTGAAAACCTGCAAAACGGAACATTTTTCCCCAGCGTGCGCCGATCAACAAAGTTTCCCAACTTGTTTTTGCTCGCACAACAAATTAACCATTGTTGTTATCGCTCAAATTGTTGTTGCTGCTGTCGTTGTTGCTGCTGCTGTTGTTGCTGTTGCCTTTTCTACTGCTTCAATTTATTTGTTGTTTGTATTTTTATTTACACGCCCGCTTTGACTTATTTGCGCCACAATAAATGCCACCTAAGTCTAGACATTGCTTTCGCCATCAGCTCACAAGAAACACCAGCAGCAGCAGCCGCACCACCACCACCACCACCACCAGCACCAGCAACAACAACGACGACGACGTTGGCTACAACAGCAACATGAAGCAAGTCAACAAAGTTTCTTCCGGCTGTGGGCAAAGCCGTGCCACAAGCATCGAAGCCCTCGACCAGCTGGAGTCCTTGCAAAGGGAAAGGAAAAGTTAAAAAATTTGAGCACCTGCCCCAAGGCTCACTCTTCTCTCTCTTCTCTCTTCTCTCTTTCTCTCTCTCTCTCTCTCTCTCTCTCTCTCTCTCTGCTCGCTGCTTGGGCAGTGGCTCGTCAAAGATCTGACAGCGCTGACATTCATATAAATGTTAATGTGGCGCTGTTAATCAATCGCCGCTGAGAACACAATTCCGTTGAAGCTTTACAAATAAGCAAGCGGATAAAACGTCTCTGTCGGGATAAAATTGTTTAGCAAGAACTGTTCAAGTTTATCTACTAGAGTTTTACAGCTGCTGAGACGATGCAAAAGTTTTTATTTTACAGTGAAGCTGTTGTGTGAACTGTCAAAGTCAATTTATAGTTAAGCTGTTAAGCGTCAGATAGTGAAGAGACTAGAAGAGAGAGGTGTGCTCTCACAGGCTGTGTACTCAGAGACTGACTGTTAAAGTGGTGATGGTAAGCTGCTGCTGTTAAGGTGATAATGTTAGTGTTATAATGTAGAAGTGATGTTATGATCATATAGTGCTGTTTAGAGTGATGCTGTTAAGGTTAGGCTTTTAAAAAGCTCATGTTAAAGTCGTATTATTCAAATACTACTGTTAAATTACGGGAGATGCTGTTAAAAAACTTCTTCTAAAAGGATTATTTTAAAGCTATGTTGTTAGAATATTGCTCTTAGCTAGGTGATGTTAAAGTGCAGCTATTAAAACAACGGTGTTAAGGTGTGCTTCTGTTAAAGGGCTTATGTTAAAGTAAATCTGATAAAGTAAATCTAATAAAATGTTGTTGCTGTTAAGGAGATGATGTTGAAGTAATGCTGTTAAATATGTAATGTTAAAGCAATGCTGTTCAGCTGCTTTTGAAAAAAACGTACTGTTATCTTTAATATGTTAAAGGTATCTTGTTGAAGGTATTCAAGTTAGAGGTATCCTATTTAAGTGCTGCTAAAGTTCTAAGGCTTAAGCTCTGATATTAAAGTAATGCTGTTGAAGAGGAGATGTTAAAGTGCTACGGCTGAAATTATGATCGTAAATTGGTGCTGTTAAATTAATGTTATAATTATAATGTTAAAGTGCTGCGGTTGAAGCTATACTGTAAATGTTATACTGTAAATGCATTACTGTTAAAGTGCTGCTGCTAAAGTGCTTCTGTTAAAGTGGTGTAGTTAACATTATAATATTAATGGATTGCTGTTAAAGATCTACTGTTAATGCGCTACGGCAAATGTTCTGCTGTTAAAGTGAAGCTGTTTAAATTCAGCTGCTAAGGCTGTGTAGTTTTAGTGCTGTTCTTAAACTAATGCTGTTAAACTTCTTCTGTTACAGTGCCGTTGTTAAAGTGCTACTAAACAAATCCAGCTGTTAAAGTGCTGCTGACAAAAAGTTTTATTGCTAAAAGCGTTCTGCTAAAACATTCTGTCAAAGTGAAATTAAAAACTTCAATTATTAAAACTTCGATGTTTTTATAAAACTTTCACAATTGTCAAATTTAACTTTTCAACTTTTCATCCGATTAATTTTAAGCTTGTGTTCATATCTAGCTACACTCATACATATAGACAAAGTTATCAAGCTGGTCGAGGTCGCCATAAATAAGCCCCAATCGGCAGACGCAAGGAATGTTGCTATCAATAGATATCGCTAAGCTCCTCATTCTATGGCAGGACATAATATAATGATAACAATAAGTACAAATACTAAATCACAGCATATTATAAAGATATATATATTGGTGTGTGTGTGTGTGCTTGTGTGTGTGAAAGCAAATAAAACAAATTAACAACAATATTGACTCATCTGGAGAGTTAGTTAAAACAGCGGCAAAATATATTCATAAATCATGTTTTGTGTGCGCAGTTATTAAAGCATTTTTATTCAATAGCTGCTGAAAGTGTCTGCTGGCTGAGCGAGTCTCTGTGTGTGTGGGTGTGGGTGTGTGTGTGTGGGTGTGGGTGTGGTTTGGCTGAGTGTCTGTGTGCTGTACTTCTTTATGCAGACTTTTGCCCGCTTCAAAGTGCGCTTTGTTTGGCCAGCGGGGCGGTTCGGGGCGGGGCGGGTCGAGAGAGAGAGAGACACGTGAGCGTTGAAAATGTAAGCAGAAATGTTAAACGCTTGCTATAAGCTGCCGAATATGTGTACAGAATACACATACACACACACCAACACACACACACACGCGCACACACACACACACAAAGCGAACCACACACACGTGTCGCCGCAGCTTTTGGGCTGTTGAACTTTGCAGCACTGTTGCATGTGGCGGCTCCTGTTGCTGTTGCTGCGGCATTAAAGGATTAAAATTTTGTAAACAATTGCAAACTGTTAAAGCATTCATCGATAGCCGCTGACAGCAGGACATTTAACCAAAGCGCACACGCTCACACAGCCAGGCTTTAATTTGAATGAAAATGTCATTCGATTAAAGTTTTTTTCGGTCGTTTTTGCTCATTTAGTTGTTAATGCATTGCCAATGGTTACAAGGGGCATAACGATTATGCCTAGATGTGGTCAACAGTCAGAAGTGGAATTTGGACCGTGGAATGTATATATATAATGGGTGCGATTGACTGAGGTAGACCCTTTAGTTAGACAGGTTTGAATATAGTCAGTTCTTCTTCATGAAGATCAAATCTTCTTCTTTTTGCATAGAATTCTCTTAGCAATTAAGCTCAGATTCAGGGTGAAGATCTATGGAGCTAACTCACCTGAATATAGTCAGTTCTTTATCAGACAGATCACATTTACTGCTTAACAAAAAATATTAAGTATACGCCACTTCATAGGGTTCTTTTTAATCCCAATCCCAACCCTGCGCCTTGGGGCTTCTTCATGCAGATCAAATCCTCTTCTCTTAGCATAGAATTCATTAAACATTTTTGTCTGTGGAGCTTACTCACCTGACTATAGTCAGTTCTTCATCAGACATATAACATTTTCTGCTTAAAACAAATATTAAGTATACGCCACTTCGCATAGGGTTCTTTTTAAAGTCAATCCCAAGCCTGGGCCTTGGCCCTCATAGTCCATATAAGAAGACAACTCTTAGAGTATCTACTAGTCGATGTCTGCTCTCACCAGTTTACCCGCACCTGTTTTATTATTATTTTTATTGTTTACTATTATGCATTGCGCATACGCAGCATTGCACATCAGTTAATTGCAGCATTATAAATGTTAAGCTCTATTGTCCGAGTCTAGGCTGATGGCATTTCGATGCTGCTGCACAGGCTTCCAGCTGCCATATACGAATGTGTTGGTGTCTCTCTGTGTGTGCGTTACACGGTTACGTTAATTAAGCAGCATTTGTATTATGTTATGCATGCTAAATAATCAGCACAGCTCCCTTACCTTTCAAAGGCAATTTAGCGTGAGTCGCATGCAGAAGCCTTTAAGCCAGCCACAGCTGATGTCAACCTGTGTGTCCCCATTCAATAGGCTGCTTAGCCAGCTGGCCCCATTGTCCGCTTGGTCATTGAAATCACAAATATGCCAGATTCCATTAGATCGGCAATCGGCAATCTGTGTAATCTACGAAATCATATACAATTTAATCAATATGACATCGAAATGCCGTTTGGGCCAGCTGGAATGGCAGATGCAGAAATCGAATGGTTCTGCTACCTTTATCTATATTATCTATTATGTATTATCTGCAGCTGCCCGGAGGCGATTGGTCAAGTTAGTCCCTTGATCTTTGCATCTGCTGTTGCTGTTGCTCCAAGCAGTTTGAATTCCTAACTTTAGTCCGTCGTTCGGCTTAAATTTAAAACTCCCTGCTTCCGCCTTTGACTCTCAATCATTATCCTGCCCGCAGCAGCACGAGCAACAACAATAAGTCGCTTGTCCAGCCAAACAACAATGGCTTGGCCCTGGCGCTAAATCTGCTTGAACAGAGCCCCATTTAAGCAGGCTTTAATACAAGAGAAATCCTTTGTCCCCCACCTCGCCACCCTTTGCCTGCCTCACCTCCTCTCCCTCTCCTTTCATTCACAGCCGGCGTTGGCTGCTGCTTCTGTGCCAAGACAGCTTCAGTGCAAGGTATGTACGACATAGTCTCAACTGTTTGCCTTTGTGCTGTGGCTATCATAGCCGAGGATGACGACGACGATGACGATAACGATAACGATAACGAGAATGACAGCGATAAAATTGTCGCTAGAGACGATTAACTTAGCATGAAGACGGAACAAGAGTTGAGCTGAGTGAAAAACTCTCTCTCTCACACTTAATCTATATCTCATCAGCTTTATTGAAATTGTCCTAATGTAAGGACAAAGGCTCTACTATTCTAACTTAAGGCAAGCCACTAGCGACTATAGACTAATGAAGAGACACATTAGTCCTCGATTCCTTGTGCAGATTTGAGTATTAATTGCGAAACAGGAAGGACTTTACTTTACGGAATAACTCTGAGGCAAGTAAACTAACTATTTTCCTCCTTACTAACTCACAGATCCTTATAGCCCATAGATCCTAACTCGCTGTGTTTCTCCTTCAGCCTCTCTCTCTCCCGCTGAGCCTCTCTCTCATTCCCACTTGAATCCGCTCTACACTAAAGGATAACTGTTAGTCAAGCACTCCAACCTGAAGGCTGCCTATTAACCCCCTTAATCCCATGATCCCTACGGCTTCCACGCCCCTTCACTTGCTCGCTCTCTGTATCTAAGTCGAGCCCTTTTTCGCCCATAAGAAATTCTCTATCGCCTGCATTATTTTGCCTGTTAAGCATTTGGCTTAGAGCTTTGACTAGCGATGAGTGCAAAACATACAACAATACAACTACAACAAAATAATGCCTTGACTTTCAATTGCACAATGAGCAACAGCAACAACAGACAAACAACAAGCGACGACGACGACGACAACGACAACGACAACAATAAAAGTCTCGGCTGTTTGGCTGAATTGAATGCACGGGCAACCGTTGGAAGCCGCATCCAAATCAATTCAAATGCGGAAACTGCTGCAGTTGTACAGCCAGTTGAACGGCCAACAGAAAACAGAACATGGCTAGCTCCACTCGCTCTCTCTCTCCTTCTCTCCCTCTCTCTCTCTCTCTCTCTCGCTCTCTCTTTCTCTCCAGAGTAATTGTTGTTGCACAGCTTTGGCCTTGTTCAATCCCGAATGGATGATGCCCCATTAGATGAACCTTTTGATAGGGCCAGAGGCACTGCCATTGCCGCAGCGACCGGCCACAGCGATAAGCGGTGAACGAATACCGCAAAAAGAATTTCACTTTTATTTAGCTTCATCTTTTATGCTTTGGTGCCATTTCAATAGCGAAAACGGGGGTCTTAAACGGAGACAGACATGAGAGCGAGCGAAAGAGAGAGAGAGAGAGAGAGAGGGAGAGGGAGAGGGAGAGGGAGAGAGAAGCAGCATGACCCACAATACAAATCGCAGTCGCTTCAGCGTAGGGTCATGCATAAGAAAAAAACATTTTTTTTTTGTTTTGACTTTTTCAAAAACGAAATCTCTCCCATTTCACCATACATCTTAATATCCATTCTTTTGATCTCCCTCTTTCTTTCTATCTTTATTCCTGTGACTCACTATCTGTCTAAGACTCTAAGTCCCTAAGTCTCGAAGTCTCTAAGTCTCTCTGTCTCTGTCTCTGCCTCTATTTCTGTCTGCATTTCTCTCTCTCTGTCTCTCCTCTCTCGCTCTCTTTCTCTCTCTAATTTTTCCTATAGCTCTGCCTCTATCTGCCTTTATCTAACTCTATATCCTTTTATTTAAATTCTATCTATCCTTCTATCTCTCTTTCTCTTTTTCTCTCTTTCTATCTCTCTCTTTTCTCTTTTTCTCTCCCTGTCCCTCTCTCTATCTCTCTGCCTTTTAGCTCTCTACACAAAAACGTTCCTCGGAACGCCCTCTCAAACCACTTTTCGTAGGGGGATTGCCACCAGTTGCCGCCATCGATGGTCACAACTGATTAGAGTCTAATAAGTATGCGTGGGGCATGACCAAATGCCCATTGTTAATGGGTCTCCCAAGAGCACACACACACGCACACCCACACACACACACACACACAGTCTCGCACACACACTCAGGTGCCGCTGGAGCCATAAAAAGAGCACAGCACGAATTCAAATTGAAGGCCAAACCGAATCTTAATAACAATAAAAACGAGCTCAAAAAGTTAAGCACAACAGCAACACCGACAACAGCAACAGCAACAGCAACAACAGCAACACCGACAGCAGCAACATCAAAGACCAAGTGAAACTAACCAGACATGTCGGCCAAGTTAACCCCCGCCGCTGCCAATGGCAGTCAAAATCCAACGCCGCAACCCTTTGCACGCCTTTTGACAGGTTCCGTTGAGTCTTTTGTGCTGCTGCCGCGCCGCACTTTGATTTTGACGTATTTATTTGCCCCACCAGGCGCTCCACCCCGCCCCGCCTGCCCGCTCGCCGGCTCCCTTTGAGCGCCTCGCTGTTTCAGCGTGGGCTGCATCTGACGGAACTTTGAGATAAATTAAATTTAAACTGATAATAAAAAAATTTACGAGCCAATAAACGCGACCATTGAGGCTAAGCAGCTGACGCTCATCGCAGTCAGCCAGCCAGCGACATGTCCTGGCCCAGGTTGTTGGCCCCGGGAGCAGTGGCAAGACGGCAGTAAACCCTTCAGCACAAGCCAAATAAATAATAACAAAAGGCCGCGCACACAACAATGACAGCTGAGAGCTGTTCTCTAAATAAGCAAGCAGCAAGCAGCGGCAGTCGTCGCCGGCTCGAGGAGCTGCAAAAGGAGCCGCGACTTATAGTTCCGATGACAAAGGCAGCCAAAGGTCCTGTGGCGCAAAGAGCGGGCGGCCCGCGGGCGTGGCAAGTGCAATGCGAGATAAACAGAACAAACGAAGCGACAGCGACAGAGACAGCGAAGCCAGCACAGACAAGGTCACAAATACATATACAAATACGCACACACACACACACACTCACTCACAGACTTGAATCATAAAGGAAACAATGAAAGCTGCGCCAGAGCTGATGAGGCAACGGCAAGCAGCAGCTGGAGTAGAAGCTCTTGTTGTGGCAACTGCTCCGGCTATAACAGCAGATTCCAACTGCTTAGTTGATACTTATCTGGTCCAGCTGCACACCACGATGCCCGCACCCACATTGCCTCCGCTGCTGCTGCTACTGCTGCTGCTGCTGCTGCTGCTGCTGCACAGTGCTTTAAGTAGACAGATATTACGTATACGCAATAAGTAAACGTATACGTATTATTTGTTTAACGTGCCCGCAATAACAAAAGCTAAAGGGATTACCCTAGAGAGATGAAATGACATAGAGTGAAAGAGAGGGAGAGAGTCAAGGAGAAAGAGAGAGGAAGAAAAAGAAAGAGAAGAGTAAATCTCTTGCCCACTATGTCATCGATGGAAGCGATGATATGCTTAATGCCATGCGCCAAAGTATTTATCCTTTAACTGCAGCAGTCTTAAGCTACAACTATAATGTACTCATGCACTACATATACTCATATATATGTATGTATATATATTTATGCCTTAAAATACAATTCGATATCTATATATAGTTAATTTTAGCTGCTAATGCGCGGGGCATAACTTAGTTTGCAAGCGAAACTTAAACGGATTCTTCAACTTGTTTGGCAAAGTTAAGATTAAAGATACCATAGATGTTAGATACAAACGCAGATTAAAATATTATGTTTATTTACGGAACTTGTGGACTGAAATATGAGGAAAAAAACTTGGTTCAGAGTTATAGCCTTAGCACATTTTTCGTGGCAAGAATTGTTACTTTTGATTGAAGATGTTTTCAAATTTCAAAAAGCATATTATTTATTAAATATTTGTTTATTTTTTTTTGTTTTTTTATTTAAAAAGCAATTTAAAACATCTGAAAAAATATGCCAAAAATTTGATTGGCTTTGTAGTCTAGACAATAATATTTTTACAAGCACAACCAAATTAAAAAAAAAATAAATTAAAAAAAACCTTTTTAAAAACGGTTTTGTTTTTTTTTTTTTTGTGGAAGAATAAATAGTAAATACTTTCAAAAAAATACAACTAACATTTTTTGTTATTGTGGAAGAAAAACTAATAATTATCTTAATAAATAATAAAAAAAATTTTTTGAAATACGAAAAAAATAATATTTTTATTTTTAAGTTTAATTTTGTTACATTTATTTAAAATAAATATTTTCTTTACATTTTTCTACAAAAAAAAATGTTTTTTTTTTTTATTTCATTCTAATTTACTCAACTTGTAATGTGTCCATATACTCTTTACTTTCATTAATTGACATGAATCTACATTCTGGTCAGTTGACTCTCTATAAGATTCTAAAGTTCAATTGGTCAATGGCTGCCATCAAAGTTTTTTGACGTTTCTCTGGCAGATGACCTACTGTGCTACGTTTCAGTAAGCCAAGTCCGACTTTAACCTGAAGTGAGCAATTTCAGGGTAATTAAGCTTAAATATACACACACATACAACCACACATGCATGCATGCATGCATATATATGTACATATATATAACTTAATTAAAGATGCATCCATTTCTCAGGTATTAAAAAGATGTAAATGCTCGACGCTATTTTCTTTCACACGCTCCGACGCACTCAAGAAGTTGCTTGTCTGGCACTCTAATGGAATTCACATAGCACACAGACGGACACACATACACACACACACACACACACACACACACACACATACACACACATGAAACTATGCTAAATGATTCCAACGAATATGAAACCAGAAGTAAAAATAAAAAATGCAAATAAAAATGAAATGAAAAACGAACCCCAAGCCGAATGTAATTGCAACAAATGAATATATGTGAAAGACAATCACACACTTGGGGGGCGAGTGTGGCAGACGAAGGCGTGACCACAGCCCAGTTGGACAACACCGTATGCTTTCAACCTTAATGCAACGCATGTTGTGCACCTTATGGACCCCGACCAGGCGAAACAAAAACAAAAATTGAGAGCGAGCAAACAGGAAAGAAATACAGACGAACCGAGGAAAGTCCAACTTCGAATACCCTGACTGAAGTGGAGCAACTAAATGTGTGTCTGGAGTGTGGATGCACAGCTATAGCTATAGCTGATGTGGTATTCATTTTATAAGGAGCACTTTAGTTTGTGGAATATGGAAACATAGTGATGTGGGGCAGAGACGTATACAAAAACCCCATAAATTGTTTGTAAACTTAAAAATGACTGCTTAAAAAACTAAAAGCTAATAACTATTGCTCTCCTACCTATCTACTCTTTTGCAAGTGTAAATAACATGAAAAATTACATATATTTACTAAGTAAGTGTAAGGCTAAGCCAAGCTCGCTGGGGCTAGTGCAACGTTGAATTTATTGTGTAAAAAAAAATAATTAAAGTAATAAAATATAAAAAAGAACATAAATAAAATAAAAATAAATGTATGAACAAAATAAATAAACAAAAAATTAGGTAAACATATTTTTGTAATTTTTTAAATTACGGCAAAACAAATATTAAATAAATTTTAGCTTAAAAAAAATAGTTTTAATAATTTACAAAAAAAAAAAGGAATACATTTTTTATTAAAATTAGTGTAAAGCTTAGCTACTCTCGCTTCTGCAAATTCAACTTTCTAGGGCTTCATTCAGTTAAGTAATAGCGGTATAGATTTTACTGATGTGGACATTTGCAACATATTGTGATCAAATCTATTAATCTAAATATATAAATATATGGGAAATCAGGGTATATTGGCAAGGAATAACTAAGCTCGGGCGAGAAATCCTATTTTTGAATGAATATAAAATCCGACTTAGTGTTTTATTAATACTATTCATTTTAACAATATTACTTTTTTATGGTCTACTGATTTATATATTTTATATTTATGTATTATATGTGTAATTTTTTTTGTTTTACTTCTTTTGTGGTTCTGTAAGAAAAAGCTTGCTTGAGCTTTGTAATACTTGCTTAAACTAGATCCCGATCAGATAGTAGAGCATTGCGATAAATGTTACCTATGCTTATAAGTTCTTGATCAAGCATATGCATACACACACTCATGCATATATATGTGTGTATGTGCATATGCATTGAATACACTTTTAAATTTTTATATCAACTTTATAGGAATTTGATTCTTCTCTTCCAGTTCCTCTCTCTCTCTCTCTATGTAGATGCTACATTACACATGACTATATTATAATACCCTCTGCACAACAAAGGAATACAAGCGGCAAAAACAACAACTGGCAACCGGCAACTGGCAACTGGCAGCCGGCAACTGGGCCAAAAAATGTTGATAAACCTCGGGGAAAGCGACGGCCAGACGCATCCGAGGCGTGGCAGGCGCAACAAGGCGAAGGCGAAGGCACAGAAAATGAAAATGAAAATGAGCAAGAGTAAGTTGATGATGGTTTCCTGTGCCCCAGTCCCAGCTGCCACCTCAAGGCCCCATCTCTCTCGCCCCCTCTCTCGCCCTCTCCCTCTCTCTCTGTCTATTGCCCTTTTATTCCGGCTGCTGCTTCATAAATTCAAATTTGATTTTCATGTTGATTATGATGCGCGCCGCAGATGAAGATGAAGATGATGATGTTGATGGAAATGTAGATGCCAAATGGCAGACGCGCGGCGGCTCCCAAACAAAAACTGCCGCTGATTATTGCCAGCTGTCCAGACTGCCTACTCACCGACCCCCCCCCACCGGCCTCCCCCCTCGCTCCTCGTCTTGTTCTTTTGCAGCTGTTTTGGCTCGGCTTTTATTCACTTTTTTATGAGTTTAATGAAAGTCGCGCACGGCGCGCGCACTACTCATAAGCATATGCGTAGGTAGGTAGGTAAAAACGCGTACGTCTCTCGAGCACTACTTGTGGCAGGGCCCCAACTATACCAGCAGCACCCTCCCCCTCCCCCTCCACCCACTCAGCGGCTACTTATAATACGCTTTATGGACCATTTGGCTGGGCGACATTGCCATTGGCAATGCCTGAAGCACTTCGGCGAATGTCTGTCTGGACGGCATTTTGATTATGCATTGCAAGTGCTTAAGATGTTGCCCAATATTACGTTGAGTATACGCAGCGTCTGCCAATCAATACGGCGTCTGCCACTCAGCCACAGTACGAGCAAATACGCCAATTCGCATATTTGCCTTTGACGAAACGACAAAAATAATTATTTATTATTTGCTGACAACGGAATAGCAATGGAAATAATATAGAATAGAATAAATTGGCATAAATCAGCGCTCTATATGCGGTCTTTTCTTTATTCATTAGGCTTAATTTCAAATAGTAATAAATGAATCAACTCAATTTAAGTTTAAGCAACAATTCCAAATTGCCATGAATTTTCATTGCTTTAAAGTCTTAAACAGAAACTTTCAACACCTTTGCTGGAAAGTGTTCCTAGCTTATGAGTTAAGAGTGCAATAGTCGGGAGTGCCTGACTAGCATATACCTTACGCTCTGCGTAGCTATGCTAATCCCTTCACACTTTTCTTTCTTTTATATATTTAAAGCAAACAAGAGGAAATACACATATACACCCACACACACATCCACCTACCCACACATATACACCTACGCACACACATACATCCACGCACACTCATACATCAACACACGCCCACATTGAGTGGTCTGAGCTTCACTTTGAAAACTTCATTGTTGAATAACTTTTTGTTCTAGTTGAATTTTCTAAATAAAATTTTAAGAGCATAATAATGACATTCATATGTCCATATTTGCCAAAGCTCAAGTTTCAAGTCTCTTGTAAATATGTTTTTTTCCGTTGGTATGTGGGGGCGGTAGCTGAAATCCGAAATATACGAAATCTGTTCATTCATTACAGGAATCCCCACAGTAAATTGCATGTTTCCAGCTTTTGCGGTATTCGCGCTTAAAAAAGGAAATCAAATTATCGATTTTCATCAATAGCAAGGAAATGGACTGAGTTATGGCAAAAAAAAAAAAGTAATAGGTTCATATTGCGTGTGGCATATAGAAAGAAACATTTTAAATTGCACGGTTGTAGCTTATGAGATCGCTGCGCTTATACGGTCGGACAGACGGATGAACGGACGAATGGACACTCAGACGGATGGAAGGAACGACAGTCAGACGGACGGAGGGAAGGAAGGACAGACAGACAGCCGGAAGGACGGAAGGACAGACCCTCTGACGGACAGACAGATGAACATGGCTAGGTCGACTTAATGCATCATACACTCTGATCTTACTCACGCTTTTTTCTGCCTGTTGCATACACTTTCACAAAATCAATATACCCTGCCTTGCCAACTCAAATGTCTGCAGGGTATGCAAAAAAAACTCGTTGTCAGATATGAGCTCAATGAAATGGCATAAAGCAAATGTTTGTGGTGCAAAATCTTCTCATTTTTCTTGTTAAATATTTATGTAGAAATGCGCTTGATTTCTGTGGGAATATATATGTGTGTCCGTGTGTGTGTGTGTGAGAGAGAGAGAGTTCTTGCTTAAAATGCCTTGCTGTTGTTTTGCTTGGCACGGCTGCTCGCCTTGGTAATTCCCCATTTAACTTGGCTGCTTGATATTCAATTGGTTTTATTGGCTGGCTGCGGCAGAGGAGCGAGCGATCTGGGTGACAGCGAATGCAGCATTCATAAAGTCAACTGATTTTATTGCGACACGGGGCATGCAACACGCTGCATTCGATTTGGTTTCGCTGTTGGGGCAACATTCCGGCCAATATTCGTTAGCACGGTTAATGGCCAAAGTGGCGACATATATCCATTCCTCTCGCCCATTCCCATTCCCATTGCCATTGCCATTGCAATTCACATTGCCGTTCACATTCCTGCTCCCGCTCCCACTCCCATTTCCCTTGCCATTCCCAATTGCCATTCACATTTCGATTGCCATTGCACTTGACCAAAAGACAGAGGCGAAAAGCGATGCATTTTTATAGCTGCTGGTCAAATGGCTGGCGACATATGGACGCGAAACAATAACACGCCGGCTGACAGACAGAGAGAGAGAGGGAGAGTGAGAAAAAGAGGGTGTGAGGGAGACAGACAGACACACTTTGATGACATGGCCAGACGCCGCTCGGTCTAGAAATCGCCGCAAACGTTGAGCTGCATTTTAGCCTTAAGCCCAAAGTACAGAGTCCTCGGGCCGCGCCCACTCATGAAGCCAACTCTGCCGAATCCAATGCTCAATTACTATTGTAATTGTAAAATGCAATATCTGAAGAAATCAACACGAAAACAATTCCCCATTGGTAGTTGACGGCGCTATACCCTAAGCTGTCAACCCTGCACATTTAGCCCCTCTTTTTTGAGAATTTTTTATTAGAAGATTACATATTGTGGCTTCTTCAGACTTTTATTTGTACTTCGCGTATTATTAAGCCTTAAATCTTATTGTATTTCAAGATATGTTTGTCAACTTCTCTTACGACTGTACCCAGGATCTAGAGGGCAAGATGTATTACATATTCGCAAAGATATGTAGCAGGCAACAAGAGGCATATAAAGCTAAAAAGAGTATTTATATTCTTAAAATTGCAAAGCTCAGTCAAACTACTCATCTCAGTCTGTCAATTGTTGCTATCATATAAATGCAGAAATTTCGCTAGAGACTTTCGCTTAGAGAAATTATTAATATATATTCTTCAATACTCTATGTATTACAACTCGGATACTTTTTTATTCAATATGAAATATGTATAATTTGTTCCTTAACCAAATAAGAAGACTATAAAGGCGAAAGTTAGCAAAATGAACTAATGAAGCTCCTCTGATGAACATATATATATTATGATAAATTCAGATTCTATAAAATAAAAATAGCTTCTAATTACCCACAGAAGCAAAAAGGGTTCGATGTAACAGCTCTCGCGGCCTTCAGGGTATCTTCTAGTCAGTCACTCCCACCTCCAACTTCTCTTTACATCCGCCACTCATTGGCATTATAACAGCTCAACGTTTCAGGATATCTTCTAGTCAGTCACTCCAACTTCCCTTTACACGCGCAACAATCATTAGCAAATCGAGCTACTCTCACACACTCATTGTAACAGTTCTACATTTCAGGGTATCCTCTAGTCAGGCACTCCTACCTCTAATTCAAATCCGCCAATCATTAGGAAATCGAACTACTCTTACACACTCATTATAACAGGGAATCCTTTAGTCAATCATTTCCAATTCCAACTTCCATTTACATCTGTCAAGCATTGGCAAATCGAACTACTCTCACACGCTCATTATAACAGCACTACATTTCAGGGTATCTTCTAGTCAGTCACTCCCACTTCCAACTTCCCCTTACATCAGCAACAAATAATAGCAAAACGAGCTACTTTCAAATACTTGTTGTAACATCACTAAATTTCAGGGTATCTCCTAGTCAGTCACTCCCACCTCTAATTCACATCCGCCAATCATTAGCAAATCGAACTACTCTCACACACTGACACCTACCAGCAGCGAGGTAATCAATGTTTAAAGCGTACTCGATTTGCCAGCGGCGGCAGTTAGTCACTTATGCCCGTTCGGGCTGTGGGTAGAGTATAGGCTGAGCGCTTGTAGCACGCACAAATTATGTTGCCGCCTGTGGCAGCTGCTTTGTAGCTGGCAAACAGGTGGGCGGAGCGGCCTACAGAAAGAACGTGGAGCGACCTGCAAGCCAGGCAAACAAGCCACGCAAATTGCTAGGGGACCGAGGGAGGGCGGCGATCGGAGACAGGAGTACGGAGGGCGGAGGGCGTGTCGACACATAGCTGCAACAAGCGAAAAGTGGCAACATCGTTATTGACTTTGACTGGAAACAGCTGCCGGTGCCGCAGCCTCTGCCGGTGTCCATTATGAGACACCGAGAGGGCGGAGCGGAATGTATCGTTGGCTTGTTATTGAAATTTGTCGAGCGTATGTTGTCGATTGGGTGTCAAACAGCAAAAGCAGCAACGACGGCAACATCGGGCGCCCATTAAGTATGCAACAAATTGATGCGCACGAGATGAAAACAAAAAAAAAGTGAAGAACAAGAAGAAAATTCAACGGAAACCAGTTGCCTTATTACCAATCAAGAGTCGTGTGCGGCCCAGGCAGCTGTTCCATGTAAAGTGCTCAATTGCCACAAATATCTTAATGAACCAGCAGCCGACTCCGCCTTTGAGTGGGCCCCATCTGCGTTGGCCGATATTAAAAGCCAGTTTAACTAGTTCGCCTCGCTCGTAATCACTTCAAATGAACTAATTTGAGTGGGCTCCACCTGTGTTGCGAGATATTAAATTCCATTTTAACTGGCTCCACTTCAATTTCTCTCGCATCGTTCATAATCACTTCAAATGAACTACTTGGAGTGGGCTCCACCCTGGTGGGAAGATATTAAAAGATAGTCAATTTCAATTGAAATACTGCAATTTTGTAACCAACTCAAGGATATACAGTTCAGTAGTTCATAATTGTTCACATTGCTCAGTTATGCAATTGGTCACGAGCCAGTTCACCAGTTGATGAACAATTTCAGCTCACACACCCAGCAATGAACAATTCACCAGCTCTCGAGCTATATTTGATAGAAGTACTTTAAAGCACTGACGAACACAGTTATTCAATTGGTCTTGAAATAGTTCACTAGTTGCTGAGTGATGGAATTCGCATATTAATTAACCATTTACCAGTTCATTAGCAATACATGCTAAAAGAATTGCAAATCCCTGATGAAATCAGTTACTTAATCGATCATGAACCAGTTCAAAAGTTCATTAACAATGCACACAGCAATCAATGATTTGAGTTCATCAATGGTTTCAATTGGTCATGAACTAGCTCACCAGTTGATGCACAGTGAGACAGTTCACAAAGTAAGGAACTACTCAATCAGTTATTCAAGTGTTCATGAACTCGTTCACCAGTTGGTGAACAATGTATACTAATGTTCACACAGCATCGAACGATTCACCATCTCAATGCATGTTAAAAGAACCAACTGCGTTGATGACATCCACAAAACCAGTTCATAACCAATAGAACCAGTTCACTAGTCCATTGGCAATGTATGCTAAACCTTACACATAAGCAATGCATGATTCGCCAGACAATGAGTAATACATATTAAAAGAACTGTAGAATTTTCACCAAATTCAATTATTCCATCGCCCATGAACCAGTTCATTAGTTCATTAATAATTAGAATCTGCAGCTCACACAATTGCAATGAGCGATTCACTAGCTCATAAGCAACATGTGTTAAGAGAACAGTAAAATGCTCTGTGATTCACTTGGTCATGAACTAGTTCACCAGTTCATTAACAATGCAATTTTACAGTTTACTTGGCAGTAAACGATTTACTAGCTCATAGACGATCCAGGCTAAAAAGAACTTTTCTATCGCCTGGAAAACTGAACTGAAGTTCAGCTGTTCATATGAACTGCAGCTCTTTTGAGCTCAGCTCAAACAGCCTCAGTAAATAGAGCCTTGAGCAATATATGCTGCAGAACTCTTTAGTCGCCTATGAAATGAGCTATTTAATTATTCATGAACTGAACAAAAGTTCACTTGCTCATATGAACTATATATCTTCCTATGACTGACTGAGTAAAGTTTATAGCAATACATGCTAACGGGCTATTAAATTATTCATGAACGAAACTAAAACTCCGATGTTCATATGAACTAAATGTTTTTTCATTCAGCCCAGCCACTCAGCTGGCATCTAAATGACCAACTAAATACAGCTCATATCACCGCTAAACTAACTCACCGAACGACTAATCAAGTCGAGCTCTAGTTCCGAGGAACATTTGTTGGCTCAGCGTTAGTCAAAGGCAAACAGCCAACTATAAGCGCACTTAACGCGTGCGTAACTTTCCCCGTAGTATCCGTGGCAAGTGGCAAGTGGCAAGTGCGCAACGTAAGCCAACCTCACTTAAATGAATAATTCAGCAGCTCACGCTGCATTTAAATGCAGATTATTCAAAGTTTGCGATTGCATTTGACTTGTGTTTAACATTTTGTAGCTTTTAATACGTTTAATCGCAGTCGAAGAGCTTCAATTTTATTATTCCCCTCAACAGAGCACACGCACACACACACACACACACACACACAGACACGCACTTACCAAGGGAAACTAGTTCATTTGCAGCAACATAACCTCACATTCTCATTAGCGCCGCTCACGCAATTTACATTTTCACCCACAAAGGGTTTACCGCAAGGAGGAAGAGTGAAAAAAGGTAAGCAACTACATTAAACTTTGATCAATGCAGCCATAACTTTTGACCTATTGTAACGCATAAATTACCAACTTTAAATTATTCACATATTTAACTTAACTCCCCCTCACTCCACCTACCTCGCTCTCGCTCGCTCCCTTAACTAGCTGCTAATTTGGGTACTTTAGCCCGATTGGCGTCTTTCATTCAAGTCTAACCGCACCGACTGAAAGGGCAAACCAAATGCAATTTAACCTGAATATCTTTATGAGTAAAGAAAATACACACACACACACATATCTCTAGGCATTTGGCACTCATAGGCTATGCACATACTATCGCCTAAGTGCGTAAAAGATATTTCGTAGCCGGGATAAGAATAAAATGTGCTTTACTGGCACACCAGCTGTTGCTGCTGTAGCGGGGAGGGCCGACGCAAATACACCTACACTTTCTCGTTGCTCGTACATCAAAATGCGCAGCAGCCGCCGCTGCCGCAAAAGGCTACAAAATTCAATTTACTATGCGCGCTTTATGGCCAAGTCCTGCCCTGTACCTACACACACCCGCACACACACACACCCGCACACACTCACGCACATCCACTACCTGCCCCCTTGACGACCGTCAGCATCCCAGTCAGGCGCAACGAATCAGACTTTATGGCTCTGAGCCATCGTCTGCCCGTTTTCGTGCTGATTTCCATGCACACACACTCCCGCTTCCCTCTAACCCCCCCTCGGCTGTCTCCTTGTGAGTGTGCTTCGAGCAGAAAGAAGCCATTACAAGTGCTTGCTTATTAAGTTCCATGGCTCATTAGGCGCTGACAATAAACGCTGTCAAAACACCAGAATCAAGAGGAGCAACAACAGCAACAACAACGGCGAGCTACCCCGCAGCGTGAAGCAACAAGACAAGCCGCCTAATCCGGGCCGCATTATCTAATTGTCAGTCTTAGCAGATGATTACTGTACTAATTTCTCTCGCATAACCTGAGCCGCTCGGCCTAGCCGGCCTGGGTGCGCGTGTGTGTGTGTGTGTGTGTGTGGCTGGCAAACAGACTAAGCCGCCGCTTGAACCACTCGCAATCAGCGGAATTGTAAAACCGTAAACAACATGTGCAGGACGGAATGCACGCACGGACGGACCAGTTAACGGACGGACGGACGGGAGGACGGTCGGACGGAAGGACGTAGGCAACGGTCCATCGGGCCAGCGAGCGGCTGCTTTGCGCCGCCAGCCAGCAGAAAGAGGAGCAATCGAAGCCGAGCGCCGAGCCACAATCGAAATTGCAAATGTTTACAATGTGTATGTCCCTGTGCGTGCCTCCCTGTGTGTGTGTGTGCCTGTGTGTGAGTGTGTGTGTTTGTGTTTAGCGGGAAAATGTTGAGGAAATTGGAAAACTGGGAATACGAGTGCGTGCGGAATATGAAAGGCAGATGCGATGAGGGTCGGGGGCCATATCACGCCAGCGGACATTGAGCAAAATATTTGGCTATGTCTTGTTTTTGTTTGCTCACATGCGTGTGTGTGTGTGTGTGTGCGTGTATGTGTGGTTGTGCGTAACTGTTTGCATTGACGGCAATGCGCTGCGCTGATAAAGCAACGCATTATCTGGCCTATGATTTATTTACGTTCGATTCTGACCCATATTCCTCTGCTCCATACCTATATCTGACTTGGAGTTTATTCAACTGTTGAAGTGTCCAATTAAGGCTTTCATCTGATTAGATTTCCTATTGCTTCCTCTCTATCTTCCTTTCTTTCTTCTTTCCTTCCTGCTACTTACTCCGTTACTCCATTGCTTATTGAGCCTTTGGTTAGGGTATATTGCGGTCGGACACTGCCACTGTTTCGGTGTCTAATTAAGGGGCTTACCTGATTGGATTTCTTAATATTTCCTTTATTTCTTTCTTCTTTTCTTCCTTCTCCTGACTTCCTTACTTGTTGAGGGTATTTTACAGTCGGACATTGACACTGCTTTAATATTCCTACAATACATTCATCACTTTGTTTCTCCTCTGTTCCAATCCCTAATCTGGCTTGGATTTTTTTATACTTTGAGCCCATTGAAAATGGGAATTCAGGGTATAATGGTTTTGTGAAAATGTATTACACAAATATACAAGCCAGTTATCAAATATGGATTAGTCATAAACATCCCACATCAGATCAGTCTTAACTTCTCGGATTAGTCATAAACATCCCATGTTAGATCAGTCTTAACTTCTCGTCGAATTAGTCAAGCGTAACTCTGTAAAGGCTAGATATTTCAGATTTGCGTTGTATGTAACTGTAATGAATGCGCACATTTTGTAATTTTTCGATTTTGGATACCGGCCCTCATTTCCCCGAAATTTGCAAATTTCTCCAGAAGTCGTATATCAAATACTAGAGACTTGAGCTTTGGCAAATACAAACATATGTATCATCTTATTATACTCTGAAAGTTGCATTAAGAAAGTCCAAGCAGAAGAAAAGTTATTCAACAATCAATTTCCCATTGTAATGCTCATAATGCAGCCCAAGCGCAGCCGCTACGCAAACTGTGCAGTAAGTAGAACGCGTGCGAAATCCGTGATACGCATAGATATTAGGAAATTCCAATTATGCCCTTTTTTTCGCTACCAACTTCAGATTTTTAAAAGGGTCAGCAGGTACTAAAAATATGTAAGATTCCCACCCCTATGCCTACGCATAACTGTGTATTTATGTGTGCATGCCTTATATGCAATGTATATATAAAAGAAGCGTAAATGATTTTAGTAACAGTTCCAACAGGGTTCAGGGTATCTCTTAATCGAGCCGTCTCGATTAGAGCACTCTTACTTGTTTACTATTGTAGAGTCTAATTAAGGGGCTTTTCTGATTAGATTTCTTATTAGTTCCTTTTTTTCCTTCTTCTTTTCTTCCTTCCTTCCCTGACTTGTTGAGCCTTTGATTAGGGTATTTTACAGTCGGATATAATTTAACTACTGAAGTCTCTAATGACATTCTTCTTCGCGCTAGATTTCATATACTTTACTTACTTTTGTCCTTCCTTCCCTCCTTCCTACCTGTCTGCCTTACCTCATTCCTTTGACTTAGTCCCTTATTTGTTGAGCCTTCGGTTAGGGTGTTTTACAGTCGGACATTGTCACTTTTTTGCTATTTCCTTCTTCACTCTGTTTCTCCTCTGCTCCATTCATAAATTTGATTTGTATTTAATTGAACAATTGAAGCGTTTAATAAAGTTCTTCATCTGATTAGATTTCCAATTGACTCCTTTCTTTCTTCCTTACGTTCATCCGTCCTTCCTTAGCTCCTGCCTTCCCTCCTTCCTTCCACTTACTTCCTTACTTGTAGAGCCTTCGGTTAGGATATTTTGCAGTCGTGCACTGCCACTGTTTTGACTTTCCTACAATATATTCTTCTCCTATTATTACTTACCTTTCCGCTCATTTAAGTCTTGCTTAGCGCTGTTTTCTGTATTTCCCGGGTTTTCAACTTTCTTTTTATGGTTTTTCTGCAACTATTTTAATCGGATCATATGAGAGAGCAAGTTTCGCAGCGCCCTTATTGCTTCCTTGACTCAGTCGTTATTTACCTTTAACTTTCTCGATATCAAACTTTCCCCCTTCTCTCTCTCTCTCTTTAGCTCCCTCTCTCTCTCTCTCAATAATTCCATTTACTGTCCTCTTTGCTTGGCTCTGCCCTGCCGAACCTTTCCAGCTCCTTTTTAATACCTTCAATTTGATTCTCTCTGCACTCAAGCCAAAAACTTTTCGACCTCATTGGCGAGGCGCTGCCCCGCCCCCTCTTCCAGCCCGCCCACACACTCTTGCAATCACCAATTAAGCTCTGTTTAAAGCACAATTAAGCTGCTGATCCAGAGCGGGCGGCAGCGCGCCCTTTGGAAGGCGGCCAGGCGGCCAGGCGACCAGGCGGCCGGGTAGCCAGGCGGCCATCAAGCTCATCATCATCAATGCAATTATTGACTACAAATCTCGACGCAGTGCTAAATGCGAGAGCAGCGGCAGCGGCAGCAAGCCAAAAGAACAGCGAACAACAGGAGAACAAATCGACGGGCGGCCAGGGCTGGCGGGGAGCCTGCCCCACCAAAAACTGGGGCACAGCGCCCAGATGTGGGGCACGCGCGGGTGGCAAGTGAAAAATTGGCCACTGATTAAATTCAACACGTTGTGGGATTAACTAACTTGTATTTTATTTGCGGCCAAATTGTGTTGTTAACTTGGCCAAAACAGACGCGCACACACACACACTCACAGAGAGAGAAAGTGAGAGGCGCACACAGGCCAGCAATTACGCGCGCCCTGTTTCTTAGCCTGCCTCGGTCACGCCCCGCTCTCTGCGCGGCCCCCTTCCCCCCACGCCCACAGCTGCCAGTGGAGCCCCTCGAGCATTCAGACAAAAAGTCTGCTGAGTCTCTCTCGACAGGCGGCGACGTCGACGCAGCGCAATTTTTTTCTTCTTCTTCTGCTTCTTCTTTGTTTTTTTTTTGCTTCTTTTTATTTTATTATTTTCAATTTTCCCTTTAGGGCTAGTCAACATTGGTTGCTGCCCCGCCCCCGCTGCGTCATTAGCGACAGCGCAAAAAACACACACACATACATACATACATATAGAATAAAAGAGAGAGATAGAGAGAGAGAGAGAGAGGGAGAGGGGGGAGAGGGAGAAAAAATGACTGTCCGTCCGGCTGTCGGATGTCGCGGCAGCTGCCGGCCGCCGGCGCAAAATCGTTTTTGTTTTTCAAGTTTTGTCTCGCAGAGCTGGACGCCGTCCGCAGCAACTCCAATGAAATGCTCGAGGGGAGCGGGGGGCGGCGTGGGCGGCGTGGGAGGTGTCTGAGGCGGGGGCGCCGGCCGGAGGGGGCGCAAGTGCGAGTGTTGCCGCCTGCATTCGCGTTTGGTCGCGCTTTGCCGCCAAAACCAAGCAACGAATGCGCATCACTTGAGGCGACTTTCTGCACTCATTTCGCACGAACACATACAAACACGCACAGGCGACACACATACACAGGCGACACACGCACACACAGGCAACACACACACACACACGAGACACAAGCTTAAAGAAGTAAAGAATCGCGCTTAACACCACCTCAGCAGCTACGCAGATGAGGCTTTAGCTGGAATCATAGTTTAAGCTATGTTAACGCCCCTCTTGCTTTGCCTCTGATGAGAAAGTCTCTCTGGTGACCTATTAGAATTCTCTATCCATCTGTACAGAGACAGAGATTTCTTCTGAACATCCTCTCCTTTTCATATCCTATCCTTTTTGCCTTATTCATTTCACTTTGTCTTATAACAGACTACTTTAGATTTATTTAAATGTTTTTTTTTTTACTTCTGGCTCTCTCCCATTCTCATTTTCATTGTTTCTATCTCTCCTCACTCTGCATGTCTATGTTTCTATTCATATATTTCTTTCTCCTCTGTTTCTCTCCCTGCATCTCTTTTTTTCTCTCTTTCCCTCTCTCTATGCCTATCTCTTTTCGTTAGATCTCTCTCTCCCTCTCTCCTTATTCTTTATATATCTATCTGTCTCTATCTCTCTCCTTATCTATCTTTCTTTATTTTCTCCTTCCTTTTCTCTGTACACTTATCTATCTATTTTCCTTCTTTCTCTTTCTCTCTTTCATCCTCTCTCTCTCTCTCTCTTTGTATTACATTTCTACTTTCACTCTTTCTCTATATTTCTATCCCACTCTCTTTTCCTTTCTCTCTCTCTCCCTCTCTTTCCTTACTTTCTTTGCTAATTTTCTGTCTTTCTTCACACTCTCTTCGAATATAGAAAGCATATAGATATTCTCTCATTTCCTACATTCTCTCCCTCTCTACGGTCGCCCCTTTGTCATTGTCTCTCTCTCTCTACTTTCTCTCTCTCTACACTCTCCATTTCTCTACATTCTCTATCTCCCTAAATTCTTTCGCATTCGTTCGCTCTCTCCTTACATTCCCCCCCCCCTCTGCATTCTCTCCTTTTGCACACTATTCTCTTCTCTTGATAATTGCAGCCTCTCTCTCCCTTTTTTCTCCCCTTCTGTACATTCTCCCCCTCTTCACATACACCCCCCCTCTCTCTTTCCCCCTTTCTCCATGCATATGTGATCACCTATGACACTCTCAGTCATTTGCTCCATTTGTGCTCTAGTCTCTTTTACACTCCGCTTTTTGTTACAACTTTCGCCGCATTCTTTGGCGCTGGCTCAGTCGTCGGCCTGTTTGGGGGCGTGGTGGGGGGGTGCACAACGAGGACAATCAGTAAAAGCAGCCAGGGGGATAAAAAGTGGGGCCGCCTCTTTGGCTCGACTGGGGCTGAATTAGAGGCATTCGCCTTCGTACACGAAAATACAGTTAGCTTTAAGCATATCCCGTATTTTACTGTCACGGCCCAAGAGTGTGCTCCCCTACGTATGTGTGTGTGTGAGTGTGCTCCCCTATGTGTGTGTGTGTGTAGGTGAGAGGCCATGAAATGTTATGGAATGAAATGGCACCACTGTGGAAAGGGATGGTAGTTGAAGCTGGGGATTGGGGGCTAGTGGGCTGGGGCACGGCCGGTGCTTTGGGGTTTTCGACTTAGTCGTTGTAAATTACTTGATTCGTTGTTGGAATTTAATTAACATTTTGGTAAGTTTTACTTTAGACTTTTAGTGACTCGGTGGGTGGGGGTCTATGTGGGGGTGTAAGTGTGTGAGTGTGAGTGTGTGTGTGTTGGTGTTGGGTCTCTCATGCTCCTCTTCTAGCTGCCTAGCTTTATGAGTGCGCAAAGCGTTCTAAACTTAAAGCTCTCTTTATGCTATCTATATATATCTCTCATCTTCTCACTCGCTCTCTCTCTCTATCTCTCTCTGTCACTCTTCCTCTGCCAGCTGCTTACTGAACTGCATGCGGGCGGCGTTGCCTTAGTGAGGTTATGTGTGCATTTTCCCACTTTGCATGTGTTGGTAAACAAACAAACAATCACGCACACACACAATCACACACATACACACACACACACACACATACACACAGCTGCAAACAAACAGGCATATAAAATAGAGAACGATCCATTGAGCAATGTAAATTTTAAAGTGCAGATAATTGCGCGTGTAGACAAAATGCTTTTCGACTATTTTTATGTGGCTTCTTACACAGCATGTGTGTGTGTGAGTGTTTGTGTGTGTGTGTGTGCGTGAGGCAAGCCGCAAACAAATACAAATGCACACAGACACATGTATAATGGACGATTATCCTGGGGAAACTTAATGGGCAACTTGTGGAGCAGCCCAGTTCAATTTCATTCAATTCTTCTAATCCACTACGCACTGTGTGCGAATAAACAGTTTATATATATAGTATATGCATATGTATACGTATATGAAATACGACACAAATATGGCAATTTGTGGTTTCTTCGTGTTTTTTATACCCTGAACCCATTGAAAATTGAAATTCAGGGTATAATGGTTTTGCGAAAATTTGAATATATGTAACAAGTTGAAGATGGCGTGCCACATCCCATTCTTGATCTTGATCTTGAACCTGTGCGTCCGTTCGTCTGTATGAGCGCTGCGATCTCGAAAACCACAAAAGCTAGAGACTTGAAATTTTAAGTGAATATTCGTATATAACAATGCTGAACGCTCGTTATCTTTTTTTTTCGATAAGTCATCCCATGTTGTTATTATCGATAAAAATCGATAACTTGACTTAGTTTTTTAAGCGTAGCTGAATAACCGTAAAAGATCTGCGGTGTAGATTGCTGTAATGAATGCGTACTTTTTGTACTTTTTTGGATTTTGGATACCTCTCCCCCCTTTCCCCAAAATTACCAAAAAACCTATATTAAATATAAGAGATTTGTGCTTTGACAAATGCAAACATATAAACAACCCTATTTGACTCTGCAAGCTTCATTAAAAAGTCCATCTAGAAGCAAAGTTATTCAACAATTAATTTCCCATAGTAATACCCATATTGCAACCCAAGCACAGCCGCTGCGTTAGCTGCGCAGTAAATAGAGCGCGTGCCTATGCATGAGTGTGTGCGTGCGTATATGTGCATGCCTTATATGCAATGTATATATAAGAAAAATGTAAAATGATTGAAATATGCGCTTTTCGCAGAGTTCAGGGTATCTCCTAGTCGATCCCTCTCGACTAGAGCACTCTTACTCATTTTTTTTGTGGCTTCTGGCTACAAATTGCTACTTAATTCCAACAATTGACTGCTGCCGCTGCTGCTGCTGCAAGCTGGATGCCTTGCCTCGTATTAACTGTAAATTTATTTGTTGCATCCGTAAAGTGCGCACTAATTGCACAATTAGCCGCAAATATAGGTAGCATAATGTAATTGGTCATTAGCAGCGTATAATAGCTGCGAGCTCAATACGTAAGCCAATACGCAGTGGGTCACTCGAGCCATTAGAGCTGATGCTCGAGTCAAAGCTACTAAATTTGAATGAAAACAGCATAAATTTCGGCCAAACGCTTTAAGGGTGATTTACAATTATTTGATCTATCAAGACGGATTCGGAGAAGTTTCGTAATAACTTTTCGGGCAAGGCCAGAGTGTTGCCAATATGTGCGTTTGTATGGGCCAAGACCGAAAAGGTCAACAGAAACCGAGTTGAGGGAAAGTGAAGTGTAAATTCAGCTATCCTCCCAGCTGCAGAGCGCAAACAAAACTGTTCCCATCTATCTCTCTCTCTCTCTCTCTCTGTCTCTGTCTGTCTGTGGCTTCTGTCGGATGGTCGGTAAACAGCGGAACTTGTGTAACGGCAACAACTGCAGCAGCAGCAGCAGCAGCAGCTGTAGTTGGCCGTCAACAAGTTTGGCAAGTGCCTGCCCCGAAGTACAGTCAACAATTCGTAAGTATTCATTCTTATAGTTTATGATGTTGATGAAGTCTTCGAGCGGCCAGCATGGCAAATACCAGCGCACATTATGCAAAATATACCGTTGCACACACACACACACGCACGGTCGTCCTGCTGTCCGCTCCGTTAATCATTTCGCTGCTTAAATGGCTTTACATTCACCATATGTATAGCACGTCATAAATATTTACGCACTGTGCGAGGCAAATAAATAAAGTTAATTTCGGTAAAGCAGCTAACCCACCACTAACCCAACCCACCATTCCGCTCGCCTGATTCACAACTTTTTCTCTCTCCCTCTCCCGCTCTCTTGCTACATTACTTCTTCTAAGCTTAAAAAATTTAATTTGCACGACGCAGACACACACACACACACACGCGCTCTCTCTCCACATGTTCACTAACACAGACACAATAACAGACAAAGAGAGAGTGGGAGAGAGAGAGCACACGCACATAACGCTACATTAATTGATAATTGTTTTGTGCTCAAAAGAAATTAAACAACAACAACGGTAGCAGCAGGAACAGCAACTGTTCTCGCTACGCTTCTTGTTGTCTAGTTTCCCCGTCCATCTGCCATGAAGCTACACACTCACTGCCTCTCCACGCCCCATTACATTCATAGTGAGCGTGTGAGTGAGTGTGTGAGTGTGTTAGTTTGTCTGCCGCTATTTCATTCCACATATGCGCTTTCATTTGCACACACTCATTTATACCTCGCATGTAGAATGAGAGTATTCCCAATGGGTTTTCAATGTATATTTAAAATTTTAAAATCTGTTAAGTCTCTCTAACACATTATACTTTATAAATATTTAATGCAATAATTATATGCCACAAGTTCTACATAGTTTAATTTTTTTCCAGTGCACAATTAAAACTCTTTTACAGGGTATTTGCTTAGTCATTACTCTTTGCTTAAACTTTCATCCATGTGTGTTTTTGCCTTTTCATTAACTTTTTGTACACGCTGCTTGTTTTGTGTATGTTAAGGAAACTGTCGTCCCACCCAACGCTCCTCCCTATCCCCATTCCCCCACCCCCTATCTAGCCGATGACGCCCCCTAATCGTCCCTTTGCCTTTTAGTCGCTGAACATTCGCCAACTTAATTGAACGATTAGTTTTTGTACGTGCTGCCACGCCCAGCGCCCAAGGGTACCTGCTCAGGACTCCCACGTCCAATGTCCAATCTCCACGCCCACAACGCCCCTTTCAGTGCGCTTGTCTGTTTCGGCCACTATTTAATTTTATCTGCTTTGCTTTTATTCTCGTTTTTATCGCAGTAAACTATGTACAACAATTTGCTAGACCAACCGAGCGCCCAACCACTTTCTCACTCTCTCGCTCTCTCTCCCTCTCGCTCTCTCTGCTGCAGCTGCCCTTCACTTTGCCTCCTACGCGTAATTTTGTTTCTTTTCGCTTTCGCCTTTTTGACTCTTTCGCTCGCACAAAGCAATAAAAAAAAGTCAAATGCCATAGTACCAAAAAGTCAAAAGGCCACAACAACAACAACAACTAATAGTTGTAGTTGTAATGGCAAAAAGTAACAGCAACAACATCATCGGCAACTGTAATAATAAGAGTAATATAACAACAACTCTGCTTTTGGGTGGAAAGTTAAAAGCGCACAATAAATAAATAAAACAAAGCAAACGCACGAAACGATACACAGAAATGCGTATTTGTTGTTGCTAATGTGCTGCTCATTGTTGTTGTTGTGCGACATGGCCAAACGGCATATACAATCATACATACAAGCACACTATACAAAGGCAGCCTATACACACATACACATACATATGTATGTTACTGACAGCAAACCAAGATGGTGGCACTGCGGGAACGCTGAAAGCGGCAGAGGGTGCGTGAGAGAGAGAGCGGCATAGCTCTGCTATACAACGGCAGCCATCACGCCGGCAGCATACAGCGTACAGTCGTAATTTGAAGCAACACCCGTCAACTGGCGACATTATGCCTTTAGGCGGCCGAGCCACACCCTCGCTGTCCCCACAGGTTGTTTTCGCCGGCTGCCTGGCAGGCAAGCCGAGAGAGCGCGCGCGCCTGTTAACTGTTGATAATGATGATGAAGATGCCGTTGACACACACTCTTCCAGCCGTGCACAGTGGAGCACAAAGAACGAGCGCCGCTTGGCGATCAAGCGATTCAGCAGACTCACAAATTGCCGGTACACGAACCACTGTAAAAATGTCGACGCTGGAAAGAGAGCAATAAAAGTGCACTCTTTTCAATACGTGAGAAGGATCTGTAACAGTGGAGCAATATGAGTGAGCGCTGCAAATTGATGAAAGTTGCTTACGAATCGCCGCTACACCAACCACTGTAAAAATGTCGACGCTCGAAAGAGAGCCATAAAAATGCACTCTTTGCAAGTAATGCGTGAGCAAGATCTGTAACTGTGGAGCACAATGAGTGAGCGCCTATTTTGATTAAAAGTGCCCACAAATTACAGCCAGACGAACCACTGTAAAAGTCTGTGCGCTGCAAAGAGAGCAATAAAAATGCACTCTTTCCAAGTAATGTTGGAAAAAACTGTAAGAGAGAAAGAGCGAGCGAGCGAGCGTCGCAAAGCGATCAAGTGCGCTAGACACGAACCACTGTAAAAATGCCGACGCTGGAAAGAGAGCTATGAAATTGCGCTCTTTGCAGTCAATAATGGATAATAATGTGTGAGGAAGATCTGCAAGAGAATGGAAAGACATTTGAAGGCATAGTCTTTGTGAACAGAAAAAAACAGTAAATTAATAGCAAAATAAAGCAACAACAAAAATATCAATTACGGTTAATATAAAAGACAAAAAGTTGAGGCGCATGAACATGAATAGAACAAGAGCTGCTGCTCTCCTCCCCCCGCCGCTAACTTATGAATGCCACTGTTACGGCGACTGTTGTTTGTTGCCCTCGACGTGAACGCACACGCGCGTGAATTAAGGCGTGCGACTGTCAAACGGCAGCTGGAGTCGACTACTCCAGCGGCAGTTCTAGGTGCTGTAGTTGCGTAGATGTCGAGGCCGCCTGTCTGCCAGCCTGTCGCATGTGCGTGTGTGTGTGAATGTGTGCGTGTGCGTGTATACAAACACACGCGGTAATTAATTTTATTTAATTTTCGACGACAATAAATGCGACAACAGCAACAAGAGTCAAGGAGCAGCAGTCGTCAACCGCCGCTGCCGGCGGCCCCAAAAAGTTGACAGCCAGAACTATGCGACCCGTAGAGTGTTGAATGGCAGTTGGCAGTTGCCAGTTGCCAGTTGGCGGATGGCGGATGGTGGCACACAGGAAAAAACAAGTTAACAAAACGTCAACAATAAAAAGAAAGCCGGCCAAATGGCCGTTCGATGCGGCCAACGGTGACGGCGAAGACAATGCAAAAAGAAAAAGAAAAAAAAAGAGCTGTAAGAAAGTTAAGCGCATTAGATGCCGACTAGACGCTACCCTGTAAGGCAGCAAGCTCAGCCTGTTTCGCTGAATTGCAAAATAAAAATGATGAATAATCAATAAATATTGAATAACATAATTAAATAATATTTTATAATTAAATTTCTCTAATAAAACTAAGCTTACAAACTGATTAAAGTCTATGATTTATACATAAGTAATATACCCCATTTTTCTGCCATTACTTATAGGGTATATAAAAAGGAAAAGAAATGTCCAAATGGCACATAGCGAGTGGGTGGACATGGGACACATAATTATCAGCCACATCAGCAGCAGAGTCACCGGCCGAGTCAGCCGCAGACGACGAGAGCATTGATAATCAGCAAAGCGCGGCTAACCGTTAGTTAGGCGTGGGAGGAGGGGGAGGGGAAACTAAAAACTGTCAGAGCACGCACAGAGCTATAAATAGAGAGAAGGAGCGAGGCGGAATTGTCGAAACGAAACGAAGTAGGGAAAACAAGCTTAACTTAATTGTCAACATTGCGCCAGGGAAAGAAGCAGAAATAGTAGTAACAGAAGAAGAAGAAGAAGAAGAAGACAAAGAGGAACAACAAGAGCAGCGGCAGCGGCAGCTGCTTTGCGGAAGCGAAGTCGACAGTAAAAAAGACGCATGAAAGTGGCGAAAAGCAGTAAGCGGAAGAACATAAAATAACGGTACTAATGATGCAGCACGCAGCGACTGAAGGCAGCCGAAGTTGAAAGTAAAAGCTAAAGTTCCAAAGTCACTGGATGAGTACCGTTAAATGCAGCTCAGCTGTCAATTCGATAACTTTAATGCGTGCGTGTGACAGTGGGGCAAAACTCATTTGATGTTTGTACTTTTCTGAAAGAATTATTGCAAAAGAAGCGATTTCTTATTTATTTATATATGTTAAAAGGAATCAAGCTACCTTTCAGTTCTCTTAATTTGTGCTTCTTTCAGAACTCGCGTTTCGCTTGACAAAAGTTTGGCAGGCTGCGCAGCAGGCAGCTGCAGCTTAACCCTTTGCTGCGCCCCCCACACTTAAATCCAATTTCATGGCACACAGTCAGCCTGCCAGAGTCGAGTCAAGTTAAAGCCCCCCAAAAAAAAAGAGAAGTAAAAAATAATAATAATACAAAACAATACAAATAACTTGCCTTTAGCCCAAGCCAGCGACAAACCGCGCGCGCGTCACTAATGAGACTCTCCAAGCAGCGAAGCTTACGCTGCCGACCCGCTTCGCCCGCTTCACCCGCTTAACCCGTTCAGCCCGCTCAGCCCGCTCAGTCGCCAGTCCCCAGACAACAAGATGCCAGCATGTTTCTGCGCCACTGACACAAAGCACACACACAGAGAGAGAGAAAGAGAGAGTAAGAGCGAGAGTGAGAGAGAGCAACAAGCAGCTCGCGCCACAGCAATAAAATTTAAAAGCGTGATTATTTCTATACGCGCAAAAACAAAGCCCGGCATCAAGGAGTAAGCCAAGGAGCGGCCGCGGCGGGCTCTGTCGGTCCCGCTGCTGCATGCTAATTATGATTTGCTTTAAGCAAAAGCTAATTACAACTAATTTTGCCCCAAAAGCCATAAGACAAACATAAACCAAAAAAAAAATAGAAGAAAAAGCGGACACAGCGAAGCAGCGCACAGCTTAAAGTGCAAAATGTGCATTTTAGCATTTTAATTGTTAAAAAATAATAAAAAATGCCAAAAAAAATAAATAAAAAAATTTTTAATAAAAATCTCAACAAATTTTGCGCCAAATGCAAATTTCGAAACACCTAACAGTGCCGTTTGCCCAACAGCTAACAGTCTGTTAACGAGCGATAGTATTTTCTTGAACTTGGCCCATATTTAGCGCATTCTTGTGCGCGCGCTCATCTGTTATCGATAGTATTTTGTGCAACATGTCTTTCCGCTTGTTTTGGTATTTCACTGTTTTTTGCGGATTTTGTTGCGTTTTTCCAGCGAACTTTACCCACAGCCTTTGGGTGCGCTGCACAAAAAGACGGGAGCAATAAAATGGGCGATGTGGACAAGTGGATAGAGGTGGTGCGGGAGTGCAAGTACCTGCCCGAGAACGAGCTCAAGAAACTCTGTGATATCGTCTGCGACATACTGCTCGAGGAGACGAACATACAGCCCGTGAGCACGCCCGTCACCGTCTGCGGCGACATACACGGCCAGGTATTTGGTCACCCTAAAAAAAACCAGCAAGATCTATCTAATATTCATTGCAGTTCTATGACCTGGAGCAGCTGTTCCGCACCGGCGGCCAGGTGCCCGACACCAACTACATATTCATGGGCGACTTCGTCGACCGGGGCTACTACAGCCTGGAGACGTTCACCCGGCTGCTGACGCTCAAGGCGCGCTACCCCAGTCGCATCACCCTGCTGCGCGGCAACCACGAGACGCGGCAGATCACCAAGGTCTACGGCTTCTTCGACGAGTGCTTCAGCAAATACGGCAATGCCAACGGCTGGAAATACTGCTGCAAGGTCTTTGATCTGCTCACCATTGCGGCGGTAAGTATGGGGAGGGAGACACTGGAGGAGACTAGCTAATCCTTGCCTGCCCCTAGATCATCGACGAGAGCGTGCTGTGCGTGCACGGCGGGCTCAGTCCGGAGATCATCACGCTGGACCAAATACGCACGATCGAGCGCAACGGCGAGATACCCTACAAGGGCGCCTTCTGCGACCTGGTGTGGTCCGACCCGGAGGACATGGAGTACTGGTAAGCATGTGCAGCAACAGCCAACATCCATTAGCGCTCTAATGTTCCTTGTCCAGGGGCCAGAGTCCGCGCGGCGCCGGCTGGCTGTTCGGGCACAATGTGACCAAGGACTTCATGACCATCAACAATCTGGAGCTGATCTGCCGCGCCCATCAGCTGGTCAACGAGGGCATCAAGTACATGTTCGAGGGCAAGCTGGTCACCGTCTGGTCGGCGCCCAACTACTGCTATCGCTGCGGCAACGTGGCGGCCATCCTCAGCTTCGATACGGCGCAGCAGCGCCAGACCAAGATCTTCCTGGCCGTGCCCGACTCGGAGCGCGTCATACCCAAGCAGAATACGACGCCGTATTTCCTCTAGGCGGAGTGGGAGTAGCCCGCACCTAGGAGCAGCCACCCAGACCAAACGCCCTTCACTCGCCTCGCACTGCCAGCGCTCGCAAATGGATTCGCGTTAACTAGCCGTGCCGTTCGGCAGATGAACCCACACCCAAACACACACACACACACTCGGACACACACACACACACACACAAGCTTCAAACACTTGGCATCGTATTCTTAGTTTATGCTCAAAGGATTTGTTCAAGATTTGTATTTTATTGCCCGTCGTTGGCTCAGTCGAGCCGATTATTTTATTATTCCTATTCACACACACACACACACATATGTACATATATACCCCCCACATACATATGCATATGTAGGCCTCTATATACACCTTTTATTATCTGTGCTATTTGTATTTAGTCAGCGATTGTCTATGGCCGCGCAGGAACTCAAGAACCGAGCAAAAGACAACATGTAAATGCATTTCTCTTTTCTATACATTAAGTGCAAAAGTTTCTAGAGATTAAACAGAATCGAAATCGAAAATCGAATGTTTATCCCATTTGCCCCCATATTTAATAAGACTCTATGTACCCCCCCCCCCCCCCCCTTTGTTTCTTGTGATGTCCTCATCCGCATCTCTGTATTACTCCCGTGCGAGATAGCGCCATGGATAAGTCCACACAGCAGTTGGCCTTAGCAGCAGCCTTTATATATATATAGAGTTACCTTAATGAAATCACCCAAATGAACGCAGTTACGAACCGCACCTGGAATCCAATGTCATTGCGAAAAATAAACTTTAATGGAGCTTGATATGTAATATAAAAAGAAATGGAATGTTTTTTACATGATTACACGGGTATTTCGGGGGTAAAAGTAAAAGTAAAACTTACTCTAAAGGTCGACATTCGATTTGACTATGCTACTATGATGCCTATGGTAGAGTCTACTCCATGAAAAAATTGTCATTCCGGGTATATTGGTTTTTATATCCTGAACCCATTGAAAATGGGAATTCAATTTTGTGAAAATGTATGTAACAGGCAGAAGGAGGCGTGGCAGACCGCATAAAGTATATATATTCTTGATCAGAACGACAAGAGAAATTGTTTAAGCTCTGTCCGTCTGTCCGTCCGTCGGTATAGGCCCCCCGATCTCGTAAACGACAAAAGCTAGAGACTTGAAATTTGACATGAAAACTCGTGTACACCATACGCTTAATGAGTTTATCTTAAATTTTCGATAACTTATCCCATTTTCTTATTATCGATAACAATCAATAATTCGACTTTGTTTTTCAAGCGTAAATCTGTAACCGTAAAAGCTAGATACTTCAGATTTGTATGCTGCTGTAATGAATGCGCACATTTTGTAATTTTTCGATTTTGGATACCGGATCTCATTTGCCCGAAATTTGCAAATTTCTCCAAAAGTCGTATATCAAATACTAGAGACTTGTGCTTTGGCAAATACAAACATATGTATCATCTTATTATACTCTGAAAGTTTCATTAAGAAAGTACTTGTTTTTTGAATGACAGTCCTTTTAGACTCTCGCATCTGACCAGTTGGACGTCTTTCCACCTCGTAAGCCACAAAACCTAGAGACCTGAGAGATCTTAAATAAATATGATTTTTTTCTACTACTTTTATATTTATTTTCGAATCATTCTAGAGAACATTTTCAGCTGGACTTGGTAATTGAATTATGTATATATATATTTCTGCATTCAAAAATTAAAAAAAAAACCCCTAAATTTATATTCCTATATACCATAACCAGTCAGAGCTTATTATTTGCTTTAGATAACACAGCTCATTTTCTAGCTATTAATAAAATCGATCATTTGATTTAGTTTTCAACCAATATGAGAGAGAGAGAGAGAGAGAGAGCTCTACCTAAAGATATCAAACTAACTTCATATATTCGCATGATGAATACATGATGCATTTATATGATAGGAATTTTATGATATCTATCCCATTCTCATCAAAACTTGAAATAACAAAGATTTCTGCCTTGGCAAATTTTTTGATATGCTAGAAAATTACTTCTAGAAAACCAACTATAAAAAGCATGAAGTACCCATAGTAAGTCCCCAATGCAGAGAGCATACTTAGGTGCGTGTTTTGTGCCTTATGTATGTCTTATACTATACACCTATGCGTGAAGGCAGCCAAACACGTTCGAAATAGTCCCAGCTCTGCATAGACTCAGGGTATCTACTAGTCGAGCACTCGCTCTGCTCTAGTCTCTTGCCTGGTTCGTCATGTCACGTGTCGTTTGCTAAGATTCTATAATCAGATTTTCGTAAGCAATAGCTAAGCTCTGTAAATATTAAAAATTGAATAAATAAAAATTATCTTTTATGATTGTAAAAATGTTTAAGAGAAATAAAGCACAACAAATAAATAAATAAATAGTTATTAATAAGAAAGGAAAGAAGCAGATATATAAAAATACATACGTCTATATATAGTTGATACTTGTATCCTTAGTATATTTAGTATAGTATAGTATACAAAGTATTATCATCTCAATATTTCTTCTCTTTATTTCGCATATGTATATATATCCTCTATATATAGGGTGGTCACATGGACCTCAGGCCATTCCGGGACGGTCGACGACTAGATTATTTTGAGTTACATTTTGTCAAAATGACGATGTTTTGATCGAAACAGTAGAAAGCCGGAACAATTTACCGCCAAAAGCGGGATATGTCCCGGAATTCCAGGACGGATGGCAACACTAATATAGAGAGTTATATAAAAATCCTTTCTACAGTATACAAAGTCGTATATCATCTCAATATTTCCACTATTTATTTCTTATACATCTTCTATATATAAGCTTCTTCTAACGAATCAGATCACTACATATATTCCATTGCAATGAAGATGAAATGCACGAAAATAAGTCTATATATTATACATAGATATAGCATACATATATGTCTATTTAAACAGGTCTAATATAGATCTAAAAAAAAAAATTAAAATATATATACAGTGCGCCACTAAAGTCACCGTACTTTTTATAAATTTACACGAAACACTCTAACTTAGACTAAAAATTTTTATTATTTAAATGATAATGTGTAGCTAATAGATTAGCTTATCAACCCCCATCAAAACTTTTGATTTTGTAACAGTTTTGGTGAAGATTTATGGAAAGTACGTTGACTTCAGTGGCACACTGTATATACATCCATTTCACTTTGTTTATTAGCCACTAAAATCATCTCTTCACATTGCACACTATATACTATATCTAGATCCTAATTATGAACTCACGCCCACCCGTAAATCGTTATATATTTGCTTATATTATATACGTATACCTATACAGAATGATGCGAAATATGCGTCTTTCATGAAATAAGTACAGAGGCATTAATCACTTAGCACAAAGTCAATAAAACCAAATGGATGAATCAGAATTTCGCAACAATTTTGCATAGCTGCACGCGCCATCATGCGCGCTCGCTTACACAACGGCCCATTACGTTGCCTTCTCTCTCTCACTCTCTCACATTATCTTTCTCTCTCTGTCTTTTTCAAGTGTTTCCATGCAGCTGCAAGCGCTGAGAGTAACAATTGAAACTGTTTAGAATCTTACAAAGAACAGTTGAATGACAATGACAATGACAATAACAATGACAATGACAATGACAATGACAATGACAATGACAATGACAATGACAATGACAATGACAATGACAATGACAATGACAATGACAATGACAATGACAATGACAATGACAATGACAATGACAATGACAATGACAATGACAATGACAATGACAATGACAATGACAATGACAATGACAATGACAATGACAATGACAATGACAATGACAATGACAATGACAATGACAATGACAATGACAATGACAATGACAATGACAATGACAATGACAATGACAATGACAATGACAATGACAATGACAATGACAATGACAATGATAATGATAATGATAATGATATTGATAATGATAATGATAATGATGATGACAATAATTGAGCTAATAACCTATATAGATATATATATATATCGTTCGAATCAATCACATATAACCTAAGCGAATCAAGAGTCAGGCTTCGTTTCGATATAATGTTTTAGATATAATTTTAAACTCTTGTTTGTTTTCATGGCGCCCGGCCAGGTCACAGTGTGTATGCAGAGTGTAACAACAACAATTACAATATATTCATTTAAGTATAAAGTTAATTAATTAATGATATTTTAAAAAAATAAAAAGAAAACAGTCGAAAATAATCGAATAGATCAGCTGCAAAAAAATAGAATATCTCTAGAATGCGTGCGGGAAAGGAGTGAAAGGAAAGACATGCGTTAACAATTTGGCAAAGTGTCTAATAAAAAAGGAGGAAGGAAATAAAGGATTCAATTTAAACAAGTTTCGTTTGCTGCTGTCTGCGGAGAGTGGGGAAAAGTTGTCGTCGTTGTTGTTGGGCCACTTCGTCGTCGTCGTCGTCGAGGGCACAGGATGCTTCCATCTACTGCGGCGCAATGTAGTTGTGCTCGAAGATGTCCAGCTCGTTCTGGATGTAGTTGGCCTTGTTGCGCAGCAGCTTGAGCTGCTTCTGGTTGGACTCCAGCACATTCAGCTGCGCCTCCAGGGTCTTGAGCTCCTCGTTCATGTCGGTGGTGGCCGTGTCCACGGTGCGGCACAGGCGCGCAAACGTGCTGGACAGCTCCCTGGAAAGACAGACGAATCAATAGGGATGCACACATGGACAGCGGGTGTCGCTAGCGATTCACTCACTGCTGCACCTGGTGGCTGCAGTTGGCCGACGTGAGATCGACGATCATCTTGAGCTTCTTGGTGGCATGCCGCCCGTACTGGCTCTTGAAGGTGCGCTCCTTGGCCGAGTTGGTCCAGGACAGGCGCTCGTACAGATAGATGCAGCCGTAGAGGGCGCCGATGCCGACGAGCACGCGCCACCCGATCGTTTTCAGCATCTGCAAGTGTTCGGGTTTCAGCACATAGCGATACAATAGCACCTGCCAGGCAGCCGGTAAATAGCATCAGTTGTCTCTCACGTCAATACTTACAATGCCCGCCACGACCAGACCGCCGACGGTGCCCTGTGACCCGATCGAGGACAGCGCGAAGCGCGATATCACCGACAGCTGCTCGGGCGTGATGCCGCCCACGCCCGCGCCGGGCAGCAAACAGACGGGCGTCGATTCCACCGGTGTGCTCACGGGCGTGACGACAGTGTGCTACAAGGTGGATAAATCTTTACTGCTAATCCTCAAGGGAACACCTGACCCCACACTCACCCCAATACTGCTCTGGCGATTGAGCAAGGCGGGCGCCTGCTTTTTGCTGCGCTCGCGCACCTTGCCCGTGAAGCGCTGTATCATGGCCGTGATGCCCCAGCTGAACTTGAAGTCGAGATCCTCCTGGAAGTCGGCGCACAGATTCTGGCAGTTCAGCGAGTAGAGCATCTCGAAGGGCTGCGTGCGCACCGCCAGCTTGGCGCTGTTCGCGAGAAGCTGCTCGTTGGGCACCAGCGCGTGCATGCGCTCGGTCATCTCCGTCTGGGCCGCCTCCACGTTCATGGCCAGCGCCATGGAGAGGCGGGCGCGCAGGTTGCTGCCCAGGCCGCTCTCGACGTGCGCGTTCAGCTCCTTCTTGTAGATGTTGAGCACGAGCCGCTCCGGATGGAAGGGCATGTTGAACTCGTCGATGAGGACGCCCAGGCGCCAAATCTCCTCGTTCAGCGCCTTGGACACCTTCTCCTCCACCTCCTCGACCATGTTGTGAATTTTCATTTTCATCTCGCGCGTCACCTGCATCATCTGCGTCTCGGTGCCCTGGATGCGCTCGGTGAGCAGGTTCTTCTGGTCCTGCTTCAGGTTGCGAAAGATCGTGATCCGCTCGAAGATGTTGTCCAGCATGGAGCGCATGTCGCCCGAGACGCTCTTGCCGCGCGAGCTGTGCTGCTGGAACTTCGTCTTCACCGCGCTCTGCGAGATGCACTCCTCGAACTTGCGCTCGAAGTCCTGGAACTCAAAGTAGCGTATCTGAAAGCCCTCGGCAATGGCGCCCAGGTGCGGCGGATTGCCCTTGGCCACCTCGAGGCGCGCCTGCAGCGTCTCGCGCGCCGACACGAAGAACACCCGCTCCGCCGCCTCCTTCTCGTTGCTCACCTTCAGCTCCTTGGTGAGGAAGTCGATGCAGCGCTCCGTGTGCTGCGACTTGACCTGCCGATGGAAGCAGCGATTAGTCTAGGAACTCACAGGAGGAGCTACTGAATGCAAACGGAAGAGTCTGCCCGTGCCGCAGACGCGTCCCGGTGCGAGACGCCTCTGCGGGCCGGGCGAAACAAAAGGGGGGCAATAAAGCGCGCGCGTGTCGTGGAGGGGGGAGAGAACATTACCTTGGCCAGCTCCTGGCGTGGTCACACAGATACACAGATACATACGTATGTATTTGGTGGTATTGGGTGGTAAACAAAAGTAATGAAAAACATACAACATTTACAAAGAGGCTTACAGTCGGAGGAGCAGCGTCTGGATGGGTGTGGGCAGGATCTTACCGATTCCTGGAACTCGGGCTCGTTGGCCGACGCGTCCCAGCGGTTGTTCAGTATGAAGATGTTCGGCTTGGAGAGCTTCTGGGACACGGTGTGAAAGAACTGCTTCTCGGCCCGGGTCATCGTCGACTCCGCGTTGAGGACCAGCACAAAGACGTCCGCATTGATGCAGTGATTGTCGATCCAGTCGTCCAGATTGGCCGAGACATCGACGCCGGGCGAGTCGACAAAGACGACGTCGTCGCGCAGCAGGCTGCAGCGCTCGCGCGGCCAGAAGATGCGCACCAGGCTGCTCTCGCTGAGCTTCTCCTGGCACAGGGCGTTCGCCAGTTGCTTGATATTCTGCCGAGGTAAAGGAAAGGGTGGTCAGATGTGGGTGGAGATGGTGCGCATAATGTCTGAGTAGTTACCACCACGTTGAGCTTCTCGTCGGAGCCCTCCTTCATGAGGTAGGCCTCGCCGCCGTCGCTGCCCTCGACCTGGCAGAAGCAGTTTGTGGTGTGCCCGATGCCGCTCGGCAGGATCTTCTCGCGCAGCATGGCGTTGATCACGGAGCTCTTGCCGTTGGAGGTGCGCCCGAAGAAGGCCACCTTCATGTGATCCCGCTGCAGCACCTCGCGTATGGCCGCCACCTTGTGCACATAGCTCTCGAACAGCTCGCGCTCCGCCTTGTCCACGATCTCCGCGTCCGCGTGCAGAGCTGCAGAGAGAGATGGACGCGGTTAGGCAATCTGCAAAGTGAGTCGGCGCCTGGTCGCTTACCATTGATGAAGGTGGTTGTCTCCAGCACGTACTCCTCGATCTCGCCGTAGATGTCGTTGATCTTCTTCTTGGCCCGCACGAAGATCTGCAGCGGCGATTTGTCGTTCGATTGGTACAGCCGGTTGTCAGCGGCGGCGCCGGACATGTTGGCCGACGTGGACGAGGCGGACGTTTGCAGCGACAGATTGTGCCGCGCGTCGTCGACGGTGTCCGTGGTGCCGGGCGATGCGTTTTTGTCGTTGCCGGCGGAGGGGCCCGTTTGGCCAGTCACCAGCGAAATGGTGCGATTCAAGTAGGCCGCCATTTGTGGGGGTTTGCGTTGGGTGTGTGAAGTGAAGAGAGAATTTTGATACAAAACAAAGGTATGCAGCCTATGGAGATACCCTGCCCCTGCCCGAACCCGGCCCCAAACCCAGACCCAGCTGCTCAGTTGCCGCTGCCAAAAATGATAGTAAATGGGGAAAAGGCACACGAAATAATTCACTCCAAATGATAACAATAAAAGTGCACGTTGACTTGACTACTGCTATCGGTATCGATATATCGGTATGCGCGTATCGCTATCGGTATCGGCTTCGACTGCTTTAAAACTGGACTTGTTTTTTTTTTTTTTTTTGAAATTTTGCTTTTTTTTGTTGGTTTTTTTTTTTAGGTTTTTACTGTTTTGCCGCGTTTATCGTTATTTTTGGGGTGGTATACTCAAAAATCAATGGCACAAAACTGAAAAGAAAAGGAAAACGTAACGAAATATGACTTCAAAGGCATAACTAAACAAAAGTATAACAACAAAAATTTAAAGAAAATTCAATTTGTGTTGGCTTTTCACCTACACACACACACAAAGAAAGGCAACGCAACTGCTGCAACGGCGCAGTTTATTTATGTTTAGATGTGTGCGTTGGCAATCGTAATCAACGAAAAAAAAAGGTATATATGTATGCTGATAATTTCTTCTGTTGGGATTCGCACTGCGGTGCCTGGCCAGCAACTAACCTGATTTGTGCTTTCGCTCATCGTATGTTTATGTTTCCGGCGAACGCGATCCAAAACACGCAGCCCGCAAGTTCAGGTCGGGCTCTCCGGGGTTTGTTATGAAATCGCGCTGCGCGTTGGCAATTTCATGCACATTTCTATTAGATATTGCTAATTGTTTACTCTATCGCTTGGCACTGCACAAAGCCCGTTCTATTTGCCTCTAATTCGTCCAAGTGATGTAACACGGAGCACAAATCAGCAGCCAGCCGCAGTGCTGCACAATGCCAGACACCAACTATCGACACTTGACAATTGTGGCGGCCAATCGATAAATCGTGCAGTGCATGCCGATAGAAAGCTCCCAAGCACTGACACTGCACTTGGCGCGCAAATTCAAATGAACCAACCCGCTGAGAAAATAACAATTGCAATTTTTTTGTTTTGTATATTATTGTTCCGTTTTTTCTTTTATTAAATTTTTTGCAGAGGTTTCTCTTTCCACTTGTTTGTATTTTATTTTTCGTTATTATATTTACTGGTTTGCAATAAATTACATAAAATAACATGTTTCCATTGGTTTTAAAGTAAACGTAAAAAGAAAAAAAACTATATAGTTAATGGGTAAATTAAAAGTAAATTTGTTATCAAGTTAGTTTTTAGATATTAGGCGGGCCTTTGAGTGGTACGGGTGCTGGTTGGGTAACGTAAAGTAAAGTAAAGTAAAGTCAATGTATATCGAAACGTCGCTTAAAATGTAGTTAAGTAACAAACTTAATAAGCAGTGCTCGGGAAGGGCATAGGGCATAGGGAAAGATCCTCTATAAAGTTGGGAGGAAAATGCTGAAAATAGTGTTTCGTGTGCTGGAGTTGGTTGTGGGGTGTGTGCAAACAGCTGTCTCCCTTTATATAACTTAATATGGTATAAATAGAGCTTACAAATTATTTACTGATTTAGATTCTCAATTTTCTCTATTGCTGTTCGTGTTATAAGTTCTCATCCACAATTTAGCTATACTATTCAATATATATTTAAATGTTGCCTTATTTTCAACTTATTGTTTTGCCGTTGCACTTTCAACATTTGCTCGTATGCATTCATATATATATGCATATATATATATAGATGCATACAACTACGATATATAGATATATATATATGCGTCTTGCTTGTGATTTCGTATTTGGTTTTGGTTTGCATCTCCATCTGTTGCCCTTCTCTACGCTCGCTCAGCTGGCCGAGCTTACAATATCATGATGTCGTCACATTAATTCGCTACCATAAAAGTTATATATTCATGATCTATCGTCAATATTCCCCTGCTCTCTCTCTCTAACTCTCTCTCTATGTCGACCTCTCGGCTCTATCTCTCTCTCTTCTCCCACGCTCCCCCCCTTCGTCTCTCGTCTCTATTTGTTGCTACTCTTTCTGCAAATTGTTTCTCTTTTTTCTTTTTTATTGTAGGTTTTTCTAGTATTACTTTTCCTTTGCTTTGCTTTGCTACATTTGAACTTCCCATTGCCACACTTCGCTGCATTGCGAGAAATGCAGTCCGTCCATCCGTCGATTGCGTCGTTGCTTAGCTTACTTCTTGACCATCTTCATGAGCATGTCGGTGGATAGGGACTTGGGGCGCTCGATGGGCAGGCCGAGGGCGCGATCCCAGACGAGGGAGGCGAGCACGCCGAGCGCGCGGGAGACGCCGAAGAGCACGGTGTAGTAGTTCATCTCCTTCATGCCGTAGTACTGCAGCAGGACACCGGAGTGGGCATCCACATTGGGCCAGGGGTTCTTCACCTTGCCGGTCTCGGTCAGGATTGGGGGCACCACCTTGTAGATCTTGGACACCAGCTGGAAGAGCTCATCGTCGGGCAGATGCTTCAAGGCGAACTCGCGCTGGCAAGTGTAGCGTGGATCGGTCTTGCGCAGCACAGCATGACCGTAGCCAGGCACAACCTAGATCAGGGAATAGCCACGAATGAATTAAGCCAATCGAGCGAGGGATCAATTAAGGCAGACTGTACCTGTCCAGACTTGAGCGTCTTCCAGATGTAGTCCTTCAGCTGGTCCTCCGACGGGTTGTTGCCCGCCTCCTTCTGCAGCTTGCGCAGCCAGATGAGCACCTCCTGGTTGGCCAGACCGTGCAACGGACCAGCCAGACCATTCATGCCGGCGGCGAACGACAGGTAGGGATCGCTGAGAGCCGAACCGACCAGGTGCACAGTGTGGGCAGACACGTTGCCACCCTCGTGGTCGCTGTGAATGGTCAGGTAGAGGCGCATCAGCTCGGTGAACTCGGGGCTGTCGTAGCCGAGCATCTTCACAAAGTTGGCCGACCAGTCCAGGCTCGAGTCGATGGAGCGCGAGCCCTTGCCGCCGCGATAGGTGTTGCAGTAGATGGTGGCAGCCACCACCGGCAGCTTGGCGATGAGATCCATGCTGTCCTCGTAGGCGTACTCCCAGTACTTGCTCTTGTGCACGCCCTCGGAGTAGGCCTTGGCGAACTTGCTGTCGTGGTTGAGGGCCACAACGGCGGCAGCCAGCTGCGACATCGGGTGCAGTGTCGTGGGCATGTTGTTCAGCATGTTGACCACGTGCTGGGGCAGTGCGGCGCGGTCGGCCCATTCGCAGGACAGCTGCTGGACCTGGGCCTTGGTGGGCACCTCGCCGGTCATCAGCAGCCAGAACAGGCCCTCGGGCAGTGGCTCGCAGCCGCCGTCGGCGGCGGGCAGCACCTTCTGGCACTCGGGAATGGATAGGCCGCGGAAGCGGATGCCCTCGTCGGCGTCCAGCACGGAGGTCTCCGTGACCAGGGCCTTGATGCCGCGCATGCCACCGTACATCATATCGATGGTGGTCTCGCCCGTCTTGGTGGAGCCATGCTGCTTCCTGAACGCCTTCACGCGCTCCTGCTCCTGCGGGATCTTGCAGGCCATCACTTCGCGCAGCGAGGCGCCGTCAGAGGCGATTTGACGCACATAGCCGCTGATGACTGGCACTTTCTGCAATACAACAGATAAAACAATTAATAAATAAAAAAACAATGAGCAAATGTATACAAACAGGCAGTGCAGAGCAGTTTTTGGCGGTTTTCCGCTAAATCTAGCTAAATAAATAAATGCAAACTGCGAGTGCAGCTTCTTTTGGCTGATTTCCGCTAAATCTATCTAAATGAATATAGGCAAATAGACAATGCAGAGCAGTTTTTGGCTGTTTTCCGCTAAATCTAGCCGAATTAATATAGACAGTGCAGAGCAGTTTTGGCGGTTTTCTCCAACATCTAGCTAAATAAAAATGTCTAAACTCAGAGTGCAGCTCCGTTTCGGCTGTTTTCCGCTAAGTCTAGCTAAATAAATATATGCAAAAAGTCAGTGCGGAGCAGTTTTAGCGGGTTTCCGCTAAATCTAGCTAAATAAATATATGCAAACATTCATTTCAGACCAGTTATGGCTATGTCTCGCTAAAACTAGCTGTATAAATATATGCAAATAGTCATTACAGAGCCGTTTTGGCCGTTTAACGCTAAATCTAGCTAAATAAATATATTCAAATAGTCAGTGCAGACCAGTTATGGCTATGTACCGCTAAATCTAGTTGTATAAATATATGCAAAAAGTCATAGCAGCTCAGTTTTGGCCGTTTACAGCTAAATCTAGCTAAATAAAGATATGCAAACCGTCAGTGCAGCTCAACTTTGGCTAAAATAAATATAGGAAAGCAGTGCAGAGCACTTTTAGCTATTTTCCGCTGAATCTAGCTAAATAAATAAAGGCCAACAGTCAATGCAGCTCAGTTTTGGCTATTTTCCACTAAATCTAGCTGTATTAAAGTATGCAAATATTCGTTTCGGCTGTTTTTTGCTAAATCTACCTTCGTTAGCCTTTTTCACGCCAAATTGAGCAACACTGTTGTTGTGGTCACATCAAAGGACCATATGCCACGGCTCAAGGCTGCTTAATGGTCACACTCAACACGGTTTATCGATAACAATTAGCGCATCTGTCATTGAGCTGCACTTCACGAGGCAATTGCGCGTAAAATTACGCGGAACACCGATGCGATTGATAAGGTGCGCCAATTCCCAAACAAAGACACAGACACACACACATACACACGCATACATGTCGATGCACACATGAGAGAGAGAGCGAGCGAGCGAGACTAACCACTTCTGTTGATAAGCAAAGCAAAGCGGCGATTGCAACAACAGCCTCACTTCATCCTCAGTCCCATGACTCAGCATCGATCAGACATTGCCCTAGTGGCTGCATTTGCTCAATGTTGTTGTTGTCGTCGATCTTCGTCGTTGTTGTTGTTGTTGCGTAACGGACTGAACGAAGCATACGCAAAAGCGGATAAGCCGAAATACATAATTCGACGAAAGCGCGCCACTCGCTGAGTTCAAAGCGAGCTTAACCGTTAGCTCAGCCTCAATTCCGGTTACAACTAGTTTCTAATACTTTGTTGTTTTTTTTTTTCTAATTTGTATGTTCCGATCAGCCCATCGCGAGACAGCGGAATTCCAAGTCGACGGCATTTGTTGCTGTTGCCACGCGTGGCGTTTGCTCAGACAAAACGAAATGGAAATGGAAATGAAAACGGAATCCAAGCTCAAGCGCAAAGTGCAATTTGGCTTGATTGACAGTTTCGCTCTCGCTCTCCCTCTCTCCCTCTCTCTTTCGCTCTATCGGCTGAGTTAGTTTTTTCTTGTTTTGCGGCCAGTGGGTCAGCAAATTCAATCAACCATGTGAACTTGTGGCGCCGCCAAGCGGAGGACTTTTGCAAATTGGATTGCATGCCTGCCATGCGATCGTTGTGTGTGTGTGTAAGTGTATGTGTGTGTGTGTGTGAGTTTGTCTTCCCTGTGGATATTGATTTGACTGTCTGTGTGTGTGTGTGAGTATGGGTGTGTTCGCGCCAAACAAACACACACAAACCGGTTTGCTGGACCGGCCCCAAAAACGCGATTTCATTGATAAAATTGAATTAGAATTTACGTGTGCGCTTTGCATCGATTATCAAATACTATGAGATGGCCTGTCAATCAGCTGGTTGCTACGTCACCCCCCCATTACTATAATTGCAAGAGCCAAGTTATGCAAATGCAATTTCAATTTCAATTGCAGCCTTTGCGTGCAACATAATAATTGCACAAATAAATAAATAATAGATACAACAATTACAGCCAATAAGAGAAAGGCCATGATTATGTTTAATGTCTGCATTTTAGTTTAGCATCAATCGATTTAGCTTCGTCAAGTAATCGAGGGACCACCACATTCTATGTAAACACAACAATACTCATTATGGCACATACAGGGTGGTGCGTGGCAAAGGGCGAGCAGAGCTGCAATTTGAGACAGCTGAGCGAACGCCGTTTTGTCAGGTGCAAAAACCGCAAGATCGACGTCAATGCTGCTGCTGCCATTCAAATAGGTGCTAATTGAGCTGTTGTTGACTCCGCTAATTATGCGCTAAAGAGTAAAAAAATAAACACGCGCAAATGCCGAGCAGAGGGGGTGAGAAAAAGCGAGAGAGAGATATACAGGGTCTTGCATAACAGTGAGATTACTAAGCGCCACACATGATACGTCACACACACACATGTCCAATTGCTGCGGAATAGTGTTGCATAACGTGTGGGGGCCGGAGCACGCACGATCGGGCCGTTCTTGTTCCTTTTTCTTGGCTTCCTTATCTTATCGCCTGCTCATAAATACACGATTATTTGCTGTTTGCTTCCTCTCCGCATTCGCTGTGCAGACCCATGTGAAAAAGTCATGAACATAATCAGATTAGTTTCACGGGCGGTGGCCGTTGCCGCTGGGCGAGCGGGTGGGGCGGGGCGGAGGTTCGCTGATAAGCGCTGCCAATTTTGAAGGTCCCCGCAACGGTCTCGCACGCGTTCCACTTATCGCCCCAACACCGCATATACTATCTGGACTCTGGGCACATCTCTGGTCAAATGGTCAGCGAGGAAATCGTGGTCGCGTGTTGCCCGCCTTTCCACGCGGCCCCAGCGCGCGCGATTAGCGTCGGCTGATCCGCGCGATCTTCGACAATGCATTGCATAAGTTCGGATAGCCGCTGCTACTGCTCCTCCTCTCTCTCTCTTATTAATTAATCGCAACGCGCCAATTACGGCGACAGCTTAATTAAATACAGACAAATCCGCACACAATTCGCATTTTACAGCAATCATCATCATCAGAGACGGCCGAAGGTTGCTGCGCCTCTCTACCGTTTCGCCGCTCTCCCGTTTCCCGTTTCGCCCGCTAAGTTCGGCTCATCAAGGTGAGCGAGCGAGACAATTGCACGTTGCACTTCGCCTGCTGCGTGGCCGTGACGCGGCGCTAAGCGCTTTATCCCATTCGCATGCCTCATAAAGTTCATCTTGAGCTCGCGCTTTTAGCGGCGCAAGAGCATATTTTCCGCTCTCTTCTGCTTCGCTTCCCACGCAAGGCCATGCTCTCGCACTCGCAAGACTTTCGCTCTCGCCCTCACCACACTCCCTTTCCCTTTCCCACGCGCTATTCCACGCTCTCTCCCTCTCGCTTTTTGCACTCCTCTCTCTCCATTCCTTTTCGCCTTTGCGTGTCGATTTCAATTGTTTCGCTTTAGCTCGCGTTTATTTGTTTTTAACGGGAATTGGCTCATGCCAAGCTGCCAATAAAAGTTTACAATTTTCAAGTTCATCTCGCCTAATCACAATAATAATAATGTTCTTTTTTTTTGTTTGTTTGTCTCCACTGCTATTTGCATTTCCCCCCTATTGTCGCGAGCCACAAAAGAAAACAAACAGAAAACAATGTATGCACGCCGAAAGTAAACAGTTAGCAACGTTACGGAGCGGAGCGCATGACGTAACCAGACGCCCGGTTCAGATCGGTTCGCTGGGATTTCTGTCTGCGTTGATTACATGCGCGTTAATCAGAAACTCGACGAAACTCTGATGAGCGGGAGAGAACTGACTGAGTCAGCTGCTGGCTGGAAGGGGAACTACTACTACTCAGCGCCGCTTGTCAATGTTAACATTGTCGAGTTGTAAAAAAAAAAATGTTTTTTTTTTGTAAATGTTAGTATATCCGTATAGCCTTAATGATCAGCTAAAAGTCAGCATTAATCATAGGCAAAAGCTGCATTGATCGATGCAGTCACAGCGAGAGCTTGCCTCACGCTCCCTCTCTTTCTCTCTCCCTTTCCCGATTCCTTTTCGTGAATTGTTTCTATTTCGTTAGTAAGTCGAAAGCTATGCTAAAATATTTGAACCGAGTGCTATGGGGGCTATCGCATTCCACTCTGCTCTATAAATATTATGCAGTATTATATATGTATATGTATTTGCGTTTATCGTTGAACCTAATCAAATTAACACTTTGCCGTTTGCCGTTTTCCGTTTCTGCTTTTGTTTTCTACACACACACACTCACACCTATCAGCTCTACTATTTGCTTGCTGCGTGTGTTCCGATTTCGATCTCGATCATGTGCCCCCGCGCAAATTTGTCATGCTTATCAGTTAAGCACCATGGGATGGGCGGAATGATTGCAAATGTAAATAGAGCGCAAGGCACACTGAGAGAGAGAAGAGAAGAGAGTGGGGCCCACTCTCACTCTCCCCCCTCCCCCGCCCCTTACCCTGATTACATCACATGACCAGCAAATCTTGGCGTTATCACTGGCGACATTTTCATTACCATATAAACTTTCCATGACGCCATTCATTGTTATCTGCTCGAGCAGAAAACTTAAAAAAAAAATCCCGCGAATTTCGAGCAACTCTGAAACTGTGAAATGCAGGTGGGCCTACCGCCCTCCCCCACCTCCCCCTTCCCCTCTCTCCCGCTCCAAAGCACTCAAGATTGGATTGGCACGAACATTGCAAGATTAGCCGACGTGTCGGCCATAAATCAAACAATTTAAACAAAGTGCGCGAACGTACAAAGTGCGGCAAAAAAAACGAAGAAAAAAAAAAAAAAAAAAAAAAATATTCGCTCAACCTTTAAGTTGTTTGGGACATTTTTGTTCCCTTTTACCAGGCAGTCGAAGTCGAATTCGAATTCGAACTCAAATTGACATTCATGTGTTATGCAACCGTTTGATCAGCTGTTTCGAGCAGCAGGCTCAGCCACCCACACACCAACACACGCACACACAGTTGCCAAAAGGGCAGCGAAGCAGCGCTAAACGACACAAAGTTTTTACGTAAGCGCTTGGCCGCGTATCGTGACGTATTAGCGTCTGGGCGATAAAAAATTTCGCGTGTTTGTTATTAAGTTGGCCGGACGTCAAATGTAGCTGCTGCCGCTGCTGCTCTAAGGCCTTGCGTGTCGCATTGTAGTCGGAATAACTGTATATTCAGTTTGTAGCATTTAGCCAGCCAAAAGTATTTCACTTCGAGTCTTCTGACCGGAAGAGATTGCAAATATAACCGGCCCTATAATCGTTCACCCATTTACATGCATACGTATTTATAGTAACAACAACAACGACAACAACAGTGTGAAGGACGTTTGCCGTTGCTGCGCGTTTTTTGGCGCCATGCCAATTTCACACACACACAAAGGCGGCAATCTGAGAGCCTAAGAACTGGGCGCATGCATAACATTTCGAAAACGCAAAATAGATTATTTAACTTTTTACGTATTACGCATCGAATTTTGTTTGCGGTACATTCACTATCTCCCACTCGCTCCCTCTCTCTTGCCAGAGTGCGCGCGCTCTCTACCTTTCTCTCTCTCTCTCTCTCTCTTGCACGCACTCTGCGCCCAAACGTCGAAAACACCCCAGCAGAAGAAGAAGAAGCAGAGGCAGAAGCAGCAGCAACAACAGTAAGCTCTAAAGGAGGCTCGTCCTTTGAGCCTATTTGTATGTTGCTCTCGTTGTATGCTTGTGGGCGTGCCAGAGGCGGTGTATTGATTTTTCAGTTACAAAAGAAAAATTGAAAAAAAAAAAAAATAGAAAAAAACTTTTGCCAAGAATTCTGTGCTGATTTTTCGACATTACATAACCCACAACATGTATGTGTATGTATATATGTGTGCGTGTTTCTATATATGTTGATTGTTGTGCACATACGTGGCGATTATTTTTGTTTTTTTACGCTTGTTTTTTCTTTTTTTTGCAACTTGCGGAGATGGGCGGCTGGCTGGCTGCGCTCCTTGCTTAAAGGTCATTCGGCGGACAATCTTTTTGGCGCAACAACAATAACGCAAAATGCAGACACATTTGGCAACAGAATCAACGCATCGCCTATGCAAGAGAGGCCAGGCAGAAGAAAAAGCAGCAGCAGCAGCAACAACAACACGTGACGCGCTTTGGAAGCGAAGAGAGAGCCATAGCAACAGCGCGCGAGAGAGAAATAGCAAACGAGCTACCTGTGCGCAGTGTTGACGCAACGGCTAGATTCTAGCTATTAAATGGCCAAAATATGAGAGAAAGTCTTACACAAAACTAGAATGTTTACCGAAATTTTTTTATTATTATTTTATTTTTTTAATAAGAAAAGTCTCAATTGAAGGGAAGTTTAAGAATACATCGAATATAAAAAAAAAGAAATATATAGAAAATATAAATAAATTAAATCGAATAGCTAAATTGACATTTAACAAATATTAGCTAACAATGTATAGCTAAGATTCATGATAAATAAAGTAAATAAAGCTCATATTACATGTTGTTATTGCAACATTGTACAAAAATGTAGCTCGAGCTGTCACAGACAAAAATGGCCTTTTCTAGCTGTTTTTAGCAACTTGTTCTGTTGATTTAGCTTTGGAAAATCTGGCAGCACTGGCTGTGAGAGCCGCTCTTGTACAGAGCGGGAGAGAGAGAGAGCGTCGTTGCTGCTGTTGTTGTTGCTGCTGTAACATTACAAGACGAAGGCCAGAGACGCCGCGTGGTTTTAAGCCAAATTCGAAGCGAAAGAGACACGTTTATGGAAATTATACAACACAAAATCGGACTTTTTATAAAAAGGGAATGACACAACACGGCCAGATGCAGATGAAGAAGAAGTTCATTAAACTCAAGCGACGCTGCTCGCTGCGACTGCGACTGCGTCTGCGTTTGGTGAGAGTTTTATTTATAAAGAAGATTCGCGCTTCGCTATTTTAGCCAAGTGAAAATTCTGTGCTGCGGTTATGTAATCACTACGGCCGGAAAATTAGCACACGGCGAAAATACTTGGCAATTCGGAATTTACAACTGCTAATCTATTTTACTGGCTCGTCAAACTAGAAAGATATACGAGAGGCGGGCCCCAGCGAGCAGCTATCATTTTTTTTTGCTCATTTTCATTTTTTTTTTTTTAATAATCAAGCGCAAGCACATGGCTGAATATTTGGCGTGTCGCTTCTTTTGCCAACAACAACAACAACGCGTGGGCACGCACACACTTGCACGAGAGCTCGCTGTGTGTGTGTGCATGTGTGTGTGTGTGTATGGCTGTGTGCGTGCGGCGTTGCTGGCAAGCCACGCTTGAGGAGGAGACTGCGAGTGCGAGTAGAAGGATCCTTGCTGCGTGCGAATTGTTTGGCATTTCACAGTTACGCTTGTTACATAGTCAATGGTCGGGTGGTAGTCGGGGTCAGTTTGGGTCAGGGAAAACTCACCTGTGCGTCGACAAGTTTGCGCGCAGAGATGCGAACGATCGACATGGTTGTTGGGCTGCTAATTTGGCTGGTGGATCTCAGCTGAAGTTGACTCAAGACACGCTGTGTTCGATTGGAAACACTGACACGCACAGACACAGAAAAAAATTGCTTTCCCCCAGTGAAGAATTTGGAAATGTTCTTTTTCTTGTGGCGTTTGTACGGCGAGCGAACAAAGTTTCCTACTCTCCCTTCCTATACGGCAGCTGCGCGGCAACTGAATGTTAAAATATTATTCGAATTCGAATGGCTGGTTGGCTCTCGGTTGCGCACACACAGTCGATTGCGCGACTTATTGTTGTTGTTGTATCGATAGTTTTGGATTGCAGCTGCAATTGCTCATTTCACGTAAGTCAATTGATTAAGTGGAATTATAAGAATGTCGTATTATTGAGCAATGCATAAAAGCACTCAAATTAAGCGGATATTTAATTTATAGCAATAATTTGTTTATATCGCTGAGCACGCGTGATATTTGTGTTATCGATAAGTGGGAAATACCAAAGAAGTGCTGTACCACCTACACACAAAACAGCTGATGTGCGTGGGCGCCCGCGCAATGTTTGAATTACATTTGCTTAACTGATAATTTAGCTAATTTAGCTTTGCCTACCTTAACTTCTTCTGGAAGAACGTTGACCACTTCCTTTTCAAGTCCTTGATTAGTGAGTTGATATGTTGGGGGCCAAACGGTCTTCTTAACAAAGCGATGTTGCTGTAGATGTAGCGGCCAGCGATTGACGCCAAGCAGCTTATGCAAATATGCCATGTTTGTTAGCAAATTATTTATATTTTTGAGGCACACAAATTTGAAAAATTTGATATTAATATCTCAACTGGAAGTGAAGCAGTGACAGCTGTCGGAGCTGCCAGAATTTTCAACTATACTTTTTCAGTATTTAAAGTTTTGGCATTTTTCTCGGGGGTAAATATGATTGAATATAGATGACGGGTAAATGAATGGGAGAAACTAAATAATACCAAATACAATTTACCAAATTACTAGTTACAACTAGGGTAAATTCGAGAACATAAAGCAGTTCTCGCATTTGCCAGTGTTGTGTTTGGTAATTTTCTGTTTTGGTATTTTGCTGGTAGTCAGTTGTGGTCACATTGCGCTGCGTGTTATGCAAAAGGCGTCGTGAAATTTCGACTGGCATATTTCCCATTTTACTACTAAATTATTAAAGCGTAAGTCGAAATAGATAGGCCCAGCTTGGGGCGAAATGTTGTCACCACGCATCTCTGTACTTTGCAGCAGCCAAACATGGCGACGGCCGTGCCGCATGTGCCCCAAAAGCAGGACCTGCCACCGCCCGGTGGCTACAAGAAGATTCCCTTCGCTCGCGTGCCGCCCAAGAGCTACTTCTCAGGTGCGTTCGATCACACAGTTGTGCAGCTCTCTATATGTATATATGTATGGCGTGTGCCGTTGCAGGCTTCACCATGATTGGCGCCTATGTGGCCATCACCTCAGTGGGCCTGGGCATCTACTATCTGACGGCCAAGAAGGTGAAGCGCGACGAGATCGAGATGCGCTCGGCCCAGAACGTCATCTTCCCCGTGCTGATTGCGGAGCGCGACCGTGAGTTCCTGCGCCAGCTGCGCCGCAACCGCGACGAGGAGGCCGAACTCATGAAGAACGTGCCCGGCTGGGAGGTAAGCCCAACACGCCTCCGCTCCTAATGCACGCCACTGACACTCTCTTTCCAGGTGGGCACCTGGTATGGCGAGCCCGTGTTCAAGACCCTGCCGGAGGACACACTAGTCACGCCCATCTTCAAGGAGTTCTACGCTCATTCCGACTGGAAATCCTATGCCAAGCGCGCCCATCTGAAGCTCTGGTCGTAGACGCGAATGCGAAGGCTGGGAGGAGTAGCAGCTGCTGTTGATGCTGCTCCTCCTCATCCCTCGCCCTCAGTTTAAATTAGTTAATGCACATTATAAAACCGATTTGTTTGTAGCGGCGCCTCAGCGCACTCCCAAAATGAATAATACACCGAATGCGATCTGCATCGGTCGATCCGAATCAAGGAAGAAAATCTCAAGTGTTTTTTTTTTCTTTTCTTTTTGGAATTGAGATCTGTGCGAAGTGTTTGAGAAGTGAACTATATATATATATATGAATGTATGGGTCCATTGGTAGTGTATAGCTATTGTATATATAAATATACATATATGTATTTCAGTTGCAATATTTTGGGAGATTTTTCTTTCATTCGAGAGGTTTTTCTTGGAGTTTTTGATTAAGAAATGATATAGGAAATTATATATAAAATGCATACGTATATAAAAATATATATACATAGGTCTATTGAGAGTGTATAGCTATTGTATATATAAATATATATATATTTGTTCAGTTGCACTATTTTTTAAGCCCATTTCGAGAGGTTTTTATAGAGTTTAAGTTTTTGACTATTCTTCAAGAAATTATATATATCTAATATGATATATATATATATATATATATATATATATATATATATATATATTATATATAGGTCTATTGGTAGTGTATAGCTATTATATATATAAATATATATATCTTTATCGGTTGATTTGAAACAAGGAAGTTTGAGATCTGTTCGAACTTTCAGAAAAGTGACCTATATATATTTATAGATAGGTTTATTGGAAGTGTATAGCTATCATATATATAAATATACATATATTTATTTCAGTTGAATAATTTGTGAGCCCATTTCGAGAGGTTTATCTTAGAGTCTTAACTTTAGCTTATTCTCCTTTCTTTTTTTTTATTTAGAAATGATATATATATAATATTCATACGTATATAAATATATATACATAGGTCTATTGGGAGTGTATAGCTATCATATGTATATAAATATATATATCTTTATCGGTTGATCTGAAACTGTCAGAGAAGTGAACTTCTATATATAGATAGGAATATCGGAAGTGTATAGCTATCATATATATAAATATACATATATGTATTTCAGTTGCAATATTTTGAGAGATTTTTCTTTCATTTCGAGAGGTTTTTCTTGGAGTTTTTGATTAAGAAATGATGTAGCAAATGATATATAAAATTCATACGCATATAAAAATATATATACATAGGTCTATTGAGAGTATATAGCTATTGTATATATAAATATATGTATATATATTTGTTCAGTTGCACTATTTTTTAAGCACATTTAGAGAGGTTTTTCTTAGAGCTTCAGCTTTTGCTGAACTTTATATTTATATATGTCTCCATTGGGAGTGTATAGATATTATATACATATAGCTAGGGTGACCACATGCCGTTCCGGGACGGTCGACGACTAACCCCTCCCCCCCTCACATATTAAATTGAATCACTGCAAAAAAAATCCACTTTATCTTCGCTTTCTTCAAATTTACATAGCATCAGAGAAGTACAAACTTTGGTGGCATTTTCCACTTTTGACAAAAAGGGAATTACTTCAGCAATTAGACTAAAAATTAAACTTTTAAATACAATCTGTCAAAATGACGATATGTTGATCGAAACAGTAGAAACCCGGGACAATTTTGTGACAGGTCGGGACAGAGCGGAACATGTCCCGTTATTCCAGGACGGATGACAACCCTACATATAGCTATTTTATGAGAGTTAAAAAACAATTTTACTTTGTCATATGGAATTCATCTCTTGTCAGAGAGAGATGGCCAGAGAGACTACAAATGTCTTTAAAAAGTTTTGCATATTTAAAAAAAGAAAAAAAAATTTTATCCTGATTTCCCATTTTCTATGGGCTCAGGGCATAAAAAAAGTGTTTCAATCGCTCTAAAATAAAAAAAACAACGAAATTATTTTTAGTATTACGATTCAGATAGATGTGCTAAGCCCGAGCCGAAATCGATTAATTGATATACAAGTAACGGCACCTTTTCGTTTTTCCTATATAACAGCTAACTGATAGACGATTCACGTAAGTATTATTCGTTTCTCCCATATATATATTCCATTTTGCAAAAACAAAGTCAAGGAGCTGCATCTATAAAGAGGAATATGCAGAAATTCTTGGATGGATCTCTGTTATCATCCACTGCACTGCTATTTCTGTGCACACAGAGCTGTATATATAATAGATATTGCTAGGATATGGCAAGATAGTAAAAAGATTTGTTTCTTGTGTTACTTCTCTTTCTCTCTTTTTTTTCTTCTCTTCTCTTTTGCAGGAATATGCCGCAATTCTTGGATGGATCTCTGCTATCATCCATGGCACTGCTATTTCTGTGCACACAAATTTCTATATATAATATATATATATATATATTGCTAGGATATGGCAAGATAGTAAAAGATTTGTTTCTTTAGTTGCGTGTTACTTCTCTTTCTTTTTCTCTTCTTCTCTTTTGCAGGAATATGCAGAAATTCTTGGATGGAACTCTCTTATCATCCGCTGCACTGCTATTTCTGTGCACACAAATTTCTATATATAATAGATATTGCTAGGATATGGCAAAGATAGTAAAAGATTTGTTTCTTGATTCTTGTGTTGCGTGTTACTTCTCTTTCTCTCTTTCTTTTTCTCTTCTTCTCTTTTATTGAATTAAACATCAATGAATGTGGGCGTGGCATAGGCTGTTAAGGGATTTACAGATTGATTTGAATGCATCCATCTGAACTAGGTGTGTCTGTTGTGGGTGTGTGTGGGTGTTACATGTGTGTGTGTGTGTGTGTGTGTGTGTATAAGTGTGTTTTATATATATGTGTGTGTGTGTCTAGGTGTATTTAGGTGTGTGTGTGTATGCCGCAACATTCCTCCCGTAACAAATTCTTATAATTAATATTATATAGTTTAAAAAAAATATTATTATTATTATATATGTGTATATATACATATATATATCGTCGACATATGTATATATATTTTGTTTTGTTTTTTAAATATATATATGTATGTGTATTATGCATATATATATATATATTTATTTATATGTATTTTAGCCCTCCAGCTGGGCGAGAATGAAAATGAGTGTGTGTGTGTGTGTGTTTGAGTGTGTATATAAAGGTGTGTGTGCGTGTGTGTGTGTGTGCGTAAAGGTGTGTATGAGTGTGTGTTGTACTGTACTGTAAGAAATCCACTTTATTGCCCGCTGGAGGCGCCTTGGACTGCCTACAAGCTAGTATTTAACTAGAGCTCCACGTTACGTCTATGTCTGTGTGTTAAAGAAAGAAAGTGTGTATAGGTGTGTGTGTGTGTGTGTGTGTGTTTTAGGTATATAATCAAAGAATTAGCATTTCATTGGGCAGCCTCTAGGGCTGCTGCTGCTCCTCCTCCTCCAGTTGCTCCAACTCCTCCAATTCCTCTTGTTTTATAACAACGTAACGCATTGGTGGCGAGATTAGCACTTGCTCCTCCTCCTGCTCTAGCTCCTCTTCCTGCTCCTCCTCCTCGAGTAAATCACATTCGCGTGCCTTGTCAGATCTCTTGCGCCTGCGCCGCCAGCTGCCATCACGTTGCTGCCACCTCTACTTCATGTCGCGTCGACGCTTGATGCTGCCATCGCAGGTGGGCAGATGGCGCTGGAGGAAGCCCTCGAAGACGAACTTGCGGCCGCAGCGCTCGCAGCTGAACTCGCGCTTCTCCTCCACCTGCTGCTTGTGCTGGCGCAGCGCCTCGGCGTTTGAGTATTTGTCGCGGCAGGCGTCGCAGGCGTAGCGACGCTTCACCTGGCCCACGTCGAAGACGACGGTGAAGTTCTGTGAGCAGAAGGAGCAGGTGAACTCCTTGACGACGACCTTCTTGCCGCCGTGCTGGGCGGCCAGAGCCTCGGCCTCCGCCTCCAGCTTGTCCTGGTGCTTGTGTGAGTCCATGTGCGTGTTGTACTTGGTCTCGTCCACGAACTTGCGGTAGCAGCGCGTGCAGCGGAACGGCTGCTCGCCCGTGTGGCGCATCATGTGCTCCTTGAGGTAGGCCACCGAGTTGAAGATCTTGCTGCACACCTTGCACTTGCGATCCTCGGCGGAGACCTCGTTGCGCTGGCGCAGGCAGGCGCGCATGTGCAGCTTCAGCGAGCCGGCGGCGCTGTAGCAGTTGCCGCAGTTGGGGCAGTAGAAGGTCTTATTGCGCGACTGCGAGTCCGACTCGGGACTGTGGTCGATGGTGCCCTCGAAGACGATGGAGCCCATTTCGTCTTCCTCGTCATCTTGTTCCTCGCCCTCCTCGACGCCCACGATCTCGTCCTCATCGTGCTCGATGGCCTCCCCGTCGTCGTCCTCATCCTCCTCCTCCTGCTCCTCCTCGTCGTCGTCGTCGTCGGTGCCCATGGAGGGCACAATGTGCAGTATGGTGTGTGTGCCGTCGCCCTGCTCAATGGTCTCCACCTCCTCGACGGTGCTGTTCTCCACCAGTTGCTGCAGCGTCACAGCGTGCCCGTTCTCATCGATGATCACCTCCTGGGCATTGGCCAGCGCCTCGTGATCGCGATCGCTGAGCGTCACCACGGCAGTCTCCGTGTCGTCGTCGTCGTTGGTCGTGTACGCATATGTGTACTGTGTCGACTCCACGCTCCCGTCCACGTCCTCCGTCTCGTGCTGTATGATCACGGGCACGATCTCCTCCTTGGACGGCGCGTCTGTGGCGCTGGACAGCGTTGTGAATTTGATGCGCTTCGAATTCATCTTGCTCAATATATATACATATACATATAAAATATATATATATATATATATATATTTGCTTATATACAAGCGACTTCGATGCGGCACAAGAATTTGTTGTTTTTCTTTTTCTTGTTCGTTTTTCGTCTTTTTTTTTTTGGTTTTTAATGCGGCGCGGCGCAGCGTGGCGTACCTCTCCTCCAGCAAAGAATTTTTTCTTTTCTTATTTGTGTGCGTGTGTCAGATGCGTTTGACTTAAACTCTTTTCGCCTGACTTTTCGGCTGGGTGCTGCAAAATATTTGTAAACAATGCGCTCTGGGTTGGTAAATTACTTTTGGCGCGTTCAAATTATACTTTTTTCTTACAATAGTCAACACTCTTTCGCGACTTTCTTGCCACCAAGTTTAATTCTTCCACTTCAATATCACAATTTTCGTCGATTGTGGCAACATCGTCTAATAATGGTCACACTGGTGCGAATGCTGCGTTGTTCTTGGTATTTATCGCCATGGCGTTAAGTTGGCTGCTGCACAAATTTCACACATACGTAACGTAATGCACGCTTACGTCACTCATTTGCTTTAACGTAAAACCACTTATGTTGCGTTACAACATTAGATACTCGTAACTCAATTGTAACAACAAGCAAACAATATTTTGCCAGTTATTTAAACTTGACAAAATTATTGTTGCAACCGAAATAGCCTTTATGACGCGCGCAGATATGTGCAAACTTTTCTTACGTACATAAACTTCAAAAGGTGGCAGCGCTGTGGTCTGACAAGCGTTCAGTATGCGCAACAGTGCCGCAACTGTTGTGCAGACGCACGCCGCCATCTTTTGAAAAGCATATGCGACGCAATCACGGAATAATAGATCAACTTTGGATGATATTTCTAAGAAACAACCATGGTTTCTTATGACGTACATGAGTTTAGTCTTGATAAATATATTTGGGGTGTTTTCTTTAGTGATACAATAAACCAATGCGACCGATAGGAGAAGAAACGTATATTCGCAATAGTTCATGCATTATATGACTATATATAATGTATTATAATATATATATATTATAGTTGTATATACATATGTGTGCTTTAGTGTGTGTGTGTACCTCCTGCTTGTTATATGTTCATTTATGGTTAAACACATTTTTGTCACGCTGCCAAGCAATGCGAAGTTAGGCGAATTTCTGCGCCAATTGTAAAATGAATCAAAATATATGCTGTCCACTATTTATAAGTAATATCAGATAGGTATATATGGGTATATATATATGTACGAAAATGTGTATTTAAATATAGTCTCAGTGCACTTACGCTTCGAGCATTTTGCAGGACTTTTGACATCTTCTATTCGTCAATTGCGCACAAAATTTCGACTGAATTCCAAAAAAAGAAAAAAAAGAAAAAATGTCCAGAACTTAATTTTTATGAATAAAAGCGAAACGAACTACTGTCATTATTAAAACACAACATATATACACATTACGTATGTATGTGTCTGACCTCAACATGCCAGGCATTTTCCAGAAGTACAAATTTTTCAATTCTACTGACTTTTTTATACCCTGAGCTCATTGAAAATGGGAAATCCGGGTTTTGTCGGATGTAAGTAACAGAAGGAGGCGTGGCAGACCCCATAAAGTATATATAATCTTGATCAGGATGACAAGAGAAATCGATTTGGCCCTGTCCGTCGCGCAGATCAAGTTTATTTTAAAAATCGATAATTGTTATCGATTAAAAACAAAATCGAAATTCAGTTAAAAAATAATATCTCGCCCATCTTTTAAACTAGAGACACCAAATTTTATATTTAGCTTTATATGTATTTTATGCAATTTTGAATTTTGTTATGTTTAGGATACCGACCCCAAAATCCCCCAAATTCTATGAAAACCACAAATTTAATGGGGCTCAAGGTATTCCCTAGTCGGTCACGCGCGACTAGAGTTTTCTTACTTGTTTCAGATTGTGTGAACTGTGATCTGAGATATATTTCCATTAACTTTAGCTAAATTTCCCCAGCTGAATGTGAACAGTTATTCTACAGCTCATTAAAAAGATTTCCACTGTTTTTTTCTCTTTATTTTTCTATTATTTATTTTTATTTATTGCCTGAATGCGAGATGGAAAAAATAGTTACTTAATTAGTCGCTTTTTGCACGTTGCTGACGTTCAGAGATAAGAGCGTGGGCGGGGGAGGTAGGTGGCAGGGGGGTGGGGTGGGGCAGGAGGCGGGCGAAGCAGGTGGAAAACAATCAAACTGCGCACATGCAGCGATACCGTTAGATGCCAGCTGAAACACCGAACTTTAGTTAAACAAACGCAGCCGGGCCACCGCCAACTGTTGCCAATTCGTAATTGCAAATTGTTTTTAGAGCTGCAAATAATCAAGTAATTATAATAAAAAAAACAGCAGTTGGGAAAACTTTATTTGTTGCAAGGCGAGTCGACTTTTGAATGCGCTTTCCAAAGGAAAGAAGAGGAACTAAAATAATGAATAAGCTAATAAGAGTGTTTTAGTCGAGACTACTCGACTGAGAGATACCCTGACCACTGCGCAGAGCTGATATTGCAATCATTACTCTCTCATACTCTCCTCCCTGAATTCCCATTTTCAATGGGTTCAGACAAAAGCTCTATAATATAGCCATTATATAATTCTATTTTTATCTGTATAAATATTTATATATATGCAGATAAACTAAATGTCCAATGGGCAGTGCATATTAAGAGACAAACGTTTTTATATGCGCTGCATATCGCTAGAGTGCGAGAGGGAGGGAGAGGGGAAGGGGCACAGTCGATGATTCAGAATGTGCCAATTCAGTCACGTTTGCCGTTTCAAAATGCAAATAGGCGCGCTATAAATACAGACACACACATACATATGCATATCTGGACACACATACAGAAGTCGTTCATTTGGCGGCGTTGCGGTAGGGCTTTGGCATTGCTTTTTATACCCTGACCCATTGACATTGGGAATTTGGAGTATAATTGTTTTGTGAAAAAGTATGTAAGAGACAGAAGGAGGCGCCTCAACAGCCCATAAAGTATTTAGATTCTGGATCAGGAAGATGAACTGAGTAGATGTAGCCCTGTTCGACTGTCTGTCCGTCTGTGCGAACGCAGCGATCTTGTAAACCCCAAAAGCTAGAGACTTGAAATTGGAAAGGAATGCTCATGTATACCATACGCTGAACGAGCTTATCTTTTTATTTCTATAACTCAACCCTTTTTCTTATTATCGATAAAAATCTATAAATTGACTTAGTTTGTTCATCATAGCTTAATAACCGTAAAAGCTAGAGACTTGAAATTTGAAATTAATACTTGTTTATACCATACGCTGAACGAGTCTATCTTTTTTGATAGCTTCCTTATTATCGATAAAAATCGATAAATTGACTTAGTTTGAAATTTGAAAAGAATACTCGTGTATACCATACGCTAAGCGAGTTCACCTTATTTTTTCGATAACTCACCCCATATTCTTATTATCGATAACAATCGATAATTATATTTGGTTTTAAAAACTTATTTTCATAACAGTAAGAGCTAGAGAATTCAGACTTGTAGGTTGCTGTAATAAATGCGCACATTTTGTATTGTTTTGGATTTTGGATACCAGCCCATTCCCCTTCCCCAACATTTTGCAGCAAAACCCGCATGTCAAGTATTAGAGACTTGAGCTTTAACATAAACAAACTTATGGACAATTTATTTATACTCTTCAGGTTTCATTAAGGAAGTCCATCTATAAGCAAAGTTATGCCACAATAAGTTCCCATAATGCTCATATTGCAGCCCAAGCGCAGTCGCTGCGTAAACTGCGCAGTAAGCAGAGCGCGTGCCTGTGCATGAGTAAGTGGATGAGTGTGTGTGCATGCGTTGTATGCAATAAAAGAAACGTAAAATGATTGAAATATTTGCTCTTCGCAGGGGTCAGGGTATCACCTAGTCGAGGTGTCTCGACTAGAACATTCTTACTTAATTTTTCTTTTTGCTGCTGTTGCACTTCTAACCGACTTTGTTATCTGTCGATTGGAAATTGCATCACGAAATGCAATGTTTATTTGCCATAAACTCACTCATCATTAGTTTATATGTGCAAGATTGCGAATTACTCACGTTAAGAAAGAGAGAGGGAGAGAGAGAGAAGGCGATAGATGACAAATAGCCTAAAAAACAGCTGCGTCCGTTACTCGATCTTATATTGATGTATGTGTGTGTGTGTGTGTGTGTGTGTACACGTATGCACATAGATATGTATGTACATACGTAGTAGTGTGTGTAGCATACTTAGTCTCCCATTTAAAGCATCCAATTTATGAAGCCCACATGAAAAGTTCATACCTTCGTAGCTGCGTATGTGTTTTTGGCTGGCTCGCGGTGGAGCGGTACGTGCGAAAATGACATATTCCGTATCAAATTGCAACATGTCGTCTGGTGAAAGAACAAAAACTGAATTTTCTCGAACAAAGTTGTGTGTGTGTGTGTGTGTGGAAAGTTTTTGCTATTGCTTTATTTCATTTTTTTTTTAGCGTATGTGCCGCTATTTATATGGCTTGTTTGGCTGGGCTTGGCATAATTAGCAGGGCGTTGCCAGATGGCCGCTTCAGAAACTTTCGTTAAGATTTGCATATGCATTTGGGCTATGCAGACCATTTGTTGTTGTTGTTGCTTTTCGGGTGATGCGTGCCACGGATCGTAGGCAGAGTTGCCAGCTATTGCATACATACATACATATGTATGTAAGCTCATGCATATGTATTGAAATGACATTTTATTTATGAATGCACATACAAATGTATCAATAGGGCTTTCCGTATGCCCAGAGCTCATAGATAAAAGATTAATTCAATGCTGGATACATTTAAGTAAGGGTTTGTTCTGCGTGCTTGTGTGTGTGTGTGTGTATATAATTGAAGGGGCGCTCGCAACCCAAACACACACACACACACACACACGCACATCGAGTGGAATTTTCCATGCAATTTTTCGTGTAATTGTACGCTCAGTTCGTTCAGTTTTTGTTTTGTTCTCGCTTAACCCTTATGTGACCTGCCAAAAAGTGCTTTGCAAAATTCGACGAATTTGCAACTGTGTTAAGTTGTTTAAAACAATCTTTCTATGCCCTTAGATCAGCCAGCCGCAATCACAGCACATTAGCGCTATTTGTGACGCTCTGATAATGGCAAAAGCCTGCATTAGGCGTGTCTAATTGCTGACCAGAGAGTGCCCAAAAGCCCAGTCCAGCTTTTTGGGCCCACACCACATCATATGCTAAGCCCAAACTAAAGCTGGCGGACCAAAACGACCCCCCGGGCATTGCATGGGTTTAATTGCACTCTCGATGCTGTTGCTTGCGATTTTTTTTTTCTCTTTGCAGTTTGCTTTCTGTTGTTGTTGTTGCTGCTGCTGCTTGCGTTAATGGCATGTGAACGAACGTACACAGACAAAGCAGAAGAAGAAGAAGACGAAGTAGCAGCAGCAGCGACTGCGGCCGTTAGCAGCTGCTGAAGCAACGGCAATTTCAATGAATTTGCTTTTGTTTTCGCCCACTTTGCCCACTTTTGTTGTTGTTGTTGTTCTTCATTCTTCTTTCTTTTACGTTTATTTTTTGAGTACTCAACTTAAAGTTACACACAAAAAGGAGTTCAATTATTGTACATGTGTGAGTGTGTGAATGTATATGTGTGTATGTATGTATGTATGTGTGTATGTATGTATGTATGCATGTATGTATGTATGTATGTATGTGTGTATGCATGTGTGTATGCAATGCCCAATCAGGTGCAACGATGATAATTTTAATCTCCATTTTGCGGCTAGATTCTTAGATAGATAAAAAAAAAACAAAACAAACTGGTTTTTGGAGTCGGATGCGTCTAGCTGGAAGGGCGATCCACCACGACGGTCTCCACTGACTCATCAGCAGCTGCAGCTGCAGTCGCTGCCGCCGCAGTCTGACTCACTCCGCTGCCATTTTGAGCGCTTGGGCCGCTCTGGATGGGCGGCAGGCCGACGAGCTTTTCGCTCTCGCGCCACAGCCAGTCGGCGGTGTCCATGTCGCGGGCCCAGGGCACAATGGGGAAGCGCATGCAGTTCATGTAGTAGTTGCCCGAGGTGCACTCCAGCGCCGGGTCCAGCGCCAGGCGCAGCGACGTCTGCGCGCCGGCACGCGGCGTCCTGAAGAAGCACAGCGACAGCACCTTCAGCACGCTGCGCGTCCAGTTGGGCCCGGCGAAGTGGCGATTGAGCTCGGTGCGCACCACGCCCGGATGGCAGCAGTTGACGGTCACGCCGGTGCCCGCCAGGAGCGTGGAGAGCTTCCGCGTGAACAGGATGTTGGCCAGCTTGGACTGGCTGTAGGCGCCAAAGAACTTGCTGTACTTGCGCTCGCTCATCAGGTCCTCCCGGTTAATGCGGCCGAAGAGGTGCGCCGCCGAGCTGACCACCACGATGCGACTGGGCGCCGCCTGCTTGAGCCGATCCAGCAGCAGATTCGTGAGCAGAAAGTGGCCCAGGTGGTTGACGCCCAGTTGCATCTCGAAGCCATCGACGGTCAGGCTGCGCGGACAGGCCATGACGCCGGCATTGTTGATCAGCAGGTCGAGGCGCGTCTCCTCCGTCTTGAAGCGCGCCACGAAGTTGCGCACGGACTCCAGGGAGCCCAGGTCGAGGCTGCGATTGAAGAGCTGCTGGTTCTGGGTGCGGTCGATGATCTCGATGCGGGCCGCCTCGCAGCGCGCCGGGTCGCGGCAGGCCATGTAGATCTTGGCGCCGCGGCGCGCCAGCTCCAGCACCGTCTCCTTGCCGATGCCCGTGTTGCAGCCGGTGACGATGACCACCTTGCCGTCGATGCGGTTCGCCTTGCGGTAGACCGGACCCTGGATGCACTTGCGCAGCAGCCACATGGCGAAGGCGACGCACAGGCCGATCAGCAGCAGGAGCACCAGCCAGGCCCAGATGCCACGGAAGCAGAGCGCCTTCTCGGCCGCCTCGGCGGTGGGGTCGTCGTAAGCAGGCGTCGTTGTCGTGGGCGTGGCAGCCTCCGACATAGCTGGGATGCGACTTAAGTGCGTATGCGTGTGTGTGTGCGGGTGCGGTGCGTGTAAGCCTTTACTGTCCCTGTTAGCCGGATGGAATGAATGATGCGATGTGGCTGCGGGCGATAAGAATTGCGAAAGTAATCGAAAATGTTATCGATAATGCATTTATTTATTATTATTTTATTGTTATGCATTTATTGATCTTCCTGCAGTGAAGCTAGCAGTATCCTTGGATATCTCAATATTAATTTCCATATCGATAAAAATATCGATACACGTTAATATCTCGATTAATGCATTCAATCAACTTGATGGTCAATAAGTGTTTTCTTATGTCAAAGTATATAATAAGCAGTTATCGATACATGCAAGTTTATATTGTTATCGATAATTTAAGAAATTAAGAAATATATAAATATAGAAAATTAGGAAATATATATGTATCGATATACAAATATATCGATTAGTGCATTTAACTAACTTGACAGTCAGTTATACAATAATCAGCAATCAATATTGTTATATCTGATTTAATAAGTTAATGTCGTGACTTATCAAACGAATCAAGAAATAAAAATATCGATATACATCAATATTAAGTTGATTAACGGCATTAATCAAGTTGATTAACTGCAGTTAATCAACTTAACTGTAGATAAAGTGTCGTATGTCAAAGTATACAATAATGATTTACTGATATATGTAAAACGACATTATTATCGATAATTTGAGAGGTATATATTGTGACTTTATTCATCGATCATGCAAATCAAGCAATAAAAATATTGATATATCATCATGTGACTGTGGACAAAGTGTTTTCTAATGTCAACGTGCACATACTATAATCATTTATCGATATATGCAATTCGATATTGTTATCGACATTTTAATAGGTCATTATTGTGGCCTATCCAAGCAATTAAGCAATACAAATATCGATATATGTACATCAATGTACGAATTTTGTACTCAGTAAACTATATTAAAGTAAAACAAGTAAGAGTGCTCTAATCGAGACGCCTCGATGAAGAGATACCCTGAACCCTGTGTGAGCTGTTACTAAAATCATTGTACGCTTCTTTTATATACACATTGCATATAACGCATGCACACATTAATACACAGTTATGCGTAGGCAGAGGGGTGGGAATCTTACATATTTTTGGTACCTGCTGACCCTTTTAGAAATCTGAAGTTGGTTGCGAAAAAAAAAGGTCATAATTGGAATTTCCCAGTGTTTATGCGTATCGCGGATATCGCACACAAACACATAAATGAACTATGCACTTTACGTCGCGCCATATAAATATAATATTAGGCAATTTGCGGTTTTGTGCTGGATATCTGGACACTTTGCCCAGGCTGTGCAAAATATGCACTCGACTAAAGTAATTATTTACGTTATTGTTTTGAGTAAAACATTATGCCGATATCAATTATCATATACATATTTTAGCCTAGAGTCTATACACTTTCACGAGACAACAATATTCAATTTAAGTTTTATATTATAACTTAAAAAACTAAACACATTCACAAATTTGAGTCAACAAAAGTCACCGTGCTCTGCCTAGCGCTGAGCTGTCTGGCGCCAGCGTTCTTCTTAGAAGTAACGGGGATCTCTGAATTTGTATATGCGCCTATGTACATAGGCAGGCGCTCTGCTTGCTGCGCAGTTTGCGCAGCGACTGCGCTTGGGATGCGATATGAGCATTACTATGGGAAATTGATTGTTGAATAAGTTTTTTTCTAGATGGACTTTTTAAATGAAACTTTCAGAGTATAGTTAGACGGACCATATGTTCTTTTTTGCCAAAGCACAAGTCTCTAGTATTTGATATACAGCTTTTGGGGAAATTGGCAAATTTTGGGGAAATGGGGGCCGGTATCCAAAATCAAAAAATGCCAAAATGTGCGCATTCATTACAGTAACATACACTGCAAATCTGGAGTATCTAGCTTTTACGGTTACAGAGTTACGTTTGAAAAACAAAGTCAAATTATCGATTTTTATCGATAATAAGAAAATGGGATGACTTTTCGATAATTTATGATTAACTCGTTAAGCGTATGGTATACACGAGTATTCATGTCAAATTTCAAGTCTCTAGCTTTTGTAGTTTAGGAAATCGGTGCGTTCATCCGGACGGACGGAGGGACGGACGGACGGACGGACGGACAGACGGACAGGGCTTAAACAATTTCTCTTGTCGTCCTGATCAAGAATATATATACTTTATGGGGTCTGCCACGCCTCCTTCTGCCTGTTACATACATTTTCACAAAACCATTATACCCTGAATTCCCATTTTCAATGGGTTCAGGGTATAAAAATACATTAATTTTTAATCGATATACGCAATTCGGCATTGTTATCGATAATTTAATAATTGTATTTATTGTAGATGAGCAATTATTCAAGCGAATTTGAATATCGCCAAATTGTTTTCTTATGTCAAGTGCAAACACAATTATCATTAATCGATATATGCTGTTTGAGATTGTTATCGATAATTTTAAAAGTATTTATATAATTATAAAATTATATATATATTATAAATTATATATATAGCTTATCGATCAATCAATTTTTTTATTAACTGTATAATATAATTATTGTATTATAAAATATAATTATATATATTCATAATTTATCGATGAAGCCACACAAAAAACTTGACATATTTATCGATAGTTACTTTTGTTGTATAGAATATATATATAAATATATATGAATTAGCATTGTAAGCGCACAGGTAATGCAATAACAATGGTTATGAATGGCCCATTTACTGAATGCTTTACTTGACATAGTAATCGATGAGGCTTTTTTTAAATTTCAGCCTGTCAGTAGTTAAGGGAAATAGCTTTCTCGTAACACTTGTTTTTTATTTATTTTTTGGCACAATAATCCACACGAAAGCTAAGTGAAGTCAAACATTTTCTTTATTCAAATTTAACGCTATGTTGTTGTTATCGATCTGAGCTGGACAAGCGGCTGGCATGCGGCTGTCTATCGATAACATGGAAATGCATGTTCGTGTCTTGGAATGCCAAGACATCACTTTCCAAAATGCTTCGTGCACTCGCCGTGCCAACCGACATACATACATACATACCTCTTGGCTGACCCTTTTCTTTCTCGTTCTCTGCCTTTGTCGCCGCACTTCCTCACGCGCTAATTTCACACATTCGGTCGACAACAACAACAACAACAGTGGCGAGAGTTGACTTAAGCACTTGACGAATTGAAGCCGGCTACTCTCTACCTCTCTCTTTCTCTCTCTCTCTCTCACTGGATCTTTTTGTCGGGATTGTCTTGCGGCGCTGCTTTTGTTACCGTTGCGTCCAAGCGTCTCGCGCGGTCTTAGCCAACTGAAACATAGAGCGGCTCCCGACGGCCGTGGCTCCAGCGACTCGATCGCTAACACGTCAAAATAACCTGAATATAGTTTTAAGCGGCGTCGCTGCCGGCTTGAATGGCGTCTGTTATTAACATAACTTTATGCATGTGCATGCGTCGCAGTCGCCGTCGACGTCGCAGTCCAGCCAAACATAGCCATAGAAGCCGCAGCGGCCTCGCCTCTCTGCCTGTTATTCCCATTACGGTTGTCGTCGTCGTCGTCGTCGTTGTTGTTGTTGCTGTTGCTGGCATTAATTTCTTTTCTTGCTGCCTCTCTTGGAATTATGCTTTCGACTTTCACTGAAAGCTACGTTTTTTTTTTCTCGCTTCGCTGCCGGCGTTGCGACAGCGCTGCCGTTGAATAACTTCACTTGCATTCCCTTTTGCCTGGCTCTTCGTATTCTGCAGCTTCTTCGCCTTGTTTGTTTTGATTGCTGTCGTCGCAGTCGACGTCGCCGTTGACGTTGACGTCACTGCTTCTCTCTTGAATTGTCGCTCTTTCGCCTGTCTTCCAGTCGCTGAGCAGAGCTTGGAATCACCCAAATTGGGCTTCAAGCACTGTTATTCGACTATGCTCACTGCGAAATGCTCTACACTTGGGCGAGAAAGCTTTTTTTTTTAATTAATAAAAAAGAGAATTTGTTTACAGTCTAATATAAAGTAATATAATATTTTTATTATTTTATATTAATATTTTATTTATTTATTATTATTATAATTTAAATTTAACTAATAAAAATAAATTTTTAATTATAATTATAATTTTTATTTTATTTAAATTGTCTTAGCTTTCCATCTTCACTCAACGATCTCGTTGATTATAATTTAAATTTAAATGATAAAAATGAATTTTTAATTATAATTATAATTATAATTTTTATTTTATTTAAATTGTCCTGACTTTCCACCTTCACTCAACGATCTCGATTGAGACGGTTTTTACAGAGTGTGCCGAGCTGGGTATGCCCACCAGTCGCTCGCTCTCCTGCCAGAGCCAGTCGGCGGTGTCGACGTCCCTGGCCCAGGGCACGAGCGGCCAGCGGAAGGAATCGGCGTAGAAGCCACCCGTAACGTCGACCAGAGCCGGATCCAGGGCCAGGTACAGTTGCGTCTGGGCGCCGGCCTGCGTCGACTTGAAGAAGTAGCGCGAGAGCAGGCCGATGGTGGCCAGAAACCAGGTGGGAGCCACAAAATGGCGATTCAGATCGGAGCGCACCAGGCCCGGGTGGCAGCAGTTGGCCGTCACGCCGGTGCCCGCCAGCAGCATCGATAGCTTCCGCGTGAAGAGCACGTTGGCCAGCTTCGACTGGGCGTAGGCGCCCGTCATCTTCCTGTACTTGCGCTCACTCATCAGATCCTCCCGATTGATGCGCCCCACGAGATGCGCCACCGAGCTGACCACCACGACGCGGCTGGGCGCCGCCTGCTTGAGCCGATCCAGCAGCAGATTCGTGAGGAGAAAGTGGCCCAGGTGGTTGACGCCCAGCTGCATCTCGAAGCCATCGACGGTGAGGGAGCGCGGACAGGCCATGATTCCGGCATTGTTGATCAGCAGGTCGAGGCGCGTCTCCTCCGCCTTGAAGCGCGCCACAAACTGACGCACCGACTCCAGCGACGCCAGGTCCAGCACGCAGTTAACCAGCTGCTGGTTCTGGGTGCGCGCCATGATCTCGACGCGCGCCTCCTCGCAGAGCACGGGATTCCGGCAGGCCATGTAGACCTTGGCGCCGCGCCGCGCCAGCTCCAGCACCGTCTCCTTGCCGATGCCCGTGTTGCAGCCGGTGACGATGACCACCTTGCCGTCGATGCGGTTCGCCTTGCGGTAGAAGGGACCCTGGATGAAGCGACGGATGAGCCACAGGAGCAGGCACACGCCGAGTGCCACGAGCAGCACCAGCACCAGGTACAGCCAGATGCCGCGAAGACAGAACTGTTGCTCCATGGATTTGGCTCCCATCTCTGGCTCAACTGTGCTGTTCATTGTGGGCGTGGCTGGAATGTGTACACAGCGAATACTTAGAGTTAATCCATGTCAGTTGCTCTTAATCTCTATAGAAAGACTTAAGCGGAAGCAGCTATCGCTCCTGCCAGCCCCTCCAATTGCCGTCATTTGTCGCTGCGCACTGACAGGACTTCCTCGTTGCACGCCCAGGAGGACCCCTCGCTGGGAGGAGGTTAAGGAGCAGCAGGCAGCTGGCAGCTGGCGAGGATTACACGCAAAGTGCGTGCCGCAGTAGTTTTTAATCTATTGACATTATAATCACTCGAGTTTAGTGGGCAGTGGGCGGGGTATGGGGGCGTGGCAGCATAATTCCGGGAAGCAGCTCAAAGTATATAAAGTGGACAAGCTGCTTAAGATAACGAGCCACTGCGAGCTGCCCACAGGAGTCAAAGGCAAGCCGATTAGGAGCAAAAGGCGTACTGCAGCCGAGCAGCAGGACTCAAAGGACTCAGCTCAGGGGACTCCGGCCGTGGACGTGCATCCGCCAACAAGGGGCTAAAAATATCGAATGGCTCGTGGTAGCAATAGCATCAGCTGCTGCTGCTTCAGTGCTGCTATATTTAGTCCTTGGCAGCTGCTCCTTTTTTTCTTTTTTTGTGATTGGAGCTCGACGCATTAACATGAAAGTTTCAAGAAATTAATGCGTCGGGGCGCGGACCCTGACCCAAAACCAAAGGCTCCTCAATGGGTAAATCCGCTCAAAGACAAAATCAATAAAAAACAAGTAAGAAAACTCTAGTCGGGCGTGACCGACTAGGGGATACCCTGCGCCCCGTCGAATCTGTGCTTTTCATAGAATTTGGGGCCGGTATCCAAAATGTAACAAAATTCAAAATTGCATAAAATACATATAAAGCTAAATATAAAATTTTGTGTCTCTAGCTTGAGAGATGGACGAGATATAATTTTATCGATTTTGTTTTTAATCGATAACAAATCATTGGGAATAGTTATCGATTTTTTAAAACAAACTTGATCTGTGCGTGCTATACACGGACCTACAAAAAAAATTCAAGTCTCTAGCTCTTATGGGGGCTGAAATCGACGCGTTCAAACATACGGACAGACGAACGGACGGAAGGACGGACGGACAGGGCCACGTCTGCCACGCCTCCTTCTGCCTGTTACATACATCCAACAAAAACATTATACCCTGATTTCCCATTTTCAATGGGCTCAGGGTATAAAAAAACACACACTGGAATATCCTTGAACACGAATGTTTCTGGACAGGGCTCCAACCGCAGGGAGGGGGGATGGGGATAGGTAACTTGTCATCTTTGCCGGCACAGACACGGCGGAGGCCACCAGAGTGTCTGATGTTGATGTTGACGCCGCTGCGGCTGACGTGAGTTTTGGCATGTAAACCACAGGGCAAAGAGAGCGAGAGAGAGAGTGGGAGAGAGAGGGAGAGGCATGCAGAGAGAGGGAACGAAGTGAGAGCGAGAGAGTTGCGCATGGAACGCAAGTTTGACTAGGTCAGGATAACAAGGCGTTTGTTAAATCGATGGGCATATCAAGGCAGCAACCCCTCTCGAGCCTATCGTGGGTTTTTTTCTGCTTCCGGCCTCACCCCAAAACCCAATTGTTTTCTGTGTCAAGCACAAAAGTTTTGGGTATTTTCCGCTCATATAAATAATGCGCCTAAACTTATCGATAATTTAGCTGTTATCGATCGAAGAAGGCGGAAGGGCTTTCTATATCAAATGAATTTAATATGATATAAGATAATATATATAATTATATATTATTATATGAAATATATATAATGTATTCAATATAATATATGATTATATATTATAAATAAAATACTAAAAAATAATATATTTAATTATATAATATTATATAATATATATTATGCATTCAAAATAATATAATATAAAATTATATAATGTTACGAAATATATGTAGCGTATAAAATATAATATTATTTAGGATAATATAATTAGATGAAATTTAAAATCTTTCACTCGCTATAATAATATATATTTATATAATATAATATAATTATTATATAATATAATATACTTAGATAACTTTGTTTTTAAGTTTCCTTCACTATAATAATATAATTTATATATTGTAATACAATTGTTACTATATAATATTATATTATTAAATAAAATATAATAATATAATATAAAAATATTACATTATTAAATAAAATATTAAAATATAATAATATAATATAATAATATTATATTTTTAAATTAAATATTAAAATATAAAGCCAAAATTTTTTTTTTAATTTTTCCCCACTTTTCGCACGCTCTGGTACCACGGTGCGCTGTTGCACAAGCTCTCAGCGCTGTGGCTAATGCGCGCCGTGATCCTGCATATCCTTTTTTCCTACTCCTCGCTATTTGTGCTGCACTTAAGTGCGCTTATTGGCTTAGCTCGTTATTGCCTGCTAATTTGCTTATGCCCAGTGGCAGCAGGCAGCAGCTGGCCGAGTATTGGGGCTGAGTGTTTGCCGTTAGCTGAAACTCGAAATGCGCCAAACATCCTCAGCACGTGCCAAAGCCAGCCTCGGTGGCATCTATGACGTCAAAGGCAAATCAGCAGGGCACACGACGAATGGGCGAAAGACGTAAGAATTAAATACATAACATAAACAGAAATAACAGATAAACACATACACACACACACACACATGCACACAGAGAGACACACATGCCTAGCCGCCTCGTGTTTGTTTTGCTCTTCTGCTTTTGGCAACAGGCTGCTGCAGACGCCGCCGCGTTGCCTTGATCTTTAGCCGATCTGTAAACAACAAGATAAAGACGCCAAGACGTAAGAGGCGAACACACAAGGCAATCAATGGAGGCAACTGTACATTGGAATTGGCGTGCTCCAAGTGAAATTACTATACATATATAATGTCTTCACTAGCTTTCGTTAAATTACAACGAGCAATTAGATAATCGCTGAAACACACACACACATGCACATCAAATGAAAGGCAGCGAAAAAAAAGACGCCGCCAATTATTACACATGCAAAGCATAAGTGAATGCAACAACAAAAACAACACAAAGAAGCAAAGAGAGCGGCAGCGCGAGAGAGAGCGCGGGGAGAGAGCGCGCGTGTGTGAGCACTTTGAAAAACTTAACGACATTGGAACGACAACTCAACTGAAATGTTTGGGGTAGGGGTCAATGCGGCTGCTGTCTCAAGTGTCAGTGCCATTTGGCTTGTGACGTCATAGCGCTGCGCAGATTTGCGCGCGTGTGTGTGTGCGTGTGTGAGTGCGTATGTGTGAGTGCATGTGCATTCAATTGATGCGCAAAAGCTGATGCTGATGCTGATGATTTCTTCTGCTGGTCAAAGCGAACGGGCCCCAACACGAATTTGTGCAGCTAAATGATAATTGGCGAATTGAACGAAGCACGCGCAGCACATTCATGCAGTTGGCATTGATTGGCGGCTGTCGTTCGGACAGCTGCTGGAAGAGTGAGGGGAAGAGAGCGAGAGTGTGGTGAGAGGTGAAGATAGTGAGAGGGAGGTGAAGAAAACCTGTTGCTTTTTGTTGTTGTCGCCAGCTCAAGTAAGGAGCTTTCACGCGAATGGCAGTTACCCTTTAAAAGGATATACTATATATACATATATATATATGCACGCACACTATATAATCGTATAAGTCTGATAAATTGTGGCAAGAACATAAAAAATTGAAGTCGTAAAGTAGGTAATTCGTTCTGCACTCAAGCAATCCCATATAAATTCTTGATACCCTATAATTGTGCTTTAATTTATTGACAATATACCACTGCAAGGTATGCAAGGTAGGTACATATATATAGAAAAGGTCAGAGTTTTTTAGACTTAACCCAATTATCCAGATTCTTTGTATCAATTATGCAACAATTACTTTGTTAAAAGCGAATTGTGCAGTCAAAACAAGTTGAGCGCATAAATATTTCATGAGTGCAGGGTATAAAGTGCGCTTGTAAATAAAAATTGTGCTAGTCGCGGCTGCACGACTGTGAGTAGCCCTGTAACTAAATATTATTACTTAAAAAACTATACAAAAATAATCTTAGTATATATTTTATACTCCTTATAGCACATAAATAAACTCGAGAATTCATCAAATTTAATATATATATACGCACACCCATATACCCCTTTCAATAGTACACACTCAGTGTAGGGTATTGAAATGACGAGTACGGCAAAGTGGCCTCGGCCGCGTCGTAAATTAGCGAATAGAATCCAAGCAACTGAAATGTAACAACAACAACAAGCACAAGCAGAAGAAGATGAAGAAGAAGAAGGAGAAGCAGAAGCAGAACAACAACAACAACTTTTAACCCGTGTCAAGGCCAACCCAATTTGTTATTGTGCATGTCGCAAAGTGCGCGAGAGCCAGAGCGAGAGGGCAAGCGGCAGGAGGCGCGGGAGTCCGCGCAAGCGAGTGACAAAGAATAAAATAAGAACAAGCAGCGCAGCGCAGCCTCTAGCATCTAGTGTGCGGAGTAGCCGACTAGAGGATGCCATAGGCATTTGCCATTTTTGTTGCTTTGTTTGGCAAGGGAATGAACTGCGGAAATGAATTAGTTCATTTTGTGAATTGTAATTTGATGAAATGCAAACTGAATTTGACTCCTAAAGCTCTACAAATACTCTAAATACATAATTTTTTCTGGAATGAATTGATTTTTGATTGACTTGATTTAGATTTGAATTAAGTCATTTTTGTTGTTTTGTTTGGCAAGTGAATGAAATGTGAGCATGAATTAGTTCATCGTGTGAACTGTAACTTGATCAAATACAAGCTGAATTCGACTCCCTAAAGATAAAAATATACACGAAATAGGCAAATTTTTTTGTTTGAATGAATTGATTTGGTTTATGGTTAGACTCAGCAATTTTTTTGGCTGATGCTGCATAAAAATTGTATACAGAATTAATAAACAATTTTGACTAATAGATGTTTATAATAAAAATAAAAATATAAAAAAAATCGTTCACTTTATGAAATTTAAGACATTAAAATTTGATTTCTTTGCCAACTTCAAATGATTATCAAACTTGATAAAAATAAAAATAAAAATATAAAAAAAATAGTTCACTTTATGAAATTTAAGATATTAAAATTTGATTTCTTTGCCAACATCAAATGATTATCAAACTTAGTCAAATGATTATCAAATTTAGTCTAGTCTGATTAGGTATTTGCGCCCCTTACAGGGTATGCAAATGACTGGGGGGGGACATAAGCAATGGCATTACGAACTGGGCACGTAGTTAACATCAAGGGGCGTGATCAGGCCGGGGGCGGTGACAGGAGGCAGGACGCAGTGGGTAGGGGGCTGGGAAATCTGGGATGTGAGCAGCTGTGGTAAACAGAATTTAATTGGCGCGTTGCACAATAATAGACCATCAACAGATCGACAGAGAACAATATGGAGCACACACACACACACACGTGTGGTTTATGATATAACGTGTTATTCGTATCGAATGGATTGCAGATTTCATTAGACGCATTCGATTTGGCAGTGTTTGATGGAGCATAACAAAGCAAGTCGATGGAACCAATCGCAAATGCCTCCATGCATTGACTCTATACTGGATTGATCAATGGTTGTCGTTGTCGCTGTCGTCGTCGTCCGTCCAAGCCGCTGATTTACACGATGTAAACAAATTGCTAATAACCTGACAATTTCCCTTAATAACTTAAAGTTGTTGTTGGGCCAAAAAATGCAATTGTTTACGATTTTTATGAGCTTCAAAGTAGTTAGATTGCTTTCTTTTGAAGTCTTATATATGTCTTTATGTATAATATATATACAACTTTTTTTATCTAAATAAAAAAAATGTTTATATTATATATAAAGATTTTGATTATAATTTTTTATTATGAAGACGTTTCTTTTTCTATCCTTGATCTTGTAATCCGATGAGAATAATAGAATAATATTTTCTTATATACACTGAATTGGACTTTCTTCCTTTCCATATTCATGAACAGGCAATAGAAGCCTTGGCTGATGCCATCACAAATATATTCTTGATCAGCGAGGACAGCAGAGTCGATTTGACACAGCTCATGCTACTTTCTATGTGCATGAAGATGTCCTTAAAATCATCGATAATTTATCGATAGAAATCGATTTGTTAGTTCTGTAAAAAAAACATATCTTGCATATTTCCCGAGCTATAGTTGTTACATAATATTATGATATGTTATGTTTTCAATCTATATATATAACAATACATGGAATCTCTGCTAGAATACCTGCATTCATTCCTTCAAATTTGCAAAGATATTTTAGATGTCCTAAGAGATAAAATAAGATCATAAAAAGACGAGGACCGAACCTATACAATTCAATAGAATTTGACAAGAAGATGAAGAAGAAGAAAAGGTGTAAAATTTGAAAAGAAAAAGAAAAGAAGGTAGAAAGGATTTAAGAAGAAGAAAAGTTATAGAATTTGAGAAGAACACGAAGAATCACAATAATAGTTCTGCTTGAGGATAGACATCTAGAGATAGTTATAGCTACAACTTTTGCTATAGGTATAGGTATAGGTATAGGTATAGGTATAGGTATAGGTATAGGTATAGGTATAGGTATAGGTATAGGTATAGGTATAGGTATAGGTATAGGTATAGGTATAGGTATAGGTATAGGTATAGGTATAGGTATAGGTATAGGTATAGGCATAAGTATAAGGTGCAGGTGCAATTGTAGCTATAGTATAAGTTGGTATCGCATGCTTGCAACGCCAGCTCATCAAGGCCCCCCGACTATCTCCTACTGCCGATTTGCTTTCTGAGTCACCGGTTCTTTCAGATCCAACTAAACAAATATTCTATTCTAGTAATTCCACTAACTGAAACATCTGGTCAACTTCTTGTAAATGCCATAAAACATATGCGGGTAACATATACATATAAAAGTTGGATGATATATACATATGTGGGTCTTCTTTAGTGCTGCACTACTTCTATAGAAATTCCCCGTTTTATATCAATCGAAACAGAAATAGAATTTAGAGCTGTGAAGAGAACTGAATCGGTGCGCACTGTGAGCCCGAATCAATCTACGCAGTTGGTGTGGAAGCCGAATCATCTAGATATGGTTGGAATACTCCTGATTCATAGAGAGTCCGAAACGCTTTTCGTAGTCGTCGCTCGCCCTACGCTTGTCATCAATCATTCAATTGATGTTAGTGAAAACCCGAACGTAAATCAAGTGCTGACATTAATGAATGCATAACATGGCATATAGATATAGCTATAGTTATACATGTGTGTGTGTATCCATCTAGTGTGTCCTCAACTGCGTAGCTATCGGTCCGTCCGTCCGTCCGTCCGTCCGTCCGTCCGTCCGCCTGGCAGTTGGTGGCTTTATTGTCATGTGAACTCGAAGCATGCCAAGCCCAAAAAAAAAAACTGCCTTCAACCGGTTAGACAGAATCGATAAGGAGACCGCTGATAAGCAGAGCGAAAGAGACGGAGAAACTATTATAGAAAGAGAGAAACGCTTCTAATGTGTCTTTTATCTATGAGTACATATCTATCTAGTATACATATATGTATAGCTCTCTGCCTTGCACTTGCACTTGGCTTGATTCCATTCAATTCCATTTTTCTTGATATGACTAATTAAATGACAACAAACAAACAACAACAACAACAGCAACTACAGCTGACAGCACTTAAGATCGTTCCGTTCGTTGCGACATTGTACAGATTTCTCGTACCCTGACCAAAGTCCACCCCTCAGGGCATCTATTCTAAACTGTTGCGACGCCTTTGTTGACAATTTCCCCAGCTTTTGGCAATTGTGAATGGCTGTAATAGCTATAGCTCGATCCAATTTGTAAACTGGCCAAATTGAAAATAGACTAGATATAAATATAGACACTTGATTTATCACATTGAACATATCCGTAAATAAGTTACCTGAGCTCACTCGGTTATAACCTGAACATTTGGCTCTGTTCAAGAAAATAGCAGTGCGAATAATATTATAAAATCAGATACTATTATTTTTATGAACAGCACTCTATAGATATATTGATATAAGTTGAGTGAAGTATCAGATTGTGGATTGTAGGTAGCACACTTCTAAAAATAACTCACTGACTTAGATAATATATTATATTATATACTATATATTATATTATATATTATATATATATATATATTATATTACCTCTCCGATATCACGTTGTCAAACACTTTTCGTATATATAGTCTATAAAGATTGTATACCTTGACTACGACGAATCGCGCCTAAGACAATTATAACTTGATTGGAATATGATATAGATCGCTCGCTATCCACGCTCGTCTCAAGATAAATCCGTACTAAATCAGAAATTGCAAGCGCATTGATCTCCAGCTCTACAGCTCTCCAGCTCAATCGCTGCCTTGATTAGCATTAAATTCTATCAACTAAGAACTATCGGAATGCTAATCGCCAGCGCCGAGAGCGCAGCTTGCAGAACGGCCCTGAACATACCCAGTAGGCGGGTTCAAATCAGATGCATTGTGAATCATTAGTAATTTGATATGTATAAGTGGGTCTAGGGAGAATATACCCAAGCTACTTAAGGGGCTTAAAGGGTATCTCAAGACAAGCGTATTTCATTACTCTGATTTCTTAGCTCTACTCTTGCGTCAAACTATGTTTATATACCTTATAGGGTATTTTTATAGAGGTATTCACCACGTTTATTAGCATTACAGGGTATTTATAATGCGGCAGTTACAATACTTTTCAGCATTACAGGGTATTTACAATTTGTATCAATATTATAGGGTATTTATAATGCAGCATTTGCAATGTTTATCAGCATTACAGGGTGTTTACAATGTATATTATTATAGGGTATTTATAATTCAGCTTTTGCAATGTTTATCAACATTACAGGGTATTTACAATGTTTATTAATATTATAGGGTATTTATAATTCAACATTACAGGGTATTTACAAAGTTTGTCAACATTGCAGGGTATTTATTATGAGGAGTTTACAATGCCTTTCAGCATTACAGGGTAATTACAATGTTTATTAATATTATAGGGTATTAATAATTCAGCATTTGCAATGTTTCTCAACATTACAGGGTATTTACAATGTTTATATTATATATAATTCAGCATTTGCAATGTTTATCAACATTTCAGGGTATTTAAAATGTTTATCAACATTACAGGGTATTTATTATGGAAGTTTGCAATGCTTATCAGCATTACAGGGTAATTACAATGTTTATTAATATTATAGGGTATTAATAATTCAGCATTTGCAATGATTATCAACATTACAGGGTATTTAAAATGTTTATCAACATTACAGGGTATTTCAAATGCGGCATTTATAATGTTTATTAGCATTACAGGGTATTTATAATGCGACATTTACAATGCTTGTCAACCATTACAGGGTATTAACATGTGAGGCATGCCCACTTACTGGCCCGAATCATTATTCTAGCAACAGCTTCAGCTATTTGCTATAAATATCAAGTTGAAATGCCTGCAAAATGTACATTTCTACAGGGTATTGCGCACACACCTATTAAGGCCAGGCGCACTTGGCTTTTTTTTTAATTACTCACTTACTTTTAATGACACACTCATACGTAATACATACAATTTATGCACATATTATAGCTGCACGTCGTAGGCGAGCCGTAAGTGCAATTAATTTACAGGGTATTTAGTGCTGCCTGCTGCAATTGCAATTGCACTGACACTGCCTTTTGCATACAGCCCATTGCAGCGCCTTTTACAGGGTATGCCACGTCGAGCAGTTGCCCGTCTCTCTCTCTCTCTCTCTCTCTGCCTTGGCTATTGATTTTCTTTGGGCCGCCTTCGCTGTTTTCCGCATGCCACAAGAGTTTTTCAAGAATAAATGCCAACGACTGCAGCGGCTGCAGGTGCGAGAGGGGGCAGTGGGTGGGGCAGGGGCGGCTGGCAGGTGTCGGTGGTTGAATTTGTGGCGGCATATTATGCTGCTGCTGCTGCTGTTGCGGCTGTTGCTGCTGCTGGCGCCCAACGCGCATTTGGCATGCACTCAACCTTTAGACCCGCGCGGGCTCTCCCTCTCATCCTCTCTCTCCCCCTCTCTGTCTCTATTTTCGTCTGCCCACCTCTTTCGTGTCTGTGTGTGTGTGCTTGCGTGACATTTGGCGAAAAGCCGCAGGCAAATGATACCGTTAAAACATTGTTTTACTATGATTACTTTTTTCAATTTTCATTTTAATGTTTTTTTTTCTCCTTTATTATTATTGTTGTTGTTTTTTTTTGTGTGTTTGTTGTTGTATTTGTGTTGTGTATGTTTGTTATAAAATTAAGAGCTAATCACTAACAAATTATAAGTACAAATGTATATCGTATATCATATATAAGTATATATAAAATAAAAAAAAAATGTATTTATATAATAATGATAATAATAATAATAATAATAGTAATGTATAGGTACAAATGTTGCGGTATTTATAATATACCAAATATATTTTTATATAACATTATATAATGTATTTTCGTCAAGTCTGTAATTTTGTTTTCTTCTTCGCCTCAGCAGCGCTGCAACAGTAAATAAATATGTACAATTTATATAACCCGTTATATACATATATATAGACATATATCTGTATATACATATATATATACATATTGTCATTAAATTGCGCTTAAATTTAGTTTCGTTTTTGCTCTTTTGTTGTTTTTGTTGTTTTCCCCATTTGTTTTGCACAAAATTCTTGTGTCTATTTTTAGTGTCTTTTCGTTATGTGGTTCTTCTTCTTCTTCTTTTTGTGTTTGTTGTTGTTGTTGTACAATGCAATTGGCAGTTGCAAATTTTGTCTCGTTTTCTGCGTCTGTTTCGAGTGAAACCGTTATGTCGTCGCTCTATGGTTTCTCTGTGTTTGTGTGTCTATGTGTGTGTGTGTAAGTGTGGAAGCCTTTTTTTTCACCGTTTCACGAACTTCACGTATATGTAAATACATATAAATATATTTGCGTGTGTATATATATATAAATATATAATTAGTTTAGTAACACATTAATTTATAGTACATCAATAAGTTTTGTGTATTTTTGAAAAGCAAATCGAAAAAATTCCAAAAAAAAAATATGGGGGGGGTTGGGGGTGTGTTTGAATAAAAGTAGTTTCAAAAAACAATTTGCAAACAGCTGGCGCAACTTTTTCAACCTGCCACCGCTAGCTCCTTCCGCTCTGCTCGGCTCGACTCTGCTCTGCTCTGCTCAGTTCGCCTCTGCCGTTAGCTGACGCTGCTCTGCCCGCGCGCTTGCCGTCGTCTGCTGCGACCTCATTCCCGTTGTCGGCCCACGCAGTCCGCGCTGCGTCGTGCAGCTGCATTCCCAGCACTTCCAGTATTCGAATAGCCGAATTTCGGCTTCGAATCTCTTTTGTATCCATATCCCAAATGCAAGCGCACTTCTCTGCCGCTGCGCTGCGCTTAGCCCGGCGACGAGGTGGATCGGCGCAGACGCAGCTTCAGGCGATTCATGCTGCTGCCGCTGCTGCAGCGCCGTCGACAGCGGCGTATGGCGTAGGGACTGCCAGCGGTTAGATGCTCAGCGCTGCCGCCGTCGCCGTCGCCAGCGCTGCCATCGTTAAAGTCGAGCTCAGGCGCAGCTGCGCCGCCAGCAGTGACGGCGACTGCGCCGAACGCTTGGCAGCAGCGTTTAAAGCGCCGACCCAAACGGCTGACAACGCTGCTGGAACTGTGCGTTGGCAGCGACGGCGGCGGCGGCGGCTGCTGCTGCTGCTGAATGCTGCCAGCGTCGCTGTCGCACTGCCAGCCATTGATGTTGTTGTTGTTGCCGCCACCGCCGACGCTGCTATTGTTGTGGTTGTTGTTGTTATTGTTGTTGTGGTTGCTGCTGCTGCTGTTGCTGTTGCTGTGTGTGTGTGTGACGTGTTCTCATGAGCGCTTGCTGCTGTCCTTGCGAAAGGACTTGCGGAGCTTGTCGACGAGGCGCGTGTGGAATTTCGTATAGTCGTTGCTCTGCTCCGCTGCCCGCTGCTCCTGCTGCGCCGCTGCCGCCGCCGCTGCTGACTGCGCAGCGGCCTGCGCTGCCGCCTGTCGTTCCAGTGCCGACGCCGTCTGCGTGCGACTGGGCGGACTGGAGCGCGTCGGCGACATCATCGCCGCCTGCGACATTTGCATCATGGAGCCGCCGTGGGAGCTGCGCGAGGTGTTGCGGGTGAAGCCGCGCGAGCTGTGGCAGCGCTGCATCTGCATGCGATGCGCGCCCAGCTGGCCGTGCGACGGCGACGTTGCGAAGCTCTCCGACTTGCACTCGGACACCTTGCGCCGACGCTGCGGCTGCTGCGACGGCTGCTGGCCCGGCGTGGCGAGGGCGCTGGCCAAGGCCGACGTCCCGTTGCCGCTGCTCACGTTCGAGCACTCCGACGTCTTGCGGGAGCGGGCGCGCGTATCCTTATAGATGTCGTAGTTGTTCTTCATAACCGGCATCATGAAAGCCATGGCGATGTCGTTGTTGTTCCTTACTCAGCACGCACGAAACAAAAATAAACACAGCTCAAAAAAAAAAACAACAACACAGATTTATGCAGATTTCCAATCAAAAAAAAATCCGTCTTTTATTCCAGACGTTTCGATTGCGACTTCAATTTGCGTGCGCGTTCGTTTTTTACCGTTTGCTTTTCCGTTCTTGAACGCGCGATTCGAAAATGCACTTCATATGCAGCTCAACACGACTTTCTGTCTCTCTTCCTTTGCTTTGCTTTTTGTTGCTGAATGGAAAACGTGTGTGTGGCGAGCGCTGTACGTCTGCTCGAGGCGACTGCTGAATTGTATTTGAATCGTATTCAAAATGAACGTTGCAGATTTGCCGCGGCCTGCCGCCGCCGTCGTCAGAGAGCGTGACCAACATAAAGAGAGCGCTCTCTTGCTACGTCTCGCAGTGTGTGTGTGCGTGCTTGTGTGTGAGTGCGCGCTCTGTTCGATTGGAGTGGGCATGTGTGCGTGCGTGTGTGTGCGTGCGTGTGCCTGCGTGAGCTGTGGCATGCAATTGGGGTTGTTTATATTTTGAAACTGACGATATTGATTATCAATATCGTTTCAGCCAAAATGCAACATACTGTATTAATTACTGATATTTTGGACGTATACTTACTCACATTTATTTATACATTAGCCTGTTTTTTGTGTTTATTTATTGCCCACTTGTATTTCATTAGTCTAAACTAAGCTAAGCTATAGATTTCGATAATCTGTATTTCTAGAAACAATGGAAATAAATTACTTACGATACACACACGTAATTTCGAATCATGAACGATCGTTTCGTTACGTTTCTACGTTAAGAAAAGACAAACACACACACACACACACATGTATATATATACATATATATATGTGTGCGCCTTTGCTCTCAATTTAACGCACACAGCGGCATTGCTCTGCTTGGGCGCATCTAAAGGGGAAATGCATAAAATTTAATTAAATAGAAGAGAACGTTATATTAAATTTGAGCAAAAAGAAGAGCTTCAATTTTTTTCAAGTCTTATAAATGCAGTGCTTAGGCGCTTCTAATCAGATGAGCGCTATTGTTGCGTTGCCTGTGCGCCAGCACGTGAGAGCGCGAATGCGAGCGAGAGAGCGCAAGAGAGAGCGCGCTTGCGCTGTTGTGCGGGTCAGTTGCAACAGCTGAATGTTTACACAGTGCGCTGTTGCTGATAAGCTGAAGTGCGAGCAACCCGTTGCAGATTTGACTGTTTATACCCTGAGCCCATTGAAAATGGGAAATCAGGGTATAATGGTTTCGTTGGAATGTATGTAACAGGCAAAAGGAGGCGTGGTAGACCCCATAAAGTATATATATTCTTGATCAGGATCCGTATGTTTGAACGCGCCGATTTCAGCTCCTATAAGAGGTAGAGACTTGAAATTTTGGTTGTAGGTCCGTGTATAGCACGCGCATATCAAGTTTATTTAAAAAATCGATAACTATCCCCAATTAATTGTTATCGATTAAAAACAAAATCGAAATTCAGTTAAAAATGTATATCTCGCCCATCTTTTAAGTTAGAGACACCAAATTTTATATTTAGCTTTATATGTATTTTATGCAATTTCGAATTTTGTTATATTTTAGATACCGGCCCCAAATTCCCCCAAATTCTATGAAAAACATACATTCGGGGTATCCCCTAGTCGGTCACGCCCGACTAGAGTTTTCTTACTTGTTTTTAGCTCGAATCGATTGCATAACTGCAGCATAAGCCTGACAAAGCGCCAACGCCAAGTCAAATGCAAATAGAGCAATTGTCAGTCGGGGCAATTAATGCGGGGTCTATAGATAGCGCCGCCTATCGGCCCCGCCTCGCTAATGCCGTCTTCGACTTGGGCCTCTGCACCCGCCCAGTTTAAGTAAATCAACAAAGGCATTTGTTTAAATTTTTGTTATTTTCATAGTTTTTTTCTTTTGTATTTGTTTTACGTTCAGTTTTATTTTATTTTTCTTTTTTTCGGTTCACTTTAATGAATAAATTTCAATCAATTTTGGTTTTTCTTTCGCATTTTCTTTTGATTTTTGTTTTTGTTTTTTCTTCTCTTTCCTGAATATCTATATGAATTGTTAAATAATGAAAGTGCATATACTCGTATTAGGTTCATTGATTTCTTAGTTTTGCGTATATTTATATATATATATTTATGAATGTTGAAAGTTTTGTTAACAATTGAAGTTAATTTTTGTTTTAATTAGATTTGAAAAAGTTGTATTTTTCGGTTTTTCTTTTTGTTTTTCTTTTCTTAAATGCATTTTGTTCAACAACAGTTTTTTGCTTTTCGTATTTGTAAATCGTTTTGTTTTTGGTTTTTCTTCTTGAATCTCTTATATCTTGTTATCTATAGTTAATACAATAAAAAGCCCTCAAAAGAATAATATAAAGTTCATAATTTCCTTTAGAAACGTGCGAAGCGGACACAAAAACCAATAAAAAGAGTCGAAAATCGAAGGAAATCTATATATAAATATGTTTATAACTATAAGTAAGACAATATATATAAATATATATGTATATATATATATAGTTATATATAGGTATAAATTGTTGAAATTATTGTACAGATTTTGTAACATTTGCATTAATTCTTATACTCTTATTATTATTATTATTAATATTTTGAATTTTTCTTTTCTTTTAAATTTCAAGTGCATTTTGTGCTCGTCTTTAGATTAGTTCAGGAACTACAAAAAAAAAAAAAAAACAATACAAACAAATACTAGATATATATATTTTATCTTTTTTTTTTTAATCTTCTCATAAGATCCATACAAATATTGTATTGGAGTATATATATATATATATATTTCAGTGCCCACAAAAAAAAACTTTTCAATTTATAGCACTTTTTTATGTAGTATTTTTTCTTGTTTTTTTTTTCATTGTGTATTTAGTATTTTGTATAATTTACCTAAAGTATTTTTTGTTTTCTTTTTCTTTTTTTTTATTTTTATTTATTTTCCATCAATTTAATGAATGTCCGTTGCGCTAATATCAATCAATTATCATTTAAATACTAGCTAAAAATTTTTTTTTTTTTTTTTTAATTTTTACTTATATGGGGTTTACGCGATAAGCGCTTTGACCGCGCATAAACCGTCGCTAGCAGCTGGGATTGTGCTCAAGGAAAACTGGTTACGATTCATTCGATGAGAACCCAAAAACTAAAAAACGAAAACAATTTAGAATACTCTATATATATATAGATATATATAGTTAGATAGATATATATACTATATTGTTAATGAAAACAAAGGCAATCAAACTATGCTGGCAGTTTTGGTGGCTATATATATATGAGTGTGCCTGTATATAAATATCTGTTTTTGCGTATAGTGCGACCGCTGGCCAGGGTTGCCAGACCCCGTGAAATACAGACATGCAACAGGCTGAGCAGAGGCGTAGGCGTCATTTGGTTTGGTGGGCGCGGTTATAGAGTACACGGGGATGCTATCAACGTAACGCCTTCAGACTTGTTTCAATACATATATATATTGTGGATAGAGGCTTGAGAGCTGCCACACCCACCGCCTAGTCGAACTGTTGAGCTTTAACAGAGATATTCGGGAGATATAGTCGAGTCTGAGCTAGATCGTAGGTAACAACTACATAATACACAATACTTAGGATCTGACAGTTACAATTATAGTTACAGTTACGGTTACGGTTACGTTTAAGGTTACAGTTACGGTTACGGTTACGGCTACAGCTACAGTTTAAGAGTTACTGAGTCGCAACAGATTTCACACGAATCATAACATTATCGAGATCACATCAAATTTGCCAGCGAATAGCTACGAAAGGCTGTTGCAATTGTCAGACATTATCGGGTGAGTGTGGGGTGGGGGTGGGGGGGATTTCAGGGTGTAAGTTAGGCGGGGATGGGGAATGATATCTATGTATCTATTTATGAATATGTATATAGATATATATACATATTCCCATAGATATTCTGTTAAATATGAGTTAATTTTTGCTATCAAAAGATTTATCCTACATATATATATATATATATATATATATATATATATATATATATATATAGATACATATATATATATATATGTTAGTATAATAATGTATTTGATTTTTCTTTTTATTTTTGTTTTCTTCCTTTTATCGTAGTTATATATCGTAGTTAAGCACATATATTTAGCTAATAGAGTCGAAAGGAAATACTCGTTTCATCTGAAGATCGATGATGTCCGTTAAATTATCCGCTTTTCTAGTTTTCTTTTTTCATTACATTTTTCTTTAACAACCGCACTGCTTGAGGTACATACATTAAGGATTTTCGAGCCTGATCGACTTGTCGATTGCAATTTTTGTTTAGCTACCCTGAAGATGCAATAGTTTAGGTATAACAAAAAAAAGTTCATATATATAGATATATATTTATCTTAGCTAAAAAATATATATAGCGTAGATAACAGTTTATTTTCTATCGGGAAACTTGCGATTTCTGGAACTGGATGCGGCGTCGCGACGTGGAAACTCCTCCAACTGCATGCAAAAGAGAGAGACAAAGAGAGAGTAAAACAATATAAGTTTCATAGCATTAAGAGCTCAGTCGCTTAAGAGACGCACACGATTGCAAAGTAAGAGAGAGAGGGAGAGAGAGAGAGTGAGTGAGAGGGGGGTGATTAGACTTGCTGTAGCGGAAGAGAGCGCGCGCTTAGCAGCCAGCTAACTGTTAGCTTAAGAGAGCTCACACACAGTGAGCGCCAGAGGTGAATGAACTGCTTGCTCTAGCTGGTAAATCTCAGTGGGGATAGACTGAGCGAGTCTGGCGCTGCATTGACTGCGACGGTTCACCCAGTCCCATCCTAATCAGCGCGGTTCAGATTCATTCGCCTGTCCATGAACGACAAATTTGAGGCAATCAGACAGCCCTGAACGCTTCTCAACGCTTCTGATTTATTGAATAACTGTGCCAAGAGCAACGTCCCTGAATGGTTCGTGAACCACTGAGTCGCTCAATATCAATTTAATAACGATATATCGCTAATTGAACACTGAATAGGTTCAATCGAACTTTCTCTGCGCAACGCGACAACCTCGAACTTAAGATCTGACAATGAAAAGAGTCTGCCAGATGCGCAGATAAGTTCGTTGGAGCTGCTCTTGTAGCGGAGGTCGTCAGACTGAGACCCTGAGAGACTTGTCTAACTGAGACTCTTCTTTTAGCAACTGTCCTTGAAGCCCTTCCGGCTTCCCTAATCGTACCTCGTGTAGGCTTAACTCAGTGGAGAACGTACTAAGACGGATTAGAGTATCGGATAAGACATTTAGGGATTCATATCATCATGTCAGATACACCTAGACATCGTCAATGCCTTTCCCGCTAATCTCAAATATTCTAATTGCGAGTAGAGAGAGCTTTGAGCCAGTTTAGGACGGCTTTGGTCTTTGGACAATCTGCAATGGGATCCTACCTAGAACAGGTCGTCTAGGAAGTCATGTCGTCAAGAGACGACTTCAAACGTATTCAACAAGTTTCTTTTTCTAACAAATCTCTAATAGTCTACAATCGTGAGCTCTCTGAGATAGTTTAGATCTACGGACAACCTGCCGAGGGACCCTACCCATGTCCTTGCAATGCGAGCTGCAGAACAGGTCGTCTACGAAGTCATGTCGTCGATAGACGACTTTAAACATATTCCATGCCTTTCTAATAAATCTCGAAGAGTCTGTACTCGTGAGCTGGTTAAGGTCTTCTTGAAAAGCGAGATAGGCAGTCTAGGAAGTCATGTCGTCTATAGACGACTTAGAACATGTTTAATGCCTTCGCCACAAATCTGGAATAGTCTGCAAACGTGAGCTTTCTGAGCTGGTTTAGGTCTTTGGACAACACGGCGTAGGTCCCTTCCCACATCCTTGCAAAGCAAGGCAAAGGACAGTTCGTCAACAGATACCTAAAGACATGCTCACTGCCTTCCTTGTATAGTCTAATTATAATCGTGAGAGATGATTTTGGCCTTCGGACATGTCGCGGAACTCAACTTAAATCGTCAAGCTTCTTAACAGACACCTCTATATACCTTCCTGGCCTAGTCTAATGGCAATCGTCAGCGCTCTGAGACGGCTTAAGGGTTTGGACAACATGTGGAACTCATTCTTGAAAAGCGGGACAAAGGATAGGTCCTTTTGGGAGTCGTGTTGTCAATAGACAACTTCAAATATAATTCATGTCTTCCTAACAAATCTCGAACAAATTAATTAGGTCTTTGGACAACATGCCCGTCCCACATCCTTGCAAAGCAAGGCATAGGACAGTTCAACAGACACCTAAAGACATGCTCACTACCTTCCTCATATAATCTAATTGCAATACGAAAAGATAGACAATATATCGCGGAACTCAACTCAAATCTCCCAGGTCTTCAACAGACACCTCCACACATCTTCACTGCCTTCCTCGTCTAGTCTAGTTGCAATCGTGGGCGCTCTGCTTGGTTTCACGGCGTCGTACTCACCCTTTGACCTGTGCTTTTGTTGCCGTGACGCGCTGGCGGTGGCAGCGGCTCATTCGTGTAGACTCTGCGGGTATTTGGGATTGATGTTAGTACATGGAATGACTCCAGTTGGGACTCGAGGCATTTACCTGGTCTCCGTTTGTGCTTCAGGCTCGAGCAGCGGCAGCGTGTCCTCGCCCTGCTGCAGCAGCTCCACCGAAGCCAGCGAATCGCTGCCTGTACCGGTGCCTGTGCCCGTGCCCGTGCTGGTGTCCTTGTCCTTGTCGGCCGTGGTGCTGCTGGTGACGGCTGTGGCCGCCGAGGACTCGCCGCGCTCTGCCTCGTGGCACTCGCATTGGCAGTCCTCGGGCTTGACGTAGTTGTAGTGCAGCTTGTCGCCGGAGCTCGGTTCCGCGCGCTGATGGTGATGGTGGTGTCCGTGACCGTGACCATGGGCGTGGGCGTGGCCATGGTGGCCGTGATGGCCGGAGTTGCGATGGGCGCCGGTGCAGCCGCCGGCGGAGGCGGCGCCTGCCATGGCCGTCGTCGTGGTGCTGCTTATTGTCTCCTTCGGCAGCGCGGTGATCCGCTTGGCCGGTTTCCGCTTCTCGGGAATGTTCTCAAAGTCGATCCAGTGGCCGGAGAGCTTGCGCTGCGTGGACGCCTTCGGCTTGGGCTCCTCCAGGCTGCTGGGCGTGGGGCCGGCTGGCGCGGGCTGCGGCGGCGGAGCTGCGGCAGCTGGCGGGGGCAGCAGCTGCTTGCTGGAGTCCTTGCGCTCCAGATTGTTGGCGCGCAGGCCTTCCTCGGCGAACTCGAACCAGGACTTGCCGCTGGCATTGGAGATGCGGCGCGGCGACTTGCTGTTCTGCGCCTTGTCCTTGACGGTGGAGTCCTTGCGCGGCAGGCTGATGCGCAGCTTCTCGCCGCGCACAGGTGCGCCCGCGCTGGCCGCGTCCAGCTCGTGCGGCGACTCCTGCGGCGTCATGATGCCCACGCCCGTGCAGTACTCCTCGAGGTGCGAGGGATTCAGCGGCGTGGTCGAGCGCGGCCGGTCCACGGGACAGGTCTTCAGCTCCATGTTGGCGCGCTCCTTCATGGGGATGAGCGGCACGCCCTGGGCCCGCTCCTCGGGCAGCGTGGTGGGCACGTAGGGAAGCTCGTCGTCGAAGGACTCCTGCGAGACCAGGCCGGTGCTCTCGTGCTCCTCGATCAGGCACACGTTGCGCGGAAAGTGATGCCGCTTCGCGTCCATGCCCATCGGCACGGCCGTCGTCATCGACGAGCTGCCCGCCATGTCCGAGTCGCGTTCGCTCTCCGACGACTCGATCGGCTCGTGCTCGTCCGTCGAGTGCCGCTCCGAGCGCTCGTCCTGCGTGGGCGTCGGCGACACCGCCTCCAGCTCCTGCGCCGGCTCGCCCCGCATCTGCGACGCCTGCTCCAGCTCCAGCCCAGGCTCCTGCTGCTGTGCCACGTCGGCTGCTAGAATCGAGGAACACACAGACTCGGAGTTAGACAGGACTCGAACGTAAGACATGGTTGCCTAGAATCCTTCTACGACTTGCCAGAACAGAACACAATTTAACTAATTCTGTTTTAAATTTCTTTTTTTTTCCAATTTAATTTTTGGTAAAACAAATTTAGCGCTTCGATGCGAGAAAAATAATAATGAATTTGCAAACTATAAAGCTCGAGGCTTGCTTCGATTAGAGGTGGGCAACTATCGATAGTCGGCGTCATCGAAAGGGGGCGATAAGTTTTTTCAGAATAATCAATAGTGTGCTTTCGATAGTTTTCGATAATTTTCGATAGTTATCGTGCAAAAAATAGCACAAGTTTAAAAAAAATAAATTTTTAGTTTTTTTGGTTGCAACTGATGCGGTTTTCATGCAATATTCGTGGACGAAATCGTCGATCGTCCTGGAATGGTTTGAGGTCCATGTGATCATCCCAGATATGAGGCTAGTATATGTGTGTTTATTACTTATTTCGGAAGTATAAACTAATATTATTTGTTATTTAAAATCTGAGATCAAGTCAATAATATTGAGCTGAAGGCCTAGGTCTAGCTATGAACAGAAAGAGTTGGTAGAGCTATAAGACAGAGTTCCTTCAGCCTTATCGAAGTGTCCTAGTCCCCTGAGAGCTATAAAACAGAGTTCCCTCAGACTTATCGAAGTGGCCTAGTCCTCTGGGTAACTGGTAACTGATCAAGGAGGATATTGATTCGAATCTTAGTCATATTTATAAATATAGAAATATATATGAGTTGTAGTTCCTTAGACCTAGGCAGATGCTAACAATCAAGCAGATGCTGCTCAGCAGTTTATTAATTAACTGTGACTAGAGACGTAATAAGATAGTCTCAAAGCTATTCCATTCTTCAATCAATTCACTAAATAAACTGTGGGTACAGTATTCTCTAGTCGGATATTCTGCATTTCTTCAATCAACTCACTAGATAAACGGTGTGTAGAGCATTCTATAGTCGGATATTCTGCATTTCTTTAATCAAGTCACTAAATAAACTGTAAGTAGAGTATTGTCTAGTCGGATATTCTGCATTTCTTCAATCAGCTCACGTAATAAACTGTAAGTAGAGTATTCTATAGTCGGATAATCTGCATTTCTTCAATCAGCTCACTAAACAAACTGTGAGTAGAGTATTCTATAGTCGGATATTCTGCAATTCGGGCGCCCATCAAAGTCAATCAAATGTTCGCCCACCTGCGCTTAGCTTATGTAAATAAATATTTGATGCTGTTTACTAACGTTTCGGGTCCGGCACGCTCTGGCGCTTGGGCTTGCGCGGCACCGTTCCAGTCAGCGTCTCAGTCACGCCTTCGGTCACGCTTTCGGTCACGCTTTCGGTCACGTTCTCGTGATACTTTTTGCGCACGTCGAAGTTCTCGAGGTAGCGCGAGTGGCGGACGTCGGCGGCCGGTGGGGCAGCGGGCGGTGCGCTGACGGCGGCGGCTGCTGGCTCCTCCTCGGAGTTGGAGCAGGACTTGTGCTTGGAACGCATGATGACGGCGCTGCTGGCCATAGGTGCGGCACCTGTTGCCGGCTGCTCCTCCTCGGAGCTGGAGCGCGCCGTCGGCTTGGGGGCGGGCACTGGGGCAGGCGCTGGCGCCGGGGCGGGCGCGTCCACGCGCCGGATGACCGTGCCCTGGCGCTGCAGTCCGTCGGTGGTGCAGTCGGAGGCCGTGGTCGAGCTGGAGTCGGGCAGCTGCACCTGCTCGGACAGCTGGCTGGACTGGCTCTCCGTCTTCGAGATGCTGAACTGCGTGGAGAAGAGCTGCTCCTGGCTGCCGGAGCCGAGGCGCGTCGCGAACAGCAGGCGCCGTCGCTCCTTGGCCGCGGCATCCTCGACGGGCGCATTGACCGTGGCCACGGTCTGCACGAAGCGCGGCTCGCAGGCGCTCTGCGTGCTGTCCACCGAGGGCAGGCGCTGCATCTCGGCCAGGCCGTTCTCGCGCACCACCTCGACGACGACGTGCTCCGTGATCTGGCCGAGATTCACCTGCGGCTCCGGCACGGCGTGTCGCTTCGTCGCCGCCTCATTGCTCCAAGCGCGCCTCTCCTGCGGCAGCTCCTCCTGCGCGGGCAGCGTCTGGATGGCGTCCAGGTCGCCGCGCGGCTGGCTCGCCTTGCGCTGACCCACCGGACGCAGCGCTGCGGCCGCCGCGGCCAGCTGGCTGGCAGTGATGGGGGCGCCGGCACCGGCGGGCGCTGGCGCAGTGGAGGCCTTGGCGGCGCTGCTCGCACTGATGATCCGCGTGCGCTCCATGGGCGGCGGCGAGGGCGCCGCCAGCTGCTGGATGCCCTGGAGCAGGGTGCGCGCCTCGCGCTCTTCGGGCGGCGTGTGCAGCGGGATGTGGATGACGCCCTCCACGGGCTCGTCGTAGTAGCGCAGCCGGCTGTTGGGCCGCGAGCCGGCGGGCGTGCGGCTGCGTCCGCCGCCGCCGCCGGGCACGGGCGGCGGTGGGGGCGGCGGCTCGGCGCAGTCGATGGGCGAGGAGCTCTTGGAGCTCTTGGTGCCGTCGGTGCCGGCGCTGCTGCCGCGCTTGCCCGGCTTGAAGATGGCCAGCACCGACTTCTGCTTGCTGGGCGTCACGTTCTGGGAGCCGGGCGCCTGCGTCAGCGCCATCGCCGTCGAGGGGCGCTCCTTGCTCTTGCTGCGCGAGCGGGAGGACTCGCGCGGCGAGTCGGGCGAGTCCTTGCCCAGGCGGAACAGCGAGCTAAACGAGCTCTTGCGCGAGACAGAGGCGCCTCCGGGCGCCGCCGGCGAGGGCGAGCGACTGGTCAGCCGCAGCGCGTGCCGCGACGGCTTCGGGCTGGCCGTCGGCGTCAGCCGGTGCTCGTCGAGGCCGCCGCCCTGCAGGCTCAACGAGGCGGGCTTCGACTGTGACTGCGAGTGGGACTGCGAGTGGGAGCTCTTGGAGTAGACTGGCGTCAGCTGGTTGGGCGCCTCCACGACGCGCTCGTTGGCCGCGATGCCCTTGTCGCTGTACATGTGATCGGGACGCAGATTGATGCGGATGTACTCCGTGCCGCTGGGCGTCTTGCCGACGACCATCTGGCCGGGGCTCTTGGTGCTGCGTCGCTGGGCGCCCATGACGTTGGCGCTGGCGCTGGAGCTGGGCTTCGTTGAGCCGCTGGCGCTGGGCTTGCTCTCGCCGTTGGCCAGCGTGGTGGGCTTGGTGCGGCGCTGTGCCGCTGTGCTGGGCGGCGGCTGGGGCTGCATCTGCATCTGCATCTGGATGCCTTCGGCGAGCACCACCTGGGTGGGATCGTGCTTGGCGCGCGCCAGCAGCAGCTGCTCCACGGCCAGCGTCGCCTCGCCCAGGCTCTGGGCGGAGCTGGGCGCCGTGGAGGCATTGCTAGCGCCGCTCACGGCGCCGTCGACGCCCTCCACGGGCTTGGGGCCGCAGAACGAGGTCTCCAGCAGCATGCGGTGCGGCGAGGGTGAGCGCGAGACGCAGGAGACGGCGGACAGCCGGCTGACGGCCGAGCCCTGGCTGCCCACGCTCGAGATGCGGCTGGTGCGGCCCGAGATGCACAGCAGCGCGGCCACCTCCGAGCTGGCCGAGTCCTTGCGCTGGTGCTGCTGCAGGTAGCTCTGGTGGTCGTCGAACTTGAAGATGTGCGGCGACGACCGCTTGCCCTGCGAATCGAGCAAAAAACGGAAACGAGCTCAGTAAATTGGCGGAAGAGAGAGGGGCGGAGCGGAGCAGGGCGGGGCAGAGCCATCAATCGACTTGCAACAAACCAAAGGCAATTCGACTAGGACAAAGGCCACTCGAAGCGAGTGTGTCAAATGGGATGTCCTTGACTCTGCCCAAAAAAAAAGAGCTAAAAAGAAAGCAAAATGTAAAGGTCGAGAGAGTGCGCGACTCGGGAATACCCTGCAACTAACTTGATGTACTCATTGCCTGACTTGAGTAGTCTACGGTAAGAGGATTGGTATATGCAGATTGTTATCGCTGTGTTATCGTTGCCTATCGATATTTATCGTCTTTAATAGAGGTCGCACTGCTAAGTGCATAATGAATCATGGCTATATTAAAAACTAGTAGTATACAATGCATCAAATACCCTGCAACTATCTATAGTATAATTATATTCTCCAATATGTAACGATTGGTATATTGATAACTCTGTCGATTTTTATCGATTATGTAGAAGTTGTAGCGTTAGATTAATAACGAACCATGGCTATATTAAAAATGGGCGAAGTAAAATATATCCATATACCACTTATTAATATCGATATTTACCGATTTTGTAGAAGTTGTAATATTAAACGAATGAAGAATTGTGATGATATATGAAATTTGTGATATATCGATTATCAACTTATTAATATCAAATTTGATCGATTTTGAAGAAGCTTTAGTAGTAAATGAAGTCATGGCTATATTTAAAATTTAGTTGCTTACAATATATCGATATACAACTTACTAATCTTGAAATTGAATTAATATTGAATAATGGCTATATTCCAAATTATATCGAATATCCTGCAACTATTTATAATTTATATTCTCCAATATGAAAATTGGTTTATTGATACTGTTATCGGCTTTGATCGATTTTAATTGATTTTTCTAGAAGTTACAGTCCTAAATGCATAGGGAACCAATGAATTGGAAATTAATATTATAAAAATATAGATTTACATCGTATCTATACTATATTTATCTATATCTATATTTAAAGATTTTGAATAAATTTGAATTTTTGGCTTTGCTTGTCAGCTCTTAATGACTAAGATGACTACAGCATTTTGAATATACTGAAATTAAATCGATATTTATCGATGTTTAGAAAAATCTGTACATCTATCGAATATTAAGCGAACTTTTTGATTTTTAAAATAAATTTCAGAACTATCAAAAATAAGCCAACCTATTGGACCTATTCTATAATATATATGTCAAATAGAATAATCAAATTATTAATATTTCTTTCAACAGTAAATAATGCGATAAATGTTATCGATAACTTCAAATTTAGCTAATATGCCCACTGTACTGACTGCTATCGCCTTGGACTAATGCACGGATATGCCCGGACTGATTGCAGGCTACTAAAATGCTTCACAATGAAAGAGCGTCGAACAAAAAGCTATCACGCGTTAGCCCGGAACACAATCTCCGACATTCATTCAATCGCATGTCAATTGCATTTCGACTTCCTTCATGGGCCTCCGCTAGCCCCCGGCAGAGAGAGAAAGAGAGAGAGAGATATGATTAGATAAACAGAACGAAATACCAATAGAGTGCAAAAGAGAGAGAAGGAGAGAGAGAGAGAGAGAGAGAGAGAGAGAGAGAGAGTTGGGGGTCGGAAAAAAAAACATGCAAGCGAGCTGGTGTAATTGCTGGGTTCGTGGACTCAACGGGTGATTGAAACTGGAAACATTGATACATGCAAAGCGCCCACAGATGACAACAACAGCAGAAGGAGAACACTTTGATCCGAAAAGCATTAATTAGTAACTGCAACGAGCTCCAATGTCAGCTGCCAGCCATACGGATCGGATTTTAACATTTAATTAACGTCGACAGTTGCGAAATTGCTTTTGCGACTGCACTGGCTGGGGCGGGGTGGACGTCGGTCAGGTGTTTACGGCTCGCTTACCCCCAATTAGGGTGTGGCACTTACAACAATTTCGCCGTCCGGTGCGGAAGAGCTACTAACAAATTTATAACGGAATGCAATGCATCAACATAGAGCGAGGCCTTTGAATGTTTAACTAAACTTTTGCTTGTAACGGGCATTTAAACAGTAAGCCTCAGGCCCCAAACCCCAAAGTTGGCGAAAATGTCAAGGTCGGGGCTGGGTAAACAATCAATTCGGTCTATCCGACCACATATCGAATGTCCAATAACTTGTTAATTATGCGGCAGCTAAACCGTTTAGCGGCTGCCAACAGACCGCAAAAGTCGAGGCTTAAAGTTTGTCCCAAGGATTTGTCGCTCGCTTAGCGAACCAGTTCATTATGCGACAAAGTGTCAATTACAGCACAACTGATTGGCTGATTGAGTGGCTTGATTGACTAACTGCTATGGGGGACACATCGCATCACATCAGCTCGTTTGCTAACTGCATTAGTCATTCAAATTGGTTATGAATTTGTGTGAAACGAGCTGCGATTCCATTTCAATTTGCATTCATTTTTGATACGCTGAATCCATTGAATGTGGGATTTCAGATGGTGTTTGTAATGTGTGTGTAGACGAGGCGTGTAATAACTGGAATATCAGCTCTTTATAGAATTCAAGGTATATTTTAGTCGTGCAGTCTCGACTAGAGATCTCAAATTTTGTTCGATATAGAGTATTTTTGAGAGAGAGAGAGAGCGAGGGAGAGCCAGAAAACTATGAAATGACCTTAAGCTTGTGCTCAGGCTTGCTAATAACTTAAGTAGTTTCCTGTATAAGTCCTATTTTAGAGTAGCTAGAGCTGCAAGGCCATCGACAGTGATTGCACTCGATGGTTTCTCCCATGCGATCAGTTTCACAGCTCTAGTCCGTATGAATAAAAAGGCTTTTTATCCTTTTGAAGCTGTTCATATATATTAAATAAATTACAAAAAAAAAACAGGAATTAAATGTCCTAAAAATATCAATATCAAACTAAATTAATTAATAATAAAAATCACTTATTACTAAAAAAACATATTTCGTGCTATCAATCGTTGACTTATGTTGAGTTAAAGAATTTCTGCGCTCTCCCATAATCGGCCTGCCTTACTAAACACACCTTCCGATTCTACGAAGCTTGATGAGACTCACAAATATTTGTTTGCATACTGAACGCAATATTTATCAATCTACAACTAGCTGAAACAAGAACACATACTGCATTATCTAATTTTTATTCTCAGTGTTCTGAATCAGTTGCATGAGTTGTTTCATCTATCCGCTAAGTGAGACCACGATCTATCGCAAAAATGAATGTTCAATCCTAATATCGATATCGATGGTGCCATGGGTGGTTCTCACACATCTTATATTAGTCCATCCTAAATATCTACAATGCTATATCATAGACATTTCAGCGATAGCAAATCAATTCCTACATTATAACTTACTGTATTATAATTCTCTTTAGACTCCTCATATATTTTCCTTAGACTCTCTTTAGACTCTACTTAGACTCTTTTGAGACTTGTCTTAAACTCTACTTAGACTCTTCTGAGACTTTTCTTAGAGTCTTTTAGACTCTTCTGAGACTTTTCTTAGAGTCTTTTAGACTCTTCTGAGACTTTTCTTAGAGTCTTTTAGACTCTTCTGAGACTGTTCTGAGACTTTCCTTAGACTCTCCTTAGACTTTCATTAGACTCTTCTGAAACTCTTATGAGACTCTTCTTAGACTCTCCTTAGACTGTCCTTAAACTCTACTTAGACTCTCCTTTGGCCCTCTTTAGACTCTCCTTGGACTTTGCCAAACTCTCCTCAGACCCTCCTCAGCTTCCCTTAGACGTTCCCTAAACTCTCCTTAGATTCTCCTTAGACTTTTTATAACTTATACTCTTCTTGACTCTTCTCATACCAACCTTTGGCTCTCCTTAGAGTCTCCTTAGACTCTTCTTTACTCTCCTAAGACTCTACTAAGACTCTCCTCAGCTTTAGTTAGACTCTCCTTAGACCATGCGGAGATTCTCTTTAGACTCTCCTTGAGCTCATCTGAGACCTTTCTTAGACTCTACTGAGACTTTTCTTAGAATTTCCTTTTAGTCTCCTTAGACTCTCCTTAGACTTCCCTTAAAATCTCCTAGTCCTCTCCTCATACTCTCCTTCGACTCTTCCCAACTTCTCTCAACTCTTCCTCGAGTAGTTTCAGGAAATTGATATTCAATTAAACTTTCCTCCATATTTCTCATCGCATCGCTGGCAATTACTTCAATATTTTACTCCGTCTCATATGTCGCAGCTTATTAAATTCGCTGCGTTAGACACTTATCTTAACTGCCGCGCCATTATTGCCATTAGCCCGGCCGACATCAGCTGGCTAACTAGTTGCCGTCGCCGTCGCTTTTCAATTGGCCAAGTTTCTGCTGCTCTGTGAGTTGAGTTGGTTGAGTTGGGGCTGTGCGTTTTATTAAACTTCTCAATTACAGTTCGCTAGTGGAGTCTCTGTTCGTGGCACGTTGACAAGTTTGCAGCAGCCCGGGGGTGGGGGCGTGGCAGCCTCTGTTCTGGCTGCCTTCATTAATAAGTTTGCAGAAACGGCAACAGTTTGATTTGATTATTTTTCCACATCAACTTGGGGAGCCCCAACAAAATACAAAGCACAAAAAAAAGGAGCAAGAAAACACGTTAACAAGCGGAAATGTTGGCGCTGCCAGAGTTGCCACGTTGTTGCAGTTTCAATGAACAAGCTGACTGCCAATTGGCCGCTTTCCGTTTCCGCTTGCCGTGCGCAACCACACGTTCAGCTCCCATCTCGCTCGCTCCCCAGCTATCTCTCTCCCTCTCTCTCTCTCTAGCTGTGCTAAACTTTCCTCTAAAAGAGCAGCCAGGAGCATTAATTAGAGCTTTTGTCAGAGCGTCACCTGGCAACATGTTAACAAAGTGCATTTCCCCAACAAAACATTTCAAATTTCACTCAGCTGCGCAGCTTTATTTAATTAAACTAATTAAATCTAATTTAATATTTCGTGGCAACCTTTGTGAGCGTTTTTCAAGTTTCGAATGAATAATGCATTTGACCAACATTATATGAATAATAACTACAAAGGAGTCGGAGTGGAATATGATTTATGACTGCAAAGGAGTTTATAAAAAATGATATATAATCACAAAGCAGTACAACAATAACTACAAGGGAGTAGCTATAATTCATGTACGGGAATTCACATTTATTATTCATTCAGGATTCATTTAAGTTTTAGAGTTACTCATTTCATATATGCGGGTATTACTATCAATTATTAATTTTCAATTGAGGAATGATATTCATTTGGGTTTAGAACTTACTCTACACTACTATTCATTCATACCTCATATCATGCCTATTTGTCTCTGTCATTTATATCATTTATCATTTTATTTATCATTTATATTCATTTCTATTTACTAATATTTACTACTATTCCTTGTTCTTCATTACTATTCATTCATATCTATATTTCAATCTCATTTCTGATCATTACATATACTACTATTCACTGCTATTCAACACTATTCACTACTCTTCGATACTAGTCATTGATATTCATTACTATTCATTCACACCTCATATCATATCTATACTTCTCTCTAATTTCTAATCATTACTATTCACTACCATTCACAGCTATTCACTATTTTTCACTACTATTGTTCTTAGTTATTGGTATTCATTACTATTCAGTACTATTCATTATAATTCAATACTATTCATTACCATTCATTTCTATTCATTACTATTCATTACTATTCATTATTATTCACTACAATTCATTTGTTTTCATTGATATCTCATTTTATATCTTTTATTACTTTATATCTACATTTTATTGATATTCACTACTATTCACAACAATTCATTACTATTCACTATGAATATTAATTCATTCGTATCTCATATCTAATCTATATTTATTTGCCATTAATTGACATTTACTATTACTATTCATTACAATTTACTTCTATTCACTAATATTCCCTACATTTTGATTACTATTCATTTATAGCTCTCTCATCTCATCTCATCTCATCACTTACTCCTGTTCATTACCATGCACAGCTATTCACTACTATTCATTGTTATACATTCATTTTTCATATCATAATCTATCGTTTGCCCTATACACTAGTGTCTTTGAAACAGTCGTAGTTCATTAGTTAGTGCTCATTAGTAATACTGAATACTTTCTAAATACCTATTACCACACACTCAAATAGAGTCATGTCTTGAATACATATACTCAACGTCTCTTATATGTACATATACTACACACATATTCAAATATACCCATAATAATATGTTCTGTAAATGATATTGATATGAATACTACAGCTTGTTGAATTGATATATTATTACATATGAGTATATGAATATATATACTATATATATTTATATACTCGTGTTCTCATATACTCATACTCATATAAGAATCAATGCCTGATACATATGAATACTTCTCTTTATATACTTATATATATTCATATACTAGTATATTCATATACTCACAGATTCACCTATTCATACTCATATATGAGTGTATCAATGCTTGACTCATATGAATACTTCTGCTTATATATTCATATACTCATATGCATGTATACTAATATACCCATATATTCACATACTCATAGTTAAGTATGAGTATGTCCTAATTCATAGAAATACTTCTGCTCACATACTCATATACTCCTATTTATGTTTATATACTTTTATATTCATGTAGTCATATATTCATAGACTCATCTATGCTTTATTAGCACATTTCAAATCTATTTCTAGGACATGTTCGAGTCGTGCAGGTCTCTGTCTCTAGTCGCCATTAGCCGTGCTGCAGCTGCTGTTGCTGCTGCTGTCAGCTGATGTTTTTTGAAAGTTTTTCCCCATCAAGTAGCCGTCGTCGTCGTAGTGGATAAACTGCAGGTAAACGGGAGTTGTCAGTTGTCAGTTGTCAGTCAAGCGCACGCCGCCCCACTGGCCGCCACTGGCCCAGGCAGTGTTGCAGCTGCCAGGACACGCTTGTCGCATCCTTCAGCCTGACAGGTTGTAATTTTAAATTATTAATTTAGCTGCTCTGCAGTCGCCTCTGCTGCTGAATTTCCTCTGGCAGCCATTGAAAGTATTTCAATTTCCTTTATGTCAATTTTTACCTCTCTTTATATAGTTTTTCCTTCCCATTTCTTGTTCGTTTCTCTTTTATTTTATTTTTTTTTTTGTTTGTTTCCCTGGCAACTCTGGCAGCTGGCTGCAACTTGTTGTGGCTGTGGTTTAAGCGGTTTTATGCAACGGAAATGAATTTAGCTTGGACGAGCATGCAGATTGTGCCACAGCAGTGGCTGCCTGTGAGTGTGCTCGACTAGAAGATACCCGGCACACTTACGCATTGCTTGATTGCAAGGAAGTTTGCTGAGTTACTTTATAGTAAGCTAAGTTCTGTTGCTATTGGGGTAAGCTCCTTACTGCTAATAGAAGATATGTGGCAATCTACACACTCTAACTTTGAGTAATGGCTGAATGATTAGAATATGATTGGGGTAGAATAATTAGTTCAAAATTCATAGATCAAACAGTTGCAAAAAAGAAAAACTGAGTAAAGTTAGCTAGTCGCAGCTTTTCTTTAAGATTTCTACCCTTGAATATATACTTATGGATATATATTTCATATATATACACTGATCTTACAGTTCCCTCCCTTTCTTTTCGATTTTATCTCTAATGCCTGAACTTTCCCAAGCTGGCAAGCAGGAAAACTAAGTAGAGTTAGCTAGACGCAGAGTTTCTTAAAGATTTTCCTCTTGCATATATACGCATGGATATATTTGTCATATATGTATATACATTGATCTTACATTTCCCCCATAAGATGAGCTTTCTTTTCGTTTTTAGCTCTAATGCCTGAGCTTTCCCAATATGAATACAAGTGTAAAGCAGGAAAGCTTGGTAAAGCTAGCTAGACGAACGATTTTTGGTAAGATTTTCTCCTTGCACATATGTCATATATATACATTGATCTAACAGTTCCCCCATGGGATGAGCTATCTTTTATTTTAATTACCTCTCTAATACTTGAAAGATCATGAAGAGTTACGAAAAAAAATCCCCTTTTCACAGATCATACAGATCATTTTTTTTTGTAAGATTTTCCTCCCTCACCATTTTTATTTTAATGCTAAGAATATCATAAGAATATCATATAGATACATCGGATCTTACTTGAGCTTCCTCTTCGATTTCAGCTCTTCTCACTGCGATCCCATTAGCCCTTCACATCACTTACCTGTTGCTGCTGCTGCTGTTGCTGTTGTTGCTGTTGCTGCATGCGCTCCTGCTCCTCTTTCTTTTGCTCTGGATCCATGAAATAGAGCTCTTCGGTGGAGCTGCGCAGCTCCAAGGCGCCCTCCTCGCGGAAACCGAGGCCAATTGTTTCCTGTAGGGTGCCAGTGCCGACCTTCATAGTATTAGTTAAACACGGTAACCACCCAATACACACACACACACACACACACAGAAGCGCACACACACACACACACGCACACACACACGCACACGCGCACATATAGAATTTCATAGAGTAATTTTTTTTTGCAAGTTAAGTTTGGGGGGAGAAAGCATGCGGGGTAGAAGCAACGGAAGTGAAGGCACAGAGCAGACCAAGATAAATACGAAAATCAAAGGGAACAGACAAATAAACAAATCAACAGCCAATTTTTGTGCATTGCGGTGGGCGGGTGTGCATCAATAAGTGGGCGTGTGTGTGTGTGTGTGTGCGTGGGTGTTGGTGTGTGCGTGTTAGTTGGTTAGTTGCGTGTGTGTGTGTGTGAGTGTGGACACAGGAAGTCGAGGAGAAACAGAGAGAGAGAAGGTAAGGGAGAAAGAGAGAGAGAGAGAGAAACGAGAGAGAGAGAGAAAGAAAGTTACACAAAAAGAGAGTCAGAAAGAAATGAAAAAACAAGAACAAAGTACAAATAATTAGCACAAAATGATTCTTTAAATGCGACGCCGACTGCGACGCCGACGTCGTGCGCTGTTTCGAGTTGTTGGCATTGTGTTGGCTTCCTCATTAAACACCCTTGCAGGGGAGGATATTACGGCTCGCTCTATGCAGAGATGTCGCAGAAGTCACTACTAACTAAGGCACAGAAACTGCTCTTTGAGATTAGCCAAGTTAATTGAAAATTGGCTTACTACAGATAGACTGTACTACAATACATATATATAGCTATAGGTAGTGGACGATTGCTAAGGGATATTATTATTAATGACACTGAAAATCATGACGATCCAAAAGGTAATGATGATAATGTTGAGAAAATCACAATGATGATGGAAATCATAATGAAAATCCTAATCATAATGTAAGTCCTAGAAATGATGAATCACTATTATGGTGATGATAATGAAAATCCTAATGACATGATAAAAATTATAATCATAATTGTAATGATAAGAAAAATCCTAATTGTAATGATAATGAAAATAATAATGGTGATGACCATCCTAATGATATTAAAGACCTTTATGATAATTAAAATAATTAAAATAGGAAAATCATAATAATAATGACAAACCTAATGGTAATGAATAATGAAAATTATAATGACAATGAAAATTATAATCAGATTTGTAATAAAAATAAGAAAAATCCTAATTATGAGGACTATAATAATGATTGATTATGATAATGATAATGAAAATCGTAATGCTGATGACATTGCTAATGATATTAAAAATCCTAATGATAATTAAAACAATTGAAATAGCGAAAATCATAAGGATAATGACAAATCTAATAATAATAAAAATTATGATGACAATTAAAATTATAATCATAATGAAATTCTAATTATTCTGAAAACACCAATGATAATGAAAACTTAAAAAAAATGGAAAATGGCAATCAAATGTATAATATATAAAATATATTTAAAACAATCAAGGTATATATAATAAATAATATATACTATTAAATATATACATAATGTGTGTGTGTTCAAAAAAAGAATAGTGGGCAATTGAGCTGACTGACTGTTGAACACCGCAATTTAGTGATAAGCACTATTTTTTTGTAGACAATTTAAAACAAATTTTTAAGATTAATGTCTACACTTATTAACTTAAAATGTTGTTTTTTTTTTATTTTTATTTTGCTATAAATTATTCATTTTGATCATTATTCATATGCATCTATCTAAATTCGTCAGCAACTTATATATTCATATCGAGTATTACGGCATTTTTTCGTAATTCTCTTCTTTAAACTCTATTTTAAATAAAAGAGGGAAATTTTCAACTTCTTCGTAATTCTCTTCTTTAAGCTCTATTTTAAATAGAAGCTGGGATTTTTTTCCTTTTCAATCGAAACAAGTACCTTTTACTTTGGTTTATGTCTTGCGCAGAGCAGCACTATTATTTTTTTGAACACAGTTGTCTATGCATAAAATAATAATGATAATAATACTCATAGTGGTAATGACAATGATAATGAAAATGCTGCAATAATGCTAATTATAATTATAATAATAATAGTGATGAAATCTAAATAAAAATTATAATGATCATAATAATGATAGTGCTAATTATACCCCTAAGCTATTAATACTTTCCATTCTAATCTAAAATTTATATTCAGTATTTCACGCACCGCTATAAGCAGCTTATAAAACTCAGTGCAAAGTTAATTAAAATGAAACCAAAAATCTCAATTATCTGGCTACGATTTTGATTGGCTGCAAGGGTATTACAGCTTCGGCTAGCCAAAGTGATTTGGATTTGGTCGTTGTTGTTGCTGTTGTTGTAGTGGTGTGGCTTTAGCTTTAGCTGTAGCTGTAACTGTAGCGGTGGCTGTGGCTGTGGCTGAGGCTGTGGCTGTTGGTGTGATGTATAGGACGACAGTGTCGCTGCTCTAGAAGCCAAGCTATCTAACCACTAAGCCAGCCTCGCCCCCGGGAGCAGAGGCTGCTGGCCAAATCCGGGTCTTACCTGCTCGAACACGTTCTCGGGGCTGCTCTCGCGGCTGTCCTCCTCGTGGTGGGACGAGCTGGAGGCGCGGCTCAGCTCGATGCGTGGCGTTGACGGTGTGGTTAGTGTGGCAGCGCCACGGTAGCTGGCGCCCGGGCCGCCCGCAGCCATGGCCGCCGCCAGCGGCAGCGGCTGGCCGCCCTCGTTGCTGCTCACGAGCGTCGTCGTGACGGTGGCCGTGGCCGTTTTGAGCGGCGGCGGGCGTTGCTTGGCAACGATGGAGCTGACATTGGCGGAGCAGGTGGCGGTCGAGGTGGACGACGAGGTGGATGTGGAGGAGCTGCTGCTGCTGTTGCCAGCGTTGGACAGGGCGGCGGCGGCGGCAGCGGCAGCCGATATGCTTGGCGCTTCGCTGGGATTGGGATTCGGATTCGACTTCGAATTCGAAGTCGAATTCGCATTTGAGTTTGGATTATGAGTGGTTGTCGTTGTTTGTTGTTTGCGCAGCGTTTGCTCCATCATCTGCAAAGGAATTCAAAGCGAATAAATTATACACAGAAGACACACACACATACACACACACACTCACACACACACACACACATGCACACACACTCACATACAGGCTCATAATCATATGTCAGTCATATATGCTCTGTCCCGCTGCTTCTCTGCGCCTTCTGCGCCTCTGCTGCTCCCCGAGCTGCCATCCTCCCCAAGGGCCGGGCCCCAAAACTCGAATCACAATTCATTTTATTTCCTCTATGGTTTTCATTGCATGCGATTTTAATTAATATCATCCATTTCGCTCCCGCTGACCATTTGTCAATGGCTCAACATGCCACACGGACGTCACCGGGCCCACTCACCTGCCCCCCACCCCCCCCCCCCTCTCCTCAGTCGGCGCCCATTCGTCCCCCCGTTCGCCCCAAATGTGTCAGCAGAGCTTTGTAATTGAATTTTCTTTGAATGCTTCGGGGCGCTCAAAATGAATTTCAAAATGTTATTTTGCTTTTTACGACCCCATTCCGGGCTCCAAATTAATTTATAGTAGTTGGTTCCAAGCAATCCCCTAATACCCTAAGAGCCAGAGAAATTGCCAGAGAAATTCCCGCTTTATCGGAATTATTCTTTGAAATCACTTTTATTTTATAATTCACTTTTATTGAATTCTCTCTTAATATTCACTAAAATTCGATCTCCATTTCTAAGCAATATAAACTGCCTCCTGTTTGTCCCTATATGCCAGGGATAATTTATAATATAGACAACAATCCCCTAATACCCTAAAAGACAGAGAAATTTCCTGACAGACAGAGAAATTCCCGCCTTATCGGAATTATTTTTGAAATCACTTTTATTTTATAATTCACTTTTATTGAATTCTCTCTAAATATGCACTAAAATTCGAGCTCCATTTCTAAGTAATATAAACTGCCTCCTGTTCGTCCCTATATGCCAGGGATAATTTATAGTATAGATAACAATCCCCTAATACCCTAAGAGACTTATTTTTTAAATAACTTTTAATTTATATTTCACTTTCACTTAATTCACTTTTTAAATTCACTAAAATTAAAGAAATTGATTCTAAGCTATATTTCCTGCATCCTTTTCATGCCAGGGATAATTGACAGTATAGACAACAATCCCCTAATACCCTAAGAGCCATAGAAATCGCCAGAGAAAATCCTGCTTTATCGGAACTATTTTTTGAATTACTTTTATTTTATAATTCACTTTCATTGAATTCTCTCTAAATATGCACTAAGATTTGAGCTCCAATTCTAGTCAATATTTCCAGCATCCTGTTCGTCCTTTTGTGCCAAGGATATTTTATAATAGCTTCCAAACAATCCCCTAATATCCTGAGAAACAGAGAATTTCCCGCTTTATCGGAATTATATTTTGAATCACTTTTATTTTATAATTCACGTTTATTGAATTCTCTCTGAATATGCACCTAAATTCGAGCTCCATTTCTAAGCAATATTTCCTGCATCCTGTTCGTCACTTTGTGTCAAGGATATTTTATAATAATACCCTAAGAGACAGAGAAATTGTCAGAGAAATTCCCACCTAATCGGAATTATTTTTTAAATCACTTTTATTTTATAATTCACTTTTATTGAATTCTCTCTAAATATGCACTAAAATTCGAACTCCATTTCTAAGCAATATTTCCTGCATCCTTTTCATCCCTATGTGTCAGGGCATCTATAAGAGAATAAATAAACACAACTATGTGAGCCGCAACCTGAGCTGGGCGAGCAAAAGTTCGCTTCAACTACAGCAGCAAAGTTTTGCTTGAAGTAATTGAATGCTGCACTTTTTAATGAAATACTATATCCTTGATACTTTTCCTTGCACATCCTTCAGAGTGTCATACCCTGTTGATTGCGGGGGTGGCAGCAAATTTATTTGCTCCACTCAATTTCTATAGATGCCTTCGTGCGTCTCACGTTCACGCAATGTGACAGTTTGGGTGGTGAGTGCGATCCTCAAGCTCGAGTAGCTCTAAAAGCTTGGCCAACATTCGGAAGTTGTTGTTGGCTAAGAGGACTTTGGCAGTGTCAAGGCGGATGCTTCAACACGACCATAGAGTTGAATGAGACCAGAAAAGCTATTGCTAGCATGAAAAATACTTTCAATGATTTAATTGTAAGGAAAAGGGCTAAAAATTGAGGTTTAGCCGAGGAAGAAGTTGGCTCGAACTGTAAGACGATTTTGAAGAAATAAAGACAAAGAGAGTGAGAGAGAGAGAGAGGAAGGGGAGATAGAGAGATGGGTAGGGAGAGGAAGACAGAGAGGGAGAGAAGAGAGAGAGAGAGAGAGAGAGAGAGAAACGAGATTGAGAAAGACAGAAAGAGAAATGAGAGAAAAGAAGAAAGAAAGAAAGAGAGAGAGAAAGCGAGAGAGGGAGAGAGAAACGAGATTGAGAAAGACAGAAAGAGAAATAGAGAGAGAAGAAGAAAGAAAGTAAGAGAGATAGAGATAGAAAGAGAGATACATTAAGAGGGACAGAGAGAATCAGAGAGAGACAGAGGCAGAGAGAGACAAAGAGGAGACAGATATGGAGAAAGAAAAGCAGATAGAGAGAAAGTGACAGAGATACAGAGAGGAGTCGAATATGGAGAGAGAGAAGCAGATAGTGAGAGGGATACAGAGATAGAGAGAAAGACATAGATACATAGAGGAGACGAATATATAGAGAAGCACATAGAGAGAGGGAGACAGAGATTAAGAGAGACAAACGTGATCGAAAAAGATCGAAGAAGAAGAAGAAGAAGAGAGAGAGAGAGAGACAAACAAAGTAGGAAAGAATGAGAAAGACAAAGATGGAGCGAGTGAGACAGAAAAAAGAGAGATTTAGACACAGGAAAAAAGACACTGAGAGAGATAGAAAGAGAGTACAGAGAAAAAGGAAGAGGGAAAAAGAGACAGAGAGAGGGGGAAACAGAGAGAGTGAGAAACAAAGACATAGAAACACACAGAAGAAGAATTTGATTGAAAAATAAATAGAAACAAAAATTAAAATTAATTATGTATACTTATATATATGTATATATAGGTATATTGTATATACTATCTAGAGTAATTAATATCAAATGATAGAGAATGGAGCAATAGGATATATATCCTATATAGTGTGATAGAATAACTGCATAGAAGGTGGACGAAGCAACTGCATTCAAAGAGATAGAAAATTCGGCAAAATCAAAGTTGTCTTTCCATTTAGTGGGATATTATTCTAAAGTGGAGCGCTGCAAGGACATCACAAGATGCTGAATGCAGTCTTTCGTGGCGCGCTTAGTACGCCCAGTTTATTAACTTAACCCCAATTTGTGGCGCTTGGCAACACTTTGACGCATTTAACGCGCAAAGTGACCGTGGAGGCAGCGCGGCGCGCACTGTACCCAAAACACTCAAATTAGATGAAATGACTGGGGCCGGGCCGACCTTGTGGAGCCAAACTATTAGCAAGTTTTGAGTCGAGTCCTCTTGGCTGCGGCGGCTGCTAACCTCTTTAAGGCTAACCACGCACTGTCGCCCCGTCCCCGGCCTGAATGCAATGTCAATGCAATTATCCAATTTGAACTTAGGAACAACCGCCTTGACGCCTCCTCAAAGCTGTGCTCCACATTCATGCAATAGTTTGGCGGAGCAGCAGGCGCCCCCCTGGCGACGCACATGGAGCCACATCAAATGCGTTCAAGGCGATGTCCTCACACACTCACAATGAGCTGATTGACACATGGCGCATGGGGAGCTGGGGCCAGAAGCTGGGCGCCACCAGTGACGGCGTCAGCGGATTCTAAGGCGAAAGCATGCGTTTATTGTCTGCATGTGCGTGACGAGGGGGGAGAGGGGGAGCGAAAGAGAGAGGGGGAGGGGCAGGGGGGGGTGGTTGGGGAAAGTGCATAAACCTTGGGCTTTTCACACACACACACACACACACATGGACAAAAATTAATTTGAAGCCGCTGCTGCTGCTGCTAAAAACTATGCAACGCTATTCACGTGCTCGCGCTCTCACTCGCACCACCGCACCCCACTCGCTCACTCGCTCACTCTCTCCCACTCTCTCTCTCTCTTTCCGCTCTCCACACACATAGACGCCATGCCGCATGCCGCGGCGCATACATAAAAATTGTAATTAATTTGGATAAACAAGAACCGGCTTGGTAACGGCACATTGTTCGAATTGTTGTGGTTCGCCTTTTATTTTTGTAATATTTTATGGTATACAGAAAAGGACGCCAGAATTAAATACAACAAAAAAAATATATATATATATATAAAGATAAAGAAAGAGGCATAAAACAGCGCACGAAATGGGGACAGTCGAAAAGGCAGCGGCACATTTTTTTTTTGCATACTTTTCAGCGCTGGAAGCTGCGCTGGCGCTGCTTGCTGCGCGCTGCTCGCTGCCGCTGCTCGTAAATGCCTTGTCATATTAATTATAATTATAATTTTAAATAAAAGCAGCAGCACACGCACACACACACACACACAAATATACACAGATATACATTTGTGTATATATATAGCCCACACAGCATGCAGAGAGGCGCTGCCGCTGTCGCTGCCGCTGTCGCTGCCTCTGCCGCTGCCGCTGTTTCTGTTTATTGTTAATGTTGTGTTCTCACACACATGCACACGCATACATACACGCGCGCATACACATGGCATCTTTGCCGTTATGTGTGCGCCTCGCTACTCACCGTGTGCCAAAACTTGCCGTTATTGCTCTCTCGCTGTGCGTGCTAGTGTATTGTATTTTGTGTTTTTTGTTAGTTTGCTGGCTGCCAGCTCCTCGACTTGTCCTTATTAATTTTTCATTAATTTCTCTTGCCTCAGCTTTGCACCGAAAAAAAAAACAACAACAACAAGGAACGCAACCGAAAAAAATGAGTGTATGGCCAGCGGCGCTGCGGGGCGGGCGCAAGGGCAGCAAGCGCAAAGTCAGAATTTTTGGTTCACTTCTGCTCGCTGCTGGCTGTGTGTTTGCTTTCGCTTCGCTTTCGGTTTGTTCGTACGCGCGCGCTCAGAACTCCGCACACTGCACACTCCGCATGCCCGCTCGCTCGCTCACACTCTATCGGTATGTCGTGTGGTTCGTTCCGCTTATACCGTTAGACTGCACGCACGCAGCGCCAGCATCGTACTGGGCCACAGCCGAAAAGCTTGCTATGCCGTCTGCGACTTATGCCCGGCAGCGTGCAAAGTAGAGTTTCGAAAAGCTCCCATCGCTGCTAAAAGCTTCACAGCAGGCGTTTGTGCAAAAGCTTTCAATGCACGCTCAGCTGGCTAAGCTTCCCATACAGCGCTGCGCACACAAATAGAATGGGACAGCTTTCGAGAGAGATTTATATCCCTCACACTTGTGGCCAAAAAATTATGAATGAATGCGTGTGAAACAGCTAAATAACTTAGATTTCCTTGCAATTAAATAAATATTGCATATTACGTTTTTTTTTTAATTTTACTTGTGCCCAATTATGCGCTTTTATTTGTGTGCTGCGCACTGTGGCCAGCTTCGCTTTGCCGCACTCTCACACTTTTACACTCTCTCTTCTTTGCTCTTTCCCAGTCCACAGCACTGGGCCGACGTTGTTTTTGCATGTTCAATTTTTTGACTGTCACACACACACACACGTGCACATACATACACATACACATACACACACATTGCACACGCACGTGCGCATGTTTGCTTTACAGGCTGTTTCCAATTTCTGCTCTCAATCTTTGTCCATTGTTAAATGACATTATTTGGAGCACTTCACATTTGATTTGGCGCGTGTCAAAATATTTTCGCAATTGTGCCCGTTCAACTGTACGTCCGGTTGGACAGTTTTCCTTGCTGTTGTTGTTGTTGTTCCTTTTTGCTGACTTTTGCTTGAGCTGCTCTTTGCTGTTGCGGTTTCGCTTGGTGTTGCCGTTACTATTGCTGCTGCTGCTGTTGTTGTTGTTGTTGCTGTCGATATATATTTTGGGGGCAACACTTAAGCTCTGTTTTGCCTAATGACCAAGAGCGCTTTGTTCGCCTGCCTTTAAGTGGCCATTTGCATGTTTTTGGCATTCACCCAGAGCACGGCACATTCAGCCGGCCATAGAAGAAACATCATTCCCATTTCCCATTTCCCATAGCCCATTCCCCCCCCTCTCCTGCTCCTAGTTGATTTTATATTTGTGATAATTAATTTTTGAAACGGTTCATAAATATTATTTATATTGCATGCATGCATGTGTGTGTGTGTGTGTGTGTGGGCATCTATGCAACTTACCGCTATTCGATTTTGCTGCTGTGCTGCAGTTGCTGCCGTTGTTGCAGTTGTTGCAGCTGTTGCTATTGTTGCTGTTGTTGTTGTTGTCGTGGTATTGTCCTCAAATGACTTTTCGAACGATGCAATTGGCGCTGGGCCAAGTCGCTTCTGTCGGCGTGCATCCATCCCGGTTCAGCCTGAACAACTAGGGCTCACCCAAGCACATGCACATTGACACAAACTTTCCTCCTGCAGACTTTCAACTGAAATGATAGAGATGGATAGATGCCGATAGTGAGAAGGAGAGAGAGAGAGAGCGATAGTAAGAGGGTGTCAGGGGGGGGGGGGGGCAACGTCTATTGGCACGCTTCTTTTTCTTGGCTATTCATAATTGCCACAGGCAACAATAAATGCAGCTATAGAAACGACTTGGTTACGGACTGATCGACTAGACGAATACCTGTACTTTGAGAATGACAGCTAAGAGTGCTCATGGAGTGTGTGTATAAAGTAATTTAAAGAATTTGTTTGTGATTAAATTTAATTTGATCTTTTTTACAAACTTTAAATCTATGTTTGAGTGTGTATTTATCCTGTATATTTGTGCTAATATTAACCGATATTTGCTTATAGATAGATTTGACGAAAAATCATATTCCATTTTTGGAGTCCTTAAAACCCAAAGCACTAAATATCTCGAAGCAAGGAGATCATGACTTATCCCACTTTCGAAATCAAGCGCTCATATATCTTCGATAAATCTAACTAAAGCCCCATTTCCCTCAAGTTCCCTAACCGCTTCTAGTTTCACATACCCACACAGTTGTCATAGTTACAGGGTATCTACAAATACAATAACTTAGTTATGTACATGCCAGCTATAAACATACATACATGCCATCAATCACTGGGGAATATATAACATATATATATATAGAAAATATATATATATATAGAAAAATGGAGCATACGACGAGGTTTGCAATGGCAGCAAATTATTGGCTTCATATATGTAGCCGGACAAATCGTGCCTGAAGTTCGTTGAACTAGTTGAAATAACTATAACAACAACAGCAACAAGAGCAACAGCAACAACAATAACAACAACAACTCAAGTAGCACCAACCAACGTAATAATAATCATAATTGCTGCAACAGCGGCGAGTGCAACGCAACAAAGCATATTTAATGCATTTTAATTACTATTTAATCAGTGCCTAATTAGAGAAAGCTTTTAATAGAATTACCAACAAGACAGTTGACTCCTAGCCCCAAGCGAGATCAAAGAGCAAATACCCTAACTACAGATGGGGTTTATATATGGTGTACACGTGATAAGATATGGGCGAAACTGAAATGGACTATAAAAAAGAGACTTAAGAATTAGTTAGCTATATATACCTACGTAAATATATATATATTTAAAACATACAGAAAACTCCTAACAAATAAATTGTAAATATTTCAGGTGAAAAGCGATAGCTAACCTCTATATTAAATTTGTATCAAAAACTTTAAATGATTGTAAAAAAATGTTTAAGGAAAATAAAGCACATCAATAATAATAATCCTTTTTATTCCTTTTTATATACATATATTCAAATCGAAAAACATTTCTATATATACTTCTATACATATAGATCGAAAGAGGGGCTCGAACCCTTCAAGAATCTTGCTGTGCGGACAAAAATTCGGACAACAAATGGCTAGAATTATGTCAAGCTATAGCTAGAATTATGTCAAGCTCAAAAAGTTCAAAAATTTTATTTATTGAAGTTGAAGAAAAATTTAAATTTTTTTCCCTTGGCTCGATTTCTTATTTTTATTTCAGTACTATTATTTTTATGAACAGCCGATTTCAACCTCTTAAAATGTAAATTCTGACCGATAATAATGTTTTTTTTTTTTTTGTAATTTTCTTCTACACTTTCTATATTAAACAAAAAGTTAAAAAAAAATTGTTTTTTCTATAGGAAAAAGTGTCTTTTAATTCGGTTTATGTTTTGTGGTGTGCAGCACTATCGTTTTTTTGAACACAGATGTATATATACATAAGTATATACACTGCGCGTCATCAGGATAGCGCACCCTTCATTTTCTTCGTTAATGCTGAATATTTTCTATATCGTTCGAGATATCGTTCTAATTTTTTTTCCTATTGGACTCTGTTTAATTTACTTTTAAGTGAAAAAAATTGAGCTCTGAAAAATTAGCAATACA